>CM070079.1:28183546-29383546 GCA_036250285.1 Pyrocoelia pectoralis
ACAGTGTGTTGTCAACATGTACTAATGCAAATAGTATACAACAGTGTTCTATTTAATTGGGAACAACGAAAAAATAAAAGAAAAACTCGAGAAAACTATTTCGTAATTATTTATATTAATCACTTTCACGCTTTAAGTATCTAATTGTTGTTTATTTATTCTTTAACAGCATTGTTTGAGGGGCTCATATTTGCATATCGCTTATCTAATGAAAGTAATGGCTTCTAACAGTTCCATAAGACAAATGTCTTTCTGCAGGCTTACAATTATTTAAATATATAATGAAGATAATGTTGTCAATTTGGCATTAGAAATTAGGTAATAAATAAAGTGGCAGAATTGAAATTGGAAACATTTTTCAAACTCGTTTATTGCCAAAATTTACAATCATATTGAAGTATTCCTCCAGTAGTGTTGAAAAAACTTTCAGGACTGAAATTTGAAAAAGGGTACTCCTACCAGCAGAAGTATCCAGGGAGGACACTTTAGTATTTTAGGCAAGTCAATTACATGAGAGCCCTTCTTCAAGGATTCATGCGTTCCTTCAAGTGGCACATCTGCCAGAAGTAGTAGGAATAATGCTTAGTTCAATTAAGGTTCACATGAAAGCGTAGTGATCAAAATAACTAGTATTTGCAGTGATAGCAAGGGTATCTTCCAGGCGCTACGTAGAAGAAAAATTTATCTCTAGCTCTAACTGAAACTGGAACTCGTATACGCGTTGCTATTATTTTGTTGGCATACAACATTTCGCAGCTTACGTTATTCTATGCACGGTCATCAAGAAAGAATCTACACTATAGGATGTTATGTACATGTGGCGAAAGGACAACACCACGCAAGGGCGCCGTCAAGGGGGGGGCCATCGTCCCCCTGGGAAAAAGGAAAAAGGCAAAAGTTATTAAAAATAAAAAGAAATTTTGTACGAAATCTTGAAAAAACGCCAGAGCCACGAACCCCCAATATTATTTGCCCCCACCCCCCTCCTGGTAACATTTTCTGGCGGCGCCCTTGACACCACGTCCTTTACAAGTATCCTGGACTTGTTCAAAGAGGATTGCACTGCACTGATCCTTGTGCAGTTTATTCTCATTAATCTAAATTAGTGTAGATTTGAAGTTCTTCTCTTTTGTATTTTTGAATGAACACACCTACGATTTTCGTAGTAATATTGTAATTCAGTACATAACTCCATGTCGTGCAACAAAATAAGCTGGCCCGCGTTGCGCTCCTCAACCTCAGAAATAATTACCAGGTGCCTACTCATCATATGAAAGGAAGATCGATCTCGAGCAGGAAAAGTGCCAAAGTGATTCTGGTAGGACCGGGAATCGAATCCAAGCCATCTGCGCGGTGGTGCAGCGCTATATGCATTTATAAATCTTTACACTTTCCACGTACTTACCTTGCTCTATAGAAGTACCAATCTAACTTATGAATAACAGAAATATATGGAGCTGTAATATCAACTCTATGTGACACTAAGGGCCAGTTGCACAGTAAATTTAACTGATAGTTAAACCAATCTTCGATTAGTTGCTGTGGATTAAGTACCCAATCACAGACACAGTTTCCTAGCAACCAACCTGTGATTAGTTTAACCCACAGTTAATTTTAATGCTGCAAGTGGTCCTAAAAGTATCCGAGAGGGATTGGATGTACATTATTTCATATGAACGTTCTATCGTCTATCAATCGGTTGTTGCTCTGTTGAAATCGATTATATTTGATTATACTGGTTAAATATACAATAGCAACACGTAATTCCAGTTAAATTACTTTTATGTTTTATTTATAAAGTTCAACAACTTAATTTTACACAAAATTAACTGCACTGGTTAACCCTGTAAAATTTGTTTATATACAACTATATTAACTACTATGTCATGCAAATTATGCATCGTTACAAATTATCTAGCAATTTAGGGGTTTTCCCATCTTTACAATTTATAAAAGAGCAATTGCTTTGAAGTTTTTCATTACCATTTTTGAATAGCATTTCCCCGCTTTCCAATGGTGTAATTTTGACTGTGAGTTTAAGATGATCTATTTGTTTAAGAAATTGTTTCTTCTTTCAAGGCACTTCCTTCCTGTTACTTTCTATAACCTCAGTAGCGAAGTGCAGCTGAAAATTGTATTATTACACGCTTTCAAGCAAAAATCATAAGGACCTGTTACATAGTTAGTTATTACATGCAAAAGGGGAAACGTGTATCACTTCAGTTTTAGACAAAAATCAAGCTTTCAAGCCCCCCCCCCCCTCATAGAGACAACAAACGAACTGATCCGAACAAATCTATTTACAGATACTATGTATTCGGCAGATAATATACCATTTTATCAACCTCGTCTTCAGAGAAAGTAAACTTTTTCCTACTCAGACTACTGAGCTCCATTCTGGCCATCTTACCGACAAACACGACAACATAACTCAAAATCAACTGTTCGTCCGAACACAAGACTTAGTCGTAAAATGTAAGTTGGGCCAAGACAGAAAATGAGTGAGATTTGACATTTTACTCTCCATTTCCCAAGGATCTTGGTATATAATGAAACTTCCTACATGGATTATTTCAACACGAATACGTTAATAAACTTACTTCGGTTTGGTGATAAACCTCCACATACAAACATGGTTCAATTCAATGCCCAAAGTGTGGTCGTAGTTCGTTGCTGGACAAATCTACAGAAGCCACTCAGCATGCCGTATGCGAACTGATAAAGCAAAATGGTCAAGCGTAAAGCATCTTTAGACATTAGCATACATTGCACCATTCGATTATATTTTTTCATACGAAGATTGTATGCATTTTGAATCAAGCAAAATTTGAAGGTGGGGCAAAAAACACTCTGAATGATTGGTTGGACAAACATAACTGTGATGCTTTGAAAGCCATTTGCAGATTGCTCAAAACAACTTATGAAGCACAGAGCAATTACCGACTCAGATGGAAAAAGGGCGCTTGATAAAGAAAATGGGAAAAATAGGAAAGCTTAAAACTAACAAACCTGGGCAATTTAACACTTAAGAAATATCAACAAATTCAATAATAAAACAAAAACCGTAAACAGGCGGAAAGAGTTATGAAGCCTCAAAAATTTCGTAAGCCATCTAGTTGACCCAAAATGTGCAGTAAACGTAAAAAGTCCTTTGGAAATGACGAATTTTGGAACTTGGAGAACATACTCGACAGTGGATTTTTTTTGCAAAGTGTGACACAACAATAAAAAAGCACCTGAGTGTAGAAAAAAAATTCTAGGAAAAACTTTTCTCCGATTTATTATTGGGGAACATAAGAAACAAATTTGCAATGTTCTTGAATGTCCTTGAGATTAACACTATTTCCACTTGTACCTGCTCATTATACAAGCCAAACTTTGCAGAAGGCTTGAATATATTAAGAATGCCAAACAAAATAGATAAGTGTGTCGTATAGTGATTACAAGAATACAGATGCGGGAAGCAGAAACGCGTTCGAAATGTGATAGAAACTGATAAAGAATTGTCGAAAAATGATAAATCCATTTTTAAAGTATGTTTCAGAAAGAATTAGTAACGCCCAAGTGAGTGAGGAGTGAGTGAGTGTATAACTTTCCTATTTACGATTTGGGCAACAATCAAGGCTATTGGTATTTATGACATGAACAAGAAGACCGGATAAAATTTGACTTTGGACCTGGAAATAACACACTGTTTGTTTGAGATTGACCATGCACAGAAGAAAAAATGAAAAAATGTCACTCTACACTCGTGACCAATGGATTAGTCTCAAAAAATTGTAAAAACTACCCCCCCCCCCCCCCACAATAAAGTTAAAGAAATGTCTCAAGACTTTGTAGGTTCAAACCAACGGCTGAGAAAGGGGACTGGAAAAAGGGACACTGGTGAGGTTGTAAAGGTTGGCAAAATCAAGGAAAATCACTACGAACCAAAGTTTCCTAATGAAGTGTATTGTATGTACCTATAACTTTGGAGAAGATTTTAAGAATTCAATATCACAACAAAATAGTTACGTAAACGCGAGGGTTGTAAATTACAATAGATTATACCAAGGCCTTTTACCAAATGACAGCAAAAAATTAAATAGCTTCCTAAGTGTATGTAAGGTCATAGCAGGAATGTCCATGGATTTTACAAGTTTTTGCGACCTGCTGGTGAAGGCCTAGGTTAATTCGCACCCAGACAATTTACTAAAGGGCCACGCACGAGGTTTTGGCGGCTCGTTGTATACCCTTACTTTAGCATTTAAAATGTTCTTTTCCCTATCGTCACCATTGCCACCATTTCAATGTAATAAATCCACCATCCATTTCCGTGATTAAACGTTTACCACAATCTCGAAGACCGCGTACCGACGTACGACCTGAACCGAGGAGAATATCCAGCGAATACGAAAGAGTGTTGAGGAGAACCCAGAAACTTCAATTCGAAGATGTTGTCTTCAATTACTTAAACATTACTCGAAGATCATCCAGCGGATACTACAGAAAGACTTAAGGCTGTTCCCATACAACATTCAACTCGTACAGGAATTAAAGTCAAGAGAACTCCAGCAGCGCCTAAATTACGCCGTACAGTTTCAACAATTGGCCCGAGAAAATAAAGACGAACGATGAAGCTCACTTTTATCTCAACGGCTTTGCCAACGAACAGAACTGCCGAATATGGTCAACTGAAAATCCAAGAGTTATGCGCCAAAGAGCATTACATTCACTTAAATCCACAGTCTAGTGCCGTGTTACATCGCCATATCGGCCATATCTGTTTGACGATGTTAACGGAAATGCCGTAACCGTAAGGGCTGAGCGATACGGGCATATGATTCAAACTTTTCTGCGACCTGCTTTTGCTGACAATCCAGTAATGTGGTTCCAATAAGATGGAAACACCGCTCAGTATTGAGCTTTTAAGTGAGATTTTTGGCGAACGGATAATTTCAAGAAACTTGGAAATCAACTGGCCTCCTCTTTCGCCAGAATTAACAGCCCCAGATTATCATCTCTGGTGATATCTAAAACGTCATAAATGATCCGTTTCTCTATTATTTAACATAGATCCATCTTGCGTGTTTGGCACAAGGGGTCGTTTTCCTACTAAGAGCTTGCAACTTGGAAATCAAGTGTTACATATTTAGTAAGCTCCTAAATCGGAAGATGATTCACCGTCATAAAATGATCCGTTTCTCGATTCTTTAACATAGTTACCTCTTGCGTATTTGAGTGCAAGGGAAGGTTCCTTCCTGCTAAAGAGTGCAACTGGAAAGTCAGTTTATACAAATTTGGAAAACTCCTAAATCGGAAGATAATAGACACAGTCATAAAATGATCCATTCTCGATTATTTATTTAACATAGTTCCCTCTTGTGTGTTTGGCACAAGGGGTGGTTTTACTGCTAAGGGGTTGCAACTCGAAAGTCAGTTTATACATATTTCGAAAGTTCCTAAATTGGAAGATAATACACCGTCCTACGGTAGTCCGATGATTCCTGGGAAAACAAAGTGCGAAAGCACACCACCTCTCTATTAAAAGGGAGTTATCAAATAAAAAAAAATGAATAAAAATGATCCGTTTCTGTATTATTTAACATAGAGTTCCCTCTTGCATGTTTGACACAAGGGGTGGGTTTACTGCTAAGGGGTTGCAACTCGAAAGTCAGTTTATACACATTTCCAAAGCTCCTAAATCGAATGATAGTATACCGTCATAAAATAATCCATTTCTCGATTCTTTAACATAGTTCCCTCTTGGGCGTTTTCCTGCTAAGGGGTTGCAACTTGGAAATGAAGTGTTACATATTTTTGTAGCCTACTAATGCTGAAACTACATGCATTAAATAAATTATAGATTTAAAGGTATTTCCTATGAGTTACCTCTTCAGCGGAACCAGTTTTGGGGTTATTTTAAGGTAAGGGGTGGAACTCGACACCCGAAACTATACTCGTTTAAGAGCTCCTAAAGAGCTCCCAATTATGCGCCTATGCGCGATCCTCCATTGTTATTTTTAAGAGGTGGGGGGTTGAGGGAACGTTCAAATGGAAATTCCTGCTAAGGGGATCGAGCTCAAAATTTCATTCTTGCGGGACTCGAAAGCTTCTAAATAGCTTCTAATTCTGAGCTTTCATTTCTTTAATTCTCATGTGGGGGGGGGGGGCAGTTGAACAGAGGTAATTTTGTAATGGGAATCGTTTGCTTGACGTAGTGTTCCACAAGTAGCTTTAAAAATTCTCCATAGTTTGTAGTTTATAATTACTCTTCAAATAAAAACCGTGTGCGTCTTTTGCGCCACCCTGTACATTTACCGACGAACGTAGGGTGCAAATTGTCCCACCACCAGTGAAGTCATTGATTTGATTAAGTTATTTTGATTATTTTGCCTTATTTTTATAGTGCCTAATTTGTTTCTAAATAAAAATCTGTAGTAAACTCATTCAAAATGCACTTTTTGTGAATTCTACGTATTTCATAAACATCGTCAATAATAATTATAATATTATAAAATTTGCTTGGTAAAAGAATGAAATATTTAGCATTCACATTAACAAAAATTAAGGATTTCTCAACAATTTCAAACGCTTCCACCCGGGAATGAATGATTTCGAGTTACGACAGTTTTGGTTGGGCTTGGAAGGGACAATTTATCAATGTTTCGAAATAAAAAACAAAACTTGTACGACTGGAAGATGGGAAGATCTTTTAATAGAATCCCTCATTTTCTTATGCAATATATACATATTATAAATTCCAATTAAATATGTAAGGGGGTTACTACACCTTGCAATTTTTATGTAATTGCGATTTGTAGAAAGTAAATAGCACGTGATGAATATTTAAGAATAAAATTTAAATTACAAATACACAAACTAGGTCTAATTTTGAAAATGCATCGTTCCACAATTAAAAATAAAGTATAACAAAAAGCCTTTAATCTTACCTAATAATAGACGGTACATTCTGTAAATTTTCCAGTCATTTGCATTCTTGCTTATTTTATCATCATAACTAATTTTATTCAAAGGAAAAGTGGTCGCTTTGTTAACGTAGCATTTTATACTTTATTCCCACAATTAGAAACATCCAAGTCAATGTACCGAACAAAATTTTTGGTAAGTAATCAACGACATATTCGCATAGACTGTCCGACGATCTCAATACGTAACCCGGTTAAGATCGATCTAATTTTACTTTTTTTTTTATTTGCAAATTTTATCAATCCTTCGATACACAAACTCACCATATTATTATGAATTTTTTTCCATTAATAAACATTATTTATAGCAGAGTTGTTCTTGGCACAAGACGATTTACATATTAACGGGGGGTTAATACTAAAATCGCGCGCCCAAGGCTAAATTTAATAATAAATATTCAAGCGATGTAAGAGTACATGTTCTGCAACTTTATATTGCGATTTACTAATTGAACTTTCAGCCCGAGTTCGCTTATACATATTTTTTTGCATTTTAACTTCTTAGAAAAATTATAACTGAAAACATGATTCACATTGTAAAACAAAGAATATCATTTATATTGTTAAGTTCTCGTTTAATTACCGTTCATTGTTGGGATAGGAAATGATTAAATTTTTGCGGTCATTGTTTTTTTTTTTAAATTGTTGGTCCAATTTGAAAGTAAAATTGTTGGGTTCAATATTTTTAATAATTTAATTAGGACGTAACTAATTTTGCGAGCGTCGGGTACACTTAACGGTAACAGTCAACAAGTTCATGTTTTATCTCGTTGACGAGAAAAGTTTACCTCCTCCAATGTCGTTTTACGGGAAATTAATGTCGAAACTTGCAAAACAAAGGGACGTCAACTGGAATCCGGATGGGAATAGTATCAACGACTTCAACGACACCATTACTATTTTATAGTAGTTGAACCGCAGTGACAAAGACTGAAATGGAAATGAGGTCCAGTACTCACTTTTAATGTCTTTAATGCCGTTCTTAATAATTTTTCAAAATTTAAAGATTTGAACTGGTTTGTTTTGTTTCTTCGATAGTACGTATAGCCATTTAAAAATCAGACCAACACTCATATTATGAGCAAAAACAGAACAAAATGTAGATTTTTCAACCCTCCCTCCCAGCAAACACACATATAAAATATACATACAACATATATAAATTGAAGTAAATACCCCTAAATATGCTTTTTTATATATCAAGTATGTAAGTATTCTTTAATAAAGTTATACAGGGTGACTGGTTCATAAACGTATATATTGGAGGGCATGTTAATAGAGGTCATTTGCAGTTGTTTTAGCCAAACATGCCTTATACGAATGTGAATAGTTGTTGAGATATTCTAATTTTTGTGTTTTCTTAGAAATCCGCCATATAGTCGTACTAATTTAAAAATTAAAGCAAATACAACCTTTTTTTCTGCAATATGTATAAACCATATGTCACACAATTACGTGTATTTTACATAATAGTATAGAAACTTACAGATATTCTGTATACAGAAATTCATCATATAGATAATTACATATCACTCACGAAATTCATGCGCTGTCATATTTACATGATTAGATTTATGTACGTTATATGTAAAATAGTATATGTAATATTACTTATTTTTTATGTATGCCTTCTGTAAATATAATTAGAAATTATCATTACATTACATATATTGTATGGTAGAAAATAAAGTCCGTTTCTATTTGCGCTACATAAGTAATCGCACGCGCGTGTTTTCTATAACGCCAAAAATTGTAGTTCACGTACCTTTAATATTAGATCCGTATCGACTAAAATGCGTCTAATTTATATAGAAAATAAATAATATAAAATAAATTAAATCCTGATCATTTTTAACATAAAGTTAAAGATAGGTATAATTATTGAATAAGACTTCACTCAACGGTATATAATCAAACAAAATTTAAGCTAATAACGCGAAACAGCGCAAAGTTACGAAGTACGAAATAAAAAGAAGGGATGTTACAGATTAGCGCAGTGGTACAATGTCGGATTTCAGAATTTGCAACGCCCACCCGCAAACGTTCGAATCCGGTTAAGGGAAACTTTTCAAGCAAGTATATCATAATAAACTGTCGGCTTTCAATTCAGGTAAAAACGGGTTCGTGCAAGAATTAAGTACAGTTGCACGTAAAATGTAGTTTTTCCATTTTTTATATGGAACTGCTTAAATAATTTTTTACATTGATAATAATTACATTATGCTCGAGTAGCTGCCATTTTGGTCATCGCAACGCTTTTCCAACGAATATTTTTTATCTAAATATTACATAAAATGTATATAAATTAATGTAGAAGAATTTACATCTAATAGGCATATATATTATTTTGAAAATTGCTGACATCCTGACATAAAATATCTTTTATTTTTCTTCCAGTTTTATATAAATCTAAAAAGCTCTTACATAATTTATATGTATTTTATATATAAATGTATTTGCTGGGCTGTATACAATCTGAGTACGGTTGAGCTTTTCTGCACTTCTTCTTCCGTCCCCTCCTTTCTCACGTTTTGTTTATAATTCTTTCCCATTCCATACCTCTCGTTTCGACTGATTCAATGGTTCTCCTTGGCCTTCATTTTAAATTTTTCCCTAACACCCGTGTTCATATACTTTTCGTTATCATTATTCATACCGAATCATTTTTTTGCTATTCCTTCCTTTATTGGTATAATTCCAAATTTATGCCAGTATTCGTTATTCTGTCTCTCCAGGTTTTAATTTCACTCACATCCAGTACAATTTTTTCTGACTTTAGCTCGCAACTATTACTACTTCTATTATTTCCGTTTTGATCTATTTAGAAACATTGCTCTCATCGCGCTAAGCTCTTTTCCCGCTTTTCGCATTCTTCCATTTAACTATTATCAATATATCCTTCCATTGTTTTGTGTTATTATTTCTAGAAATTTGTAAGTCCCCACATGTTTAGTTGCTTTTCCATTTAGTTTTATGTTGTGTATTTTGCTTTTTCCTCAAATTACATGCCAAAAAACCCCAACACTTTGAAATAATGTGAATAGGGAATGTTGAATAGAATATCAAAGCTGCTGATTCATCTAGATTCATATTTAAGTCAATGAACGTGGTATTAAGCAAAATTGGCGGATGTACAATGATACAAATCCAAAATGGAGATATCAATGCATTTGGGAAAAAGTGACAAGGGCACGTGACATTAATTCAGAGAACCTGTGGGTGCAGGATGACAACGAATAAAGCTATGAACGAGTTGAAGTCCATATTCCCTGTGAGGATACGTAAAATTATTTATTAATGATAATAAACGAACATAATTGTTTGCATATCATTACTAGAAAAAGTGAACTCTAAATAGATCGAATCTTTGGCATTACTAATAAAATTATAGTATTGATTGATTGAATCCATCGATGGCGATATTAGACTCAAAATATGGTGAAAATTACGAGAAAAATATGATTGAAGTTCTAATAAGCACTAAACCTCCCCTGTATATGTTTTTTTTTTTTATTAAAAGTTGCATAGTACTACCACAGATAAGTAATAGTACTACTATTATAGTTTCAACTCCAAACGGTCACTTTCAAGCTTATAATTACATAATAAAAGATGATGTAGGTCATGATGAACTACATCAATTAAAAAAGTAGTCTATCGTGGAAAAACTAATTAATTAAATTGTTAAATCATTATGTATTAACGTGTAATGACAATTAGTTTAGAAACATGATTACTATAAAAGAGCGGCTCTTCATTCTTTTACTTTAAAACTCAGCAATATCGTCACAGTCTCTGATTTTATTGTTAAATATTATGGTAATTGTGTACCTAACTTAAACTAAATTTTAAGATATAAAAATATGATTTAACTAATTAGCCTTTCCTCTGATAGGCGACTTTTTTCATTGATTTACTTCATCATATCTTTTCTGAAGATGACTTTTTGGAGTAAAAACTAGTAGCACAATTAATTAATTAATTAATTCGAGTTACGTAACTATTTTGTTGTGATATTGAATTCTTACAATCTTCTCCAACGTTATAGGATTATAATAATTAAATATTATATTATTATTATATCAATAATAAATTATAATGATAAATACACTTTATTGGGAAACTTTGGTTCGTAGTGAATGTCCCCGATTTTGCCAACCTTTACAACCTCACCAGTGTTACCTTTTTTCCAGTCCTGTTTCTCGACCGTTGGTTTAAACGTAGAAAGTCTTGAGACATTTCTTTGACTTTATATTGTGGGGAGGCTAGTTTTTACCATTTTTATGAGACTAATCCATTGGTAGGCAGTGTATATAGTAGAGTGGCGTTTTTCGCAACTTATCTTCTGTGCATGGCCTACCTCAAACAGTGTATTATTTCCAGGTCCAAAGTCAAATTTCATCCGGTCTTCTTGTTCATGTCATACATAGCAATAGTCTTCATTGTTGTCCAAATCGTAATAAGAAAGTAATACGTTACAATTTTACTCTTATAACATAAATCACTTACTCCTCACTCACTTGGGCGTTACTAATTCTTTCTGGAACATACTTTAAAAATGGATTTATCATTTTTCGACAAATCTTTATCAGTTTCTTTCACATTTCGAACGCGTTAAATTATGTTTGTTGTAATATTCTTCCAGTTTTTTAGTTCTGCTTCTCGGATCTGTGTTCTTGTTATCACTACATATGGCGCTCTTTTTTGTTTGGGATTCTTGATATATTCACTGTTTCTGCAAAGTTTCGCTTGTATAATGAGCAGGTACAAGTAGAAATGGTGTTATCTCAAGGATATTCAAGAATATTATCTGAAGAAAAGTTTCTTCTAGAATCAACACAATTGTATATCTTATCTGATGACAAGCATTGACTCCACGGTATTTTATTTTTTATCGTATCATCGTTTATTATCTCTCTATAATTGCAAATACTTCTGTACAATTATATGGGTCATAATATCGTAGAAATCCCATAACACGTTAGTTATACATAATACATACATTAGTTATCTATAGCCAGTTATGATTTATTGTAATAATTTATTAGAACTGATACAGCTATTAATATAACGAGAATATTATGCAATTTATAATAATCGAGGACACCAAAATCTTCCATTAGTTATCAGGAACGACCAAACGTGGCAGAACTTTTGACAAATTTTCATAATTCAATGTAAACTAAATCAGTGTTTTGTTGTAAAAAATTGCTTGCTTCAATGATACAATTTATACAATCTCGGACGTTGCTAGACGACAGCAATAATGATGCGATAAAGCTTTAAATATAACTCGAATATTTGCGATTTATACCATCTCGCACATTGCTAAGCGACTCGGATATCGCCTCGTCGCCTAGCAATGTCCTACTGCAGTCACTGAATGCTCAAAAGAGAGGTGTAGAATATGCGAGAATTTTTGACTTCAGGACTTTGCTAGAAATTTAGTAGGTAGGTAAAGATACTAAAAGTCCCCACTCCTGGGATGTGAACTTAAGGTGGGTAGGGGTGAGGGGGCAGAGGTCATTTTTGGGTTTTTAGAGTATATCTCGGAAACAGTGGACTTTAGAACAAAATATTACAAATGGAAATAAAAGATAATTAAATTTTCTATAAAATTCTCTCGGTGCATATTTGTCGAATTTTCAACGGTTTTCTAGATATACGTTATTGAATATCGGTAATTTTCGAAAAAATCATTTTTTTTCAAACATTTGCTTCTAATGCCTCCCACGATCATTTCTCAGAAAAGAAATTATAGAATATTAAATTTTTATTTTAATTTGATGTAACTTTTGCTACTTTATCTTCAACCAATCAAAAGCTATAGAATTTCTAACATGTACGCTCAATTTCGATGTTGCTCTAATACGTATGTAGCCCAGTCAGTGAATGAATTGTAGAGTGCATGGAATATGCGAGATTTTTTGACTTCAGGACTTTGTTAGGAGTAGTTAGTAGGTAAGTCCCCGCCTCTGGTAGGTGAGCTTAAGATGGAACGGGGGAGGGAAGGCATTTTTGGGTTTTTCGATTATATCTCGGAAACAGTGGAAGCTAGAAAAAATTGTTCGAAATGAAATCGAAAGATAACTAAATTTATTATCAAAGTGTTTCCATCGTCGAATTTCCAACGGTTTTCGAGATATACGTTATTGAAAATCCATAATTTAAAAAAAAATTTTTACTTAGGGGGGGAGGGGGGGTTCAAGAACTTTTTTCGATCCAATATTGACCCTGATTTCTATCGCGTTGAAGGCCTCCAAAGCTCTCTCACGTCTGCCCAGTTTGGTGTTCTTCTTAGCCACCTTTCCTTCACCTGGACGCACCGATCTTGGTTTACGTTGGCCCATTCCACTGAAGAAATCTCTACGAATTTGTTTGATGAATTCCGAAATTTTCGAATAATGAGAGCAATTTACGAGGAAATTTAGCCTGAGGTAAAGAGTTGTGATGGAACGACAATTTTTCCTGCTGGTACGCCAAAAGTTCACTCTCCATTGGAAAATACTCGGACTTCATTTTTTGGAAAACTCGCTGTCACTACTGTATTGGTAGGATTGTTGACTTTTATATCTGAAAATGACCCCAATGAACCCTCACGGCAGTTATGCCTATCGATATCGCATTGGGGTATGCTATTTCTATTGTAATTTTGAAAGAATCGCAAAATATCGCTAGAAAACAGTATCTGTTTCAATTTGACACATCCTAGACAGCTTGAAACATTATACTTTTTGCTAAAACTAGGCATATGAGCTGTGGCATGTTCTTAGGGTCATTTTGAGACATAAAACTCCATGATCGGTGCAAAACTATGATCAGAGCGAGTTGTCCAGAAATGCATGCCAAAGTCCAATTTTAACATGGCTTTTATATGGGAGTGCGATTATGAAAGTTTTATTACTTAGGACAATTGAACCCCTCCTTAACTCTTTTTGTCAAGCATTTACTTCTAATGCCTCCCACGATAGTTTCACTTTTATAGAAAATTTAATTAGCTTTCATTTCCACTCAGAAGAATTTTTTCTAGAGTCCACCCTTTCCGAGATATAATCGAAAACCCCAAAAATGACTTCTTCCTCCCCTCCTCCCACCTCCAAGTTGGGGGGGAGACATTTTGTATGTTTACCTACTAACTACTTCTAACAAAGTCCTTAAGTCAAAAAGTCTCGCATATTCCATGCACCCACCCTACAATATATTCATTGACTGGACTACCTACATACTCATTTGTAGAGCAACATCGAAATAGAGCGTACATGTTCAAGATCAGTATCTGATCTTGGTACATGTTAGAAGTTCTATAACTTTTGATGGGCTGAAAATAAGGTAGCAAAAGTTATATCAAATTAAAGGAAATTTAATGCTCTCCAATCGTTTTCTGAGAAATGATCGTCGGAGGCACGAGAAACAATTATTCAACAAAAAGAGCTAGGGAAAAATCATTTTTTTGAAAATAATCGATAACGTATATCTCGAAAACATGTGGAAATTAGGCAAATATGTATAGAAATAATTTTATAAGAAATTTAGGTAGCTTTTTTAGAAGAATTTTTTCTAGAGTCCACCGTTTCCGAGATATAATCGAACAATCGAAAAATGCCCTCTCCTCCCCTTCCCATCTTAAGCTCACCTCCCAGGGTCGATGACCAACTATTCCTAACAAGGTCCTGAAGCCAAAAACTGTCACATATTCCATGCGTTCTAGAATACTTGATTGATTGGACTGTCCATCATTTCTAGGGAACGAAATTGAGCCTACGCCGTACATGTTAATTTTATTTTCAAAATTAGGCGAAGAAACAAAATAATTCAAACTAAGGTTATTATCTCGGAAACTATTACCTTTAGATCTAGGACATATCGAACGAAAATCAAAGCTAACTTAAAAAGCAGTTCAGTCATGAAGAAATATACAGGGTGTTCTATTTAAAATAATCGAGTTCTGGCATTTTTTCTGTGGTCGTTAGAAAAAATTCAGTGCGGCCCTTTTGCAACAAATTTCGTTCAAAATCAACATATCGAGAAATAAAACGCTCATTTGTTTATGATAATCTCCAATTTTATTGCTCTGCTGCCAATGATTGAATAGTTATGATTTTTTTACTGATTGTTGATTTCGGCGACAATTTTTAAAAAAACATTTATTTTCTCCTAAATGAGTTGACTTAAGTAGGTAAAAGGGCAAACAAACTTGTTCTAGAATCGACTATGGATTTCAAAAATATAAAAATCTGTAGGGTGTTCTAAGTATTTAAAATAACCGAGTACGATCCTGTACAGACGAAACCGAGAGCAGCACTGGCCTCAAAATATGTTTAGGTTGTAAACAAGGAACATCTGAATAAGAAATGTCTCTTGACCTTTCGTCCTACAATTAATATTAAAGGCACTATCGAAGAACCGAGGGCGAGTGGGCAACCCTGTATGTATTGAAATAATTTTATAGGAAATTTAATTATCTTTCATTTGCATTTGGAATACTTCGTTTTCGAAATATAATCTCTAAAACCAAAAATGACCTTTTCTCCTGCACTTCCCACCTCCCAGGGGTTAGTATGTTTACTAGTGACTACTCCTAACAATGTCCTGAAGTCAAAAATTCTCGCATATTTCATGCACTCTACAATGTATTCATTGACTGGACTATCCTCGATTATTATAAATCGCACCGTAATAGCTATAAAGCGACTTGCACAAAATTAAGTGCAATGAATGGAGTGATGATGTTATGGTAAAGGATCTGGAAATAGAGTATCAAATTTGTTCCAAAACTTGCACCAAGAGAAATATACTTCTACAAAACATCACCAAGAAAATTTTGTTCCACGTCAACAGTCAGACAAGATGGCTCAAGGGGTGGAACCTCTCCTACGAACCCAGTTTGAAAAATGCACGAGATTACTACTTCCAGATCCATACGCTCAGCTTCCAATTCGAACCAGCATACGTGTTCCAGATTTATCAATGACTGAATATTTTCAAAAACATTGCCATCGTGGTACTTCAGTTTTAATATGTGACGAATAGTCATTATTCATTATTTCCAGGGATGATGAAGTAGGTTTAAAACCATATCATTAGATGAGAAGAAAGAATAACTTATATTATGGAATTCATTTAAATGTAAATGTCGTGCGATGCACAAAAAAGCAGTTTAGAGATTACAGTCTGTGATAACGAAGATAGCACGATACGTATACAAGTAAGGCAATCTAATATACTTTCGATTGGAAATTTTGGCAAAGTTCCCACACAAAAAAATTAGAAATTTTACGAAAGTGTGGTGTACATTCCGAAATAAACGAAAACGTATTAAAATACCTTATTTTTAAATTCGAGTAATGTAAAAGTTTTGGAATACGCTCCTCCCCTTCCCAAGGGGGGTAAAATAACAGCAAATTTGCGTAAGGTAAGCAGAAAATATTTTTACGTTTTTCACAATACATAATTTTAACATAACCGAGCTTTATGACGGGAGAGATTTATATTCACATAATGACTTTATGAAATTCTTTAGCAAAAATAGATTTCAGATTCTATCGCAGCCTTAACCTATATTAAATAACTGGAAACGCTTTATATAATAATACTAGCTAGTGCACAAATAAAAATAAATTCAATTACGGCGTTGTCGATTATTATTCTTTTGTCTCAGACTTCTTTGTTTATATTAGATGGAAAAGATATCAATATGGTGTACATTTCACAAGTACCTATTGGAATGAAGTTATACGTTATATAAAGAGGTGAAGGTAACACTGGGTCACCAACCAAACTAAGTTGACAAAATACATGCTGTATAAAACCACACCCATGGAATAATAATTATAGTTCGATGCCAGTTTTTTGATCTTTAGGTGGATAACATTTTCAAGGTGCAAATTGAGTGAATCACAGTTTGAGTCAATAACACACCGCTTTACTGCCATTTTCAATTTGCATACGTTGGGAAATTCGGTTATATAACGCCAGAACTATCGTGCAATAATTAACAAAATGAAAGGATAAAAAGAAGAAAAGAATATTAAATACAGTTCTATTTTTTCGAATTTAGCTGTGAAGAGCCTCCCGAACTTGCCTTACCTTTTCAGGTTATCTTAATAAGTAGTATTATTATTATAGCTATGCTATTAGTACTACCGATTCTTTTATACTAAATGACTGTTACTTTCGTATTATTTTGTCAAGGTAAAAGGTTACTGAACTCCAACTCGTGAAGAGTTGCTAAACGGTCCTGTAGGTAATATTCCGGTACTGTAATGTTGAATGCCGGACACTTTTCCTTTTCAAACAGATATTTTTTAATAGAACGAGCCTTTCCCTCGATCTATTAGTTCTTAAAATGGAACTGTAATTTATGAGGGCGCAATGTAATGTATCAAGAACACATTTGTCATTATTATTAGATCTCATAATTCATACACAACAATAACGCTAATAAATTAAATGTTACTTCAGTTTCTCTTTATTTACTTTTAGTTTCATTGATTTCGTTTCTTATAAACGTGGTATGATATACATCACTTCGGCCTTTTTTATGTTATTGTGCAAGAGTAGAAGGTATCTGCGACAGTGGGCGAGTTCAAACATGTGTTGTGACAATCCGGCATAACTAATGATAGTATAGAATTTGCAATTTGTGGGATATGCTCCATTTTCTTACATCTACTAGATGTGTTGTGGTTTCCTTTTCGGTGTCTAAACGTGGGATAGAAATTTGCAAGGAAGAGAGGTTTATTATTTGTTATTAACAATAATGTTCGTCGTGTAAAGGTGTGGCGGATTAGTACAAATCATCAGGTAACATGACCTGATTATTAAATTCGCTTTACATGAAAGCTCGTCGACCAAATTTTGTTTTAAGGTCAAAAGCACCCATCTCTCATTATCTGACCATTCCAACACATTTTCGTCTCGTTTTTCCGTCAACACAGGCCACAGGGATTATATTGCCACGTACATACAGCCTTTGAATTTTTTGTTTGTCAAGAAATTCGGCATCCTTAACTGCACATTTTTTTTTAAATCCAAAAAAACTTAGCGGTGATGTTGATGTATTCAAGTGACGACGACCATTTTTGCACAAATTGAACAGTGTAAGTTATAGGGATTCTGGATTATGGAATACGATGGGAGGGGCACCTATTCGGGCCCTTTGTGATGCCTCCCTGATTAGAGTCGTTCAGTCCCGCAACGTCACTGAACCCATCCCACACGTGAGATGAACCCGAGAGGATGCTGGACAGGGAACCAGCTCTGATCTTAGTCATGTGCCGCCAGGATTTCCCCAGCATGGATCGTCTTAACTCGACGAGTACGGGACACTCACAAACTATGTGTTGCGTCGTCTCGTCGTCTGTGTAGCATCCTCTACAGGATGGTGATTCGACCAAGCCCATGTGCTTGTTAAGTTTACAGTGCCCAGAAAGTATGCTCACAAGTAGCCGCAGGTTCATTCTGGATAGTCCTGCGCAAAAACGCGCCAGGCCACGAGATGGCCCTCTGAAGGTCTCTTTCGCGTGACGGCAGTCTTGACATCCAGTTCCACCTAGCCTTGTGTAGAGCTTAGGTGTCTTGAGCTATTAACAGTTGATGCTGTAAGTGGAAGAGGCGCCTCTGGACCATAAAACAGTTGTTACTTATCGGCTTTTTCGTTGCACGTTCCTCCAGCAAACCCTTTAACCCACACGAGCTGTTTGTCAATTGCTCTAGTACTTGATCTCGAAAACCAGGCTAGAGGTGATTTTGTATTGACCCAGTGCCTGCAGAGCGGCTCTGCTGTCACTGAAAATTCTGATAATTTTATTATTTATGCTGTGCATAAGAGTTGTTTTTGCACTGAGGGTTATTCCTGCTAATTCTGCCCGAAAGGCATAAGTTACAGGGAAGCCAACACTTTAACTGAAGGACAATGATATAGATAATGATGTCGACGATAACAGTTTAAAGTTGGTTTTATGTCAATTTGAAAAAAAATCGTGGTTATATTTGATCGACGGTCGCAGGGGTGGAAATGGACAAAAGTGCAGGTGACAACCCGAAGTTCGTAATAATAGTCCAAACTGGGCTGATTTTGCTATGGATATGTCAAACTTTCCCTTCTTAGTACATATTTCTGAATGATTTTCGACGGCGCGTGGTTCACAGTCTAGTAAAGGGCCTTTCTTGGGGAAGGATTCATATGTAGTCTTACTGCTGTACACGCGCATAAAGATCATTAATCGTCCAATGTACAGGGTGTACAACTAAGAAAGGAGACCGGCCATAGCTCAGTAACTATTTGAGATAGAACAGTGAAAATCTTATAACAAATGTGGCAAAGAGAAAATGCTGGAACATACTGTGTGAGTGTCCCGTACCCGTACTTGTCGAATTAAGACTATCCATGATGGGGGAATCCGTCCAGCGTCCTCAGGTTTGTTTCACGCCTGGAATGGCTTGAGTGACGTTGCGGGGTCGGGCGGCTCTGAACAGGGAGGTAGCACAAAAGGACCAAATAGGTGGCCTAAGCGCGCGTGGCCTGCGGACCACCCTCCCATCGTAATCCAGAATCTAGGAACATCAACAGTACCCGGAAACCTGGATAATTGTGGTTGAAATAGCCACACAAAGAAAATTTGGACAGAGCATTTATGTTTTTACAAAACTTATAATTAGGAGAATCAACTAACAAAACGCGGAGCATTCTCCACTGAGTCATAAAACAAAAAATAATTCTTAAGAAGTTATTGCAAAAAGATTAAACAGAGAGAAGAAATAACAGATATAATAACGTAAAATCGAAAAACATAAGTAGCGTGTTGTATATTGTATATGTAATGAATGAAAAAACGATATGTACTTCGTGCCAAGATTAACGCAATTTATATTACTCGCGTGAATGGGTATACACTTCTTCAGCTGATGTGATTAAATGCCTATTAGCTGCACATAAAATCTCTTAAGTGCAAAGTGTAAACGTACGACTTTCAAATGACGCTTTTGAATAGTTTTTTTACACATTGAGAACATTTTTATAAGCATTTTTCCGTCATAAGATAAGTAAATGCGGCATTATCGAAAAAAAGAAACATTTGGGTGTAGTGCAACGACCTAAATATTATCATTAGGTGTAAAAATATTTTTCATATTAACAAATTTTGCTCAAGTCAGCAAGATCAGTTGTACCATTGTACAATCGCGATAATATGAACATGTGTTGTTACCATTCAGTAATATGAAGATAATATCTTTTTCATTGACTACTCTGTAATATGAACAGCGTATAATCTCCTTTATATGTCATGTTTGTGTTTGGTGTAGATGTAGGTTATTTTGACGTGATCAGAGAAAGAATAAAGTTACGAGGTGAGATTTTTGAAGATAAGCTGAGCAAAACGCTCAAGTCAGCCAGAACTCATTCAACCTTTCCAAAAAAAATGCAGAAAGGTGGTTCAAGAGTACCATTTAGTTGAGTACGAGTTCGTACAAGACTAACCAAAATAAATTTCCACCTGACAAAACTTAAGTGGCTGAAAAAACTGCCCCTGGACAAAGAATTACATTTCTAGGGTGTGTACTAACGCTTGCGACTCACATTAAGTCAAACCATTAATAACTGGGAGAGCAAAGAATCACAGGTGCTTTAAGAACTTTCATAATCCCCTCGTATACAGAAGGAGCAATAAAAACGCATGGATACTATCTAAACCCTTCAAAAACTGTTTTTTTCAGCTGTTTGTTCCTGAGATAAGCCTGAATTAATCTTTATCTTCTTTTCTATGTATTATGTCATGTTAATGTTAGGTTAAACGTTTCTTAGGGACTCAAAATCTTCCAGAAACGACGCTTCTAATGAACCGTCGGTTGAACAGTTCAAAACTGGCGACGGAGCACAAAATATGGATCATAATAATGTATTAAGAGTTACCAAACTTCACAGCCGGCAGTACGGCAGAATGTATAGTCACAATCCATGCAGGTATTGACAGTGAAGTAACGCTCGCTCTGGTCAGTACTTGGATGGGTGACCGGTTCATTCTGTGGCTCGGTGTGTCCGGCAGGGGGTAGTACAAAGGGCCCGATAGAGGCCTACGTACGCGTGGACTTAGGTCCCATCCTCCACTGTAATTTACATTTTTTACCAAACTTCACTAGTTCAAACTTCTATCGCCACAGCAAACGATGCGCCATGCGGTAAGAGAGAATTACATTAAGAGATGCAGTTATGCATTTGGCAGCTGCATCGAAGAACTTAAATCCTCAGATTAGTCAGATTATTAAACAATTCTGGCATAATAGCACAAAAGGATCTAGAACCAGTAGATGAAGATCACTTCCCACTGTCTATTTTACAACAGAATTTGAACAAGAATAGAATTTTTGGACACAAAAAACGATGATTCTCCACGATATAAAGTCAGTTGGTTTTTAATTTTCAATTTATTATACAGTTTACAAAAATATCGAAGAATGGAATAATGACGCAATGACGCAATCATTGAAGACGCGGGCAAATGATGGTGAAAAAGAGATTAATTCTGAAGAAAGCGACAAAAAAGAGCCATATTATATTATTATAGTTACGACCGCGGAAGCAGAAATATGTCCAGCACATATTACCTGTTTTGAATAGAAGTGTTATGTCCTATGTAGTAAATGCATATAATATACAAGTAGCTGCAATCTTCATTAGTATTAACGATCCAAAATTTTTTACCTTCATATTGTCGAGATTGTACTGTAAGGTGAATAAAATTGTGCATCAGACTGTGGAAAAACATGCAGGGTGTTCCATTTGAAAAAACCAACTTATCATTATTTGACGTTAGCTGAACTCTGCATTAAATTTCCACATTGAAAGTATAGATGGGAAGCTTAGGGGCCTAGAGGCCATTATTTTATTTGAGGAGCCCATGCCCGAAACCCCTATTACCAAAATTTTCAACATTCAGAGTAGTCTCTGTCTGAAATATTCTAATGGGTGGTCACCGTGAGATATGATCTACTGATAAAATTCTGTAGATAGTTTGTAAAGGCACAGAGGCTAAAATGGTTTGGTCGCGTTATGAGATACGAGGATGCCAAAAAAATAACGCAATGGAAGCCAAAGCAACAAAAATACAGAGAGAGACCGAAAAGTACCAAGATAACATATTAGACGATCTACGGACAATAAAAATAGGAAACTGCAAATCTAAGAAGGGCCTGTAATATAATTGTGCAAACGTCCAAAACACATAGCGGTCTATAATGAAAACCGAAGTGCAATTTAGAATGGTAAACTATGAACGATTATCCCCATACATTTCGTGTTACAGCACAAATAGTCCGGGAGCCGGCCACCTTTTTTGCAATCAATTAATATACTTTTTATACTTCGTGAGCGGCTTTATTTTAACGAGACGCCAAACTTTTTCCTCTGCGAAAATGTTCGCAAATGGGTCCTACGGGGGTGTGCAGGGAAAAACACGTTGATTTGGAAATGACAAAAAATGGATGAATATCATGGGAAAACGGCCCAATTAATTTGTGGGACAAAGTGGGCATTTAATTATACAAATATTTACTAAGCTACAGAAAAAAAATCAGCTTGATATTCATTATTTTTGTTAATGTAGTAATACCTTTTTGATGGGGACACTCTTGATGAACTCATTTTTGTTGTAGGACAAATGTTATTTTGAATTACTTACAAAAAAACTTCACAGTTAGCTAAAAAATTAAGTGATATTAATCAATTTTTTGTAATTACCACATCAACGTGTTTTACCCCTGCGCACCCCGTAGGACCCATTTGCGAAAATGTTCGCAGAGGAAAAAGTTTGGCGTCTCGTTAAAATAAACCCGCTCACGAAGTATAAAAAGTATACTTATTGATTGCAAAAAAGGTGGCCCGGACCAAAAATGGCATTCAGATTGAATAATTTAATGAACAGTTTTGCTTTTTGTTCGTCGGCGTCGTCCTTTTTCCCAATCAAATGACGTACATCTACGTCCTCCTGGTGTATATCGGGTAATGTGAATTGTGGGAGATAAAACGTTAGAGTTAGTAAATGACAATTTCATTAATTATAGTAAAATATCTCGAAAGATCAAAAATGAATACTTTGATCGAAAAAGTGAAATTGACCTCCAGAAAGCCACTTTCTGCCACATTTAATAATTATAAAAAATTTGTTCGTATTTTTTTCCCTTATTGAGATAACGTGATGAGACAAGGTGGTTTCATACACCTTCATATATCACCCCAATCATCAGATGAGAAAATTAAATATTAGACAAAAGTTTTCCGAAACTTATTAGGTAACATGTTGCTCAAGTTAACTTCATGTTCATTTTATATAAAATTTCATAAAATTCGTGTTCCACATAATTAAATTACCAATTAAATGGTTAGAAAACTGACTTTCCGCAAACGTATTTGACTAGATCTACTTTACATTTGAAAGGAGCGTTCTATTGCCACAAAATGTTTAAACCCTCAACGAATTTCGATACTTCGCAAATGTTTCGTGTCCGTATTAAGAAAGGAAGTCATACCTTATTACTGTTTATAGAATTTCTTCTTTAATATCGTCACCTGAATACTAATTTAATTCAAATAAAATTCTAAGAAATTATTCTAAAAAATGCAACTACAAACGAAAAGCATTGAATAGAAATAGGCGTATTTTCTTTTATCAGGAACGCGGCATCATCGTACAAAGCTACCGTAGAAATTTTTGGGCGGTTTCTAAATTTGTTTAATGGACGCATTTCCGTTGTTCTCCCAGAGATTTTCTAAACAATAATTAACTATAATACATAATTTTGCAATGTGCAGGAGATCTCATCACATCACATAGTTTTTGTGGTATTAAAAACCGAGGCGTAACCACAACCATTAATACTCGTACAAGTAAAAAAGGTCCATAAATAGCCTTAATGTGAAATGAAAGTGCGTTACCATTTTTTTTTGCTGGAGTACTTAAGGTGATTAACGCTGTTAATTAATATTATAAGTGCGCGAGACGCGTTAATATTATATTATAACAGGTTACAAAACCCATCAGTATAAAATTTCGACCTCCATTACATAATATCCTGCAAAACATAAATTTTACCATTTATTTTACCTTGACAATTAAACTGTGGGTATTAAGTAAATGTAGCATAATTATATACTACATGATTGCTCTTTAACCTCGAATGCGATTGTTTTTCTTGTTCTGCAACTATGTAACAAATTAATTCCTATTAGGTATTAACCATTTGCTCCAATTTGTCACTAGGTATATCATTCGTTGAGTAATAATGAAAGGCTTGTCTTTTACTTCTATCTGCAGCAATTTTTAATGTAATATCGTAATATCATCTGAAGAGATGGGTCCTTCCAATCACAATACGCTTTGTTAACAATTGTTAACGTTAATGAGGTAGGTAGAATAGTCGTTATACTCATTGTTAATTGTGGAGAGCACTTAGAATAAATATTATGATAGTTACAAAGATATTTGCGTTAAGTAGATGGTGTAATCGTCCATTGTGCGTTATTCTCCCCATTAATTAAACTGCTTAATCATTTTGAATAATTAAAACCATTTTTAACGTCATCTGAAGGCTACTATTATCCAGAGCGCCGTTTTGCAATTTGTAATACGTGAGTCATTCAATCAAGTACTTGATTTACGACCTAATTCTAAATTTTGCATACTATTGTCGTTATAACCTACTATAAAACAATTTTAAAATTACACGTCGCTAGTATATTTAACAAGTACTCGTATAAATGTGATCTCAGACATAAGAAAAATACACAAAGATTTAGTTACCTTTGAATCTTAAAGTGTGTTAAGTTATCACAGCATCTGTACCTGCAACAAAAGAAAGGGTTTTTATTATTTTTTTAAAATTTGAATGATACAAGTCAATATTTGCATAGTTTCAAGTAGTTATTAAACATAATGATGCAAATTAGAACGGATTTAATGTCTCGGAAATCTTATACTGCCTGCAAGTGGTGTTTAACATCAGACAAGTGCCCCATTGAGACCACCCAAGGTGGTATTCTTTTGTACAAACGTAAAATATGCAAAAAAACGAAAGAATTTCTGTTCGAAATTTGATTACACTAAATGAGGAAGTAATAAAAAGTTTGTTCCTATGCAAATATTGACAATCCTCCCATATTAAATCAATACAAGATTTTTGCAAAGAGCGCCGTTGGGCAGAAATTTTCTAGGCTTATACATTCCCATCGCCGTATACTAAAAAATAATGACATGATTACCTACTTCCATTGTTTAAAATTCACTAGCTTTTACTAATTTAATAACTTCCCATTATGGACGAAAAAAACTGGACCTCTTTAAAACTGGTACCTGGACGGTACCTATAATTATAATGGCAATGTAGAAGTATTCTAAATCAAATTGTCAAATGGATAATCGTACCAAAATTACTTTCACCGTAATTCGTCGTCGATTGAATAAAATGGTAGTACTAAAAGCTCTGACAAATAAGTGCGGTAGCCACCTTAGACATGGGTGCTTACAACGAACATCTAATAGTTCTCTACTGTAGAAGGCAATTAGCATACAATACCTACAATCTGTGTTATACAAAGGAATGTGTGTGTCATTGTTTACTTATTACAAATAATCCGACCATGAAAAACCAACCCTATATGTAATTCGAGTAAAGCGTTTAGTAATTATTTACAAATCGAGAGCAGTTGTATAATTTTTCTCGTTCGGTTTAAAAAAACTTAAATAAACTCAAACATTTGTTAGTCCTCGTCAAGAGCTAATAAGTCACAACACATGAACTCGAACGCTTTTGTTGTAGCTTCCATTCAGTGATTTATATATTTTATATTATTATGCATCGGGCTTTTATTTTTTGATTTAGGAATAGTTGGCATCGAATGTGTAATATATTCGGATTCTTTCATTTTAGTTATTTGCCAAAAACTAGATAGGGTACGCTTGTACCCCACGTAGTAATCAAAAGATATCATATATTTTTTATTTTACGTAACTGAACTATGCAATAATGATCCGTATCGCGTCATAAACAACACCAAAATTTTCAAGAAAATTCTTCCGTGTCGTGGAAGTTGCGGTCGTGGGACTTGCGGTCAAGTAGATTATTAATTAAATGAAGACTTTTATTTTCGCAGTGGGTAACATCCTAATATAATAGGCTTATTGACGACTATTCCTCGATCCCTTGTGTCTAAATTTAGAATATGTGGATCCAGGTAATCAAGGTAAATTTATAATCGAATCATCTATTTCAATATTAAAATGTTTCAAATGAAACTCAAAATCAGTTAGAAACATTTTATGACATGTCTGCAATTTTTGTCTGTATTTTATAATGTTGGTAACAAAAATTTTTGATCATTTATCAATGCTTGCACCAATGAATGCTGTAGTATCTCAGCAACATAGAATTGTAACACCTGCAATATTGCCCCTATTGCAGTTATTTTCTCATATTATTAATGCCGATGAAGGTCGAAAAATAGATCACGAGTGGAGAGGACTGCCTTTGTATGATTTATCATCTGACGAGATATCAGTTGATACATTTTGGGGTAACTTCTTAAAACGTTAAGGCTTTAAAACTTTAAAACAGAATGTGAAAGAATATTTTCTAAAGTAAATCTTTTAAAAACAAAAAATAGGAATAAGTTAAATAATATTACTTTAAATGACTGCCTTTTAACAGCTCAAGCTATGAAACAACGAAATAATTGTGTTAATTATGCATCAACAAAAACTATGAGCCAAAATTTCACACAAGCTATATTATACGATTTAAAAAAACTCGGAATATGAAACTAATGCGATTCCACAGTTATTTGAATCAGAGTCTTTTATACATATAATTAATATATAATACTATTAAATAAAAATGTATTTTCTAGTAGGAGGTATTTCATTTTGTAATATTTCTAAATTACTGTTAATTCCTGTTGTACTCCTCGATATACGTGCAACTATAAGGTGAGCGCAAGTCCCACTGCGAAAATAAAATTGACCGCAAGCCCCACTGCATTTAATTAAAAATCTACTTGACCGCAAGTCCCATGACCGTTACTTCCACTAACTCAATTCTTCATTTTGGTATTTCTATATTTCCTAAAATTTATGGGCGTGCATGGTATAAGCAAAGTTACATACGATGAATTAAGAAAATGAGTATGAATATGATGGGCGCAGAGTCACGAAGCAGAATTGTTAGGTGCTATGGTACTAAAGGCTGGTGTAATATGGAATATGTTAGCTATCGTAAAACAATGTCATAGGTGTTAATAAAGACAAAATAATTAGGTACAGCAGCCAATTTCAAAGGGACGAAGAAGTATATATTATATACATCATTCATATCCGACGAAACAGTCCCACAAACAAAATCGTACAATCCTGAAGCTCAGGTAATCACTGATGAACAATTAGTTGGATTGAGATGGCGATGTTCTTTCAGGGTTGTATGAAAAGTAAAATCGATAAGTGATAAGCCGTACTTTTGGCCCAAATAGAACGATATGGAGGTAGACGACATGTGGTTCTAGCAGGACGGCGCTACGTACCACACAGCGTGGTTGCCACGATGGACATTTTGCATGAACGATTTGAGGCTGTGGTTATCTCTCGCAGAGGTGACGTGTATTGCCCATCAAGATCATGCGATTTGATCCCACTAAACTTTTTCTTGTGGGGTTTCCTGAAGGCGCAGGTCTATATGCCAATAAGCCGTAATCGACCGATACCCTTAAAGTCGACACAGCCAATACCATGGAGCACCAATACTTTTTCCACGAATGGGGACGTCTTCATCGATTTCCTAGGCGAATTTCATCATTTACTCACGGAATAATAATAATAATAGGTACTAATAATATTGGGATAGGACACTACTCACAGATAAAACTGTATATAACAATAGGCCAGATATAACACTTATAGATAAAACACAAAAAATCATATACATAATAGATATTGCCGTTCCCAACACAAACAATTTAGCCAATACACACGCAGAGAAACATCGGAAATACACTGATACAGCTCAGGAACTTAAAGCGCAATGGAGAATGGGAACTGCTTTTACAGTACCCATTGTTCTTAGTGCAACCGGAGTTATACCAAAAACAATACATCACAGTTTGCACATTTTAGGGTTAGATAAGAACATATACATACAATTACAAAAGGCAGTCATTATCAACACTTGTCACATAGTTAGAAAATTTCTAAACATAACGGAAGATACCGCACATCACTCAGAACCACATCACACACTTTCAACTAATACCATTCAAACACAAAATGAAACACAACACTCAATCCTCCCTTCACAAATTGAAACTCTGTTGCATACACAACATAACATTATAGAAAGTCCATTACCAACACACAACACTTCAACAATCACTCATGTAACACCTCTGACTCGTTCTCATGCACTCAAACGTAAACACACAATATACTCACAGTATCAGAATTGGCAATTAACACAAAACACAAACAACACATTACCCACTCGAGTGCAACCTATGCGTCGAGCTAAACAACAAAAAACGCTTACACAATAATCATAACACTTTTTCAAAACATACATATTATCACAGATATGTTCATTTTTTTTCTTTTCTATAAAAAGTCACTAAGTCACGAATAAGTGACGCCAACGGAGAAGCCTAGGAATATAGGGTCTCTTTTTGTTATTGATGCGCGACGCTGCGTTCATGTTAATGCCTTCGCGGAAAGAGGGTCGACGGGACGTGGCTTTTACAAATTGGGATCAAATACACCGAGGCTTCTCAAACAAATACATTATCTAAAATGTGATCAGCGTTGGTTTTGTCATTTAATTTAATGAACATAATATGTGTATAGTATTTAGTATGTTCACTTTTTAACAGAAACTTCAAATTTATATTGTATAGATATATGTATTAGTAGGACTAATCGTTACTTGATTTCGATCCGTGCGATTAGTTAACCAGGTTTGGCCTGAGTATCGATAACAATCGAAGTACATAATAATAATAATAATAATAATAATAATATATATATTTGCCCAACAGACAGAATCCATTAACAGGACAAAACAGAAACATAATAATAGTGTAGTATACAATTTTACTACAACAGTATAACTAAAACTAAAATTAACATTGTTATTCATTAAGTAGGTATACCTAACAATACACTCCTTACCAAAACATAAATAAACACTAGCTTGGATATCGTTGACAATAAATATCTAATATGTATCTTAAGCTATCATAATAAAGATCACAACTAGATGATATTTTATTAAAATTACAGCACATGATACGAGTTGGTGATTTAAGAAGTACATTAGTTCGAGACGTTGTTATGCGAAAAGTTGGGTTGCTTCGAGAGAAATATGACGGTACATGAAAGTTGATTAAAGATAATAAATGTGGACAATCAATGTGATTATTTAGCAGTTTATAAAGAAAAGTTAAACTGGATAGACTTCTTCTAGTTTGTAGAGATTGGAGGTTAAACCGGTTCAACAGTTGAGTTTGTGAAAAGCCCCTTATGGGATAGATCTTGTCTATTTTAAACGAGAGGTATTTCAAGAGTTTTCGTTGCACAGATTCGAGCTGGGCTATTTGATATTTCAGATGAGGTTGCCATATTAGAGAGCAATATTCTAGGTTAGATCTAACTAGAGAACAGTACAAAACCCTAATACTATGAATATTGGTGAATGATTTGGTATTACGAGTAATAAAACCCAATCTTTTGTTAGAGCTTCGCGAAATTTCAGAAATATGCTTTGCAAACGTAAACTTGGAGTCAAAATAAACACCTAGATCTTTTATCTCCGTACATCGCTCGAGATTAATAGAGTTAATAGAGTATATATTTACTATGGGTAAATGTTTATTCGTGTAAGATACTACCTTACATTTCTCAATATTTAATGATAAAGAATTCTTGTGACACCAAAGATATAATTTATTTAGATTAAGTTCTAGAAAAGCACAATCATCAACAGAAGAAACAGAGGTGAAAAGTTTTAAATCATCTGCAAATAGTAGACTATTGCACGTTAGGTCATCTACAACATCATTGATAAATAAAAGGAAAAGCAGCGGTCCGAGATTGGAACCTTGTGGAACTCCAGACGTAGGTAGAATAGGTTCAGATGTGTAATTATTGTAAGTAACCATTTGATGACGGTTTGTTAAGTATGATCGAAAAAGTGACAATAAACTGTGATGAAAACCAAACAGTTCTAGTTTCTCAATCAATATTTCATGTGAAATTTGGTCAAACGCCTTTGATATGTCAGTGTAGATTACGTCTATTTGACCTTGAGTATCGAGCACATTAGTAACATTTTCACTGAAACAAGTGAGATTAGTGACAGTAGAACGATGTTGCATGAAACCATGTTGAAAGTTAGAGATGTGATTTCTGACCAGTGGATAGATACGCGAATACAACACAATTTCGAAAATCTTCGCAAAGTTATTAATGATACAGATGGGCCTGTAGTTCCTGACATTACTGGTATCCCCTTTCTTCAGAACAGGACATACATACGATTCTTTCCATATCTGGGGAAACTCAGATTGTTGTATTGCAATGTTAAATAGGATATGCATTGGTTGAACGAAAACATGAGAGTAGGCTTTTGCTAAATGACTTGGAATTTGGTCAGGGCCAGATGTGTTTTTATTTTTCAGTTTAAGAAAAGCGTCTTTAATTTCATCATGTGAGATTAGATTAATATTTACGGAAGTGCTTATACTAGAGCCGTCGTTAAAGCTAGTATTGGCATTTCTAGTTGGTAAGTAAACACTGCTAAAGTAGTCTTTAAATGCAGTTACTATTTCTTCTGGTGTAGAGAAGGTTTTATCTTCAGAGTACACGGAAAATGAGGCGTCGCTCTTAGATATGATTATATGTAAATCATGTGGGTATCGTAATGTGAAAGTTGCGGGATGCTACACAGTACTTTTCGATCGTTTCCGATGTTCCGCTCCCAAAAAATTTAAGAAAAAATGGAGAGAATGAGAACTTAGTCCTTACCATGAAGACGCAAGGTGTGTTTATGGAGGGTAGCGCATGGTTTTACCTTTGTTGCCCTCTTTTCAGATTTAGTGTCGAAGCTCTCGTAATTCACAAAATGTGTGCCATGGCAGGTGGAATTATTCTATGGAACATTAGAAAAACTACAATAGTGTGTATTTGGTGGCCGGACTCGCGAAAAAGTGTTTGTGGTTTCCATTTCTGTTGATTTGTCAGCGAAAATCAAAATTGGATGTGCCTGAAATAGTCACTAAAGACATAATTCTTCTGATGGTTCTTCGCAATAAATTATTTATGCTTATTGCTGAAACTCTTATTGGTGTTGTTATTTCTGTACATGTGAAAATTTTAAGGTTCGTTGGAAGTGATTGGTTTCGAGTTTTGTGTTTGATCGGTCATTCCTTTACTTTTGCTATACAGGGTCGTCATTTGGCAATTGAACTCTATTTCACCGAAGGCTGCAATCCTCTTTAAGCTAAGAATTTTCTTTTACATCAAACTTAGTAGCTTTAACGAACCTTCTTCAAACTAGTACCCATTCGAGTTATTATCTCTAGTATCCTCCTCACTATCATTGACCATCGAATAGGTGGAGCTACCCTTAAAGTTAGTGGCGCCCATTCCAATGCTTTGTTCCAATTGCGAAATTATTCACCGCCAAATTCTTTACATGAACCTTGTTTGTTCGTTTGCTATTTAACGATTTCCTGACATGGAGTAGTGGTTGTGAAGGATCGGGTGATTCCCCCACAACTTACTTGACACGATTGTATTTCTGTAAATCCTTACTCCCTAGCCCTTTTATTTCTCATATACTATGTATTGCACTTAATTATTTTCTTTTTGCAAGATTATGAAACTAGAGTTTGGTCTGACATTGAACATTAAAAAAAGAAATCAATGGAAATCAATTTCAATCACCCCTTAACCACGAAATTTTTTTTATTGTGATGACAATGGGGCAATATATTCACTGAATGTACAAAAAAAGCAACGGTAATGATAATTACTCAAAAAGAGAGTTAAAACCACATGAAACATGACATGCCAAGAGGAAAAGAAATATAAAATGAACACTTAACTAATTTGACCAAGGTGCAGCGTAGGGCTTGCCTTGGAATTACAGGGGCAATGATAACAACCCCTACTGCAACTATGGAGACCCTCTTGAACCTACCGCTACTAAACCTAGCAATTAGGACAGAGGCGCTTAGATGGGCGTACCGGCTGAGAGTTAATGGCGACGAGGGATCGTCAAGGGCGGGGTACTCGCCTATTTTTTACGAAATCTCCAAAGACAAAACCCCTAGTATGAACACTGAGAGGATACCCAAAACAGTTTGTCCCACCAAACTGTTTAAGACAACAATCCCCACTCGGCACGACTGGGAGAATAATTCCAGTAAAGCGAAGCTGAATGAAATCGTGTATTACACAGACGGCTCGAAAACCACTAAGGGCACTGGCTTCGAGTACACGGGAGCAATGGGCGAGGCTGCAGAATTTCTGTAAGCCTAGGATAACAAGCGACCGTGTTCCAAGCCGAGGTGTATGCATTCCTGACAGCGGCTGTTCAGCTATCAAACGGAAAATCTTTATAGTGACAGACAGCAAAGCAGCGATTGCAGCAATAGACTCATATGTGGTAAATTCAGGGCTAGTCCTTGAATGCACACAAATGCTAAACGTACTACTTAAGTGCAACTCAGTCACACTAGTGTGGCCACCTAGTCACGCGGGAACCGCAGGTAACCAGGTTGCTGACGAGCTTGCGAGAATGACAAGCGCAAAACCATTCATAGGACCCGAACCGGCTATAACACAGCCAAAAAGGAAATTCAGGCAACATTCGCGAAAGAGCATAGGAGACATTGGTCGAAAATTCCAGGACAAAGTCATTTCAAGATCTTCCTGGAAACCCCAAACGGGGACCTAGCTACGTCCATCTTAAAGTTAAGCAGGACGAAGATAAAACTTGCGACAGAAATGGTCATAGGCCCCTGTCGCCTGAACAAACACCTGCACTACATGGGACTGACCGATAGCCCGGCATACAGGGGTTGTGGTGAGGCAGATGAAACGCCTAATCAGGCTATTTGCCAATGTGGGGCATTCACAAAGGCAAGGGAACACCTACATGGAAATGAAAAGATTACACAAGAAGAAGTAACGAAGATTCGCCCTACTAAAATCCTGGACTTTGTGAAAGACACAGGTATTCTTGAAGGGTAGATAACACTGGGGAGCACAATAGACCAAAAGGTCGTAGTGCGACTGCAAACCTTTATTTTTTCGTAATCCTCTACTTAGTTGGTAACACTAAATACTACACTGAAACGCACTTGAAACTCCCATCTTAAATATCTCTATTGCGTTGTTTGCCAAAATAAATAAATATTAAATAAACATTGACAATATGATAAGGAGAAATCAAGATGTTATTGTTTCTAAATATAAACTTACATCAACCTAAAGAGGCCCAATCTACAGCGATAAGATTCTTTTCACTTATCTGTATTATGTTGGTACCTATGAAGAATTTTTCCAGTCGTCTACCGTACCAAGGAGGAAGCAAGGAATGGAAATGATTTACGGTCAAACTAGATTGTTTTCAGTATGATTACAAAAAAATTCTAATGAATAACGAACGAGTATGGGAAGATTAAAAAAACACACCAGGTCATCTCAGCGCTTTCGGTGATTTGTTTCTAATCTTTCGATAATAGTATTTCCAAAACAATTTTTAAATAAAATTGCGTGATTTATGAACTATTTTTCAAATTAAACTCCCTGCGCTGCATCATACTCTTATAAATAAATCGCACAAGAGGGCGTAAAAATATTCCAACAGTTGATGCAGGGGATGAAACCCCCGTCGACGTTTTGTGGATTGCATAATAAAGGGGTGGTTTGTTGTATTAGTAAATATAAATTAATAATACATTCGAGTGTGACTTTTGATAATAAATAAGGGGAATAAAAATATTTTTCAAAATTTAGTTACAGTAACGGGTTAAAAAGTTAATTAATGTTGTTAATGTGTGTTTGGTGTTGTCTTCAACACTTTGTCTTGGAACTAACTATTCTTTTCTATTTTATTCAGTGGACTGTATCAAAATTGTAAGAATAAACATACAACTTTATTAATTAACTATTCAAGACAAACGCATGGTTATTTTCGTCAACATAACAAAACTTGTTATTTTTGTTACCATGACAAACACATATGGCCATCTTCGTTACCATGACAGTATTGTCATTTTTTGAGTAATAATTTAATTCTCTAAAATCTTAAAATACTTACTTAAAAGAATAAATGCGAGCAAACATTGTATTTGCAGCATGACGGGGCTCCACCGCATTAAGCAAGAATTTATAATGTTAAATTAATAAATAATACTACCTAATAATGTTTAATTATTGACAGAAGTGACTTTGCTATTTGTTTCCAAAGGCTATTTGTTTAAATCGTGGCGATTGCAAAATTTTGATAATATGTACTTTTTTTTACAAGTTTGCTTATAATTTTTTAACGGAAAAATATAGCGAATTTTTTTCTTTACAAAATTTGTTCATAAAAATTAGCTTTTTAAGTATGCCAAAATATACATATGTTACTGGGAAAAACTATGCAAATTCGGCTTAAAATGTATCTACCTTACTCAATCTCATTTATGAACCTATTTTCAGATTTTCTATCGTTTTTACTTTTCTTGTAATAGAGCTGAGACATCGAGTTTCGCTCACCCTGTACATAAAAATCTTCTATCCCAGGTGTCAATTTAAAAACTTGCCAGAGTTCATATTTTCGAAACTATAACAAGATAAGCAAATTTTTACGAATCCGTTTCTAGAACATGGATGGGAAACACTATGACCCACACGGCAATCTTGTGCAACCCACCCCTTAGGCTCCGGTCCCACCACTTCTATTTTTGTAAATTACACTACCCCATGTAATTGGAAAGCTCTTTAAAAATTCTATTCACCAGTACTAAACAAAATGTTAATTAATCGATAATTTTGTTGAAAAAAGCAAAAAAAGTTTCAGCAACTTTAGTTGTACAAGTCGATGATAGAAATTGAATTAAAAAATAAAAAATTCTCACCCAACCTTCCCAAAAAATATTTAATTCTTTAAATTTAATAGTAGCAATAAGATCGTTACGTGTTTCGACTATAAAGCCATCATCAGACGATAAATCTACAAGTTTTATATGTTGTTAAAATACAGAGGCTGTGTGGAACCAAAAATGAATGCTTACTAATAATAATTGATTAGATTACAATATTACGTTAAAGTGTGACAAAATCCATAACAGGCTTCATTTTTGGCAATTTTAATGAAGTAAAATACCGCAAAGTGACAATATAATTCAACAACTCTTGATTACATAACAATTTATAACGCTTGCTAATGAAAAAATAGTGTCGAAACGTGTTGAATATTTGGATATCAAGATTGTTATGGAATTACCTGTTATTATTATAATATAACTATGAATAAACAATTATGTAAAATATTTCGTAAAAATATTACTGTTTATTAAAAGACAATTATCCCCCAAACGACATAATTAACCTAATTAAAAGGAAGAGCCAAGTACGAAGACAATGGCAAAGAACACGAATCCCGGAACTCAAACAACTGTTAAATAACCTTACGCACAGAATTAAAAAACAGCTTGACGAATACAAAATAGAATCATACAAAAAATTCATATCCGACATAGGACCAGGCGATCCAGGGATGTGGAAAACCACAAAACGAATATTAAAACAGCACGAAGAACTTCCTACCCTTACCTCAGGAAGTGACACACTTACAACAGATGCCGAAAAATCCGAAGCATTTGCCAATAATCTTGAAAAGGTTTTCTCATCATCACATCTCTGCAGTCCAGCACAATCACTTAATGTGATTAACCATATTGAAAGACAACTTCCCATTCCTGAAAACATCGAACCAACATCTCCTAGAGAGATAAGTCAAATTATAACAACCCTACAGAAACGGAAAGCACCTGGATGCGATCTCATACCCAATGTGGTACTCCAGAAACTAACCACGAAATGTTTAGCACACCTAACAATCTTATACAACGCATGTCTCCGAAAAGGTCACTTTCCCATAAAATGGAAATTAGCACACATACTCATGTTCAGCAAGCCGGGTAAAAACAAGAAAGAAATCAACAACTATAGACCAATAAGTCTATTAACTACCTTGTCTAAGGTTCTCGAACGAATCATCTACACCCGACTACATAAAGAAATCGAAGCTCAACACACTCTGCCACCGTCGCAATTTGGATTTAGAAGAGGGCATTCTACAGGCTACCAACTTCAAAGGGTCAGTGAAATCATTTCAACCGGTTTTGAACATAAAAAATACACCGTTATGATCCTGCTTGACATCGCGCAAGCCTTTGACAAGGTCTGGACAGAAGGCCTGAAGAAAAAAATACTGGACCTGAACATACCTAGCTACCTGCAGGCAATTATATACTCCTTTCTAGACCACAGGCAGTTTGCAGTCAAAGTAAACTCCCACATATCCCAAACTAAAACAATTCATGCAGGCGTTCCCCAAGGAAGCATACTGGGACCACTTCTCTTCAACATCTTCACTGCAGACATACCGCCAGTATCGGCATCGCTAGCCATATTCGCAGATGACACAGCTATCGTAACACAAAGTACTAACCTAACCGAAGGAATCCATCAACTACAACATGCTGTCAACCAAATCATCAAATGGTACAACGACTGGAACATGCTAATCAACCCCGCAAAGTGCCAAGCGAAGATATTTGCACTGAAGCGTATTACGAACCCACCAAACATCGAAATAAGTGGCGTTATAATACCTTGGAACCCCAAAGACAGTGCAATCAAATACCTTGGTCTTCATCTTGATACTCGGTTGAGTTGGACCTACCACATAAATCAAAAACTCACGCAAGGCTACAACAGGTTAAGGCAACTCTACCCCATACTAAATAGAAGATCAACACTCAAACCCGAATGTGCTCTGCTGTTATATAAGGCTCTATTACGACCCCTAATACTCTATGCTAGCCCAGTTTGGTTTAACACATCCAAAACAAATCTGCTGAAAATACAGCGCTTTCAAAACAAGATCCTACGAATTGCTGTCAATGCTCCATGGTACATCCGTAATGATCAACTCCACTTCGAGCTAGGAGTGTCAACAATTTATGAATTTGTGCATCAAAGTGCTAAAAAATTCTTTACAAACGCTAGTGAGTGCGGTGGCGCAGTGCATTTTAATCTTTGCATTAAAAACATACATACTAGACTAAAAAGGAAAATGCCACAGGACCTCATAGTGTCTGAAGGTGATAGTGACTAGCTAACAAACACATCAACAAAGTGATAATACTATTAGGACGAGCTGCCATCATGTCAATCGCTATTTTGCTAACTACATTACAAATGCTATGTAAGGGGTCTTTCATTAAGAGTGATACAATTTAAAAATAAAAAAAAACACATAAATTATTCAGTGAGACACAAATTTTTTTTTTATTTGAAAGGTTACATTATGCCATTATGTATGGAAAATAACATCATTTAAATGAGCACCACGGCTTCTCCGTACGTACTGCATTCTGTTAGTCCAATTTTTCATCACTTTTTCACATACATTTGGCTGTATTTCACCAATAGCACGTTCAATGTTGATCTTTAATTGCTCAATTGTTGTTGGATTATCAGTATACACCTGTGACTTAACATAACCCCAAAGAAAGAAATCACAAGGTGTTAAATCACAGGATCTTGGTGGATAATTGACTGGACCATTTCTTGAGATAATTTCATCACCAAATTTTGTTTTCAATAAATTGATTGTTAAGGTGGCTGTGTGGCAGGTGGCGCCGTCTTGTTGAAACCACATATCCTCCAGATTATTCTCAACAACAGCAGGAAAAAAAAATTCATTTAACATTCTTCTGTATCGTTGTCCATTAACTGTTACTCTTCGACCATCTTCTTCGAAAAAATATGGACCAATCACTCCACCAGCATGAATTGCACACCACACGGTAACTTTACTGGTACTCTTGTATCGTGTAAAGAAAATTCACTTTCAAATTTATCAACAACACGACGAATAGTAAGTCGATTAACTGGATAATGTCGTCCATGAATTCTTTTTAAATTTCTTTCAGTATTCACATATGAACACTGATTTTGATAAAACAATTTAATAATTTCGAAACGTTGTTGAACCGTGTATCTTTCCATGATTAAATGGCATACTATACTGAAAACAAATGACATAAGGAATGTCAAAAAATAATACGCAGTGTTGCCAATATATTCATTTAAAATTGTATCATCCCTATTGGAAGGCCCTTTATAACATTTACGTATGTTGATCTGGCAAATAATATATATATTAAAAAAAAAAAAAAAAAAAGACTATAACTTTTTATATTTACGTAATTGGTTTATTTCTGTTTGTGTCATATAAATAAAGAAACGGCGGAAAGCTCGTGTGATTTTATGGTTATAATATAACCTAAATATAGGTGGAATATTAATTTTAGAATTGTGACCCATTCGATCATAATACATAATTGCATTTTTGGTTTTCAGTGCGCGTAATGACATATAATCCTGTTATTGAATAGGCGAACAAGAATTTTAATTATTACTTAAAATTACTTTCTTACTACTACTTACACGCTAAATAGTAATTAATTACCTTTGCATATTCATCGGTGAGAATGTTAAAACATTCTCTAAAATTGTTCGACTAGTTTAAATTTGTTTCAGTACATAACGAAAATTGACTGGCTACACATATCTAATTAACTTCAACTAAAATATTTGTTCTAAAAATAAACTCCTAAAAATATCAACCCCTTGAGGTCGTTATACGTAAGTTTTTATTTATGCATAGTTTCTTTCAATTAAATAAAGTTGCAATGAAAACTGAACGGTTTATAACACAAAACAAATCAAAATTCTTTTGAAATATACAATTGCGATCCTACCAATACTTTTTTCTCCAAAAATTGAATGTTTTATTCTATTATCGCAAGTAAGTCGACACCGAAATAATATCGATGGAAATGTTATTGAAATGATGTTGAGGTTTTTCGAATTTTCCAGTTTTTTTGTTGTTGTGATTGTTAACATGATTCGAACGTCATCAAAATAACGCAGTCGTACCCTCTTCGGACATGGGCATGTTGATCCCCTGTTGGGAGTCACTTAAATATTTTTTAAAAAACCACTATCTGATTTGATCTTAGTACTAATCGATTTTAAATTATTTTTTCTGAAAATGGGAAATTAAAAGCAAACAGAATATCTGTTATATGAGTTTATTTTTATTTTATATTAATATCAACATACGAACATACATAAAATATGTACTCGTATATAATATGTATTTTAGTTCTTGTTTTTTAATTCACAAAAATACAAAGATACAAAAATAATGAAATCATGATGAGGTCCAGACACACAAAGGGGTGATAATCGAAGAAATTAAAGCCTTACAACCTCCCCTTGAAATATATTTAATGATTAAATTGAAGTCAAAGATTATACGGTCATAAGCGACATGTTTCAGGATACAGCTGCTCCCATTATCAATAAATTATAAATAATGAAAATCATAAAATTATTTGTATTTTAATTCTTAAAATTTGTTTTTCATTTAAAATCACCAAAAAAGAATAATAATAAAATGATCAAAAATGGGATATAACTACCTATATAACAGATGTTTATTTTGCAAGAATTTAAAAAAAAAGTAAAAATTGAAATTCTTTCTTCGAGCTTTTATATTTGCAAAATCCCTTATAACTTCTATAAGTTACACGTTTTCGGCTGTATCTGCCTCAATTTCCAGCAATGAGAGATCATAGAAACGATGTTTTCCAGTAGAATTTCGTAAGTAGTTTTTAATTATTTTCAGCTTTGAAAATGATCTACCTGCTGTAGCAACGGTGACAGGTAGGGTAAGGAACAACAACAATGCAGTAATCACATCTAGAGCTTACAATACCGGAATTCCGGGATCGAAAACCGGGATACCGGACAAAATTGATGCAGCATTAATTTTATTTTATTTTAGTAGAAAATATTTTGGATTAATGATATTGAGAACTAGTGCAAAATATTGTATGTATACAGGGTGGGCCAATAGTGTGTGGATGGAAGACTGTGGGTTTATTAACGAACATTTCGTTCATGGGATATGGTAAGGCCACAAATCTAAAATATTTTCACAATAAGCGCAAAGTTTATAGAGGATGATTTATATCAAAGTTGCATTTTTTTATGGAACCCCCTGTATATTCCTAGGTCAATTGTAGTGCGACTTTATGTGTCACACATAGTACCTACTTAAAACGAATCGTTTGGTCGCCTGTGTCCAAAAAATTGAATATCGCAGAGATCACAAAGCTTAGAAGGTCGTGACGATGCGATATTACCAAAATATGAAATGTACTATCGTAAACCGGACGGTCAAATCCGAAATCTTCTTGTGTTCGGAGAAATTACTACGCCAATTGACAACATTTGGTTTTTCGAATGTCACTGCCAATTTTTCTTTAATACGATTTAATTTTTGAACTATGACTTTACAAAATTATCATTGCGAGTTCATTATTTCAAATTTCAATTTTGAATTTCATTTAAACTTTTTAACTTTAAGTAGCAGTAATATTTTGCGTTTCGAATTTTGAAATTATAATTTAGGATTAATTAGCATTAATATTTTGAGTTTCAATTTTTTATTCCAAATTTCTATTTTGAATACGAAATTTTTGAATTTTATGTGGATTTATTTAATTTATATTTTATATTTACATCTTTGAATAACTTGAATACTTTGAATTTGGAATTTTTAGCTTTGAATTTCTAATCTATGCGTTTTTTATTTTTATTTTACAGTTTCAGCAGTAAAAAAGTCAATACCGGTATCAATACCGGGATCCCGGGATTCACTTGATTGAATACCGTAAACCGGTATTCAATATTTCTTCCGGTATTGTAAGCTCTAATCACATCTGAAAAGCTTACTGATATGATTGAGTATCTGACAATCAATAGCTCAGCAAATTCTCTTATATTAGAAATTCTAGTAAGTTCCTCTGTAATAGCTTATTTTGAATTTTTTTTAAGAAGATGATTTGGGTGGATCCCTAAAAACAGGTCATTTGCCTATAGCGCCTATGCTATGATACGGTTCCTGCGCGGTACGGTGGCGGCGTGTCATACCGAAGGTTTTGCCTACGTGACCACTCGTGACAAACATAATCACGCATTGAACGACCTTGCGACTTTGTTGCCACTGATCATCGCAATAATAGTCGATTTAGCGTTTTGGCAGGGGACGGCGTTCACACGAGCCGAATGAAGGGCATGTATAGGTACGTTCGGTTTTAATTGGTGAAATAGGTAAAACTATTTCCAAACGTTACCCAAAATTTCTCAAAAACGACCCTTCTAGCTTCCCCCCCCCCCCCGCAGTGCGGGGTCTGCGGTATTGCAGTTCCGCCACTGTTTCCCAGATTTAGTCGTTCCCAAAAACACATGAAAATTGAAATTACCATTGTACCACCACTTCACTGGCCAGCGTGAAGACGGAAAAGTGAATTACTAACCTTTCCGTCGGGGTCTAACGCCCATAACGACAACAAATTTCCAATTACATTCCATCCAGTATCATTAGTCAACAGCACCAACACTTGGTTATTATCGTTAAAAATTAACGACCAACATACGAGATGGGAAAAAAATTACCGTATGTTTGTAATTATCATTACAAGAGGTACGGAGCCGACTTCATCGTGGATATAGACTAGAGAATTGTTGAGTTGTTATAACAGTGCGTGTAATTGTTTACAATTGTAACTATGGAGAATGTCGATGACGTACCCGCGTCGTTCTAAAGGCATAAAGTGAAAAATGAAGAACTGGCCACAGATAACAACCCCAACCCCTATTTACATTAACAGAGATTCTTACTGGTCAACCTTAAAGTTGATGAAAAATGAAAAACGCAAAACTACATTGCGACACATTCGACTAAACATTTCCTGAATGTATAACCAATTTATGTGTTTATTACCCCTACAGTGACTCTCTGTATAAAGTCACTGTAATTACCCCTAGTGCACTGCGCCACATATAAAATAAGTTCATTGACGTAGAAGGATTGATTAGTTTCAATTTATTTGTGAAGTAATTGACCGCTTTTTACACTATAGAAAACAAATATCCGCACATAATTGCGTAAACACACACTAATTAAAAGAGTAGAAAATAAACTTTGGTTTAATTTAATGAATGGAATTCGTACAATGGTCTTATAAAGAAATTGTGCTTACCGAGTTCACCTTCTTAAAGTAACAGCAGTCTATTCCTAGAATTGAATAGATCGTTCAACCTGCTGCTGTTTTATCGGCAAACGAACCGAGTATTGTTATAAATTATTGATTGGCTATAAACGTGTTTGTCAGACGATGCACATACCTTCGCTCTGGATGAGATTGCAGAACTATGCAGCAGCTTCTTGTATCTATAGCTTCGCTATAATAATAATAAACGCACCATCACTTTTATTTCAACTGTCTTGTTATCCTATTATAATTTATTATATGAAAATAGTCAACAATATTTTATGTCAATTTGGGATTTTATCACAAACGTGGAGAATTATATACGAGTTACATACGTGTGTATATAAATTACTGAATGATTCCACACATCGTAACCTCATTCAATAAGTGCACTTTAGTGAGAAGTAATTTTCATTTGCATCGGAATATCTAGGCTTTCCGCATTTTCCAGGTCAATGAAAACTTTGTAATCAATAATTTTGTCATAATGAGCTCGTAACCTATATCGTACAAGAAAATCGCGTGATATCGCGTCCAAAGAGTAGCTACAACGGAATAAGAAACGCAAATCGAGACCAAAATGTTGGACAGTCGTCAGTACACAAAAAAGTGTCCAGCAAAGGGTGGAGAAGCCATTGTGCAAAATCCTGGATTATTCTATTGTCGTTAAATGTATTCACTAAACAAAGCTGCGGTAAATCGTATTTATAAAACTTAATTCGGTCACCGTAGTTGAGGTTGTGTGAATGTAAAACTATTAATTAGATCTAAAGGCCATAACGAAGACTTCAGGAAACATTTTTCTGAAAAATCAATACAAAACTACTATCGGAGTAAAAATGAAAGGCCTCTGACTTTAAGTGATCATAACAAAAAAACTGAGGGGTGAAATTTCTTCATTTTTGGGCAGTACGTTAGTCATTTATATATGTTTAACATGTGTAAAAACCAAAATGGTAGAATCAGTTGTTTAACTTTTATTTTAATTAACAGCAATAAAAACGCTGTATTTAGTATTTTCCTGGCTGACGGTCAGTTTTAACTTATCATAAAATTGTTATTGTTTCATAAATTGTTACCAAATTTACAAATGTTGTAGCACACATACTTCTGAAAAGTCGACAGCCATTAAATATTGATTATTCATATGATTAACTGGTTTTATAAGCCGTAACCGAAAATGTGCTATTTTGCAATTTACGGAAGTTAAAGAAAAAATTCTTGTTTTAAATGCTAAATTTGATATTACTTAAATCTAACTGCATTATTCTCTTATTGAAAATAAAATTTGTTTTCTTGTCATTCAAAGTAAATGTTATGTTTATCGCGAAAGAAAGACGCACATATTCCCGCGAGAGGTAATCTACCACATCGTAAGCAGCGAGCGGCAACACACAACAATGTGATTATTCTTTTGCATTGTACAAAACCATGCGCTTTATAGCAATAGTGTACGACAAGAGCTGCCCCGCGCGCCGCGCTTCTCCCCTCCAACTGGTGCATGCATCCTTTTTTCAAAATTTCTTTTAAAAAAAACGATGTATAATGACATTATTTTTGTGAATCGTGTTAGACCATAATATAATTGCTTTAACCTTGTTATGTTACTTTCAAATTGTTAATATCGAACGTTCAGGTACTGAGTTACACAAGATGTCGTTTTTTCATTATAGCTTTAAGACTAATAAACCAATGGGCCTCAAAAGCATCTCACATTGACAAAAAAGTATACATTTTTCAAATATATAAGTATCTACCACTCAGTTTCAATAATATAGCCGTAATTAATTTTTAAAGTGGAGCGCTTGTGCGATTTGAGTCATAATTAGCACTTTTTCTCACATACACTGATACAGAAAATTAACGATGTATTGTAAAAATCTAAAACTGTACACCTTTTTGTAGAAATAAATGGTCTTTTAAGTGCACTTTATTTCATTAAATTATGATTGCTAATTACTGAGATACAAGCTTCTAAAGTCAGAGGCCTTGCATTTTTACTCCGATAGTAGTTGAAATCCCTGGATTACAAAACGAACTTCGAATACCGCAGTAACGACAGTATAAAAAAAAATGTGGCCTTATTAAAAAGACAAAATTTAATAATTTCGAAATTTCTACTTTAAAGAAGATATTTGAAATATCGAAAAATTGGGACCGGATCTTGAATCAGCATAAAATTTTACATAAGATCCATATCTTAACTCGGTTGTAGACAATACGCATCTCTTGCAACGCACGGACGCACGGACGGAATATTGATTCCAGTAACGAACGAAGTTCGTTGAACATCAACTTTAGCTCGAAGGACCAGCTATTAATAAAAGAATTAATGACCGAAAATTCAGAATTTATTACTTCGATTTAGTTTGTGCAATTAAAAAAAAAGTGTTTCGAATCAAAATTTTAAAAAAAGAAGAGACTTCTTTTTCAATTCAAATGGTCAATTTATGGTCCAGAGCCGGCTCTTCCACTTTTACAGCATTAACTGTAAACAACTTGATAACTGAAAACACCCAAGCCCAACACAAGGCTAGGTAGAACTTGATGTCATGCCCTCATCCCATGTGCTGCTAAAACATATTGATTCTTTTTAGTTACTCATGGAGAAGGTACTGTGAGGAAATGGATCAAATTCCCTCAGATCCTTATAAAGATGAACAGAGGGTTATATAGAGACCGCGAGGCTTTACTCCAATCATACCTTCCCTCACCGCTAAAACTGGTGAAGGCGAACCAATAAATAACTCCATCCCTAATAAAAATTAGGTGGGTGGTGAAGAATTTCCATCTGTGTAAATCCCCAGGGATGGATAGAGTTCTCTCTGCTCTCTTGTTAGCCTCCACATTATGTACATCACTAAGCCCCAACGCTGCCCTGAAATACATAATCAAACTTGGGCGGCGAGATACCAATGCTCAAGCCAAGTCGTTTAGACCCACCAGTCTAACGTGGTTTCTCCTGAAACTACTGTACAAACTAATTGAACGACACATTAGGGACAAGGTGCTAGGGTTCGAGCCCGTCAGCAAATACCAATGGACTTGTCAACCAGGTAGATCCTCCTGTAAACTAACCAACCATAGGTTTTTGACTAGAATCAATTAAAACATATGTAGAAAGTGGAGGAGTACCGTACGTAAATTGATACATAATATCATTCTGAAAAACAGGAACACTATGGCTTCACTCAATAACGACTCTGAAGAAGAACGAGGCGTATGAGGATATCCGTAGGACACAATTCTCCCACTGCACGGATTCCTGAGGCGAACTATATTACGGTTGTTATGCCCATGACCTTCAAATCACACCTGGAGAAGGTAGCCAATAAAGCTACAAGCGCTCGGAAGCATGAGGGACCTATTTCCAAAAATGGTCCACTCGATATACACTAAAATTATTGTACCAGTCATTACGTATGCTTCAAAGGTATTGTGGCTTTGGACCGCAGGGACAATGACAACGACACCTATTGCATCTATGGGGACTATCTGCGACTTACCTCTTAATTTATTAATTAAGACTAAGATAGACAAGCAGGCTGAAAGTTAGTAGCGAGGAAGGATGATCAAGAGTGGGCTCATTTTACTCATCTTCCATCCAGAATATGGGAATGACCAATACCACGTTATGCAGGAATTGTGGTGAGGAAGCCGAAACGCTATACCTCGCCATACATAAACGGAGGAACACCTACTTGGTACTGGAAAAATTCACCCCACTAAAATCCTGAGTTTGGTTAAATATATCTACAAGAATCCTTGAAGGATAGACAATAGTGGAGGGCACAATGGAGCAGTAGGCTGCAGTGTAAGAGCCACTCCTAGAAGAAGTTCCCAAATAAAACCTTCGGAATCTGCAAAAAACAATAGGGGTTTCCATTTAAGATTTTAAAGTCACCCCCCTGGGTGTCGGGGGTGGTGGTGGTGAGAGTTGTTACAGACTCGGATATCCCCCTCCAAACCATCCACCTTTTATCCGGCAACTTTTTTTGTCAGATGTACTCATTTCGAGAAATTCCCATGTTAAGATTAAAATGGGACACCCAGTATATAATCACTGTTATTTATAACATGCATAATATAATCTATAATAATCTCCGAGAAAAGTAAATCGATGGAAATGGAAAAACTTTTATAAAATTACAGGCGATGTCTCTACTTCATGCCATTAATTTTCTCCGACCCTGATAACAATAAATACCTACAAATTAAATTTTTCCTTAATAAATCATTTCAAACATGACAAACTGAATTGTTACAGAGTGTATAAAAACATTTGCATTTATGCGAATCAATAAGTATAAATGGTTAATTTGAGTAATAACTGGGATGAATTGCTGACACGTATATACCTAACGCAGCTGTAGCTAATACCGGAATCGGAAATCAATGACAAATGGTGCGTAGAGTGCGTTATAAACAGCTGTTAGTCTGTTGCTATTCTACTCGTGTCATTCACAGATATAAAATTCGAAATCTACTTCATTCATATGTGAACATGTGGTTGTAGAAAGGTGTACCTATTGGGGAAATGTGACAAATTTAACACAGTGAGACTTTTCGACAGATGTTAGTAAAAATTAAACTCAAGTTAGTCCTTCCAACCTTCCAAAGTAACAGAATTGGCAGACATTTGACTTACGCCCAGTTTATAAAGCTCTGTGGTTTATCTGGTACCAAGTTATCACATTGAAAGTTCTAAACCAATAAAATTGTTAATAACGAACTCAAATAGTATATTAAAAAACAAATTTCGTAAGTTGAAGCACAAATTCAAGTTCATATAACGAGTGGTGTAGCAACGAGTTATTTTAAAAGATTAGTGTAGTATAATAATAGCCTCACTTCTCTTATATAAATTTGGAAATTTATCATTCCTGATAGCCTAATTAACTGATAAACCTGTCAAAGCAACAGAAACTGTATAAATAGGTGCACTTTGTTATTTTATGTAAGTCATTCGTTGATGATGAACGCGCTACTCTCGTGACATTTAATATTTTAGTGGCTTTTAGCGTTTAAGTTCATGCTTAAGTTAAACGGTCACAGTGTACGTTCGATTGACACCAATTAAAAAAAGAATTTGGTAACTGTATTACAAAGGTATGTACATTACATGTACAGACTCCTATCGCAGCTGTAAGAACTCCAGTATAGTAATAAACTCACAATCCTAAATAAGTGACATCAATATCGAGGAACGTTTTGTCAAGGGCCTAGGTTTTCGGTGGTTTAAGTCATTTTCGGAAGGAAAGGATGTCGATTCAAAATGAACCACGAAGCGGAAGGCCTTCATCTTCAAGAACCTATGAAGATGTCGACAGAATAGAGGATCTTGTGCGTTCAGACCGTCGGTTGACCGTAAGAATGATCGGAGAAGAATTGAATTTTACTCACACTACCGTTCATCAGATTTTGACCAATGCTTTGCGTATGAGATAAATCTGCCCAAAAAGGGTTCCGAAAAACCTCTCACAAGATCAAAAAGACATCAGGAGGGGAAGATATCTTGACTTTTTGGAATAGACTGAAAATAATCCCCATTAACTGGGGCGTGTCATTATTGGTGACGAGTTTTGGGTGTTTGAGCAAGTAGTGGCACACGTCAACCTCTCCAAGGCCTAAAAAAGCAAGAATGAGCAAGTCGAAGGTCAAATGCATGCTGATTTGTTTTTTCAATAGTCAGTGAATCGTCCACAAAGAGTTTGTGGCTCAAGGACAAACGTTCAATCAACACTTTTACAGAGAGGTTTTTGAAAAACTTCGAAAAAAGGTCATTCGAGACCAAATATCACGATAATGCGCCTTGTCACACAGCAATGTCAATGAACGAGTTTTTGAACAGCGCTGCTATAAGGATTGGAAGAACCGTCTCCAGCGGTGTGTAGCTTCCCAAGGATGTTATTTTGAAGGAGACAATATTGAATTGTAATTCTATTCGAAGAAAAAAATTGAAAAAAATCATTCTCATTACTTAATTTACACACCTCGCATGATTGATATAACATCCATTATGGTCTTAACCAACCAATGCAACGGAATATGGAAAGATTCTCAGTGTTACCATCACTTATTTGAACCCTACGATTCCCATTTCTTAGACTATAAAGTATATAAAAATTCGAACGATAGAACGCGTCTCAAGCGAGTTATCTTAACGTACAGACAGACGGATGGACGGATGACAAAAAATCATAAAGTATCTCGACCGATTTTTCAAAATCCACGTGATCGCTGAAAAATGCATAACATTCACTCATTGGGCATCGATATTTGGATCGTTTATTGACGTAATTGGTCCATAATTAACCAATTTTGTCATTAATCATGTGGTGGCCGAAAATATATGAAATTCACTAGTGGGCATTCGTTGCAATGCGCTTGCGAGTTTTCCCCACGAAATTGTTGCTCCATACCTTTAACCCGTGCTTCAGATGAGAATTATATTGAATCGTTGCGCATCTAAGAACCATAAGTTAAAATAATTTAGCAAAAAATCAGAAATCGATACGTGATCTAGATCCAATTCTAATGTCTTTTGATCTACAGAAACCTGAAAACCCATAGCGTTCTTTCTTGATCTATAAAGAACCCGTAGGTGTAGATATCATTTCATAACGATTGGTCACTTCTAAATAAAGTTATCGCGCGTAGAGACCGACGAACAGACAGACAGACAGACAGACAAACAGACAAAACTATAAAGGATCTCAGCAGCCGTATAATGATAGATCTACTCTTGGCGCAATAAGAATAAGTTTGTAGACTCGAGTTTGAAACTTAACAAAAAATAACGACTTTTTGTGCCGATTTTTGTTTCAATTTGACATTTTTTGTAACTGTTTTATTGACTGATAAGCCAAAACCTTCAACTTACTGTCCATGGTTACAATAATATTTTTGCTAGAAAAAAAAGGGCAGTTTCTGGCTGTCAAAGAACTATGTGATTGGCTAAATTTTCAAGTAACAGTATTTACAATTATTAATTCACAATTTAATTAATAATTAATTATTTACAATCCGGGGCCATGCACCAAGCCATTTCAACTTTTCCCTTATAAGAGAGTATTACCAAACAACTAAGAAAATCTGTAACATAATGACTGCAAGTCACTAAATTGTTTAAAAATTCAATAAATAAATAATAGGAAAATGCCACCATTTGGTGGATTTGTAGATAGGTGGCGCTATGGTTATGGCGAAAAAAGGATCAATATTTACATTAACATTTGTAATCCCCTCTTTTCAAAGCAATTTTGAATTGTGCAACTAGTGTTAACTTGTATTCCCCTTTTATAGGTTATATAATTCCTTTTGATTATGTACAGTCTTTGAAAATGTAATATCCTTTGGATACTGTGACTTAGGCATAGTGGATGGTAGACGATGTTAAACGTGTATTTATAATATACAGAAATAAGAAAGCGAAACGATTAGTTTTAGCCAGCGATAATAAATTCTACACCTTCTACACCTGTGTCTTAGGCTGAGAAGAGGATCTACTTCGCTAGAATTTTTTCTATTTATTATTGGCACACATTAGACACGTGTCTTTATGTATTGGGTACTACTTTACTATTACAGAGAACGCTCCCACTGCCGCCAGAGTCAGTAAGATAAAACCGCCACGGCGCGAATCGTTGATCTTTCCAACTTTGTCACGGTCCAACCTCGGAAGTCGTTTTTATCTTACTCCTTTACTATTTTACATTCATGGCTGCGTATGTAACTTGCAATGCCCAATTCCGTTGACATTAGACAATTCACATGTTTTTATACGTTCTTTCAATTCAGGCACAGACAACAGTGATTAAGGTATATAAATCAATAGATATTCAATTCACTCTCTTTTGATTATTCTACAATTTCTTCACTTATCCATAGTGTGTTGAGTAATGCTTTACCACTTGTTTCATATTTATTTTTTAATCACAAATTGACAATTAAGTGCTTAACAAAAAAAGGGTCGTTTTCCGAGACACATTTTTCCCACAATTTTTACCCGAAATTGAGATAGTCCTGGATTCTAAACTCTTAGCAATTCTTGCACAAATTGCTATACAACACGTTTCTCTAGTTAATGATCAAGAATTTGGTGAATTACCTCCACTTAACTACTCAACATTACAACCCCGAACCTAAAGCTGATGAAGATAAACGTCTGATGATTAAAATAACCCTTTATTCTGCTTCATAACAAGATCAATATATCAATGAGATATTATTTAGTGCATCCTAGGAATTGTCATTCTCACCCCAAGAATTATTTTTTCTACCTTAGCTTTTTAATTATTTTGGTCCCAAGATATTTGTTCACAAGAATTGTTATATAAGCCCCCAAAATTATTAATTTAGCCCACATAATTATTCGTTTGGCCCCAAAATTTTTTTAATTTTACCCCAACATTTTATTTATTTACTTATTTTATAGAAGTATTTGAAACTAAAAAAAAATGCCACCCTAAACGTATATTGCCAATCAGGCGCTTAGGTTAGAGGTAGGTTTAGTATATTTTTTTTCAATTGATACAAAAACGGGAATATGATACTAAACAGCATTTGAAACTAAAAAAAAATGCCACCCTAAATGTATATTGCCAATCAGGCGCTTAGGTTAGAGGTAGGTTTAGTATAGTTTTTTTCAATTGCTACAAAAACGGGAATATGATACTAAATACTATTTGAAACTAAAAAAAAATTTACAATGGCTACATATCAGCTCATACCTACAAACTCCTTGCGTAAGTACTTTATTTAGTAAATCTCTACAACCTTCGGCATACAACTTAAGGCTGGTGTGAAAATTGAAGTCTTAGGTAAAAATGTCAAAACCTTGGCGTAAAATTAGTAAAATCTTGGGGTAGAATGAATAAAATTATGGGGTAAAATGAATAAAATCTTGGGGCCAAAAGAATGATTCTGTGGGTTAAAATAATAATTTTGGGGGCTAATATAATAATTCTTGGGATCAGAAATATTGGGACCAAAATAATTAAAAAGCTGGGGTTAAAAAAATAATTCTTGGGGTAAAAATAATAATTTTTGGCCTTACAGTGACAATTCTTGGGGCCGCGAAAATTACCACCCTATATCAATGATCGTTGTTATTCTTTGGCAACTCTTCCAAAAGGACACGGAAGTTGTTTATCAAAATACGTGACCGGAAAATATGCAAAACAAAACCAAAATTGCAGTAAAAATCGTTAGCATCGTCACCGACACCAGTGGCAAACTAGGTATTGGCTGGTGAAGTTACTGTTCCTGCGTCTGGATCAGCCAGTGATAGTACTGTTACAGTTTACAGCAAACTGTTGAAAAACTAGTACTTTCAGTACGATTTTTAATGGAGAAAGGTGACACTTTCGTGTCTGTTACGCGAAAAACATATTTCGAAGGGACATACTCCTTCTTCTCCTTTGAAGTAGAGGCAAGAGGCTGTTTTAACTGTAAATTACGTAAATTTCCAAATATATGTATTAAAATGAACTTGTACAAATTGATTGATCGATTGAGAAGAAAAATTTCGAGGCGGCAACGTAATCAAGCATGTAAGAAATGTGGTAATCATTCTCACCTTCTAAATCCAATCCGTCTGAAGTACGTCAGCTTACCTGTAAAAAAATAATTTTAATTAATATCTCTTTTCAATTTCATTGTATTATAAACTGCGTTAGAAACGTTGAAAAGTTTCTAACGGTAAAAATCGGTAATTACATAAGATACATGCCAAATTTGCACAATGATCGGAAGAAGCCTTACTGGATTAACAAAAAAAAAAGAAGTTAGCATGCATATTCTATTCAGCTGTCATAAGGATCTCATTATATAAAATGAGAAACATTCACTACTTATTGTACTTTTGCTTTTACTTGACGTAGAAAAATCGACTATGCAAATTTGCAGTAAATGATCCAAACGAAGAATGGAGTTTCCAAGACAAGTTTTTACAAAAAAAAAAAGATCTAGATATTACATGATAAATTGGTCATTAACTCGGTATAAAAAACAAAGTTCAGTTTTTCAGGGTTGATTAGAAAATAGCATCACTGGAATTATACTTTTAATTAACAGTAACACGCCTACGAAACGTGACATACGTGTAATTAAAATAGTTGTCTGTTACATAATGGAAACAATTGCGGTTAGTGAATAATAATTTAACCGTTTATTACTATTTATACGAGAGTGTTGGTTAAATAATAAATTGTTTTACCAATTGAATAACCGTATAAAATGGTGTCGAGTGTAAAGTACCGGATTTTTTGAAATTTACGAGCAGAGTAAATAGGTGGATAAAATTTACACATAATTATGTCCGGTAACCATCTGCTTTACGGAAATTTTAGGGCCATTCTATTCATTTGAGATAAACATAAAATCGGTTCCCTAAAAGTGTAGGGGACAGTCTCAATCCCTTTATATTTACCCTAAATTGGTTTTGTACTATGTTTACTAAATCTCGTCGACCACAAATTTGAGTAATAAAGGTTTGATCTAGGTCGACAGTTGTACGTAATGGTGAATTTTAGTACCAAAAGCCAAGAATCCAAAACTGTGTGGGTGCGAGGCATGAATCAATGAAGGAAAGAATTAAAAGGGCGTTACAGTTGAGACCAGAAAGTGGTTTTATTAATATTGAGATAACGAGTGTCCGGTTTACGAATCATTTGATGCTTTTCAATGACCAGTAGTATCTCCCAGCACTGTAATACAATTCACACACGGCCAGTGGCGTAACAAGAGCCCTTCGGGTCCGTGTGCAATTAGCCCCCCCCCCCCCCCCCCCCACGACCATTATTTTATCTGAATTTTTATTGCTATTATGGCTGTTATTGTCATTATCGAATGCTAGTTGTTTCGTAACAGAATTCGGTCTTTCGATTCGTTCATTACCCACCAGTGACGAACGTAGGATGCATGTCGAAGAGTGCGTGAGTGAATGATGTGAACAAGTGAAGAAGAGACTTACTATGTGGGTACGCCCTATATAGTAGAATTGAGGAAGAAGCATCCGACGTACCATTTACATTAGCTATGGATTTTATGAAACATCCCTCTAAGGTGCGAGCTTTTGAATTGTTCAATCACCAATAAGTGAAATCAGCAATCCTATTCTGTTGCTTCGGTATCCCCGTCTGAAAATCTCCATTTTGGGCCCTTTCAGACGGAGGTACTGTATCTGAGATACTGTATGCGAGATAGGGGAATCGCACACAGCCAATACAAGCGCACAGATACAGTATCCCCGTCTGAAAGAGGCCTAAGCCGAAAGAAGTGACGACTGCAGGACTACTGGTGTCTGGAAAATTTGTTAGTATATATAGTCGCTAGTAGACGTCTCGACGATTGAAATAAAGTGACACGGCCCACTTGGCCTGCCCCGCTGGGTCCCTTGGCGCTTTGGGCCCGTTTCCTTTGCACACCATTGCGCATCGGTAGCTACACGACTGACACAGGCTTGACAAGGGTTATCCAGTAAAAAATTTCGTCACTTTATGCTCTTCAAGAGCAAAGCAATCGATTCAGCAATTCAACTTTCGCCTCGAGCATAAATGAAACAAGTTGAGAATGATCTTCTAGCATTGTCAGACCAAATAAAATTATTGACTCAATAGTCATCTCATAATCATCACTATCATTCATTCAAAACCTTTGTTATAAATCACGTCAAAATAAGTTTTATTATATTCTAAGGTTTTAAATATTCGTTGTCAACGTTAAAAATATGTCTATATTTAGCAAACTTTTGACCGGCATTTGGCGGTGTTCCCGATGGGTAACAGCAAAACACATTAAGATCTAAGCTTAGTTTTTGATGCTCTTTCAGAATGTGAAGTCAGCAATTTTTTTATTTAATTAATGGTCGGCTGTATAACCGGTAGTTATGGATATCAAACGATTCACGTTGTTTGTGACCGTGCTATACTTTATTTATGGTTAACAAATTCCCTAAAAACACTATTTCTAAGAATGAGATGGTTAGTACTTTATGGTCTTAATGGTCACCGAATGTAAGATTAAATCTATTGAATACAATTTTGGGCCGGTTTCTTTTGAAAAGGTACTGCGTACATTAATTTAGTTTAGGGAAAAGATTTATTTGAATTGGTTCAATTTTTGAGCACGGCACTAAATGTAGTTGTTTGGAAAATAATCTTATATTTTTGGTTAAACCGTTCACAAAAGTGAGCCAAATTTACATGCCTTAATTAAAAGTAGTATTTTGACAATACCTAAGTTTTGTCTTTTATTTTGAAATATTTTTCTTCCAAGCTCTACCCTAATATTGTGCTAAACTTATATTTCGATTTCACCATATACGCCCAAAAGGACTTTTTTGCTGAAAAAATGTATTGATGTACACACTTACACAGTCATACAATAATGTTCTCACATTTGTATAGTAATTTGGTCTCCATATTAGGACTGTAAAGATCCGCAAATTTTATGGATCAGAGTATCGGATCCAAAAATATCCGGATCCAATGGATCCGACTACCGGTTTTTTGTGGATCCGGATCGAAAATCCGAAGGTTAAATCCGGATCTACGGATTTGTGAGTTAAATCCGGGCCTGCATCACTATTAATTTACATAAGATCCGGATCTAAAGTCTGTAGCTGTATCCGTATTTGAATAAATTCGTGGAGGAGATTACAAGATTACAGTACATTTCATTTACTGATCCAGATACCTCCATTTTGAGATTCCGATGGATAAATTTTATAGGTATCACAAAGATCACATATATTCTCCCATCAAATTTAAATTTTATGCAGAAGCAAAACAGGGATTCAGTATGTTTTTTACACACATGCGGTACATTCTATGGTTCAATAGTGGCGATAGGCATATTGGTTCTTATTTTAGGCAATTAGGCATTTTATGTTGTCTTATATGATCGAATATCGGAATTTACGTTGCTTTATTTTGCCGTTTATGACGACACGCCAAATCCATTACCTCCACAACACACGTTGATCAGTGTCAATCAGCATCTTATTTTTGTTGCTTAATTTTCCATGAATGTGTGTTCATAAGTTGGACCTTATCGATTCAATAATAGTTACTAAAAATTATTTCTGTATAGGTTTTGCTATTTTCTCGTTATTCTTGCTGATTAATCAATACTGCTATTGCACACGCTTCGTAAACATTTGTGATGGATGTGCTAATATCGCCATTGTAACTATCCAAATGTACGGTGAAGTGGTCTTTTGTCTTAGTTTATACTCGTTGTCTGTTTTTTCACTACGCCCGCCCGTCGAGTATGTAATTGTAAGTCATTCTTATCAAAATATCAAACGAGTAATAGTTGAAGAATTTTTACTGAAGAGTTTTCCGATGCTTCCTTAAGAGTAGATATTAGTACTGTATAAGAAGTCAAGAAGGTGATAACAAGACGCAACAACTACAAGTCACCCGGTTTTGACCTAATTATTAGACGAGTCCCCAAAAAACTGTCTAGGAAAGGTCTCGTAACGCTTACGTCAATACCGTATGCTACGATTGGCTTGTTTTCCACTGACCTGCAAATGCGCCAGTCCCAAACCGGGCAAACCACCGATTAACGTAACGTCGCACCGATCCATGAGCCTTTTACCAATAATGTCCAAAATATTCGAAAGACTTTAATGAAAAGACCCTTTCGCCCAATTGCTTTGTTTAACCAGCATCCATTGAACTACCTTCGCTGTTGTATCTACGGGTTTTCCATACGCCTCTTCCAGCTGCACTCTGAGGGGAACCCATCTCGTGCATTTGGTAACGGTATGTTCGACATTGTCTATTTCCTGGCAATAGTTGCATATATCGTCCGGTGACTTCCCGATTCTCCTCGTGTATGTCTTAAAGCACCCGTGGCCCGTTAATATCTGCGTGAAATAATAGTTTATAGTTCTAAATTTACAACGGGTCCAACTTCCCACATCCGGTATTAGACTTTTAGTCCATTGGCCTTTGGTTATGTTATTGATCCATCTTAGCTGCCATTTGGCAATCGCGATGTTTCTAAGGTCCACTTTGCTCACGCTGGTGCCTGACCCCAGGCTATTATCAATCTTGGCCCTTTCTTTAACCAGGATATCCATGGGGATAGTCGCTGTCACTACCTGCAAGGCCACGTCTGACACCGTTCTATATGCTGACGCCACCCTCAGGAGCATCTTCCTTTGCACGTTAAGCAAAAGTTTTTGGTATGCTGGCGCCAAGACCGCCTCTTCCCAAATGCCAGCTCCATACAGGACTGTCGAATTGAAGGCGCTATTTAAAACCATCCTCTTCCAGAACGATGGTCCCCGCACATTCGGGAGTATTCTTGTTAACCTGGCCGCCATTCTTTCCCCCTTGGCTGTTGCAGCCTTCACGTGCTGCCCCGGATTTTTGTTGTCATCCAGGATGACCCCGAGGTATTTGATCTGCCTTACTATAGCCAAATTTGTTTCACTTATTTTCAAGTCTATCCCTTCTTTTTTCCTTGGGCCTTTTAGCACTACCATTTCTGATTTGTGGGGAGCTAATTCTAAGTCGTGTGTCCTTAGCCAAGCTTCGATTTGTCGTAAAGCTGAGTTCCCTTTACTATTCACTGTTTTAACCCCGTCGCCCTGGATAAGCATAGCCAGATCGTCGGCGTAGGCGATTAGGACTACGCCGCCGCTCGGTACGGGTATTCTCAGCACGTCGTCGTAAAGGATGTTCCACAGGGTAGGGCCGAGTACGGATCCCTGTGGAACGCCTGCTTTGATGTTAACTTTGGCCTTGTCGTCCAGAAGGAGTCGTCTCTTAGCGAAATAACTTTTAACCACATTAATAAGGTATGCGGATATGTTTCTTCTTACAAGAGCCTCTAATATCTTAGACCAGGACGCGGAGTTAAATGCATTTTTAACATCGATTGTCACCATGACCACCCACGAGTCTCTAGATTTTGCGAGAGTTTTCTTTATTTCCATCAGCGCGCCCAACGTGGATCTTCCTTTCCTGAAACCAAATTGCATGGCATGGAAGTCTCCCTTGCCCTCGATCTCCTTGAGCAACCTGAGGTTTATGATCCTCTCATAGACCTTCGCTATAATGTTGATGAGGCAGATAGGTCGGTAACTGCCCGTCTCGGTCAGGTCCTTTCCCGGTTTTGGTATTAGAACTACCTTTGCAGTCTTCCATTCTAGTGGAAATTGTTGCTTCGCTAATAACTTATTAAATAGCTTTACGAAGAGCTCGGGAGCCGCTTCCTGAACCAGTTTCCACGCACGAGCTGGTATTCCGTCTGGGCCGGCTGCTTTCCTCTCTTTCAGGTCAGCGAGCGCATTAGCAATTTCAAGCGGCGTAACCTCCTGCTGCTTTTGCAGGGGAACGGGTTTCTCCTCTGCAGGATCACTTTGCCCCGTTTTAAATAGCACTTGTATAAAGTCGATCTTTTGGCGTGCGGACATGTTGGCCGGGAGGTCATACTTGAATTTCTCGGAGATAATTTTGTACCTCTTACCCCATATGTCTTCCTCCAGGTCCTCACACAGTTTTCTCCAGTGTTCATTTTTTGATTTGTTAATAAGTTTCTTAGTTCTCCTTTACTGAGGGAATACCTTAGCCTTCTCTGGCTGGTTTCTGCATCGTCCCACCCGTGAGTACGTTTTGATTTCGTCCAGAGTCGACGTAGTGCATTACACCCCTTCCTTGCTAGGTCAATTTCTGCACTCCACCAGTAAGGTTGGATTATGGGGTTATTTTCGGAGCCTCTGACCAAGCTACTGCCATAACACTTTTGGAATATCTTTACCACTGTGTAGAGTTTTGGGTTTTTAACTATAGCGTGGTTTAAATTTAGCCCTAGGAGATTTGCAAACCGCTCCCAGTCTACTAACTTATTTCCCTTCTTTAGCCTATCCGTTTTCTTAACCTCCTGGTCGACATAGCACTTATAAGTAATGTATTGGTGGTCGCTCAAGGTCTCCTCCGCTACCACCTTCCAGTCAGTGACGCTTCCCGCCATGAAACCCGTGCAGAAAGTGAGGTCTATCCAAGACTTTGCTTTATTCCTCATGAAGGTGGGACTAACCCCGTCATTAAGTATAGTTAAATCCAAAGTGGTGCCCATTCGTCCAGAATCTCACCTCTTATGTCCGTAACCGGAGATCCCCAGCTCCTGGCCTTTGCATTAAAATCACCAGCTATGATTGTTTTACTGTCATTAACTTGCGACATGATTCGATGCAAGGTGTTCTTGTAGTCATCTATTCCGATATTCGGTGAGATGTATACGAAATAATTGTTAGGTCGCCTAGCTGAGCTTTTACGAAGCCATCGTGTTTTGTTATTTTAGTGACTTCTACGTTCTTGTTCACACAGTAGATGGCCGCGTCGACCTTGTTATCCTTGATCCAAACGTTCGCTCTACACATATTTTTATTCGGCTCGCTGGCAATGACGACGTCTATGCCCCCGTGCTTGGCGTAGGCTAGCGCTAAATCAACGGCTCTTTTACTTCGCATCAAATTAATTTGTAGGAAGGATAGATTGTACTTAGTCATATCCACTTAACGAAATATATAAGTAGATAAGAGTGTATAGATAAAATGTGTATAAATAAATTAATAAATAAATGAACAAATAAATAAATTGACTAGGTGAGTACATGACTCGAATATTGCCTGACATTAGGCCTCCGCTAACTGCCCGCTACTTCCGCTGGCCAGACTCGTTCGGCTGGATCGGGTTGATTCTGGCAGTTCCATCCGACCGCTGACGCTGGATTTCGAGTACGTTACGCTTGTGGTGCGTCGCACACTTCGCGCTTCCCGTCTATATTCAGTACGGCGTATGTTCTCCGGGCGGTGGCCTTCGACGTTGCGCAGGTCCCTTGCCTCCTCTCTTCTGCTTCTAACCGTTTTTCGATATGTGGGGCAGCTCATGTTGTGGGGTCTATGCTCTTTTGTGTCACACGTGGGGCAGAACATATCCCGATTACACTCCTTCGCTATGTGTCCACTCCCGGTGCACCGATAACACCTTTTTTCCTTGTTCTCCTCCTCCTTGCAGTCCCTTCTGCTATGCCCCATTTTCATGCAATTACTGCATCTTTATACCTCTAGCCATTCTCTTATTATACAGTTATTCCAGATTCAACAAAGCCATAGAATTCTTCAATGCCGACATCCCTCTCACAACTAATACATCTCTCGCCACATTTGCTGACGACGCAGTAATCATCCTGGTCGACAAAGATCCTCAAATGGCCACCGAAAAACTACAAACCCACCCCAAGATTGGGTCCAGTCTTGGCGAGTTCAAAGTCCGTTTACATACTATACATACTAGACAAAAGGCTAACGTGGAAACCGCACCTAGCAGCGAAGAAAACTCAGATCAACTTGAAATTGCGACAGATGCACTGGCACCTAGATCGCAAGTCGAAGATTGGAACAGGAAATAAAATATTACTTTATAAATCCATACTAAAATCCATGTGGACGTATGGTGTCCATCTTTGGTGATGCACAAAGCCTTCAAATACATAGATCCTACAAAGATTTCAGTCGATAATTAAGGACGATATTCGACGCCCCACGGTACGTCAACAATAAAACACGAAGCCTCGGGCATTCCATTCCTAGAAGACGAAATTCGCAGACCACAGATGAGATTTAGGCCGTTTGGAGGTTATGAAACGATTTTATTATTAATTCTATTAAAAACAGGTTGTTGGGATATCGATGTAAGGAAGGTTTCTGAAAATGATTTAAACGTAGTTGCAAAAGAACTCAAGAAGTATCGTTCATCATGATCCTACGGATCCACAGTGCAGAATATACATGAATTTTATTGCAAAGAGTTTTCTTAGAATACTTTATTGAGATATTTTGGTTCGGTAAAGTTTTGAGTTTGGAAACCTGGTTACCCACCTTCCACTGTTGCATTTCATACTCCTATTCTTCGATCTATTTGAAATAAAATAAAACTTCCATCGATCCTCGAACGGACATTGCCATGCATATCTGAATTTGTTTTTTGTACCTTCTGGAAATGAAAAAGCAGATTTAACCCTCTCAATTCCATTCTATCATCTGAATCTCATTTATCTTAAATTGTGATTTTCTGATTGGTAACCTTAACGTCCCAAAATCTGTGCCATTATTCCAATGTCAACAACCTCCATCTCTTCCAGCCCTTCAAATGCCTTACTGCTCTTTAATAGAATTTCACTTTTATCTTTCACCCACTGCATTTCCTTTCCTTGCCTCATATTCCTCAACATTCTAAATAGTTTTTTGCTATTGCCATAAGTTTCAATTATTTTACATATTCAACACCTTTTAAGTAACCCCAAGTGTCTGTCCTCTTGTATCTGCCAGAGCCCAGAATGAGTAGTAATTACTTCTTTTTTGTTTTTTAATTCTTGTAATTAAAATGTTGAAAATGTTCACCATTACGACTCAAGCAAGCCTCATATCGATTTTGTAAGTAACTAAACATATTTATAAAAAGATGTTGTAACTGTCTTCCCCTTGGTCAAAAATTAGTTGATTGTGGGGTGTGAAACTGTTGGATGAACATCACGATCGCTCATGCTGTTGGAACTGCTTCATAGCATTCACGCAAGTTCTCCTCTTTGTATCCTCCCCTAGTCCTTACAACAAACTATACCCTGCCATTTCAATAGGTCGATTTCCCAGATTGATATTCTCGTTCATATCTGATTTATCTTCATACATCGTCGTGAAAATATTTGGCATACAACACTAAAATTATCAATGTATTAATGTAATACTAAAATTATCGATAAAAAAAAAATCTGAACCTATAAGGCAAATAAGCAAATGAGCGGAAATATTTGTTCAATAGAAAAATAAAACCTAATAAATGTGCACAATTTCTAGTTCAAATAAACATTTTCGAATTTAAAGATAATATTGAAGAGTTATCATCAGCATCAAAGGGTAAAATTGCCAGAGCTCTTCTGGCGGGTCCACGAATCGAACTCGCCCCCATCGGCGTCGTAGTTTAGCGCTCTAAGCACCTACACTACTTCCTCCTCTGTACATAATAAAAACTATTTAATTTTAGTTGGTCAAATTAATAAATACATATATGGTCACGATATAAATACTAAAGATAGGATGTTGCGCATGGTGGGCGGTCCGCAAATATGACGCGTGACGTCACTTGTAGAGTGAATTACATTTGAGGAATACTCATTTGATGTGTTTTTCGTCTGTACCGAGTATATTTTGCGAGATACAAAAAATTTCATAAGAACAAATATGCTCCTTATGATGTCTTTTATATGTTAAAAATAATAGGGTAGCTCAATCTCTCTCACTTAACCTGAAAAATACTTGTATAAAGTAGCATAATTACATCTGATGGTGTTTGCGCCGCGACGACACAAAAACGGTGCTAGATAGAGGAAAATTGAATATAAACAAATTTGTAGAGCACAAAATTTACTAAAGAAAAGTCCGCGGTAGGGTGTCACGACCTTCGATAGTTAAAGAGTTACAGGCGTCCAAAATGATGCAAACGTTATTCGCGCAACTGTCCACACCGCTTTTTCCCAAACTAATGGAGATAATTACACCCTCCCGCGGACTTTTCTTTAGTAAATTTTGTGCTCTACAAATTTGTTCATATGCAATTTTCCTCTATCTAGCGCCGTTTTGGTGTCGTCGCGGCGCAAATACCATCAGATGTAATTATGATACTTTATAGGTACTTACAAGTATTTTTCGGGTTAACTCAGAGAGATTGAGCTACCCTATTATTTTTAAGATATAAAAGACACAAAATGAATTTTATCTTAATTTTATCATATTTTTTTTATTGGTGCCCTACGTTACCTTTTTTATTTCACGTTTTTAAACCACGCCTCGATTTAAGTTATGTTCAATAAATAAATCAAACGGTACATTTTTCCATCTTGTGTTATGATGTTTATGTTTGTGCAGATCAACAGGTAACCATTTTTTTAAAACGTAAATTACCACAAGGTGTTAAAAAAATAGAGTTAAGTGCGAAATTGTCTTGAATCCATCAATGAAATCACCCAGATGTCCTAACGCTTTCTCCTCGAACGCTGCGCAAACCATTATATATTTTAGACAGAGAAAAAATGAACTGAATCAATTTTGTAATGCACAAAATTTACTACAAAACAGTCCGCGGGAGGGTGTAATTATCTCAATCCCAGTAGCTCAATCTGTCTGAGTTAATCCGAAAAATACTTGTATAAAGTATCATAATTACATCTGATGGTGTTTGCGCCGTGACGACACAAAAACGGTGCTAGATAGAGGAAAATTGCATATGAACAAATTTGTAGAGCACAAAATTTACTAAAGAAAAGTTCGCGAGAGGGTGTAATTATCTCCATTAGTTTGGGAAAAAGCGGTGTGGACAGTTGCGCGAATAACGTTTGCATCATTTTGGACGCCTGTAACTCTTTAACTATCGAAGATCGTGACACCCTACCGCGGACTTTTCTTTAGTAAATTTTGTGCTCTACAAATTTGTTCATATGCAATTTTCCTCTATCTAGCACCGTTTTTGTGTCGTCGCGGCGCAAACACCATCAGATGTAATTATGCTACTTTATACAAGTATTTTTCAGGTTAAGTGAGAGAGATTGAGCTACCCTATTATTTTTAACATATAAAAGACATCATAAGGAGCATATTTGTTCTTATGAAATTTTTTGTATCTCGAAAAATAAACTCGGTACAGACGAAAAACACATCAAATGAGCATGTCGCAAATGTAATTCACTCTACGGGTGACGTCATGCGCACGGTCTGACTAAATCTGAACGTCGGAGCATCCGGCCCTGATATATGGTCATATGTTCATTTACGTTTATTGTCCTGATGTATGTATGGTCATGCAATTTACAAACGTGGGCTCTTCCAACAATTCAAATTCGACGAATTAATGCTGCAAATTCTCAGGATTGTGATCTTTATAGAAGTCCATTAGCTGAAACGACTGTTTTCACTGTTTCGCGAAGAGAACGAGTATCAGGTTCCATTTCGCTTTCACTTACAATATTGACTCCCGCAATATTATAGGAAAAGATGCGGTTTCACGTCGTACAAGATTAGATACACCAAATTTTACTTCTAATTCAGGTGTCTTTAAAACTTCCAAACCGATTAAAATACCAAGTCTGTAAGATAAGTGGCTTATCTCCAGTTACTATGATTAATCACTTGCTTTAATATCGTTATTGTAATGTCCTTTCATATTAAACCAAACGTGTGTGAAGAGGAATCTCGGAGAGTCGATTACAGATGTACGCCGACATCTAAAAATAAATCTGTACATTTTTTTTTATTACATTAATTAACGCCATTGTCATATTATAAAGAATTTTTTACCACCTGCCTTTCGAAACTAATATATTTATTTTTTTTTTGCTTTGTAGGCGATTGTTTTAAAGAGACTACCTACCATTCTGGTAAACGTATGCAAAGTTAGATGAAATTTAGGCGGCCATTTGCATAAATCGAAATATTATACGAATACAAACCAATCGGAATTTTATTTCCCAATACTTTACATTAAAACCGGATATTTCTCAACCTGTTACACTATATTTTAATGGCCTCGTTTTATGCACCGGTATGTATATTGCGGTTCATTAAGTTAAACATTTTAAAATTGCATTTTAAATACATTTTTTTTTTAGATTTTATATGCTGGTAATGCAGTACTTCTGATAAGTTCTGTAGTTCAAACACTGCGTAAGGTTGTTATAAATTCTGCACTTTGGTCGTATGAGTTTAGTATATTAATGCCATATCGTACTATATGGTACAGTCAGTACTATATAGTTCGTCAGTCTAATAGCAGAATGTGTAGTTGAAGAACGGTAGCGCATATCTCAGGAATATATTCGTTAACTCAACCATATTTGCCGTTTGAAATTTACTTCACTTAGTTAAACCAACTATGTTGTGGTCTAACACGATTCAAAAAAATAATGTCATGTATACATGCTATTATTTAAAACAGATTTGAAAAAAAAGGATGGATGCTTCGGTCCGCGCGGTGAAGTGCAGTGCACGGAGAAGCTTTTGTCCTACACTATTGCTATGAAGCGGGGCGGCGCCGCAAAATGTAATTCAGTTGATAGTAATGATTTTATATTGTAAAAGTAATAACTACATTCATACTACATACAAATACATATTATTATTGTTTATAAACATACTTCAGAATCACTACTTTCATTGTTCTCATCTTCATCACTTTCACGGTTATCATCTATATTGTCTTCGGCATCACTTTCGTTGTCTTCTAAAGTTATAATTATAGGTTGGATGGCAATATCTATCAAATGGTTCTTTTCGCGACACTGTTGCTCTATTTTCTTAGTAAGCTCGACACAATTGGGCCATACAGTGTCCGGTAGATTTCCCATAGTCTTTTATTTTAAATGTTGCATTTAATTTCGCGACGGTGTTTTTTATATATGCCCACACCAATTCGATTGGATTGAATTCGCAATGTGCCACAGGTAACCATAGTAACTTCACCTCAACCCCGCGCAACTCGTTTGTAATTTTTCCAAGAAGGTACTTTCCTATTGTGTAACCATTCTAAACCATTCTTCGTAGTGTCTATGGTTCATCTCATCATGATAATCAGAAGGTTCTTTTTTGGCAATAAAACATTTCATACAATGTATCAAAAATCTCTCTTCGTTAACAATATGCAAAATAATAACTCTTTGGCCAGAACCAGAAGGTCGCTTTATTCCGCGTCTAAATCCATTGACTTCTTAATGGTTCCGCTGTATTGATAAAAGTTTTACCGGTTTTCTACCCAACTAAATTTTGTAGAATGATTAGCCCCGCGCCATGTTTCGTCGGTATAAAACACGATCCCTCTTTCCGGTATCTTTGTACAAAATACAAATACTCTGCTCTCTTAGTCGCAATACTATTTTGTTCCATAAGTCTTGGTTTATGTTCAATTTTCTGAACAAAAAATTTATCTCCTTTACCCATCGTTTCAACGTAGATTGACAAACGTTACAAAAATCTGGTAGATCGCTTTTAATCGTTGATGCAATTTACGCATGGTCGGAAATTTTTTTTCCATAAATTGCCATATATTTGTCTTCCAATGATACCTTTCATAAAGTCATCGACAGCAATTTTTTCCTACAACTACCTTGGTCTTGGATCAACTTTATATTTATATAGGTACAATGTTTTTAATTATGCAAGGTCGTCTGTGGATTTCCTTTGTTATTTTACCCCTCTCAAAAATATTTTCGGACAGCGGTATTTATTGTTATTCTTCATATACATTTCAGTGAAAGACATAACTTGGTAATCAAATTGATAATTAACAGCAAACACATGGTTTTGTACAGGGCCTATTTTATATATGGGCCCGGTGGGCCCCGGCCCAGGGGCGCAGAGGTTTTGGGGCGCAAGCGGTTAGGCCCAAAAAAATTTTTTCACAAACTTAATATTAATAAAAAGCCTGAGCAACGTTTTTATACTAAACAAAACCTATAATGTGTAACCTTTAAAGTTCTATAACGGCGTTAGACAAAATAATTGACTAATTTGGTAGTTTGTTGTACTTGTATGAGCGCTCGAAGCGCTTCGCCGCTGCCTCCTAAAATATAGCATTCAGGAAACTGGCGGAAGACGCGGCTACGACGCTCCAACGCCGTCCGCTCCGCTGATGAATAAGGCTCGCTCCGCTAAGGTCCAACTTACGGCGCTCTATTTTTGTGAACACGATATTTTTTATTAAAGATACGTACTAAATTTTTTCTACAACCAAACCCATTCCTTATTTTATTTTAATGAACTGGTATGGCGTGATATTATCATTTATCATGTATGTTTCCATAAGATTAGCGCGACTCAAAATCGAAAGTAAAAAATGAGTGGATAATAGTGGATTTTAAACGGGGGGGGGGGGGGGGGGGGGGATTCTGGGGTGCGTGGCGTCTCGGGCCCAGAGCGCATCACATGCTTACCGCGGCCCTGGTTTTGTAACAATGCAAAATAATAATCACATTGCATTTACTTTGAATTACCAAAAAAAAATTTGTTTTCAATAAACGAATAATGCAGCTTGATTTCAATACTACAAATTTAGCATCTAAAGCAAGATTTTTTCTTTTGTTTCCGTATATTTGAAAATATGTAATGAAATTTTCGGTTATAGCTCATAAAATCAGTTAATTATATCAATAATCAACATTTTTAAATTTTAAATTTATGGAACAATAACAATTTTATAGGTTAAAACAGTGTTTTTATTGCTGTTAATTAAAACAGTAATTAGACAGTTGATTCTCACATTTTGAATTTTACACATGTTAAACGTATATAAATAACTAGTGTACTGTCCAAAAATTAAAAAATGTCACCTCCCAGTAATTTTCATTACAACCACTCAAAGACAGGGGCCTTGCATATTTATTCCGATAGTAGTAGGTGATGATATCCAATTTCGTGTCCATCGTTTTGGTGCTATGTTTGGTGGACTTTTACTAATTGGTTCTCCAACTTCTTACACCTGACCGACAAATATCAATCTACGTGTAGACCACCGTAATTATATTGGAGAAGAACGTCTTCATCCCAAAACGAAATTAAAATCTGCAGAGTTCGCCATATTTAACAGTTTAACGTAAGGGTGGAAAGAATTTTTACTTTGACGTCTTAACGGACGACGGAAAAAAATTTTTCGACGATCGACTAAACAGCTTGGCTCTAGTAGCTCGGCGGAATGGGGTTGGCCTTAAATGCGTAACTAGTAGAACTTCCTTGATGGCGATAACTGGACGTCACGCCACTGACCTTCCTCCTTAATACTATCCTTCTTAAGGATGCTGATAAAAGCAAGTTTTTCGGTATGTTTAGAATCAACGGTGACCAAATTTAGATGATTACCAGTCAATTTGAAATCGATCTTTTCAAGAGTAACAAGTTTACTGTTTATACAAAACAATTTTCTTACTGTGGTAACTCGTTTTTTTGGACCAGTACCACAATCTTGATGATGAAATCGTGATTGACGACACCAAAGTGACTGAAACCCTATGCATCTTGTTAATTTCGATCCTTTGATCCCTTGTCATCTACTCGTGCGAGAGTGGAGATACACTTGATCTTGAACAAATATAGAGGCAACCAGAATTGGGTTTCCAGTGATTCTTTGTCCATCCAAGTTTACCGCCATTAACATACTTTATTGTTCTTCTTCATACCTAAACAACGTCATGATGGAGGCTTCTTTCCTATGCTAAATTATACATTTGTATGAAATTTGTACGTCTTGGATTGTGTAGTAGGAGGTAACCGTTTAACGAAACCCGAAGATATAATGAACATAGCGGACACTCGTTTCCAACTTTATTCACATACATAAATAAACATTACAACAAATCACAATATATCTTCCTTATGTCACATCAGTGGTTTGTGGTCTTGACGGCATCGAGTATCTCGACAAGTATCTATATGGTTTCCTGCTATAGCACCACAGAGAAAAATTGAGGATACTATGTCAGATGGTCGTGCGTGGCGGTCGGTCCTCTGGATAAGCCAACATTCAACCTATGTAGAACTATACTACATATATGATTAAATTCCTTACACCAAAGTAAAGCATTTGAACGCAATCTGTGTAATACTTCATGTAATCATGTTAAAAATATCAATTACTTTAGTGCTATTTAATTTATTTATGACAGTCGTTAAAAAATTCGTACAATTTGTGGATAAAGTATTCTTTCTTGCTATACCGAGTGTACCTAACCTCAAACTAACACGACAGCAGTTTCAAGTGATGAAACATATAAATGAGTTTTATTATAGTCCAACGTTTATAATTCTTCAGTATAGTCTGTAAAATGAATGTTTGCGATTTTCGGCTTAGCGCTTTATTTGGCGTACACATTCCTAGTTTGTATCTATTTCGTTCTAACACACAATATTTGAAAATAGAGAGAATGGAATGCCACATTATCGTCGCCACGGGTGGTGAACTAAGACAGACACTATACGTTTAAAACATCTGTATTTGTGTCAGGTGTGTTAGAAGGAGACAGTAATGTTTATTTTAGATGTCTCTTTAAAGACTAAATTGTCTGTTGTAATCCTTTGACAGTGGTATTCAAAAGTTATTTTCGCGTGTTTGTAACAACTACTAAAAATATGTTATATTCCTTCAATTTATATAATAATAAATTATATTATTATATTTTCAATTACGTTTTAATTTCTACTACGAATGTGTACGCCAAATAAAGCGCTAAGCCGAAAATCGCAAACATCCATTTTACAGACTATACCAAATATCTTTTTCCCAAAAATTACGTTTTTTAAAATATTTACGATCGGAATTTCAATTTTTGGCTTTGTCGACTTTACTTGCCAATTTTTACTTTCGCGTGCATATACACATATACAACGTGCTCAAGATAAGGATGAACAGCATGAGGCCTTGAAAACGGTAAGAGATACGAAGGCGGTTAAATTAGAGAAAAGTCGTATAATTAGCTTCAAAACCATACTGTGTAATACATCGTTAAATTCGTAATAAAAAATACTATGGAATACAGGATGTTTCGTTGGTTGCGGCGATATAAAAAAATAAAGTTGATGATTTCTCGGGGACGAAACGTCGAATAAAAAATTTGAAAACGCCATCTAATAGAATTCAAAAAGTGACAATGAACAAGTTTTAAAAATCTTGTAAAATAAACGAAGGAATTACGAAAAAAGAAAAACCCAAAAATCGCATTTTATTTTAAATATCGGAAACGATAAACAATAATGAACTTTTACAAACTACATGTGAACATGCGCTAAATTATACAACTTTTCTCTAATTTAACCGCCTCCGTATCTCTTATCGTTTTCAAGATCCCCATGCTGTAAGTCCTTATCCTGGGCACGTTGTATACACATAGGGTTTCTTTTCAATACTAATTAGGGAAAGTAGTGTAATCGAAAAAAAAATCGAACTCGAGATTTTGATTAATCTTGACGTTTTGAGTCCCCCTGAGTCCAAAACCACCATCTTAGAAAAAGTTTGTCTGTGGGTGAGTACGTTACGGCTGTGGAGCCTAAATTACTAGGCTAATTTTGATGAAAAGGCCTATAAATAAACATCATCGGTAAAACAACCTTCTCACCAAAATCGGCCCAAAGGGGCCCAAACTAGAGGCATTATTTTGGGAGCAAACATTCAAATTTTAACCAAAACTAATTTCCCGTGGCGAAAAGTTAGTAGACATGGTTACAAGTAAAACGCTGTTTTTCGTTGGTTTCTAAATTCAAAATGGCGGCCAATATAGCAAATCTCCAAGTTTTTACTTTTTCGGGTGTAGCTCAAGAACCGTTTAACTCATTTAAAATTTGAAAATTGGAAATTGTAGCCAAAGGATGGCCAGAACTTTTACTTATCTATATATATAAAAATCAATGCCACTTTTCGTTGTAATTTTATAACTTCCGAACGACTGCACGAAATTGGATAATTCTTTTTTTGTTGTGTTCGTTATTGTAAGGAGAAGGTTTGTATAAAATAAAATTTTAAAAAAATCAAAATTTAAAAATGTAAAATATGAAATCCGCCATTGGGATTCGAACTCGAAGCCTTCTATTTATCCCTCAGCTACGATACTTGATATCCATAAAAACGAATATAAAACAATAGCTTTTAAAAGTGTGTGAGCGAATGAGAAAGAAGAGTGTGATAAATCTCTCACTCTCAATTTATTAACTTTAAACAGACCATACGTCATAATTAAAAGGTGTTTCGTGTGTTGTTATGTGTATTTGTGAGTGAGTGATTGAGACAAAAGACTGTGAGAGTGAGAAAGTGAGTGAGTGAATGAGACAAAAGACTGTGAGAGGTCTCAGATTGACGTTCAGTTATTTAGTAAGCATTTGTTAACTTTAAACAGACCACACGTCATAATTAATTAATTCATATACAATTACGTAACAATTACCTATGCACGTTTGGCGTTCAGATATGATAGAATGTATCATTTCCGGCACTTTTTAATTGACGGGTCAATCACTTTCGATAAATCAAATGTGTCAAAATATGGAATTATTGATAATAAAACTAATTTGAATTTTTAGGAAGTGTTATATTTCCTTAGCCCGCGACTGTACAACACCCGTGTGAAGCCGAGGTGGGTATAAATAGTAAAACAAATCTTTTAGGAATTTATGGTGGAACGGAGTTCGCCGGGTCGGCTAGTAATTAATAAAAAACAAAAATTTAACGTGGCAAATTTATTGGTGCCCAAAATTGGCCAAAAATTAAAAATCGGTTTGCTCAAAGTCTGCTCCAAGAATTTTTTTATTTTCTTAAATGTTATACATTATAGTTCATGAAAAACTATTGCCACTGTATTTATTTCTTTATTTCCCATAGGGTGATGAATGTTTGAAGTTGAAAATGTTCAAAATTCATTTTTTTTTTGGTAACAAAGATGAAGAAGTAAAATTGTACAGTAAAGTACATGAGATGCAACTCTTTTTAATCTAGTATAATAAGTATACTAATTTACTTCCGGCCTAGGCGGACATTAACAAAATATTAAACATATTCATGACATACCCTGTATGTTATTTCAGGAGAAAATCAGAGATCGTTATCAGATTACAACTATACTACACACTATATATTTATTTTTTTGAGTTATTATGCAAAAACTATTTTATTTTGACTTATGCAAAAAACTATTTTATTTAATACGTCATTGTAATAAACACGGGAAAGTTGTGTGCCAGTTTACTGGTCATTTAATTTCTGTTACGGACGATTTTAAACGTAACCAGGTAAATGATTGCTCGTAAGCCCAGTAGACCCGTTAGTACCTACTGCATAAAAGCAGAACGATTCAAATTGTTACATTACCGAAACCTTCAAACGCAGACCTAATTTACACTCACGGACAATTGTTGACGTAAATCATTCACGATTTAATTGGTGTTGAAGTGCATTGTAAAAAAATAGAAAAAAAAGCTGTCTTAAGGTTTCATTTATTATTAGACGTTAAGAATCACGATCGTATCGAAACATTCAATCTGTTACATAACTTTACATTTTTATGGAAGGTCAACGTCTATATGTTTTACTATAAACAAACATGAGTCAATTATGCGAACCAAAAATAATAAAAACTTTTGCAAAAAATGCAAATTCTAGGTCTCTAAGGCTTTTGTGATCGTAGAGAAGGTTAAGGTTAGCAACTGTTTACCACCCAACCAATTGTGCAAACACCTACGAGTTAAATTTGTTTATTGACGTCAATAACATCCCACAATACACTTTGTGATCAAAAATAATATCTATATATCGCGTTTTAACCATCCGTACCTAATTTAATATGTAATTATCTTAAATACCGTATCTAAATTCATCTTTTGTAATAATTCATTTGGTAAAGGTACACAATGGTACCAGTAATTACAATTTCAAATAGTATGGGATTAATTCGCCGATTATACCGTGAACATTTTTTTAAATTCATTTTTCTTCCCTTTCAAAACACGCATTAATCATATTTCTATGAACCAACGTTGATTGATAAGATTTACGAAGGCACACGCAACCGACATTATATCATCCTCGGTTATTTTCAGGTTTTTAGACTTTTGGACTGTAAATAACCCACTTTGAATGTTTTATCCTGTAAGTAGATGGACGTAAATGTATCTATTAGTTTAAGCTGGTAATAATTTACCCACACTTTTTAATCGGATGTACTTAAATCTTGAGCACAATCCCAACAAGGAACTGAAAGGGAACCTGAAAAGTTAATGGGATGATTCCTCATTTGATAAATTTAGCTTATTCAAACCCAAAACAAAATTTGAGAAATTTACTATTAAATAATGACGGCAGAAAAAGTATTCTTAGTAGAACATTATTTTCGCTCATACGGAAATGGTCGCAATGAATGTGCAAGCTTATAACAGGTGTCACTAAGATAATGAAGCAATGCCCAGTAATAGTGTGATATTAGTTGTTGTGTACCAACGAAAACGCAGATCGTGTTTTTTGACCAAGTTGTGCATGCACCGCAAAGAAGCCTTGTAAGAACTGCATTTAAGGTCAACATTAGTGAAACATCTACACGCCGGATATTCAAATCAATTGGTTGCACCCAATTAGGGTGAAGAAATTTTTATTACCGGTTTTCGGTATTCAATCAATGTGAATCCCGGGATCCCGGTATTGACTTTTTTTACTGCTGAAACTATAAAAGAGAAATAAAAAAACGTAAATTAAATAAATCCATATAAAATTCACAAATTTCGTATTCAAAATAGAAATTTGAAATAAAAAATTGAAACTCAAAATTCAACGCTCAAAAGTAGAATTTCGAAAGTTGAACTATTAGAATTATTCAAATTCCAATTGAAATTGTAAATTTTGAAATTCAAATTTCAAAATTCGAAACGGAAATTATATTATTACTGCTACTTAAAGTTAAAAAGTTAAAATTAAATTCAAATTGAAATTCGAAATAATAAACTTATAATTTTGTAAATTCATAGTTCAAAAATGAAAACGTAATAAAGAAAAATTCGCAGTGCCGTTTCAAAAAATCAAGTTACTTTTGATAGAAATTCTGTAAATTGACGTAGTACTTTTTCCGAACACAGAATTCGGATTTGACCGTCCGGTTTATGCTAGTACATCTCATGTTTTAATAATATCGCATGCTCTTGGTCACGGCCTTCTAAACTTCGTGATCCCTGCGATATTCAATTTTTTTGGACACATGCGGCTGAACGATTTGTACTATGTGTGACACATTAATTTGCACTAGAATTGACCAAGGATTAAAAAATGTAACTTTGATATAAATTACTCTGTATAAACTTAGCGATTCAAATGAAAATATTTAAGATTTGTAGCCTTACCATATCCCAGCAACGAACTTTTGAAATAAACCCACAATCTTTCATCCACACACTATTGGCCCACCCTGCATACGTAAAACATTTTGCACTAATTATAAATATAATTAATATATTTAAATAAATTTGAATATATTTTCTACCAAAATTAAATTAAATTGTCCGAGATCCTGATGGTACAATATTTGCAATATTTAGTAAATATTGCTATTTATTGTAGGTAAATTCAAATATTGTACACTCAATAATATACCAATATTATTACATATTGAAAATCAATATTTAAGCAATAAGTATAACATGCCTACATATTTACAATATTCAGTAAATATTACTGTGCAATATAAAGTCAATAACTTTTAATCAATAGGGTACAATATTACTAAATATTGAAAATCGATATTTAAGCAATATAACACACATATTTGCAATATTTAGCAAATATTACTATACAATATGAAGTCAATATTTATTTATCAATTTATCAACAATACTGTGGTTTCAATATTACTGGATATTGAAAATATATATATTTAGGTAACATCAAAAGAATATTCATATTCATATTCAATAAGGGTCAATATTGTACATTCATATTCTACCAATATATTTACAATGAACTGCCAATATTAAATCAATATTAAATGCTACGCTGCTGAGAATGGTGATCGCATATTGAACTTAGTTTACAACCATCCCGAATTCTTTAAAAACTTATAGTTTTATACGCCAGAATCACGCCAATCTTAGCCGTTATATTTATAAACTTGTGGAGGCCGACTGCCGCCTCATAGTTGTTGAAGTCGTTACTGAGTTGGGCATCGGCTTATGCAATGTACGGGTGGTCCCAATTGGTTCCTGCACTGCGGCGTTTTGGTATACGTAGTGTTAAAAGAAGCTTGGGTTGAGGAAAGTTTCAACCCGTTCTAACATATAGTTCTTTAAATCATCACGTGATATGTAATATGTCACAAATACATGCCTGAAAACAAGTAAGAAAGTATGGAATAATGAAAGAAGGGGAAAGTGGCATTAATCAAACCACAGGATTTTCGGGTGATTTTCATGGGATATCCTCCACGATCGAAGAACAATTAGTGCTAACTTTTCGCACAAGTTAAGTCGATTTGTCTATCGAAACGAAAATGCCAGCCCATAAGAAGCACCGTGACATTGCCAAAAATACAAGAAAATGAAATGGAAGATACTTGAAAATCCTTCTTGAAGCCGCACACCTCTCGCTCTACAATTAAATTTGTTGGGAGGAAAGCGTTTCGATTATAACGAGAAAATTATATTTCTAAAAATTTTTATGTGATAATAAAAAGAAACCTACAAGGCTGCTAGGCAACAAACGTTTCAACAACGCTCCTTCTAAAGCAACAGTCTGCGGCTGGGTTGCATGTTTTAAACGTGATGATGAGTCTCGAAGATGGCAAACATCCCAGATCGTCAAAAACGGTAACAATAACCTATAGTGGACGATATCGTTTTGAGTGACCGAAAATGGAATACTGAGGAGACATTTCAACAGAACGCGTACATCAGATTTCCACCTCGAATTACACATATTCATGGTGGCAGCACGGTGGGGACCACGGTTGTTGAATAATTATGACTGAAAAGGTAAAAGAGCGTGAAAGTCTAGTGACAATTTGAAGCTTTCCAACAAAAATCCGGTCGACGAAGCATGGTCCCACTGATATAGTCCAGAATTAGAACGACAATCCTGGCAGTACTCCTAAAAAAAATGGTGATGGTTGCGATTTTTTGGGATGCCCGGTTCGGAAAACTGTGCTCTACCATCACGACAGCGTACCCCCTCACACGAGTGGCATTGTTCAGGAGAAGTTTGGATCTACTGCGATTCTAGGTTAAGCTCCACCTTCGCTATTCGTTAGATTGCGATTTTCAAAGTTTGTGACCTTTAAATAGAATTTATACGAATATTTTAAATGGAACACCCTGTATTTTTATTTACCATCAAATTCTTGACAAAAAACCCTATTCAACGGTGTATTATTTCCTGTTATTATTTTTTCTACTTTCGTTAATATTTACGATTTTTAAAATTTCACGTAAAAAAAATTTGTTAAAAGTAATTTTTATTTAATTATTATTTCAAAATACCGTTTAAATAGTTGTTATCAACGCAAAAAAACAAAACTCAAGTCCTGTGACTATCTAAATTTCTAAATAATTAAAACAAAATATTGTTAGTAAACGGTATTTCTCGAATTTTTAATAAACGGCGTTTCTCGAAAATTAAAATAGAAAATAAATACAATATCTCTTATTAAAGTAAATGTTCAAAATGTCTTCCACTTTGATCAAGGAACTTTTGAAGCGTAACCCTAAATAATCTCACATTGTTTAAAGTCATAGGAGTAATGGGTTGAAACGCCTCTCGAATTCAAATTTTCATGTCATCTCGTGTTGTGGCAGTTGTTGATATATTTAAGATTTAACAGTTCCTCAAAGATAGTAATCCAAAAAGGTAAGGTCTGGTGACCTTGGCGGCCAAGGAACAGAGCCTCCTCTACTTTATTAGGGTACAGTAAATACAATTCTCGCGCGCACCTCTGACCGTTGTTTTGCTTTAATTATTTAGAACTTAAGATAGTCACAGGACTTGAGTTTTGTTCTTTTGCGTTGATACCAACTATTTAAACGGTATTTTGTAATAATATAATTAAATAAAAATTACTTTTAACAAATTTTTTTACGTGCAATTTAACAAATCGTAAATATTAACGAAAGTAGAAAAAATAATAACAGGAAATAATACACCGTTGAATAGGGTTTTTGTCAAGAATTTGGTGGTAAATAAAAATACAGGGTGTTCCATTTAAAATATTCGTATAAATTCTATTTAGAGTTCACAAAGTTTGAATTCTCATTTTAAACACTCGGTATAAAATTAATCACTTAGTTTTTTTTTGTAGAGTAACACGGCATTAGGGTAATATTATTCGTCAAATAAATTTTTCCTTTTTTAAAGAATAGCTTAGTTATGATTGTTATGAATATTATAGTCCGAGCTTGAATTGTACCAAATTTTGACAAAATAATTAATAACTTGGCAACTGCACATCCAATATTTAAAAAAATTTCAGGCGTGATATAAATATGGTTGGTCGATACATTAAGAGAAATAAATACAGGGTGTGCCATTTAAAAAAAAGTAACAATTTCCTGCCACGTGAAAATGCAACATACTGTAGATATAAGAATATTTTTGAAAAATGCGCAATTCAAATCAAAGCAACTTTTATTTGAAACTTTTTTCTGTATCTTCAACCCATATTGAGTTATCGACCGATTACGGAGCAGTGGGACACCCTGTATGAAACTTTTTTCTGTATCTTCAACCCATATTGAGTTATCGACCGATTACGGAGCAGTGGGACACCCTGTATAATAGGGTTATAGATATAGGACATATTTAACAAAAATTAAAGCTAACTTGCAGTTCATTCATGCAAAAATATACAGGGTGTTCTATTTAAAATAGTCGACTTTTGGCAGTTCTTCTGTGGTCGTTAGAAAAAATTCAGTACGTCCCTTCTGCAACAAATTTCGTTCAAAATCACCATATCGAGAAATAAAGCGCTCTTTTGTTTATGATAATCTCAAATTTTGTTGCTCTGTTGCCAATGATTTTTTTACTGATTGTTGATTTTAGCGACAATTTTAAAAAAACATTTATTTTCTCCTAAATGAGTTGACTTAAGTAGGTGAAAGGCTAAACAAACTTGGTCTAGAATCGAATATGGATTTCAAAAATATAAAAATCTATAGAGTGTTCCATTTAAAATAATCGAGTACAATACTGTACAGACGAAACCGAGAGCAGTGCGAGCCTCAAAATATTTTTAGACTGTAAACAAGGAACATCTGAATAAGAAATGTCCTAAAATTAATATTAAAGGTACTATCGAAGAACGAAAGGCAAGTGAGCAACCCTGTCTGTCTCTTTGTCTGTTTGTATCCTTCAATTTCGAAAAATTCAATAAACTATTGCAAAAGTTGCTTGCGAAACAAATGATGGAAAGTTAATTTTTTAAAGTTTTAAAATTCTACAAAATAATTTACATAAATTACTAAATCACATGGGTACACGTTTTTTAATGCAAAGATTTGGCACAATAAAAACGACATTTTTCCCATCTCTAAAAGGTACAAAATTAATGAAGACATCGAAAGTGTTCTTGCTATCCCACGAAGAAGTCAAACTATTTATTTTACAACTTTTTGTTAAAAACTTGAAAGCCCACGCCTCTCAATCCGACAAGAACGAATTGAGAATTTTATAGTTACCGTTGTTGTAAACAACACACTCGAGATCAGAAAACTCTATTTGGATTTTGCAAAAAAAATTGTGAAAACATGATTAAGACCAACTGGTTATCAATATCGTCCTCAATGAGGAGTTATGCGAACTGCGATAATTATTATTTTTTAATGAACTCTCGCGGAAGAATAGGTCACAGTTTGTTGTTATCAAACAATTACATTAATACAACAACTGTATAAATAAATACAGTTACGTACGAAAACACGCAAAATACGTTATTGATTATAATCAGAAAAATGTGATTTGAGTCGTGAATATTTTGCAAAGTGATTTTTTTTTCTATGGTCAAAAGACTATAATCATTATGAAATACGTATTGAATCTTAATTCGTGGTATCTCGTATAACCGTAACGCTTCATCCACCGTTATGAAGTAATCACTTGCACTAAGTACCTAAAAATGTTATGTCATTCATCAAGTACCGATATCCTCGTTCTTGGAAATCTGGTTTAGAACTTGAAATGATGGCGCTTAACCACCACATTTTAAAATCTTAAAAAGGAAAACTCCCAGCTTCTTGAGTTTTTTTTAAGCGTAACTGTACTACGTTTAATACCTCTATCGTCAATGATTAGCACACCTTCAACTTGAGAAAAAAAGTTGTGGGAGTAAGATGAGAATTAGTAATTTCAAATGTCAATATGAATAATGCAACATTTTCTCTTAAATTCTTTTTTTATACAGTGTTTAGACAGGTCAAATGAGTAATGATGGTGCATCCTTCAAATTTCACGTAATTTTTTTAGGTCACTGACCGAAATAGTTTTCCGTCCGTCCATGTTATAATATGTACATCAGCGATTAATTTATTAAATAATAAGACACGAATGACACAAATTTCTTTAATATACAACCAGATGTGAGCTGTATTATTTTGGTACCTTTTTTTTTTCTCTTGTTGTAAGTTTAAACCTGTTATATCATTCCAGGACACCTTTTTTGGATAGATCAATGAAAACAAGTGCCTACGGTCAAATTAATAATTACTCCAAGTTGAATCATAAACTATGTCGGCATCACTTTATAAGAATAAACTTTTACATAAAATACCTATAACAAATCGTTCTTGTTTACTAAAGTCAATTTAGTATGACGTATTTTGTAACTGTTAAAATAGTAAAGAGTTTCTTTTTTCGGTTTATCTATATTAATGCTACGCACCAACGCACCCATATTACAAAAAAATGTAAATTTCATATGCGGTTTCATTCATAAAAATTTGTCAATAAAACTGTGTTGCAATGATCGATCAATTAACATAAAAGACAACTTTGATCGTCCCCAAGCCTTTTGCACATATTTGTACACAATTGATCTGTGTGACAAATTAGGCGTGTGGTAATAACCTTTTTTTAGTCTTCTTTTGGATGGGCTCACACGCCAAAACTTTCGCATTAATCGTGTCGGAATTTGTACATACATAAATTAACCTAAAGACTACAGTGTGGGAGGGGTGGTTTCACTTCATCTGTCTCCCTGTACATTAATTAATTAATACTTGGAAGCTAGCAACCTTGCCTGCAGGATCAAAGGCAATTCCATGTAAATGAGTCTATAAAGTGAACAAACTTTAGCGGGAGTTTTTCCTTTGTTCATATTGTAACCATGGTAAAGCCTTTTCTCGCGCTCTGCTCTCTTGGTAACGAAAAGTTAATATTATTTTATTTTCTTCCTTGATCCACACTCTCCAAGAGCTGGCTGCAAAAAAGCTGGCCTATCGAGTAACAGCATGAAATGATTTTTAAAAGCCAGTACTTATACAGATCGTCCATAAAATCTTTTGCTGCCTGGGCGGAACTTAGGCAGAAATTCGCCATGTCCTCTCTCCTGAATATTTTTTGAATACGAACTGTACCCATCGAGTAACAGCTTCAAATTACTCTTAAAATGTAGCTTTTATATAGTTAAAAAAGAAAAAAAAATTCTCCCTTGTTAAATCTTGTGCCAATGCCTTGACAGAAAACTTTCTGTTTCTAAAAGTCTTATGATACCACTAATACAACTATGATAGAAGTACCTATTTAAGGATTAACAAGGAATCGTTGAATAAACAATTATAATGATTTCCACAAAATAATTTTATAATATAAATTTATCACACTGTTAATGACATTTGAAGATTCTGCCAAAGTTCCCACCTTACTTTGAAGCTCAAAATATTGATGACATTCAATACATCTGTCAAAAAGAGTTTAGGAAAAAAAACCTGGAAAAAAAACCCCGGAAAAAAAAACCGGAAAAAAACCGCGGAAAAAAACTCACAGGAAAAAAAACCCCGGAAAAAAAACCCGGAAAAAACCCCGAAAATTAAAAAAAAATACTAAACCTGCAAATAACCTAGGCGCTTTAGTGGCAATCTACGTTTAAGTTTGGCATTTTTTTACTTCCAAACTTTGTTTAGTGTCATGTTGCCATTTTGTATCAATTGAAAAAAAATATACTAAACCTACAAATAACCTAGGCGCTCTAGTGACAATCTACGTTTAAGTTTGGCATTTTTTTACTTGAAAACTTTGTTTATAGTGTCATGTTGCCATTTTGTATCAATTGAAAAAAAAAATACTAAACCTGCAAATAACCTAGGCGCTTTAGTGACAATGTACGTTTAAGTGTGGCATTTTTTTACTTCCAAACTTTGTTTAAAGTCCGTTCGCTGTAGTTTTGTTGGTAAGTGATTAGGGATTCCCACTTGCAAACTGTATGGTTCAATATTTGTGAAAGTCAGTGGTACTTAAAATTTCTACATAATGAGGAGATATGAATATAATGTACCTATCAATTATAAAAAATAAATGGTTAAGAACCCCTGACTTTTTATTTAAAAGTTTACATTTGAACAAAACAGAGCTCATTATTCCATTGTCACCAAACAATACTTAATGGTGTTGTTTACCTGATTATTGCTCGAGGCGATTAGACATACCCAATACATATTTTAGGTAGGTATGATATATATGTTAGAAGAGGACAACACTATAAAAGTATGTGATTTCTGAAATTAAGCGCTAATCACTTACCAACAAAGCTACAGCGAACAGACTTTAGTGTCATGTTGCCATTTTGTATCAATTGAAAAAAAATATACTAAACCTACAAATAACCTAGGCTAGGCGCTTTAGTGGCAATCTACGTTTAAGTTTAGCATTTTTTACTGGCAAACTTTGTTTAGTGTCATGTTGCCATTTTGTATCGATTGAAAAAAAAATATACTAAACCTGAAAATAACCTAGGCGCTTTAGTGACAATCTACGTTTAAGTTTGGCATTTTTTTTACTTGAAAACTTTGTTTATAGTGTCATTTTGCCACTTTGTATCAATTGAAAAAAAATTTCTAAAGCTACAAATAACCTAGGCGCTCTAGTGACAATCTACGTTTAAGTTTGGCATTTTTTTTACTTGAAAACTTTGTTTATAGTGTCATGCTGCCATTTTGTATCAATTGAAAAAAAAAATACTAAACCTGCAAATAACCTAGGCGCTTTAGTGACAATGTACGTTTAAGTGTAGCATTTTTTTTACTTCCAAACTTTGTTTAGTGTCATGTTGCCATTTTGTATCAATTGAAAAAAATATACTAAACCTAAAAATAACCTAGGCCTAGGCGCTTTAGTGGCAATCTACGTTTAAGTTTAGCATTTTTTTACTGGCAAACTTTGTTTAGTGTCATGTTGCCATTTTGTATCAATTGAAAAAAAAATATACTAAACCTGAAAATAACCTAGGCGCTTTAGTGACAATCTACGTTTAAGTTTGGCATTCTTTTTACTTGAAAACTTTCTTTATAGTGTCATTTTGCCATTTTGTATCAATTGAAAAAAAATATACTAAAGCTACAAATAACCTAGGCGCTCTAGTGACAATCTACGTTTAAGTTTGGCATTTTTTTTACTTCCAAACTTTGTTTATAGTGTCATTTTGCCATTTTGTATCAATTGAAAAAAATATACTAAACTTACAAATAACCTAGGCCTAGGCGCTTTAGTGGCAATCTACGTTTAAGTTTAGCATTTTTTTACTGGCAAACTTTGTTTAGTGTCATGTTGCCATTTTGTATCAATTGAAAAAAAATATACTAAACCTGAAAATAACCTAGGCGCTTTAGTGACAATCTACGTTTAAGTTTGGCATTCTTTTTACTTGAAAACTTTGTTTATAGTGTCATTTTGCCATTTTGTATCAATTGAAAAAAAATATACTAAAGCTACAAGTAACCTAGGCGCTCTAGTGACAATCTACGTTTAAGTTTGGCATTTTTTTTACTTGAAAACTTTGTTTATAGTGTCATGCTGCCATTTTGTATCAATTGAAAAAAAATACTAAACCTGCAAATAACCTAGGCGCTTTAGTGACAATGTACGTTTAAGTGTGGCATTTTGTTTACTTCCAGACTTTGTTTAGTGTCATGTTTCCATTTTGTATCAATTGAAAAAAAATATACTAAACCTACAAATAACCTAGGCCTAGGCGCTTTAGTGGCAATCTACGTTTAAGTTTAGCATTTTTTTTACTGGCAAACTTTGTTTAGTGTCATGTTGCCATTTTGTATCAATTGGAAAAAAAATATACTAAACCTGAAAATAACCTAGGCGCTTTAGTGACAATCTACGTTTAAGTTTGGCATTGTGTTTACTTGCAAACTTTGTTTAGTGTCATGTTGCCATTTTGTATCAATTGAAAAAAATATACTAAACTTACAAATAACCTAGGCGCTTTAGTGACAATCTACGTTTAAGTTTGGCATTGTGTTTACTTGCAAACTTTGTTTAGTGTCATGTTGCCATTTTGTATCAATTGAAAAAAATATACTAAACTTACAAATAACCTAGGCGCTTTAGTGACAATCTACGTTTAAGTTTGGCATTTTTTTTACTGGCAAACTTCAGCAATTGAAATTGCATTGCGGGGTTTTTTTTCCTGGGGGTTTTTTTCCGGGGTTTTTTTCCGAACTCCATAAAAACATAGGTATAAATGTGACAAGAATTTTATTGTTGTGATGGAATTCAAAATCCCAACAGATTCCACAGCATTTTTATTTGCATTCTGTGAAACTTCCTCTTCCAATAATTCAATGATAGAGGTATAATTCTTCTTCACACCTTCTCTCTCGGTGAGCAGAGGATATTTGTCAAGTCACAGACTTTTGCCTTATTGTTTGCTGAAAAGCAGCATAATTTTGTGCATTTTTCAAATGATACACAGTGACGCCATGTTTTTGAAGCCTTTTTTTCAATTTTCGCCAATTATTCAAACCAGATTCGGTAAACACTATTTCCGAGACTATTTCAGTTTCATCCGTATCTTTGGCTACTTTGCTCCCAAGCAATCGGCAACAATAACAAAGTAGGTACAGCTTTATACTGTACTCCAACCAATCATAATCTTTGAAGTACTTGGAAGAAAACACACCACCTGTAGCGTTCTTGCATTGGAACCTTACTTCACACCATTAAACTTAAGGTCGCTTCAAAAAGTTTGTCTCGATTTTTTCAAACACAGGCAGAGCGTCCACAATATTGCCTTTTCTCTTAAAAAACTGCCTAATATCTCCAAACTTCTTCATATTCAATACTGATTAGGAACAAAACATTCAGCACTTAACCTCAAACATTGTTTGCTTGTTTGTATGGGTATGTCGGTAAGTTAGTGTACTGCACAAGTTGCATGGAGTTCCGTTGGAATCAAAACTACCGACTCAACCCCATAGATGGACATAAGGAGGAATAGAGGGACTGGAAAAAATTCAGTTGTTATTGTGTTAGTGACTATAAAAGAATACAGTGTTTCCGAAATCCCACCTAAACTTCGCCTGTGGTACAGGGATGTCAACATAGCATGTTGAACCGATTATTCGAAGGTGTTTGATCCTCGGATTCTTTCCTAGCCATAACTGATAAGGATTTATAACTTTGGCTGTGAATTTTCCTGTATAATATGTAAGTGGACACGCCTGTTCTTATTGGGAAACTTAATCCCTTGAATTGGGTGCATCAGAGTCCTGACCATTTCTACAATAGTTCGGAATTCCCGTTCACTTCCTCCATTTTGCTCTGGTGTGTATGTTGCCTAAGCCTCTTGAGTAATTCCTTCTGACTGCGGTCATTACCTCCTCATCATCCATCTCTCCATCATTGCCGATCAAAAATTTTTTTAACAGTGTGTCCTGAAACTTTGATAAACTTTTAGTGTTCACCTGTTTTTTCTCTTACACCAAGAGGTAATCTATGAGCTTTACCATAAATACGTGGTTCACAAATACCTTCTTCAATAGCCACTTTTACATTCAATTCATTTTCAAGTAAAGTTCGTCGTTTATTCTGATGCCCAAACCTCTCATGATATAACTGTAAAACTCCAGTCTTACTATCTGCTAAGTTAACCTCTTCTTTCTGAGTAGGTATCTCTGGCATAAGAACTAACTTATATAATGTCCCATCTATTTCCCGCCTTCCTTGTAACATAAGCTTTCCTTTGTTCGAAAATTTACAAATTCTATTTATAGACTCAAACAAATTGCCAGGAAGCTTATCGTGCGCTGCAAGTAACGAGAACAGATTTTTGGACAACTTGGGTACATACCAAACTTTTGGTAGTTTCACCTCATTTCCATAAGATGTCTTGGCCACAATTGTACCCTCTCCTACTGCATCCAAAATATCTGTGCCTGCCGCTATAATGCAACAAGGATTCTCGAACTTCTGAAACTCTATGAAATATCCTAAATCATTTGTAACGTGTCTAGTGGCCCCGTTATCTACCCATTGGATCAGTTTCAGCCACAAATACCTCCTGCTCTACAAACATTACTGCAAACTGTGGCGCAGGTTGCTTGGCGTTTCTTTAGTTTGGTAACTGGAATCCATTTCTTATATCCTTTGACCCAATGTCCAGACTGGTTACAATAATTACAGGTACTTTTCTTTGTCTTTGAAGTTTTATTAAAACTCTGCTTACAACTTTGTTTCGGATGTTGACCAATAACATTGGCCTCAAGAACTTCGTGAAATTTCTTTCGAACATACGAAGTTGAACTGTTAGTTCCCTGAAATCTTTATTATCCTCTTTATTGATTAATAACCAACTAGACTTATAGGAAATCTGGTAAAGGATTTTCACTACTTTTCTTTAATCCATTGTTCAACTTATCCCAAATAGTCTTCAATTTAGCTATATATGAGTTGAAACATCCCGATCTGGATTCCAAGTAAAGCGGAAAAAATTAGAACATAACTGGAAAAGCTGATCTTTGGCCCGTAGCTTCAAACTGATTTTTCAAAGCTTTCCAGGCTTCATGAGCCGTGGCTCCTGAATTCATTATTTTTTGAAAAACTTGATCAGTAACTGATGAAAAGATTTTAGACTTGGCATAGCTGTTCTATACAAATCGCACTTCTTATAAGTTTTGATTTCACCAGCTGTACCGTTTACATCGAAAAGTTCTGGCTTTTTTAACTTCCCATCAATTACGTCTAGTGCTCTCTCATGATAATCTAATAAATTTCTTATTTTCCTTTACCATAAAGGCCAATCTGCTTCACTATGTAGAGGCTTGATACTATTTTTAAAAACTGAATGTTTACTATTGTCTGAATGTGTTTAAATTAATTAATTCGACTCCACAAACACAGTTTCAAAGTTACAAACAAAAGGTTTTATAATTAAATGTAAAATACTTTACATCATAAACCTTTAACTACTGAGGTGGGGGCCTCCGGTCTGACAATAATAATAAAATCGAATTACACCCCTCCCCCGTACGCGACGTGGGTGCTACTTCCAGTACCTTCAAGTTGAGTCACCCTGAGGTTGTGAACCTTGGTGTATGTGCCCGTGAATGCAATTTCTATGAGTAAATTGATTTCGAATTTTTTCCGGCCTGACAATAATAATAAAATCGAATTACACCCCTCCCCCGTACGCGACGTGGGTGCTACTTCCAGTACCTTCAAGTTGAGTCACCCTGAGGTTGTGAACCTTGGTGTATGTGCCCGTGAGTGCAATTTCTATGAGTAAATTGATTTCGAATTTTTTCGGCCCTCCCTTACCCAACCTTGATACTTACGTAATTATTTGAAAAAATGCGAATTTTCAGATTTTATGTTTTTTTTCAGTACATAGTTGGTTGATTATTATTGTAAAGTGGAACCTAGCACTTCATCCGGCAGAAAACGGAAAACTAATACCAAAGATAACTCACGTTCTTCAAAAAGTAATTTTTCCCTAAAAATGTTTTGCAATGTCTAAAATTGTCACCTATAAATTCAAATTCACCAAAATTATTTATTTATTATTTAAATATACTTATTTCAGTTAGTTAATAATTATTTGGACCTGAAACCCCTGGTGGGTTGCTGATATAACCATTCAATGGCGCGGGCCGCCCAGGCCCCCACATCAGTACTTATGTAAAAAAAAAATACACGTCAGTAGATAAAGGTAAAACAAACTTTTGTCTCTTGTAAAAAAAATAATATTAACTTTTCGTCACCAAGAGAACAGAGCGCGAGAAAAGGCTTTACTATGGTTACAATATGAACAAAGGAAAAACTAAAGTTCAAAGTGACTTTATCTTCAACAATTAAATTTCTTTCTTTAGGTACAATTGCATCGTTCCCTATTGAAAAATTTGCTTGAGATGGGCCAGCGGCAGAAATTTAGATTTTCTTTGATTTCAAAAAAAAAAGAACGGTTTCGCGAATTTTAATTAATTTTATTTTAGTTCCGCCGCGCCGTTAGCTGTAAAAACTCGTCAGATCAAGATAAAAATTTGAGAACATTTGGCCGAAATGTGAACCTGTTCTTTATTGTAATAATAAAATGTTTATTACTTTGCAGTCTCGAGATCTAGTTCGCGATTATTTTGTCAATGTTTACATGCGAAAATGTCGATATAAAAAAACTAACAGATTAATTAAATTTATATTTAGTAACACAGTAATTTGTCATATTCAGAGATTATAAATAATAGAGTAATACAAATAATGTCTATATTATTCATTAAATCACGTAAAGGGTGTAAGTAATAGAATTAAGGGGCACCATATTTTAGCGAATTTGATGGATGAAACCCATCACGCCCATTCATATACAGAATGTAAGATAACGGATCAACTCATTAAATTTCTCAGTATTTTACGTTAGGATACTCGTCCACATAACTGGTGTGTATCAAGGATTAAATGTTAGCACTTCGAAATATTGCTATAAACTGATACAAAATTGACCATAGAGATTTTATTTATTTTTTTCTAGCTTCCAGTAATAAATTTGTAAAACATTTTGGTTAGTTTGTCGGTGTTGTAGTAAAGAAAATAATTAGTTAATTATCATTATAAACATAACTAATTATTTGTGACTCACTTCAAAACATATTATAGGGGTAGTTGGTCCGTCTAAGACTGGGGTAGTTAGCAGCACAGCGTAGATTAAATTATCCACCTTAAAGAAAGTTCTTAGAAAATACAAAAAACAATAATAATTCCAAAAAATCCTCTAGATGTCGGCCCCCTTTCAAATTTGGCGGTTAAATTTGACTTCATATACAACAAATTTAAACTATAAGTATAGGGCGTGTCATAAAACAGGTGTCAACGACGGGATCGGCGTAATGGCGGAAGGTCAAAGTGTCGTGCAGCTTATTAACCAGGTAAGTATTAAGTATGATTCTAGTAAACTTCCATTCAGGGAGCTTTTAAATATCAATAATCTGGGAACTGATTCGACTTTGAAGAGTGTATTGTTCAACTGTAATTAAAGGATCCTGATTGTAATCGTCGAACTAGTTGAACTACAAATGAACCAGAAAACTTACTTCAAGCTGTATACACTGTGTCCGTAAGCGTAAAGTATGGAACAAATTCATTTTTAGCTAAACAGACTATTTTAAGAAATAATCCTGAAACACGTCGATTTTTGCTTTTAGTTTACCGTATTTTAAAATAATAATCTAATATACAGGGTGAATTTCTTTCGAGTAATGACGTCACCGCCATTTTTTTTAAATGGACCATCCCCATTTTGTTTCAATTTTCGGATTACTCTAGCTGAGCTGATTCCAAAAATGTATCACATGTTGATTCCAATTGGTACAGAGTGGACAAAAATAAATAGTTTTGTGTACCAAACATGTTTGGAAACAGCTCATTGTTATTAATCTAAAAATGTATCAAACTACAGGGTGTTACCTTTAAACCAATTGCCGCTAGACAACAAGTATTTTTGATAATATTGTTAATTTAACTAATAAAGAATGTTATGTGTTACTTGAGCACACACAAAACTATTGTATTTTTGTCCACCCTGTACCAATTGGAATCAACATGTGATACATTTTTGAAATCAGCTCAGCTAGAGTAATCCGAAAATTGAAACAAAATGGGAATGTTCCATTTAAAAAAAATTGCGGTGACGTCATTACTCGAAAGAAATTCACCCTGTATATTAGATTATTATTTTAAAATACGGTAAATTAAAATCAAAAATCGACGTGTTTCAGGATTATTTCTTAAAACGGTCTGTTTAGCTAAAAATGAATTTGTTCCATACTTTACGGACACAGTGTATGTATAACCCACCACACTTGAGTACTGTTTGTTAGGGGATAATTAGTTGGGTCGGATCGATCGGATTCACATTCAGGTAACCACGGTACGGATGAGTGCTGAATGCAGGATGCTGAAGGCAAATGATAAAAGACCCCCGAGGTACCGGCGCGCCGTCCGTACATTTAAATGCCTTTCCCTTTTAATGTTTCCCCTCAATGTGGGTTGAGTAGAGGAACTGGTAAAGGAAGGAAAGTTCACCCATCATTTTATAGCTTTTGACAGGTTTACTTACGCCTACTTTCGGTTCCTTACAACACATTGAACAGATAGTAAAATCCAAAAATTTTATTTTGCATATCGTAACTACACCTATAAAGTAAATTAGACAAAAAGACATTATGGTGCATAAAATAAAATGTTCGAATAGCCCAACGCTGCTAAGTTAGTACACTTTCCCTCTCACAATTCATGAAGGGGTGGAGACATTTGATACCCGTACAATTAATCCCCGAACGTCATTCCATACCCAGAAAGTTTCATGCCCCAGGACAACTGGACGTTTCATACCTATTTGACTTTATAAAAGCAATTCTGTTGCCACTCTACATTTTAAAAGTAAAACGTTTGCAGTACGGGGTATTTATAAAATTCTTAATGTTAGCCTTGCGCTCATTTTTTCTACACTTTTTACGGTGCGGTGCAGTAATTTACGATGTATAAAAGGTGCCGAAGAACGAAATGGAAGTGTTTATTATAAGTAAGAGGTTGAACTATGAACTATATAATAATCGGTGTTACCTCCATGGTATGTTAATACCCCCATCTTGACAATTAATTGATCTTAATTGACAACGTGAAGTAGTTGCTAAAACGAATTTTAGAACTTTTTAATCATAAGTATCATTTATAGCGTTAGTTATTTCATCATCGTCCAATTTTTGTAATTCATTAAAGCTTTCGCCTGAAGATGACTTATTGAGTCGAAACTAGGCGCAATATACTATTTTAATTGATTCAAAAAATATGGGGATGAGGTTGTGTTTTTCATGTTTTCGTTGTAATTTTGTTACCCCATTTAGGGGTGGGCTAATTCCTCGTTCATTTTATGAGAAATTGGTTTATGCAACGCAAGGCACATATTTTGCGGTGACAGTTTAACAGTGTTCAGCAATTATGTTTGACCAGTAAGCCTTACTCCCCCTGTTGAATTTTTCGATTTTTTTTTATGAAATTAAAAGCGTAAGCATTAAACGGCGCACGACCATTAATTTTTTCAACAATAATGTACTTGGTTTAGTGATTTTCGGAAGTATTTATTATAAAATCGAAGGCACTTACCGGACACCACGGTACGGAATAACCTCCTCGCCGTTATTGAATTGTTCAAACCGAGGTTCAAACATTACTTATTATACCGAGACCACTATAGTTGAGCATCGCTTGGCATTGCCGTTTTTTTAAATTTTTTTACGTTTCATTTAATTTAGAAACCAAAAAAGAACAGCATAAGTTACTGATTTATTCATTTCTGTGGTAGGAAATGTAGCAATAAAAGAAAATAAACGTTTTCCAGTATTTTTCTTTCTACATTAAACACCACCCTATCAATAAATCTACTCGGCATTCATTTCATTATGTCAATATTTTCTCAAATTAGGAAAGATCTCAAAAACAATTTAAAAACACAATACTTTGTACGTCTGTAAAGTTGCCCTAGTCCGAGGGGTTGGTCAAGGGGGATATTTTTCGTTCCGAAGTGAGGAGATTTTGAGAGATCCGAGGAGATCTGAAGAGATCTCAAGCAGAAACAAGGGTAATTCTTTTCAAATTGTTTCCAGTTTATTTCCAATTAAGCATAGGGAGAATTTAGGTTTATACCTACTAAGGGTGGTTGATTAACTTTTTAAAAAGATAAACCTAATTATCTCTGAAAAAAATGAAAATCGAATTTGAACATTATGAGCTTATTTTGCTTATTTTAACTTCCTGAACATGTCTCTAAAATATTTCCATTTCTTCCCAAATCACCCTGTATATTAGTCAAATGAGAATTAAATTCATATGCATATAGAACAAATTGATTTCGCGTTTATAGGTTTACTCTTTCTACTACATTTGTGTATTCAATACCGTATGTTGATTTCGTCAAATGCACTAACGAGTGTTCACCATCCTTATTTTTAATTCACTGTTTTATATGAGAAGATAGTATGAAAAAATTGGATAACTAAATTAATGACGTATGTAACGGTAAACACTCCTGGCGAGGACAGTACTGTAGTGAGTGATACTTGAGCTTATAAGAAACGAGTAAATATTTTCTGAACTAAATAACAAACTTGACGAGCCAGACACATTCTTGTGACCTTATTTGTCGCTGTCTCACAATTTTAATATTTTATCAGTTAATTATATTAAGTATATTGACCCTTTTTCTAAAGCAATCTCAGTGGCTAACGCATTGTTTGTGCTTTTAGCTTATACAGGGTGTTTAAAAAAGATGCGGCAATATTAAAGGGGGTGATTGCCTAGGTCATTTTATACAAAAAAGTTCCTATAACCGCTTTCCCAAAACGCTTCGTTACCGATCTACAGCGTGTTGAAGTTTACTTTAAAAAAAAGTAAAAATTAGATTTTTCCAAAACGGCTTGAGATATCATAATGAAATTTTAGGCGTGTTAATAGCTGTGGGAGACACATACTTTGCAATACAACACGAACACGATGTTTCAGTCGTACCGATTGCGCGCGTATTGGCACGTCACAGGCTATTTTTCAAGAAAAATATTTTTGTACGCATGATAAATGGATATGCACTAAAATGTTTTTTTTTTTACTAAAAAACGGTACGTCGTACGATAAAAAGTTAAGAGAGCTTTTTTCTTCACAATTGAACAAAGAATAAAAACATATTTTTATTTTTAGAGAAATCAGCGGCGTCCTATTTTTTTTCTGTATATTACTTTGTACTTGAGTGTATGACTGAAGAAGTAAATTTTGCGGAAGAATTTTAGACAAGAATTGCGAGTTATACAATTCTAAGTCGTTGAAAAACATTACGAACGACGATAGAGAGGCAACAAAAAAATTTTAGAAATTAGAAGGGATGAGTTTAGCAGTTTAATCAAAAAGGCCGAGTATGAGTAATATTTTGGAGTAAGTATGTATATAAAGCGTGCCACAAAATTAAAAACTATTACCTGGCCACAACTGTATATCACTTCAGAGTCTCTTAAACAAAAATTAAATAATGAAGGGGAAAATGTTAGCTTTCAAAATCAAATAATTTTTCGACAACCAAGCCCGGCAACATAATACTTAGTCCAAAAATTCAACTAAGATTTGCATTCACAGAAAAATAATTTAAGGAAAGAGCTTTTAAAAAATGACAAGAAACAATTTTAGATATTAATAGTATAAGATATAAGATAATGTATTACTAAATTAGATAATAATAATATGGAGGACACAATGATGGATGCATTGTATTCAAATCAAATGAAACTTTTTGAGAAGAACCCTCTACTACCATTATTAAGATTAATTTTTGGACAAGCATTGTACATTATTTTTTCAAGAATTATTAAATATCGAAATCATTTGGAAAATTATGGTCCAACTTTGAAAAATAAATGTGTCGTAGCACAACTGGACAACTGGCACCTTCAAAAATAATCCCTCTATTAAGTAGTTTTTGTGTAAAACAAGAAAGTGTGTACAAGAGAATTTCAATGAAATTTAGGGTAGTTCCAAGGAGCGATTCGGGGAGGCCCCTGGAGATTTGAGGAGATCCAGGGAGATTTTGTGGTAAATAACACCATGCCTCGTGCCCGAACCCAACGATATTTTAAAATGCTGTACGAAAAAGGTTAAAAGAAAAATCGAGGAAGAAGAAGAAGAATTCGTTAGTCAAATAACTCAAAAACTATTAGTGTTTAAATAAAAATAAAGCTCGAATTACGCCTTATTTTTATAATATAAAATTAAAGTAATTTATTAAATAGATGAGAATCAACGAAAAACCTATAAAACGCGTTACTTTATATTATATCGTAATTTTACATTTTCAAATTTGAGATAGAGGATGTTTTAATTTAATTTTTTAGAAGAATATGTACCAGTTATTTAAATATTTTTTATTAGGTGTATCCAAAGTATTTAAATAACTGGTACGTCTACGTACATATTATTCTAAAAAATTAATCTACAAGTAGCCAGCAATACAAAAATTTAATTTATTTAGGATGCTTTAATTATTGGATTACTATTTCTATTTTGGAATATAGCAATAAGTGCGTTAGTATAAGTTATAACCCCATTGAACTTAGCCAATCGCGGTCGTTTTGGAGCCCAATCGTAGCTGAAAACTCTGTGTCAAAAATGTGCACATCACGAACTGTAATTAAAAACTAAAATTACTCTCGATCTTATTAGTATAAATTTTCTTGCTATCTATCAGACGGTTATTTATAGATTGTGATTATTATACTTATTGTCATTGTGTCGGTGGTTAACAATAATAATTTCTACTGCAAAAACCTGATTTAATTTGGAAAATTTTCACATTATTAAGAGAATTTCTAGCGCCAGCATTCCATTGATAAAAAGTGACAATTTTTGATTGATTACAGAGAAGTAATTAAATTTTATTTTTTTTTGGAGAAAACTAATAAGTTGTTAAGGCCTTAAAAAGTAATAATGCAAAAATGGTTTGAATTATTTATTAATTCCATATATAAAACAAATAATAAAAAATAAATGCAGTTTAATGGGAAACCGAGAAACACTTGCACACTTCCTCATTTTAATACATTAACATTTACAAAAAGCTACACCACCTACTTAAGACATAAAAATTGTAAGGTTTTGTATTTATTGGGCCATACTTGGGAATGTCAACTGAATTATTCATAAACGTCAATTTTTTTAAATATTATTTTGATTAATATCAATTTGCCAATGAAAAATTTATTGGTAAATCACAAAGCAGGATTACCTTGAAGGATAATTTACATATTTAATTTCCATGTGTGATAAAATCGCGCACGAAAATGCCCAGAGTCATGATAAAAAGTGGGCGATTTTTAAAATGGAAGTAGTTCCTTTTTACACTTTGGACGCCCATACGTTCAAAATTACCATCGTAAAAGAATAGAAAAATCTAAAACCGTACGTAAATTGCGCAACGGAAAGAAATAAATTAATTTATTGTTTTATTACAGTTCAGCGGGGCTGGGGTCCTGAAAAGAATCCTTTAAGTTATCGAGAGTTTATTCACTCTTGCCGCGAGTGTAAATTTGCACAAATTATACAATTAGCGTAGGAAAAGTCATTAAACCTTAAAATACCGGTACAACTATTACGAAATTAAACAATTTACAAAAAAAAATCGTATCTAAAATACGGATCAAAAACATGACGTATTAATTATTTACAATTTTAAAGCGACCTTGCTGCTTCGGTAAGTTGTAAAACGAAAACTTCCTATTTTTATTATTTGACTAATTTGTGTTATTTTAAGCACACTTTTTTTGATTTTTTCATTTTTTGTGTAGGTGTAACTTTTAATGAAAATTGAGTGACTTACGTATCAAATGTGTAAACTGCAGAAAATAATAAAAACTCCACTATTAAAAAAATATCCCCCTTAAATTAACATTACACAAATTTTCTAAATAAAATCACCTCCGTTCGCACAAAATTGTTTAAATTAACACCACCGCGCACTAAATTCCGATGAGAGGAAAAAAAATCGTAAAGGTAGCTAATAAAAAATGTATAAACGGTGTGCACTGCTCTACGCTACGCGTCGCGCGATATTAAAAGTTGTCGGCACGTTTAAGTTTAGTTGAGGTCGGTAGAAGTGATTGCTGTGAATGCACTCGACGCGACTTACAGCTTTGCCGTCTCCCCCACAAGCAAGATTTGCCGTTGTTTGGCTGGCTGGCTGGCTGACGGTTTAAAAGAGAGATGAAAACCGGAGGGCTAACTAGATAAAGTGGAAAGGTAACTTTGTGGTCCTTTACCACTTAACACGGCAACACACAAAAAAAAAGGTCTCCCTCGAGAATTAAAATCACCAAGGTAGTAGGTGTGGTTGATGCGGTCCCGTCATGTCATCTGTTCAATTTTACTAAATTCGTATTGACGTCAGTTGGCAAGAGGGTTGAAACTGTATTTCTCGATATCGTTTTGTCCGAGATCAGATCGTTAAATTAGTGACTTTATGCCAAAAGTTGTGCCAAGAGGAAAGTTTATCTACCTATTACAATTCGGTAGCTTACGAGACATATTTTACGAGACGGAGAGTTACATGAAAACAAGCTCCTGGGAGGAACGTCCCTTCATTAAACTGATTGAAAAAATTTTGGTCGTGAAAATATACTCCTTAATAAATAGGTCATTGCACGACACAAGCTTTAATAACTTCGGAGCGTTCTGATAATCATGTAAGGTGGTTCCGGTTTCAAAGTAACTTATGTTGGGCATAAAACCCAAATCAAATGGGGGCTGTAATTATTCTAGTATGCAATATGACCGAAAATATACATTTGATCAAGAAAACGTAATTATGTGAGTTAATACAAACAACACGGTTCACTTTGAAAGCATCACGCTCTTTCAACTTCAACACATGGCCAAGCCCAGATAAGGGGCTGAATCTTAGAAATAGCCTATTGGCAGCTGGCCAAAATTTGTAAAGACACCTGCAGATCACGTGGCATACATATTGTACGAACTTCGTAGATCGCACATGGTTGCAGTCACCTAGGATTCAAAATTATTTAACCGAAATTCAATATTTTTATTTTTGGTCACAGTTTATGTCGTTTCGCATTGCAAGGTTCTTATAGTTGCAGAACCTGTCTTTATACTTGAGGACAAGTAATGCGATGGGTTTGTCCATGTCCACTGTATTCACACCTTGGATACAGTGGTTTCGTATATATTATACCCTGTGCTTCGATTTGAAAGCCTTGTATGGACTCGACGTTCGACACCTCAGTACATCCCCATACTCCACATAGAATTGATCACCTGATAGTACAGCACGTGTTTGTTTTCAAGACTGAGCTCGGATTATCTACCAAGCAGCCAATACATCGCTTCTAAGTGTTTTTCCCCCTATGTGTTCTCTCTAAGAGAACCATATCCACATATTTGAAACCAGTCTCTTGAGGAACAACCTACCATTTGATGTAGACAGGAAGCTTCTGAAATTCTCGTGAACTGACTTTGTCCCAGTGTAAAAGGTAGGGCTTTCTGTAGTTCTCTAGTTGAGTCCTGGGGACTATTAGCGGTAGCAAAATGTATGCTTTCAGTAGCTGAGAGTGGTCTCCCGGTAGATTCCGCTGGAGCTTGTACTGTAGACCCTCGTGCCACAACGGGTCAAGTGATTGGGAGGAAAACTCTCGAGCAAGTTTTTCTTCTCTTCAGCGCATCCTCAATCGCGTCAGTGAGCCAGTAATCCTCAATTGAATTCTCAGTACGAAGGCCACATTGGTGATCTGGTGTTGCATCCGTTGCCGTGAGGACGCTTCATGCCGAGCTTCTATAAGACTTGATGTCATTGGGTTAATGTTTTTGTGTAGAAATTACTATCTACGAAACTTTCCACTATCTAGATAGAGTGCTGTGTTTATTATGTACGGAAGTTCTAGCTTAACTTTCCGAGGGAGTTCTTTAAGGACCTGGATCAGGTCATAGCCAGGAGTCTTCTTGGGATAATTATAATCAAACCACACAACCAACCCCTTACTTTTTCGTATAATTAGGTAAATCCTAATTATCGGTTCTAAAGTGGCAACATATGTTTCGGGAAACATTTCCCATTATCAAGCCTTTTCGAAAATTAATAATTAAAGAAGTGTAACATTAAAGTAAAGCTAAAAATAACAACATTAAATACAAAAACCATCATAAAACAGGCTTACCTGAGGGGAGTAAATTAAGGTTATAAAATAGCGTAATTCTAATAATACATCGAATCGCACAAAATGTTTGATAAAAACTAAAGGGGTTCTCTACAAGAGAGAACCAAGGTTAAAAAAAGAGTCATGATGAATGGATGAGGGGCAATTAAAATATGGATAACGAAAATGACCGCAAGTACATAAACTAATGAGAATGAATGACAGTGAAAATGACAGCGCAGGTAACCAACAACCAAGACGGACTAGGGGAAAAATTAAATACACCAAATCAACTTATATACAGAGATTACTAATAAGAACGTTCTGAAAATCAACGATTTCAATAGGTAACCTTTGTTACCTCTGTGGAGAATCTTAAAATCCTGTTTGTAGTCAAAAGAGTGACCCGTACTCAGAATGTGTTCAGCCATAGAAGAGGGGTGATCAAAATTATTACGTTTAATCGCATTAAAGTGTTCCTTAAACCTAGTCCGAAACGATCTCCCGGTTTGGCCTATGTAAAATGAAGGGCATGAGTTACAATTAAGTTGGTACATGCCAGAAGAGTCGAGAGGATCAGATCTATTTTTATTCCTGACGATGGAAGAGCGTAACGTATGGTTTTTAGAGAAGGAAATGTAAATGTTGTGATGTTTAAAAATATTTTGAATCTGGTAAGAAATGTGAGGGTAGAAAGGCAGGGATTTTAACATGTGACAGTCACTATGAGAAGAAATAGGTATGAGACGTGAAGAACTACGAGAATATTTAATTTTGGAAACAAGCTCATCCACCAGATGGATCGGATAGCCGTTATTAATAGCAATTTGTTTAATTGTCTTCTTGGGACTCAAATTCATCGTGATTTAAGACCACGTGTTTAATTTTTTAATGGTCGACTGTGGCATGCCTAACTAGGTACTTATTTCTGTCTGGCGAAAGGTTTGAATCTCTTTCCAGGTGTCTTGATGACTTCTAACCCATCCTCGTTTACATATCAGGAGTGACATCTGCATAGTTGGTCGCATTGCACATCTCATGTTCTTCCATAAAGTGGTCTTCTCACACCACTAAGTAGATTACTGGTTCAGTAGAGTCTTACACTCAGAAGCGCAGCTCAAGATCCATTTCTTACATGGTCTTTGCTTTTCAGCATCGGATTTTCTAACTTCTCACTTTCGTCCTTTGGAGACTGTTGGTTGGATTGATTGCACCGGTAAATCCATACTCCATTCAAGATCTTGAAGACATTTTATCGATCCTCATAAAATGTTGGGCACAAATCGTACAGCGTATTAATGACACAGTCCACGTGCACAAAAATCAGCACAAATACATTTTTGAGAATACGAAAAAAATACGAACGAAAAATCATGGTGCACAAAGAGAAATACAAGAACACACAAACAGCTGAAGAGGACATGATAAAGGTAATAAAGACATATTGGAAAAATGCTCAATCGATCTATTTAAAGAAGGGCAAAGATTAAGAAACATTAACAAGTAATAAAGGGGCAATCAAAGAGGGAATACAAAAAAATATTTCCATATTCTATTAACTGAATAGAAACGCCAATGATGCAAGTGTATCAAATCCAAAGAACTACAATATGCCCAATGCACATATCGATAGAAAAAAACGGAATCAATGGCCATATCAAAAATGCCTAAAAGATGTAAATTGGTCGTAAATGACAAACAATACAAAACAATAGAATCTTTTAGTTGTGAGTGGAAGTAAGAAGCTACAGGGGCTTACATCGGGATGTTCGCACTGAAGTAAATAAAACCTCAAAAATCTCTGGCTATTTGAGAAATCTCATATGGAGGAATTTGGTACTTACCAACATTTTTGTGTGGAAAGCATGGTGGCATGAAAGAAAATGTTGGAAGTGATCACGATGAGCATCCAGGCATGCCTGAACACGTCTTTCCATGTTACGGAAGGTTGCCACCAACATTTCGGGATTCACAGCATCAATTTCCCTCCGAATATTGTCTTTCAGTTGCAAAAGAATCCGTAGCTTGTTTCGATACACGTTCCCCTTCATCATGCTCCATAAGATGAAGTGTGGTGGGGTGAGGTCTGGTGACCTTGATGGCCAATTCACTTTGAAATGATTTGATCTTCAAAGAAAGACTCAATTTCATCCATACTGATTTTGGAAGTGTGACAAGTGACAAAACATCGCACGTGCATCACATCAACAGTGTAAAAAACGGCAGCATGGTCGACTCCCGCAAGCGTCGTCTCGCGCATACGCCTTCCTACGGAAGACTCCAGAAATGGGAAGACGTGTTCAGGCATGCTACCATGCTTTCCACACAAAAAACGAAAATCTGGGGTCGATAGCGAGTGGGACACCCTGTAGTATTCTTAGGTGTCGGTGTATTGATTAATGTTACTTTTTTAAGGAAATACCAAAATTATCGGACAGTTTTAGAAGTTCCTCTTTCAATGGCAAAGTAGCTATTAATTTTCTTGAAAATTGTGTTCGTTTGATATTAGAGCGCCATCTACCGCAATTCTTCCTTAACACTTTTTTAAGAAAAAGGCAACAGACTTTGTGCTACTTAAGTCGAATTTTCAATGGCACATATTAGTGCAAGTGCAATTGCAAAATTTTTCTAAATAATAATAACAATACGTTTATTGCCACCAAAAAGTCACCAAATTTGTGGGATACAAGACAAGGCAAAATAATGCAGTGTATCCACGAATTGAGTTCACTATAGGTGTACCTATGACTATGACCAAAAATTTTGAAATTTCAAAAGTACTTTTTTCAGATTCAGCCCTGCTTCATTAGAAATGAATTTTCACCATATTTTAAATTTTTTTCATTCAAAACCGCCTTGGTGGTGGAGCAAAAACTATTTTCTTTGCAGGTAAAGTACCTTTTTTGTTTGTGTATCATAGACCAAAATGTTATCAAGCAAAGCTGTTCAGAATTGAGAAATAATAATTGCAAGATTTGAAAATAATTATCACAATTTCATGAAACCGTTATGTTTAATCTCCAAAGGCCAGTTTGGATAGGTTTCAGCTTTCGCTTTTCCGCTGAAAGTATACCTATATGAGGTAGAGACTTAAAAAAACAACCGAAATAATTAGAAAGGCTAGTTGTATAGTCGTCTTAAGATATTTTGTGTCATTTTGAAGCCAAGCCTTCAAAATTCGCCTAAAATTGTTTTGTTTCAACTCATTTTTTGTATTTGTGGTTTCAAAATTACACACAATGTCTCAAGACGATTATACAACTAGCCTTTCTGCTCTTTTACTTTCAACGGAAAAGAGAATTTTGTACAGGCTTGCAACGCATCTAAGGCGGCCGTTGGAGAACCTTCTATCATCGATTAGATCTAGGACTCTTGCATAAAACATTTCAAACATTACATTGTCATTTGTTTACAAATAATACTGATTGTTATTTTATAGTGAATTTTCAATTTCTTCACGGCATGCCCTTTTCGCTTTCTTTTTATCTTCAACAGATCGCGTCTAATTGAATTTCTTTATTAATTTTTTTAGTCCATTAACCGTACATTCTGGATATTGTTCATTGACTAGTTGAATTGCATATCCAATGAATACCATATGTATGCATAGGTTCCTAGGTTGGATGATAGTTATCTGAATAATTAAAAATAGGTAACGGTTTCATGAAATTGTGCCGATTATTTTAAAATTTTGCAGTTATTATTATTTTTCGATTCTGAATAAGATTTGGCTCTATGATTCACAAAAAAGGTACTTTACCCGCAACGAAAATCGTTTTTGCTCCACCACCAAGCCGGCTTTGAATATAAAAAATTAAAAATAAGATGAAAATTCATTTGTAATGAAGCAGGGCTGAATTTGAAAAAAATCGTTTTGAAATTCCCAAATTTTTGGTCATTTACACCTATAATGAACTCAATCCGTGAACACACTGTATAACATAACAAGTTAATTTACAGTAATTTTTTTTCAACTACACTTAAACACAGTGATCCTATTCGCTCCTTTAATTAATTACAGTAACGAATTGTACATAATAATGGGCTGATAGTTACTGAATTTGGAAAATCGTGATTGTGGGAAACGGATTTTCTTTGAAATTTGTAGTTATTAAAAAAGACGTAGACAACGATCGATGAATATCCCAACATAACAAGGAATAAACAGGAAAACAGAATTAAAATACGAGGATCATTTCGTAAATTATGCACAGTTTGGCAACATCCCTGACTGCATGACGCGACGGAAGCAAGACATGTGCTTCGAAGCACGTGTCTCTGTTTCATCAATAGCGTGTTTCATTCGGAATGGGACAAGTCGCCGCGGCCGCAACCGACTGATCGCCGGGCCAACTAACAGTCCCTCAAGATTAAAAGTTATTTTCGATTTTCGATTTGTATGGCGAATCGTTCCTACGGCGAATTTGACCAACGGCCAACTGCCCCGACGGCGGAACGGCGACGGCGAATCGGCGACGGCGAATCGGCGACGGCGAAACGGCGACGGCGAATCGGCGACGGCGAATAGGCCTAGACTCTTTTTAGAAGCAGTTGGCGGCCAGTTGGGCGCGGCTACTTGTCTCGCCGCCACTTGTCTGGCGGCCAGTTGTACTAGACCGTGTTTCGTTAGTGTTTAGCGCGTCTTAGAAATGGAGCCTGCACAGGTCTCGGGTATTGTGAGTGTTGAGGATCGAAGTTCGTAGACTAAGATCGAAACTTTACGGGGCAAAAACTCGACTGAAATCTACAGATCACTAAATGAAGTGTGTGGTGAGTGTACAGTGGACTGTAGCACAGTTTGGCGTTGGGCTAATCGATTTCGTGAAGGTCGTGTGAGCACAAATCACGATCCGAGACCAGGAAAGCCAGAACATCGACAGATGAACGAAGTGTGAAACTTGTGACAGATGCTATTGAAGGAGATCGTCGTGCGACATGTGAGGAAATTTCTAAAGCCACAGGAATTTCAATAACGTCCGTATTCCGTATACTGACAAACGATTTGAAAAAGAGGAAAATTGCAGCGCGATGAGTCTCTCATTGCTTGAGTGCCGAACAGAAACACAAACGCCTGGAGAGTGCTGACATGAGTCCACCAGACTTCGACTTATTCCCAAAATTGGAAAAACCTCTGCGATGACGTCGTTTTTCAACTCTTGAAGAGCTTTCTGCACCCGTTACCCGAACTATTCGGCAGATGAACAAAGAATTAAGGGGTATTTGATGGAATTGTAAATGAGAAGAATGGAGACTACATTGAAGGATTGTAAAGAGATTTTGTCAAAAAATAAACATTTAAGTAAATAAAAAATACTGTGCATTATGATATAATCCTCGTATTTATAAAATACTGTAACCGTCATAGAAGATAATGAAATAGACACAGAGAGAAGTATCAGAAAAGCAAGGGTAGCCTTAATTTGTTTGACCTGAAACCATAAAATGCAAGAACAAGAACCTTGTACAAAAACAGGTATTGAAAAAATAGAAAAGTGGCAATAGATACACTGAGAAAAAAGAACAGCGATACCTAGAATACAAGAGTCCTTGAAAGAAAAACCTAGATAAAGCTTGAAGTGAATGGAGTGAGAGTGAAAGATAGGAAAGAGTGCAAGAAATGGTGCATACAGAGCGGACGGAAACCAAACATGATCCATACTCCAGATACGTAGCGCTAGCTTCACTCGTTTTTGGATATTTCTACATTCAGTATATCATTCATGACCGTTAATTCGCGAGTCCACTATTTCTAGGAGAATTTTAAAATTCGATGAGCTTTTACCCTAATTTTTTTCTGTGTTGGGTGGCCTATTTTCTAAAGTAATTAATATATCATTAACGTGAAGGTTCAAACCTTTGAGAGGTTCAAACGCAGCGTCTATCTCTCCAACAACCGACACTGATTTATTGCGATTAATATTCAAAACTGAACGCCAAAATGGTTACAATTTGTAGCACCAATTCGCTACAACAGGTAGGCGTACGTAAATACAACAAATGGAACTTTCTGTTTTTGCAACATTAATTTGAAAATGGTAAAAATGTATCCGATAACTATATACAATAAAAATGCGTAAAGCAGGTTCGGTTAGTACCTTAAGGTACTGTGTTTATTACCATAAATTTCTCAATAAGGAGATACATAATATTAAATTATTAATCTTTTATACTCTACTATCCTACGTTACGTATTAAAATTATGCAGATTATATCAAAACTGGACTCAACTACCGATCAAAAGATAAATTACCACAATTTCCCTTTGGTCATCACATTTTTGTGTCGGGAAATGAGACTACCTATACATAATATTTGGATAAGCAAGCGCACAATGATAAATAATGTTTCAACCATAATTTGTATTACGAGTATTTAAAATGTACCTAATGGTATTTGATTGATTATGTCTAATAATCGTTAGAAATATAATAGTCTGTTCCGTATTTTTAATAGAAGAAAGTTTATGGTAAGAAGACCGTTTATCAAAAATAATCAGTTTTATGCAATCGTATAAAACGCCTCAATTTCCTTTTCTCGGGCGGTAAAGGAGGTGGTATCATTATTTATAATAATGTAGAAATTACTATTTCGTAATATAATATTCTTTCATTCATTTCGTTCTGATGGCCAAAGAGTAAGAGGAGTAATCCAATTGTACGTTAATTTAATTTAGGCAATTGAAACAATAATATTAGGGCCCATTCCAAGTGGTATGTATCATAATAACACGTGTTAGCCTCTTTGTTTATTTAATAATGATAGGTTAAATTCAATGAAATAGAAGCAGCTATTATGTTTATATTGCGTTGTAAATATATTTAACCAGAAGCTATTGATTATTATGAATTATCACGTAAATATGATGGTTACGGGCATTTCTTTAAAAGCAATCATTCATTATTTAGTTATTATAAAAATAATTTAGTGTTGTAATTAGTAGATTTACTATTACGTGCGCAAACATTGTAATTTTCTAACCTTAAACCGAATTTTTTACAGTTTTTTTTTTCCGTTTACAACACGAATATCCCCTACTACAATCGTGTCATGTATTCAAATGGACTTTTCCATTAAATTTAATTGTTCCCAACAGTTTAAGGGGCGATTCTCATTTTACACGTGAATACGATTTCCTTAATGAAGCAATTTCCGTGTAGTAGTTCTTCCATCCTCAATTAACCAGTTTTTTTTCTCAACGAAATGATCAGTAGGCAAATAGCCAGTAGGCTCATATGATAGCAATCTCTATGGCTATATGTGCAAAATCTCATCTGTAAAACTGGATCTATGGACCTAGTATTTTAGCAGTGACCTCGTAAACCTTTCGGTAAGGTGAGGTATTTTCCTATTTTTAATTTAAGGAAATCCGTGAATTTAACGAAAAAGTTATTATCTTCGAAAAAATGGTACATCAAGTGATATACGGTGGTTTCCTAATCCAGATCATCTTTTCACTATTTACAGAGGTACTGTTTGTAAATTAACACCCTTCTCTCCTTTTCAATCCAATTCAGTGTTCTGTGTGGAACAATCAAGGTTTTCACAGCCACACTTTAAAGGGATGTATATGGATATTGTGAAATGTGTTGCTATATCAAACTTCTTGGATCACTAGAAATCATCTAGAAATTTGTTTGTCAACATAAGGGATTATTACGTGAAATCCTGAAATTGTCGTGTAAATTTTTCACAGGAGGTATTACAGCATTTTGAGAAAATCAACTGCATTAGTTATTAACACTACCCTCAGTAGAATTTTGCCTCACTAAGGGAATTTCACCCTCAACCAGGGATGATTATCGAAGAGGGCGTGTTTCACTTTAGAAAAACGGCTACCTTGGTCATCAGGTTCGAACCCGCGTCACACAGGCGAAAGGTAAACAGGCTTACTTTAAGAGCACTAAAACCGTCAGCTGGCGGGTAAAATTAATGCTATCTTAGTCAGCAGTGGACATGATGAAATTCCTGCCGTTGTGTAATAAAGAGAGTCATGTCATGAGCCATTCGCTTATGGTAAAGTTCAACAAGTTTTTTTTTAAATCAGTACTGTTACATCAATATTTAAGAAGAATGACGACACGAACTTAACAAACTACCGACCAGTGCCAATATGTTCAATTTTTCATAAAATTATAGAATAAGTAATGTAAACCAAAATGTCAAATGTTATTAACATCAACAACATCTGTACTCCCTATCGACATGAGTTTCGGTAAGTCCCACGAATCATCTTAGAAAAGGTGTATTGATAGATGATAGGGGGGCTACGAGCTACTTTCATATTAGGATTCAATATGTTAATATTAGCAAAAATAGTAATCATATTATAAAATAATACGGACTGAATACCACGAAAATGGGGTTACACAAGGATCCATTATGGGCATACTTTTATTTACTTAGTTTCCTTATAAGCGACCTACAAAATTACCAGCTTTTTTGAGCTAAGTAAGGGTTCAAAGTATAAAAACTTAAAGCTTTTACAAAGCAATGGGTTATGGAGCAATTGTCTGGTGGCCTAGAACCACAATCATAGCACTTCTTAATTACATGCAAAGACTAGCGTGCCTTGCGTGCACTGGCGCAATGCGAATAACCCCATACAGCCGTGATGGAAGCCCTCCTGGGTCTGCCTCCACTAGATCTCCACGTGAGACAACAGGTCATGCTGGCAGCCTTGCGTCTGAAAACTAAATGATTGTTGAATAGCAGAGGTATTGAGGTGGGCCACTCCCAAATTCTGCGCGAGGCAATTAAGCGACTGCCTATCTGACTCACTCATCCCTCAATTTATATTAGGGAAAAACTGCTACATCTTCTTTGATGCGGAAGTGACATCGCAACCAGACATATCCATCTTCACGGATCGATCTAAAACAATGGAAGGAACAGGCACCGAAATTTACTCTAAAGAACTGTAGTAGTAGTAGTAACCGATATTTGCATTATAAAAAATATATCTATAGATTGCAAAGACCTGCAACCTTCCCCAAAATATATAAGCGTAAGCCAAAACAGCAACAAAAAATTACAAATAAAATTATGACTCTTGACCATGAAACTAAAAGTTTTTCTTTGTTTTATCCCCCTGTTTCCCGCTCCATATCCATCACTATTCTTCTTCTTTCCCCCACTTCCTCCATCCACCCCAGCCCTTCTCCTCCCTCATTTAAGATCTCTCCGTCTGCAGTTTCTCGCACTCATCTACCATATGTCCAATACTTTCCCTACCTAGCCCACATAGTCTAGGTACATAACCGTCTCTCGTCGTCCCACCAATATTTATTTTCCCTCTCCTCATTTCCGCATCTGTATCTTGCAATCAATCTCTTCCTCCTCATAGTCATACCACTTTCGAGATACCTCGGTACACCCTCCGTCATTATTATCGCATATTTCTCATTGTATCTTCCATCCTTTACTTTTCCTTGCCTTTCCTGGACCATCGCCTCTCTATCCCTCTCTACTATCTCTTAACTCATTGTATCACCAAACCCTCCCTCCCTTCTCCTCTGCACCTTCTTCGTCTCATATCCGCCCCGTTCGTAATATAGTAGCCCCTGTCATCCTAGTAGGAACTAGTAGAAATAACGCTTAGTGTAAGAAAAGTTCTTATACATAACATAAAGAACAAAACTATTAGAATGTCCAGTGACAGCAGGGCACTAGGTCAATGCAAAATCACCTCTAGACTGGTTTCGGAGTACTAGAGCAAGTCACAAACAGTAATCCCCTCGAGCTCGTATGGGTTAAAGGGCATGAAAAAGCCGATAATAAGTTAGCCCGATTGGCCTTCCACCGGCTCTTCCACTTACAGTACGAACTGTACACAACTTAATAACTAAAGACACCAAAGGTTAGGTGGGACTTGATGTTAGATTGGAGTTACGCGCGAGAGGCGCTCAGGGGACCATCTCGCAGCCTGGCGCATTTTTGCACAGATCTATCAAGGAAGAACCTCCGACTACTAGCGGGTATACTTTCAGTTTGAACCCGTAGATAGTTACGAAAACTGATTAATTTTATTAGATTAGATTAGATTAGATAGATATTTATTTGTCATAATTACATAACAAAAAGATTCTTATTCTACAAAAAACAAAACATACTTTTTACATTTCAAAAAAAAAAAAAATCAAACACCTCCTACACTTGTCCCCTTTTCTCTACCCTTTCCCTACTCTCCAGCACCCCCTTCATCCACTCCACCCCTTCTCCCTTCACTCCCAAAATCACCTTTCTTTCTCTCTTCTCTTCCTTTAGTTCCTCACACTCCCTCATCATATGCCATATAGTTTCCCTCCCTTCCCCACACATTCTACATATCCTTTTCTCCTCCTCCCACCAGTATCTGCTTTCATTTTCCTCGTTCCCGCACCTGAACCTTGCCACCATTCTTTTTTCCTTTAACTCCATACCACTCACTATATAATCGGCCTTGCCTTCCACCATTATCTCCATATATCCCTCATTATATCTTCCCTCCGCTATCCTCTCTCTCCTTTCCTGACCTTGTACATCTTTGTCTCTTGTTACTACTTCCTCTACCATATCCATTCCTTCCTCTCTTCTCCTTTCTATCTCCTCCCTCGCATATCCCACTCTCTCATAAAACAACCTCCTCTCTTCTTGCCCATACCTTATCCGTTCTTTTCTTATCTCTCTCATACACTCATTTACCATTACAATTTCATTTCTCTTCCTAACCTCTTCCTCATACTTCACCGCTCGCTTTCCTGTCTGCACTCTTATTTTTTCAAATTTTGTTTCTTCCTCTACTATATACCCTGGCGTCTCTCTATTCAACCCCAACGTCCATCTCCAGTACTTTTCCTGTATTTTTTCCATTTTCTCCCACTCCTTCCATCCCCATATCTCCGCTCCGTAAACCATCACGCTCTTTACCAACTTGTCAAAAATCCATCTTCTCTTCTCCATATCCTTCCCAAAAACTCTTTCCCCCACTCCCCACACTTTCCCCAATAATCTATTTCCCTTCTTTGCCAATTCCCTGATGTGTGCCTCATCCTTATTATCGTACCGTAAAACATACCCTAGATATTTCCATTCATGTACACTTTCTATCTCCTCTTCTCCCCACCACCACTTTTTCTTTATACTCCTCCCTCTTCTCTTTTGAAATACCATCAACTTTGTCTTTTTTACATTCGCGCTCAAACCCTTTCTCTCTAAATATCCCTTCATCACCCCAATTAACCCCCTCAACTCTTGCTCACTGTCCGCCATCACTACCACGTCATCCGCATATGCCAACACCCACACTTTTATCCTCCCGATCACCACCCCTCCCCTTTGATATCTCCGCAACTCTTCCTCTAAATCCCCAATGTATAGCGAGAAAAGACTCGGGCTCAACGGGCATCCCTGTCTCAGTCCTTTCACCGTCCAAAACCTTTCTCCGTTTTCTTCCCGCACCCTCGTCACGCACCTTGTCTCCTCATACACCTCTTCTACAGCCCTCACCAAATCTTCTTCTACCCCACATTTCCTCATGATCTCCCACATTTTCTTCCTATTAACATTATCGAAGGCTGCCTTTATGTCCAAAAACAACGCATACACTTTCCCCCCTTTCTTTTCCATCACCTTGTTCACCACTTGCTTCAACACATAAATGTTATCCACCGTACGCCTTCCCTCCCTGAACCCCGCCTGCCAGTCCTTCACTAAACACCTTTCCTCCATTTCCTTCTTTAACCTCCCTCGCAATACCTCAGCATACACCTTGTATCCCGCATTCGTAATACTAACTCCTCTATAGTTTTTCACATCATTTCTTTCCCCTCCCTTATATATCGGGACTATCCTTGCTTCCTTCCACTCCTCCGGAAATCCCTCTCCTTTCCATACTTTACTCAATATCCTTTCCCTCGTTTTCACCCCTGTGTATTTCCACTGTTCACCTTGTATTCCGTCCGGCCCTTGCGCCTTCCTTAACTTCACTTTTCTCAACGCTTGCTCTACCTCTTCACGCTTTATCTCACCTCCGTCCCTACTTCTCTCCCCACTTTCTTTTTCCTTTTCCGGCTTCTCCATCCCTCCTCCCATCACCTCCATACACTGCTTTCTCCATTCCTCCTCACTCAACTCAACCTCCCTTCTTTCATATTTACCTCTTCTCTTGTTTACAAAACTCCATATCTCTTTTTCATTCTTTAACCCCCTTATTTCCTCCTCCACCTTATATTTAAACTCTTCCTTCCTCCTTTTGCACTTCTCCTTATAATTTCCCTTCAACCTCTTATATTCCCCTATGTCTATTTCCCCCCTCTTCCACTTTCTCCTTCCCTTTCTCACTTCCTTCCTTGCCCATTTGCACTTCCCATTCCACCACTCCGCTTTCCCCCCCCCCCTTTCTCGTCTCTTCTTATATCTCCTTCTTTCCGCCCCCGCTTCCATTTTTTCGCCTAACTCTTTCAATTCCACTCCCACTTCCTTTTCCTCCCATTCTACTCCCTCCAACTCCTCCCTATACTTTTCAATACTTTCCATAGTCCATACCTTACTCTCCCCCCATTCATCTTCCCTCTTCTTTGTTTCTCCCTCCTCATCTAGGTCCTCCGTCAAAAATACCTCTAGCGGTTTTATTAACACCCATCCTTACAACGACGATATAATATTTTATCCTCATCTCTCTTCGTGCCGGTACGCCAGGAACAGAATAACATTAATGATGTATCGAGAAAAGATATAACCTCCCAAATATCCCAAAAGCTCGGCCAATATTGACGAATTTTGCTCGTTACTCAGTCGAAAGGTTTATCGAAAACCCAAAATGAACAACTAGCATTCAGATTTTATTAAAATCTCATTCTCATCATTGATAACGTAGAATGCTAATACATTTTTCTTAAATCTGCTTCATTATTTTATTTTATTTGTCCATGTTTCATGTTTTATCGTTTATCACGTACCACAATTTAATTTACTCCTTTTCTTATTGTTTTTATTACCTTTTATTCTAAAAAATTGCTATACTAATATAATACCGCATTTCCAGTTGAATTAAGCTATTAAAGTATGAATTAAGGTGTTTTATATGAAATAATGGACTTGCATCTATTCTTCTTCATAACCCATTTAAACATAAACAATAGGTAAAGTTGTGGTACCATTTATTATGGATAATCATTGACATTTAATGCGGTTATACGGCATTGTTCCTTATTGGTTAGTCACGCATTTAACATCGCCTACAAAAATTAGAAATTGATTAATTAGATTGTCTTAAATATGATACCTTCCGGTTTCGATTTTTCTAATGAATTAAGCTTTAAGCTTAAGGTATTTTATTATGAATAATATATTTTCGATTTGGAGGAATTATGAAAGCGGCGAGTTTAAAATTAAGAGGCAATTAGTACAACTTTTAGGGGGGATTGTGAATTTTTTGTTAATTTGGTTGTGATGGGGAGAATCTCATTACGGGCATTGATCGTCGAAGAACAAACAACGTCGTCGTTGTCAGGGGTTCTAACGGAGAAAATATTTTGAGGACAATGGGTAAATTAAGTTAGGGTGAGATGGCTGCTCAGATAATATAGTATCCTTGCGTTTTGTGTATAAGAGATATACCAGACTTTAGAAAGGTACATTTCACTCATTAACGCGTAAACCCGCTTCTTGTCCCGAATGAAATAATAATAGTAATTTTCAATTAAATTTCCGAAGCGCTTCCGTTTAGATCAAACCTTTGTTATATACAATTAATGTTAAGTGTTTAGACACAAATTTAATTAGGTACACGATGTTACCTGTCACTGTTTCGGAAGGTGAAAGTTTAATAATGCACCTTTCTTACTACTAGCGTATAACGTACACGTAAATAATAAACAAACTCTCCTGAAACCTTTTATGTAAAATTATACCACGTTAAGTAACTGCCGTTTTTAACCTCGCAAACGTCTTTCAGTACTTAACCAATTGTTAATGTTAGTAGGACGAGCTTTGTCCCTAAACGAATATGCCATCATCACACTTAGGTCAGAACTCTAAAGGAATGTAACAAACCCTACTTTGGCGTGGTTCCTATTTTTTTTGACAATTCGTTCAATCCATATTACGCACTTTGTGGCAAGAAGGGAGATCATAAATGAAACAGTGCATCTTACACCTTACTTTGTACAATTTTACAAAATGGCAGATCCAAAGAAAATTTTTCAAGATATAACGTTATCGTATATAATCTGCCAATGGCAAGCTTTATCTGACAATTACGTTTGGCACATTGTTGCCTCATCTAACATTATCTAAGTAATTGATCAATTTATCAAAATCACTTTAAACTTTAATAATACGTAGGTATGGAATTGTTTATAGAAAGCACAATGTTCATTCAAACTTTTTTTATTTATTGATCAATTGAGATTTCATCGACCCCGTCGTGTTCAATCTTGGCACTGTTGCTCTCATATGAAGTTTTGAGTAGACTTTGTTTGGAATTCCATATAAAGTCATTATTTCCCACATTTTTCCCTGTCGGCACAATTGATTGTCGTCCCAAAGTCTATCAACAGCGTTAGTATTTCATTTTCCATCTCACTTGTCATTTCCAAAATGGTTTTGAGGATAGGCATAATATATCTAGTCAATGCAGGACCTTTGCGTTCCAAAATCTGCTTAATTTTCTTGTGTATATCGATTCTCACTTTTTAAAACATTGTTCTTGCAAATATTAAAATTTCACAGTGTCTTTTCATGTGCTTCCGTTCCAGGGGGAATGGAATTTGAGATTTTTTTCTCTTTGTCCTCCTTCCTTGTATGAACTGGATTATACATTTTTTCTTTATTTATTCTCGCATTTTTATGGTATATTTAAAATAAAATTTCATACTAATCATCTATATTGTTTCCATCCATATAATTTTTGAATTTTACGTTATACAATTTTCGCAAATTATAATGTACATACCGCCTATTCTTTAAATTTTACCTCGGTTTTCAATATCAGAGATGTAAAATCCATCCAAATATTTTTCATCATCTATTATAACCTTGCGGGTTCTCATAAAATTCCCATGCCTCGGAGCCCTTCTTATAGTATTCTTCTGGGTTGTGTATGGGTCTCTTTAGAACACTTCCTTCTTTTTCGAAAATGCACGTCATTTCTGGCCAAACTTCTCTGCACGTTTTTGTAAGAGACCCCAAACTGGCAATTTGTCTTTCAACTACACAAAGAATATCCTCTCGATAAATGGTTTTCTGGCTAGCATATATTCCAAAGAAGCATCGTCTTCGTTAGTTTCTTCACTTTGCAGTTCATGATCTTCAAGAAAAATCTAGTAATGGAAAAGAACGGGAAATGATCAACTGCATCGCATCAACAGACCAGCACATGGCATCTGTGCAAGGCCTGATTAGAGAAAATTGTCGAAGTCCAATTGGAAAAATTTAAGAAAATGTTAGCGTGAGTCGGACACAAACTTCGTTACGCCAAAGTTTGTTTACGATGGATTTCCTGTCTTTTATCTGACGACAAAACATGCTTGTCTTTTCAACACCTCAGGGAGTGCAGCCAAAATGATTTTCCCTGGTAACGTATCTTGCTTTGGCAATGATGCAATGGAAATATTTAAATTTTTTCGATCATGAAGGACACTTGATGAGTTTAAAGAGCCTAAAGTGTAATGCAAGCTTGTTCAATGAAACCCTGAACTGAACATGCCTCATAAAGCAATAAAACGAAAACGGAATGATTTGACGCCGGCGCCGTGTCATTTTGCTCTACGCCATTGCTCTGCCTCATGTCGCCAACGTAGTAAGAAAAATTAGCAACATTCATTCTATAGTCCAGATTGATCACATTGTGATTTCCACTGAAAAAGTGGTAAAAAGGTAACCGTTTTCAGTCAGGCGCGGAAGTGCAAGAATTCGTTAAGACGTTAAGACTTTAATGAGGGGGATGGAGTAGAAAGTGGAATGTCTTTTCCTTGGCGAATGATACTTTGGAAACGATTTTGGATCGCGAGCCCTTCACCATTCGACTGAGCATTACAATAATTGCAAATATAATGTCTCAATCGCATTTCACATATTATGGTGATAAGACAATGAGAATCTCGTTAACCGTAGATAATTTCAGTACATGCGTGAAAGATCAATTCACCTATCCCCCGTATTGAATTTCCATTAGGCACGAATGCCGCCGCCATGTACTTGTTATAGGAAGCGGTTTAATTTAGTTACATCACATAAAATTAGGTGCGTACCGATATTAAAAGTGAACGGAAAATTGGCCGATAAATTTTGTTTTCTTATTTAATCGGAATTTCATAGTGAATTGGTGCATGATATATCGATGACTGATTGATATTGCCGAAGGGTTCTTCACTTCATAATATCAATAATAGTTTAAGCACGCCATTTTCACACGAGTATCTTAATAATTATAGATTTGAAAATTGGGAATATCGTATTTTGTAGTTGTTGCACAACTAAACTAACGCGTTTAAGGCGATAAAAGTGAGAAGTGTGAGAAGAGGAAATATTGAAACAGAAACTTTATCTCTTCAAACGTGAATATTGAAAGCAAATATTTAATTATTTGCATAGTTCGTTAAATGGCCTACTTTTTCGTGCAAAATTCTCATGCAGATATTAAAATAACAATAACTTATTGGGGTTATATTCGTGTAACGGAAAGAAAAAGTTAAATATTCAAATAATTCTCTTACAGCCGATATGTATCAAATTTTGAGAGTATTGCTCGTGGGCATTGTAAATAAATCACAGATGAGAGCATTAATTTTGATCTTGTTGGTGCAATTTGAATTTATGTAAGTATAATCGTGCATCATCTCTAGACATTTGGGCTGAATAACAATCTCTTAAATTTATTAGAAGTAAGCGTATAACCATTAACATTACGTACAGGGTCTTTTAACGGCAAGCTGAAAGGAAATCAGTAACTGATGTTGTAAAAGAAGTGTATTTAAATAAAAGTAACAATTCAAACATTAACAAATACTTAACAGCGTTTTCATGTAAAACATAATCTGAACGTGGACACTAATCGTTAAAAACTGACATAAGATCAGTAGTTGCTAACTTGAGCGGTAGGTGGCGGATTTGTAGTTTAGTATCCGGTTTAGTTTAAATTTCTCTAACAGTAACCATTTCGACAAAATGATTAGTTATTTCGGCTAAAATGTTTTTAAATTTATACGAGATATGGCTCATCATGTACATAATATATGTCGTATAAGGCAGTTTTAGGCAAATGATAATTTGCCTGGGCATATGCTAAATGCCAAGGCAAATAGTGAAATAACTGTAAATGAATACCATTTTACTATTTGCCTAGACATTTAACATTTACCCAGTTGTGTGCCAGTCATTATAGTAAATGCCTCGAAAAATTCAAAGTAAATGATCGTTTCCCTGGGCAGACGGCAAAATGTATTTTAAATGAATAATATGTTGCTATATGTCTTGGCATTTAACATTTACCCAAATCTGAGGATTTTAATGCGTAAATATCGCAACATAATCTCGAGGTATACACATAACCGAGGACACACTGAACTCAATGAGTTCAGTGCCGAGAACACAATAAACACAGATCATCTCAAAAAATAGCGTGCGAAGCCACTGACGACTCACACAGCATTTGCCATATGTATACAGGCTGTTTAGAAAAGATGCGGCAATATTAAAGGAGGTGATTACCCAGGTCATTTTATACAAAAAAGTTCCTATAAACGCTTTCGGAAAACGCTTCGTTACCGATCTACAGCGTGTTGAAGTTTAATTAAAAAAGAGTAAAAATTAGATTTTTCCAAAACAGCCACTGATATCATAATGAAATTTTAGGCGTGTTAATAGCTGTGGGAGACACATACTTTGCAATACAACACGATGTTTCAGTCGTACCAGTTGCGCGCGTATTGCCACGGCACAGGCTATTTTTCAAGAAAAAAATAGGACGCCGCTGATTTCTCTAAAAATAAAAATATGTTTTTATTCTTTGTTCAATTGTGAAAAAAAGCTCTTTTAACTTTTTATCGTACGACGTACCGTTTTTTAGTAAAAAAAAAAACATTTTAGTGCATATCCATTTATCATGCGTACAAAATTATTTTTAAACAGTCCTGTTTTTTTCTTGAAAAAAAGCCTGTCGTTGTATTGCAAAGTATGTGTCTCTCACAGCTATTAACACGCCTAAAATTTTATTATATCTCAAGCCGTTTTGGAAAAATCTAATTTTTACTCTTTTTTTTTAATTAAACTTCAACACGCTGTAGATCGGTAACGAAGCGTTTTCCGAAAGCGTTTATAGGAACTTTTTTTGTATAAAATGACCTGGGCAATCACCTCCTTTAATATTGCCGCATCTTTTCTAAACACCCTGTATATGACGCGGGCAAATGTTAAATGCCTATGAAGATATCAGCAAATTATTCATTTTAAACACAGTTTGGTATCTGCCCAGGCAAATGATCATTTACCTATGTATACATACTAGAATTTTTCAAAGTATTTACTATATGACTGACACACACCTAGGCAAATGTTAAATGTCTAGGGAAATAGCAAAATGGTATTGATTTTCAGTTACTTCACTATTTGCCTTGGCATTTAGCAGATCCCTAGGCACATTATCATTTGGCTAAAATTGTCTTATGCCTACAACATGAATTTGAATTTAAAACTTGCGGTTTGGAATCATAAGTTACTCAATGATACCTTTACAAATTGAATGTTACTAACAACCCGCTTCGGCTTCGTACAGGTTGCTACTGTTTCATAAATCAAAGGCAAATGGCAGGCTAGAGCGTTAACTGGGACCGTGCGTCTTACTAAATATCTAACACATGCAATGGCGAGTCCTCGCGCAATTGGAGACACAGTTTCACATCCTGATATGTGTCGCTGAGTGGGACTAATGTTTTTTATAGTTACATTTTTTCCGTCGTAGTCTATTCCAGCAACATTTAAGCTTGTGCTTATAGCTTTGTTACAGTTTAATAGATCTTTTTAACAGAAATACATTATTTTCATGTAAAGCTCCCAGTCGACATGTTTTTTCAACAATCGTCGTACTTCAGCCAAATTACACAAAACCTTAATGAATTATAAATTGGTGTTGAGTGCACAGCCACATCCAACAGCTAAAAACACTACGTATTATCCTTAATGAATTATACACATTCCTCATGAAGCACTACGTCCATTGGTAAAAAACGCACGAAAATCCGTTCGGTAGTTTATGAGTTTATCGATTTCAGACAGACAGACAGATAGACGCGGCGGGGACTGTTTTATACCTAATATGTAAGGATGATACATAGATTACAACATTTTGTTGATTTTCGGATGACCTCAACATTTCTTTTATTTAATAGTATGTAAGAAAAACCCAAAATGCGGCCAAGACAAAAGGTTCATATGACCTTATTCAATAACAAGGTTAAGTGCACCTATTACTGCGGCCAAATGTGCTCCACATGCCCACGCAAGTACGGGAGTTACACGTCTTTTACAGAAAATTGCACATCACGCCTTTCGTGAGTTTGTCTCTTCTACGGTATTCTTTCTCGCTCATCTTCAAAATACTCTTGAACCTACAATATGGTCTCGAGCTCATTTCATAGATATAAATTAGCGGGCATTTTGCATTATGGACGTGATCATACAGTCATGTTTACTTGAGGTATTGTATTCCGACGAACATGTAGCTCATGGTGGAAACCCCTCAGTTGGCCAAATCAAAAGATTAATATGAGTTTATTGAAACATGTTCAGAAAAGGACATGCAGTACCAATGGGGACCTCTACTTTCAAGAACATTAGCAACCCATACCGTGAACCCCTCTCTTCAAGGAACCCGTATCGTAACTCCACTCCACGTCGAACCCACACAACTCCTCTAAATTCTGAAGTGGGGCTGCTATGCATTCATATCCAGAATATGAGTATACAGGGTGTGTGTGGGATCGGGGCCGAAATTCAGGAATGTATCCAGAATCTGAGTGCACAGGGCGCGTGTGTGTGTATGGGGGGGGCACACTCATCCCTAGAGCTACCTGGGCATAGGATACTTATCTATTTCTTGTGAGTAATTTCCAAACACACTTCTTTAATGTTTACTGCAGGAGATATTTTCACACAAATGACAGCAACTTTTGAAACTAAAAGTAGAGCTTGAGAAGCTTAATGGCGCTTGTGCCCCCTCCGCCGCTGTTGAAGGATTACTATGGGTAAAGTTCAAGATTGCGCCTGAGAAATAAAGGGTTGTTGAACAGAAAAGGCAATGAAGTGGGCCACTCTCGTATTCTGAGCGAGGTAGTCAAGCGACTACCTATACTAGAAGGACGATCTGACTCACTCATTCCTTGAGTTACACTAGGGAAAAACTACCGCATCTTCTTTGCTGTGGAAGTGGCATCCCAACCAGACATATCCAATATCCATCTTCACGGATGGATCTAAAACAATGGAAGGAACAGCTACAGGTATTTATTCCCAAGAACTGAACTTTCAACAGAACTAGGAGGCATAAGCTTGTATGGATTAAAGGGCATGCGAGAATAATAGGTAACGAAAAAGCCCGACTGGCCTCAAAACAACCGTTTTATGGTCCAGAGCCGGCTCATTCACTTACAGTATGAACTGTAAACAACTTAATAAGCCAAGACACCCAAGTCCAGTACAGGGCTAGGTGGAACTAGATGTTAGACCGCCACCACGCGAGAGAGGCCTTCACAGGACCATCTTCCCCAATCCAAGTTCAGGATTGTATAATCTTCATTCAAATAAGGTACATTACCAAGTAGGTGTTCCATAATATTTGTGTATGGCTCACATTGGCAAATGACGTGGTATGGCGTTTCATCTTTCTCACCACAACCCCCTGCATAACGGGTTATCGGTCAGTTCCGTTTCGTCCAGGTGTTTATTCAGATGGAAGTGGCCTGTGACCATTTCTGTCGTAAGGTTTACGTTCGCCCTACTTCATTTTGAAATCACCGTTGGGATTTTCCAGGAAGATCTTGAAATGGTTCTGTCCTGGTATTTTCGAACAATATCTGCAATGCTCTTTTACTTAGAGTTTTGCCTGAGTTTCCTTTTTAGCTATATTATACGCAACAATCCCACAGGATGGTTTGGTTCCCATAAGTGGTTCTTAGCTTGCAGCTCTCGCAAGATCGTCCGCGACCTGGCCACCTGCAAAGGTCGAATGCCTATATGCCAACACCTAGTAGGTATTTTTAATATTAATGTACATTCAAGTATTAGCCCTGAATTTGTCATAGTGGTGCAATCGCTACTTTGCTGCCTGTATAACCTCGTCACTTGCTCACATACACTCCAGACGCTGCCCTTATTGGTTTTGGAGCTCTTTGTGTAATACATGTTTCCATATAGTTTAACTATCTTGGAATTATTCTCACATTCGTACATAGTGGTGATTGTTGTCTTAAACAGTTTATTGGGACAAACTGTTTTGGTTATCCTCTCACTTACCATTCGGAGGCTTTTCTCTCATGAGATTTCGTCCAAGATTCCTCCTCGTCATTGACTTTCAGTCAGATAATGATCTTTGCAGTCTCACATATTCTGGAATTTGTTCAATCCCTCACAGTACCTTTCCCACGAGCCTCGCTTTGCTTCTATTATCGACTATTTATATTCGGTGAGTGTGATTTGGTATGAACTCCACTTTCTCGTGCTTTATGCTTTATTATATTTCTTGTATATGCCAGCAACCTCAGTCCCTCATCCTACCTGAGCACTAGTCTTGAGGTTCACTTCTGTTTCGTGGGGCAGTTTACCTAAAAGGCACTTCTGATGGCCATACGAAGATTTATTTCCATGACCTCCAGTTACCTACGCCGAGTTGGCAAGACAATTCTCGAGTTTATCTCAAGGTTCTCCTCCTCCCTCCTATAGACATCCCGGTTGGTTCTCCTCCGATTTCTGTACACGGTCGCTTCGAGCGATGGTTGTTCCGGGACATGCCCTGTTGTAAGTTTTCCTATACAGATCGAGCTCTTAGTGCGACATCGCAGTTTTCCAGTTTTGCATAAAAATCGTTCAACATTACTAAGTTAATATAGAAATAAGTCTCACTTGTACAAGATGATTTCATGGCTCTTGAATCCTTCAAGAGCTACTTATTTTAAATTGCACCGCTTAAAATTTTTAAAAATGTTAAATTACATGCATAAATGATATGTATACATAAGGGAATAATATTTAGATTTGAAACATGAAAGATTAATTTAAGCATAATGAATGTTTCTTTTACTCATTCCTTACAGTTAAAATTTATTGAATTGCTTGCTGAAAAGCTTATATAATTTCTCGTACCTTGGCTATCCGTTGGTCCAAGAATCAGCCAAAATGTTTATAGTTAACAAACTAAATGTTAGTCACCAATCTATAGATATTGTAGTGACAAATCGCCTTCCCATCAAGACTGGTCTCATTTTACTCACATATCAAATCTAAAGTAACATCGGGACCACACGTTGCTAATTAAGTTAGTCCCCAATCCATAGATGAAAAAGAAATTTTTTTATATGTCATTAACTTAAAGAGATGTATACATAATTAATGATAATAATGAAATAAAAAAAAAGTAAAACCGTTATTAGGTATGTACTGAAGACTGAACAGTAACCCTTTAAAGATTTCAAATAGTAAACTAAGCCATTGACATAAATAATCAATCCGGTTTGAATAGGTGGTCTTGATAATTAATTAATCCTTAACAGTCGTAAGGATGATAACGGTTTTAATAACTTAAATTTATACAAGTTTCACTTTATCAAATGTTTAGGAAGTACGCGTATATTTCCATTCGTGCCTGATACCTACAATTTGTCAACGATCACTTAATCTCCTGTGAAATTGGGACTCTGTCCAAGTTTGCTAAATGGTTTTAATTAAGGATAAATGTTGACGAATACAATTTTATTCATTATTATTAATACAAAATGTGGGAACCTGTCGTTCTTTGAACAGTAATCAACATTTCGTGTTTATGGGATAATAAATCCCAAGTAATTGCTGACCTACTGGTGGTTCACAGTCACAATCTTCATACAATTTTTTTACTCGGGCAAATATTTTCGATATGCAATGCAATTTTGCATGAGTAATATTTCCTCAGATGAAGCATGAGAGCCTTTCTCACATTTAAGGTCTCATTATTATCAATTTCAAACTAATAAAGCATAAAGATGTATAACGTACGTATAATTGAAAACAGAGGGACGTTTTGTTTATTTGGAAAAGATTAGCTATGAATTTTAAATCGAGGGCTTATGATTATTTATTATGTACATAGATCTTTTCCCACGTTCATGTTGTGCTAGAAAATTAAGTGAAAAGAGGACTTAAAAAAACCGTGGACAAAAATTACTTATAACTAAGAGTTCTGTATTTTCTACGCATTACTGTTAAAAAAACCGTTTTTTTTTAATTAGTCAAGTTTTAAAAACAATCATGCGGGGTCCATAATTTAGGTTCTTGAGGTTCTGGGGTCCTGATTCAAGTTAGAAAATGGTTGGAAGGTTTCGAGTACCTACCTTATCTAACTTAAAAATAATCGTTTATTAGAAAGAAATTGGTGAAAAGCTAACCACTTTTTTGAATAAAAATGTTGAATTGGTCGTTTTATGGAAAATGATGTGACCTTGCCTCATTAGGTACATGAGTTCGGTGTATTTATTATACCGGGTGGACCATTGAAAATGAAGCACGCCTGTTTTGGTACACTTAGACTAGTTTCTTAAACAAATTCTCGGACAGGTCGATTATTGATTTTTAGGGGACAACTTTTAATATCAAACTTGACACATCAACCCCCTAGCCCCAGTAAACCCTAACTCAAAAATTTAAATAGGGAAAGGGGGTCGAGCGAACGGGGTCTGGACACAACGGCCACTGGACACAACGGCGACACACAATTTAGTATGCCCATATCGGCCACACTGGACACATCGGCCAAACGTGATGTGTGGACACAACGGCCACCTTGGACGTAACGGCCACAGCTCTAGCTGGACACGATGGCCACCTTGGACACTACGGCCACATATCAGATACGTAGATTGACACTAAAGCACCTAGGTTATTTGCAGATTTACTATATTTTTTTCAATTGATACAAAACGTAATGCTAAGCTTAAACGTAGATTGACACTTAAGCGCCTAGGTTATTTGCAGATTTAGTATTTTTTTTTCCTATAAATAGAAAACTCCTATTATTTGTGAAATCTTTATCGCAAAAATTACCTTACAATTCTGTGTGACCGTAATGTCCAGTGGCCGTGGTGTCCAAGGCGGCCGTTGTGTCCAGCTAGAGCTATGGCCGTTACGTCCAAGGTGGTCGTTGTGTCCACACATCACGTTTGGCCGATGTGTCCAGTGTGGCCGATATGGGCACACTAAATTCTGTGTGGCCGTTGTGTCCTAGACCCGAGCGAACCCTCACTTGAAGCGTCTTTCAATTCTCTACGTGACATCATGGCCGAAATTAGTTTTATTCAATTTTTTCTCGTCCCCATGCAAAGCCAATTAAGGTGGTGGGTGTTGTTTAGGAAAAATCCTAAAACACGCCACTTTTGACCTTTTAACTTTTATGTTAACTTTGACTTTGTCAGGTCAACCCCCTAGGCCCAACAACCCCCAACAAAAACAAATATTGCAGGTCGAGTGACCCTCATTTTAAAGGTCTCTCGATTTTCTAAAAATTGATTCAAACTAATTTCGGCCATGCCGCATAGAGAATTGAAAGACGCTTCAAATTCCCTATTTAAATTGTTGAGTTAGGGTTTTCTGGAGCTAGGAGGTTGATGTGTAAAGTTTGATACCAGAAGTTGGTGCCCCCCCCCCCCCCCCCCCCCATCAAGAATCGACCTGCCCGGACGTTTTTTTAAGAAGCTAGTTCAAGTGTTCCAAAACAGGCGCGTTTCCTTTTCAATGGCCCACCCTGTATATTTTATTATATAATTAAGGTTCTACAGTTTTCACTGCCTGGTTTCACTCAACAATTTGCATCTCTTGCTGTTGCCCCGCTCTCGATGTCTTATTCCATTTTTTACCATTTTTCAAAATCTTCGCGAGCTCGTTCTTATGTAGATATTCCATGTGTGTGAAAATGTTTCCATTGTTTATAACTAAATTTCATCCAAATATGCCATGAGGTTATGTGTATTAGTGTTTCTTAGATATATAGTATTATTAATTAATTATTAGTATTATTTATTACATTTATTTACCTTTCCCTCTCCTTTGATAATTAAATCGTATTTAATATCTAAGTTTTCTACGTTTCCTTTCATTTTTCCAACAGTAAAAATTATCCATACTCTAAACACTCCATGTTCTTCTCTTGCGAAGTTTCTTTGTCTTCCAACATTGCTATGAACATTCTGCAAATTCTTACCCTGTTATTTTTTACCTACTATTGCGTAGTTTATTATTTTCAACCTCCTTCAACTTTCATTCTTCCCCTATTTCCTGCCTATAACACACTCTATTTGTACATCTTTAATTATCTCTTCCCCTTTAGTTCTCCAAATTTGTACATTACAACAAATTTTTTCTTCTTCTTTCCTCTAATTTGTGTACGATTGAATGAATGTTTCTTCTAAGGCTACACTCTAAGTACTGTTACGCCCCCCCCCCCCCCCGTACCGTAGGTCTTCTACTTACCGCGGGGTTACTATTCCAGAATCTATTCTATTTTCCTATCTTAAGCGTTACAATTGTAACGTCTAATACCATATGGAAGATCTATGAAGCCGCTTCCTCTGAGTCAAGCGCTATTGACTTTTTCGCCTCCTTAACAACTGCCCCCTTTCTTTTAGTGTTTTTTCTATTATTGAGCCGTTTTTTGCTCAGTAACTTGTTACAGGGTTCTATCAGCTGGGCAAATGGAACTCGGTTTTCTGTACTCCTCTACGTCTCACCCTTTTGAAACCTGACTGGGAGCAAGCTTTGACGGAATTCCTAATTTATATTTGCTTCAGTTAGTGCAACCAAGACTAAAGAAGTATCCACCAAGGTTAAATCATATCAAAGAATGAAAAAATGAATTGATGGTCAATTTTCTTGAACTCTTAGACTTTAGAGCAACGAAAGTTCTCATAGGAAACAAAGTAATTAGAATCTCTGGTGGCTGTAGAGCTTCCAGGTGCTAGATCACTGGAAAATTACCTATAGATTGGTTTCCGAATATCACCACATACTAAGTAATACAGTAACTAGAACAGTAACACCTTCGAGCTCGAATGTGTTAAAGAGCATGTCGGAATAGAAGGCAACGAAAAACCCGATGGGTTATTCCGACGGGCCTCAAAACAACTATTTTGCGGTCTAGAACCAGTAACGGAATATTTCGAGACAAGTCTCGCACATGGTTTATAGCGGACTCTCGTCATTCAAGAGAGACCTTCAAAGACCATCTCGGAATCTGTCGCGCTTCTGCACAGGGCTCCCAAGCAGGAACCTGTACTCACTCTAAACTAAACAAGTACCTACATGCACGGTATGGGTTTGGTCGAATCATCATCTTATAGGGGATGTCACATTGACGACGGCGCACGACAATCGTTTGTGACTGTCCTGCGTTTGTCCAAATGAGGGAGCCTCTTCGCCTCTCAGAACCCTCTTACACGTGGACTAGCTTAAGTGATGTTCTGAGGTCAGGCGATTCTGTTTAGGGAGATAGCACAAAGGGCCGAGGTGCACCGTGTCCATCTTCCTATCTCTATCCCGAATCCAGAAAACATAAATAAAATAAACCTCATGTCGCCCCTATGCTGTATAGACAAGGGGAGCACAAATACAGAGAACAACTGGGATATGCCACGAAGACCTGCGGTGATGTGCCAACAAAGAGTATGCTAATGTCAAAGGGCAAGGGTTTTTCTTATATAACATTTTTGGAAATGTAAGGTACGAAAGGGACTAATGTTTAATGATAATAATCAGTTGGACGCAAGCGTCTTTGATTTGCATACAACCGTAGTGTGTGAGATGCTTGAATTCATCCAGAATAAATCTGTGTCTCTAGAAGAAGAGATACTTTTTTAAATGAAGGAAAACCTATTTCAGATGTCAAATGGTAGTGAACAACCTTCACATAAATCGAATCATTGCATTCTATTTTTCGTCATAGCCTCTTCCAAAAATTCGTTTTTCTTAAACGATATAAAAAAATCCCTGAAATTGATTCTCTACCTAAGCAGAATATTGTATCAACAGTCTCTTCACCAAGACCATGATATTGTGCATTGATGATACTTTTGAACAATGAAACTTGAAAGGGTATTTCGGTAACAGATATGACTATGACCAATGAGGCAATAGTATCAAACTGTTTAAATTATACTTTCAGCATAACAACAAAAACCAAACTGGTACTGGTTCCAGTCGACACCTTGATGTCAGTTAAATACATAAATAATTGCCAATAAAACGACAATTCCAGTAATTGTCTCAGATTTAATGAGCCAACGAAAGGTTTTGAAATCCCTGTTGAGGAATTTCTGTGATGCGGTTGAGATACAAGAGTTAAGGACTGGTTGAGGAGATAAAAAGATACGCCTACAAATTTAACAGCAAAGTAAATGTTTAAAGTCGATACATCTGTGTGGACCATAGTGGTTGGAATCAATCAATAGACAGCTCTAAATGGAGTAGTATTCTAGTGGTTTATGATTAAAAACTCAAAACCTTCCCCCCGAATTATTATATAATTGAATTAAAGTTTGATATTAATGGAATAATCTTAAGTGGTTAACGACATGTTTCGTTAACAAGGATCATCATCAGGTAATTCTTACTAAAATAGATAACTTAAATAAGAGACTTAAGCATAATTGAATACTTTACAAACCTTATTGTTATGAACCAGGTAACATGTTGGTCTATTGGTCCTTCGATATGGAAACAGCAAACGGCGCATGCGTACAAATTAATAAAGAAATGTCCTTATTGTCAGATGCATGGGTTTCGGTATAAATACGTATTGTACAATTGCACTTACATGATTATTATTAATGTGATTAAGTTGGCGTGCTGGAATAACAAATACCGCAACAATTGGCAGTGTGAAAAAGGCTAAAAGTCAGATAGTTTCGTAAGCCAAATACATTTTACATAAGCATCGAAACACAAAATTATACATTCACAATAAGCATTTCCTTTACCCACATATGTACTATAGTGACAGCATAATTCCTTAATAATCGAGCGAATGGTTCTAGCGTGTTTAGTCTTCATTACGCATTTCCCATCAACGCACCTTAATTAATACACTACCTATTGTAAACCCATCCGTATTATTTAAAGCAGCAAAAACTAACGATAATGGTATGTGTTGTGATCTATGAGAAGATAGTATTTCAACAGACTCCATAATATAATTTACGAAATCTCTCTGTATACTCGAAAGTTTAATCAAAGAATGTGTTACTACAAAAATAAATCTCCGTTCAAAGAATATAATAAAAAGTTTTATAACGTTCGGAGGGAAGAAAAATTTTATTACCACAAAAGCTTATCGGGAACAAGAATTGTTCAGATGATCAATATTTACTTATATATTTTACTACATTATTTGCGATAAATGATCTAGAAAAGAAATGGAACCCTTTCCATACGATATTTTATTCCTTTACATTTATGTTAGGTTTTCGACTTTCTAGTGTAACCTTTTCCCACTTTTAGACGATTTTAGTGCTGCCATAAAATGGATGCAATTTTGCTTCGCAGACTGCAATATGACTTGGGAGGAAATGTAATTGGAAAGAGTCGCTTTTATTGACAAACTTATACTTATGATGATTACAGCGACTGTTGATATTCATTTTAAAAGGATTACATGAAACAGAATTTTTTAAGCAGCTTTCCATTAAAAGAAAAACATTGTTAGTCATTTAACATCTCAACCTGAATTGAAAACTGTGGGCTAGGAACATGATAAATCTAGATACAAAAGAATATGGTTCTTTTTGGGTCTGAAAAACAATTTTTTTACTTCAAGGCTATGGAACCTTTATTTATAATTGGAAAAATTAAACTGGAAATATCTTTTCACTAGCACAATTTTTACCTCCTTAATACTGTTCGGAAAAACCAGGGGATGGTAGTAATTTCGTAAGGGCAAAAATTGCAAAATTGCTACCACCAACCAAAAGAAGAAGACCGTATCTCTATCCGAACATGGATAAAACTTTAGTTGTGGAAAACGATTTTTGTTTGATTGCATAAATTGTCCTTCGCGTCTTATTTGTTTGGTGGTACATTTTTTTAGGACATCTTCGGTGGCCCCCCCCCCCCCCCCCCCGAACCTGATACCGACGGAGGCGATGCATGATCAGAACTAAGCTACATTTCCACGTTTTACTTCCGCGTAGAAGACCACTGTCACGTTTATTCATCCATCCCCATCGCTCCCAGATTTTCGGACGGCGAGACGCGGAGCCGGCCTAGGGGAGGCTCTTTAACCCCATCCCGTTTTAAAGGGCATACCAGCGCGCAATTCAGGCCAGAATCCCCCAACATGGTATCTGGGCGATTTTTATGGAACCACGAACCCGCAAGAGTCCAATACCTTACAGATGGACAACCTGCAAAGCCAACCGCAGGTTGGGCAGTCCACCTCCCTTGCTGCAAAATAGTGGTCATAATTTAATAAAATTTGGTATCATGGTGGCATGAAAGAAAATGTTGGAAGTGATCACCATGAGCATCCAGGCATGCCTAAACACGTCTTTCCATGTTACGGAAGGTTTCCACCAACATTTCGGGATTCACAGCATCAATTTCCCGCCGAATAAATTGTCTTTCAGTTGCAAGAGAGTCCGTGGCTTGGTTCGATACACGTTCCCTTTCAGCATTCCCCATAAGAAGAAGTGTGGTGGGGTGAGCTCAGGCGATCTTGGTGGCCAAATTCTCTTTGAAATGACTCGATCTTCAAAGAAAGACTCAATTTCATCCATACTGATTTTGGAAGTGTGACAAGTGACAAAACCTCACACCTGCATCACATCAACAGCGTAAACAACGTCAGCATGGTGGACACGCGCATACGCGTTCCTACTGAAGACTCCCGAAACGGAAAGACGTGTTCAGACATGCCATCATGCTTTCCACTTAAAAATGTTGGTAAGAACAAAATTTTATTAAATTATAACTATTATTTTGACTTCTATAAGCTAAAATTTTTGGCCGATAGCGAGTAGGGACACCCTGTAGCAGATGGCGCAATGAAAAATACTTGCCATTTAGTAAATTTGCCCTAGTGAATCAGTTTACAATGTGCATTTGCCAAGGATGATAATAGCTTCAGCTTCAAAAACGATGTCCACAAAACGTTGAAGCACCTCAGACCTCCGGCATCAAAGGGAAGTAGCTGACAAGAGGTCTCTTCATTTACTCTTCACATATACACTAATCTCAATCAAAAACCGAAGATAGCCGATCTGAATCGCATGCGCGAAAAAACTTCAAAATTTCGAATTTCAAATGCCTGTAATTAATTTATTAATTATTAAATTATAATCAAAAAATTGTTTTTAGAAACGTTTTAAGTGCCACTTTAAATCTGCGTCAAAATTTTTGCAATTTTTTTAATTTGGGAAGCAGGAAAAAAATAATTTCAATTTTCCCATGTTAAATCCCATGGGGTACCCCTAGCGTGGGACACAAAGTATATGCGAACAAGGACCATAATAATGAGACAACAGGAACAAAAACATGGTACCGACGCGACGTACGACTTGTTCTGGTTCTGTCCTTCCAGTTTCAAGGATATCCATCGGACGTATTTTAAAAATGATCGAAAAGTAAATGTAGAGCATTTTCATTTTACATTAAGTAAACTAATAAAAAACAAACAAACATTTACATAATTAATTTTTTCAAACTCCATCCATTTAAACATATTTGCACTAAATAATATGCAAATTCTGTCAATAAATTTTGAGTAATAGTATTCAAGATTCGACATATGGGTTTAAATTAGTTCAGATTATTATTAATAAAAATTTATTGGAGAAATTTAGATATTATTTATTACAAAAATATACTATTTAAAAATAAAGCGGAAATGCGGTAACTTGTATAGTAAATGAGACAGCCTTAAAAGTCCATTAAATCTACTGTTTTGCAACAGCTAATCTTAATATATCTAATAATTCTTGAATAAGTTGACAGTTTGACTAAAAAATTTATGAAAAAATTTCTCGATATTTGTTATGCGATTCCAATTAAAATACCATTTCTTAAAAATGTTACAGTCTTTTAATACCAAAACAACAAAATTTCTTAGGTTACTTGTTTCGGCCGAACTGGGCCATTTTCAAACCAATATGCAAATAGTAGAATACAGAAAAGACAGTATGTGGGTGGAGAACTCCACAACAGATAAAAATGAATATGTCGTATTAAATAAAATAGTTTTTGCGTAATAACTCACAAAAATAAAAAAATAAATATATAGTGTGTAATTATAGTTGTAATCAGAAAATTATTTCTGATTTTCTCCTAAAATAATATACAGGGTATGTCATAAATATTTTTATTATTTTGATCATTTCCGGAGAGAAAAAAAAAGAAATATATAATATGATTTCTGATTTTCTCCTGAAATAATATACAGGGTATGTCATAAATATTTTTAATATTTTGTTAATTTATGATTAGGTCGGAAGTATACTTATACCTATTATACTCGATTCTCTACTTCACTGTACCGGGTGGCCAAATAAGCGAGGTAAGCGGCTGTATCTCAGGACTTGCTCATCTGACAACAATGAAATTTTTTTTATTATTATAAATGTGGCTATAAAAAAACTCTGGAAATTATTTTCGAGTTCCTAGGATGGCCGCTAGGGGGCGTATTTGGTATAATAGTTCATAAAAGCTTAATTTTCTCGCTTAAAGTCCCAATGAAGTGGGTCTGAAAATATTGTCATCATTTTTGAATAACAAACCTTACATCAACTTTTTTGACAGCTGTCAAATAAAGTGGTGGGGGAAGGTTTTACCGCGAAAAAGAAAAATTCTTGTAGTGTCAGTTTGGCTTAGCCGATTTTACTGAAACAACTTTTGATTAAAAGAGCATTTTTGGAAGTATTTTTCTATTAAAATAAAACAACAATATATTTTTCCATTGTTCTGCGAGAGGGCGTTGATTTATAACTTAGCTTAGCTAAAAGTTATGAATTTTTAAAGTTTTCAACTTCAAACATTCATCCCCCTTCCCCTATGGGAAATAGAGAAATAAATGTAGTGCCAATAGTTTTTCATGAACTATACGTATAACATTTCAAAAAATAAAAAAATTCTCCGAACAGATTTTGAGAAAATCGATTTTCAATTTTTGACAAATTTTGGGAACCAATAAATTGGCTACGTTAAATTTTTGTTCTCTATCAATAATAAGTAAAAGTTATGGCCATCCTGTAATGGGCACAATTTCCAATTTTCAAATTTTAATTAATAAGTTAAACAGTTCTTGAGCTACACCCTAAAAAGTAAAAACTTGGAGAATTGCTATATTGACCGCTATTTGGAATTTAAAAACAAACGAAAAACGGCCTTTTACTTGTTACCATGTCTACTAACTTTTCATCAAGGGAAATTAGTTTGGGTTAAAATTTGAATATTCGCTCCCAAAATAATGCCCCTAGTTTGGGCCTCTTTAGGACGATTTTGATGAGAAGCTTGTTTTACCGATGAAGTTTTTTATATGCCTCAGTTTTAAATTGCATCAAAATAGGCTCCACATTCATAACGTATGAGTTCGATTATTTTTCGATTACATTACTTTCCCTACGTGTATACTGTATACACGTGTGTATATGCACGGGAAAGTAAAAATCAATTTTTGGGTTTTTTGTTTAGTGCCTATAATCTCTGTTTTTTGAGTGTTTTTTTGTGTTTTTTTCTAATGGAGAGTTAGTCAAGATTTTATAAAAAAGGCCCTTGACATATTTATTTTCATAAATATAGATCTAGTTCTAGAGGACGGTTACTGGAACGTCCCTTTACATGATATGTAAATAGTTGTTAAGGTTTAGACCAAGTACTATCATAAGATGTAATTATAGTCCGTAATAGCGGTCTGATTGTACATAACAATGGAGTCTGTAAAAAAATATAGAAATGATGGCCATTTTTTGTTTTTATGGGGACAATCTGTTTTTTGCAAAAAAATAATAACCCAAATGTTTTTTGCAATTTTGTAACTTTTTTTAGATAAAGCCAAGGACGATCATATGGGCTCCTCCAGTGTCCCTGTATCCCTTCCATTTAAAACGAGTACAAGCTTTAAAACCTGAAGACTATATCGATTACCTTTTTGCCAATGGTTTTTGGGTCGCAACTTAGTAGAAACTCAATTCGGAAGAAGAATATTGTTTTCTGATGAGGTATGTTTCACGCGTGATGGTTATTTCAGTAGTAGAAACAGGCATCCTCATGCCATGGTTCCCAAGAGACACCCATCAACAATTTTCTGTAAACGTGTGGGCTGGTATTGCGGGAGACGTCCTGCGGAAAATGTTTTAACTGTGGTATTAACAAGTTCACCCTAACATTAGAGCCAACATGTGTTTTCAGCATGATGGGGTACGTCCACACTTTAGTTTGAACAGGTGTCAGTATCTGAACCAGCGATTTGACAACCGGTGGACTGGAATAGGAAGTCGCGTGACCTGGCCTGCGCGTTCTCCCGATTTAAACCCCCTTGAGTTCTTCCTTTGGAGTTATTTGAAATCTTTAGTGTACGAGACATAATGAGGAAGACCTTATCGCAAAAATAATGGGAGCTTGGTGCGCAAGTAGAAGCTATCCCTGGAATATTCCATGGGTTCCACGGCGACTGAATGAACCGGCGCTGACGAACAATTACTGTAAACTCATACATTACAAACTTTAACAACCTGTACTACGAAAACGAACCGTTTTCACACAAAAATGTTGATAAGTAGCAAATTTTATTAAATTATGACCATTATTTTTACTTCTATAAGCGATAATCTGGGGCCGATGCGAGTGGGACACACTGTATTAACCAAAAGGGATTCACAATCACATAATTTTTTTACGTTTCCTTCACAATATAAAAAGTAATCAGTTTGTAGCTACAATCGTAGTATTCTTCATTATCCTCATCTATCTTGATGAGTTTCAAACTCCTCATTGCCTCCATAAAGTCCTGCAAAAATTCGTCAAACAAGTTGTCTGGCATTTTGAAGTTTTCGTAAGCAAGCGCTCGTAAGGTATCTAAAAAATTGGGATACTGCATGGTATTATTGTGCAAAAAGGGTACCTACAATAAAAATTCTTATTCAAAAATTTAGCACGTCTTCTCTCAAAATTCAAATAATGGATTTTAAACCCCATATCAGACAAAAAACTGCCAATTTCTGACTCGACATTGTGGGAATCTTTGTAAGGACTGCAGTTCAGTGCATAGTCATGGAGATAACGTTTCCACTTTTCCTGTTTTGAAAGAACGTTATACACATCGAAAGTATTGGTAGTTGTGGGAAAGTAACATATCATTTCCCCACCTGGTTTCAACATCGTTTTGATATTCTGGAAAGCCGCCCTGTGAAAGTAATGTAAAGTGGGAGCTTCACAATGTTTACTTACTTTTGGTTGTAGATCTGTTGGAAACTGAACGCTGAAATTGTATAATCAAAATAACCTTCGTATTCCCGTGGAACTTCACCATTTACAATATCCATAACTTTGTAAGATAAAATTGGATTATTACCGTAGTGAAGATTGGCATATTTTATGAAATCTGTCGATATATCAATACCTATTATTTCTTTGGTAGATTTTGGTAATGTAGGTAAAATGAAGTCGTGGGTAACATTACCAGGCCCACACCCAACGTCGAGGATTCTACAATTGTCCTTCCAATTTATACGATTTTCGAAATTGTTGAAAGTTTCAATGGCCAATTCGTTGGGAAGAGTGACATACTTGACATATATTTCACCAAGATTCATCTTTCACTAGCACGATGGGATTGGAGTTATCCATTTATACCTAGGTGAATATTAATTCACACCTCCACGTGCGTACATGATTTTATCCATCCCATTAATATTCACTGACCATGAAGTTAATGAAGTACGCATTTGTTAAATATATGGGTATATTGTTGTATGAACGTAATACGTTTCATCAATATTATTCAATCTGTTTTAATCAAGGTTCACCCTGCGAGTTTTGAATATCTATTGAGGAAATCACGGATCCGTTACCGAAATCCAGTTTTTAAAACACCAAACTGAAATTATAATCAAGAAGAATGGTAATGAGAGTTCCACCGCTCTTCCTCTTGAAAGAAGCAATTTGGAAATAGAAAGGTCAAAGGAAGAAAACGTTTTATATTCCTCCTATTTGAGAAAAGGATTATTTACGGTTGCTGTTATAAAAAATTTCAACCGCAACTCGGGTAGTACCACTTTCATGAGTTCATTTCACAGAATAAGTTTTTCTATTTCAACTTGGAAGGGTTGTGAACGGAGGGCAGGTGATCAGATTGAAAAGAACCGTTGTGTTTTTCTATTGCCGGACTTTTATGGTTTGGTTCCGGATTAGGCATTAAGCAATGGTGTAGAAAGAAAGTTACAGCCTATTTACATCCCAATTTAATTTCAGTATTGTGTGTAGACTAATATTCAAGAAACATACTATAATCTCTAACTACTAATCGTTTTTCAATTATGGACAATTTACACCATCAAGAAGTTACTTACTTATGTCACCAAAGCTCAAGTTGTGCACCAAGCGAGTGTTGCTGGCTTTCGTAATGCCATGCAAGAACCTTATGATTCAGGAGAACTGAGAAATTTCTTCAAAATCTTCTATCGTTAAGTTGTAGCTTACAGTACAAACCTTGTAGTATTATTACTCAATTTTGTAAAATATATCAGGAAAGAAGGCTACCTGTCGCCGCGCAATCGGAAGACTTTGGGGTCCATCTCCAAAGGCCATCCTGTAGCTGTACACAGCCGTGATAAGACCCATGATCTGTTATGGAGCAATTGTCTGGTGCCCTAGAACCAGACTATCCACAACCAAAGCACTTTTCAACCATGTGCAAAGACTAGCGTGCCTTGGGTGCACGGGCGGAATACCAACAACATCCTGGGTCCCCCTCCACTGGATCTCCACGTGAGAGAGCACGCCATACTGGCAGCCTTTCGTCTGAGAAATAAAGGGTTGTTAAACAGAAAAGGCACTGAGGAGGGCCACTCTCGAATTCTGGGCGAGGCAGTCAAGCGACTACCTATACTAGAAGGACCATCTGACTCACTCATCCCTCGATTTATACTAGGGAAAAACCACCACATCTTCATTGATGTAGAAGTGGCATCCCAACCAGACATATGCATCTTCACGAATGGATCTAAAACAATGGAAGGAACAGGTACAGGTATTTATTCCCAAGAACTCAACTTCCATATCAGCCAGCCACTAGGCAAAATTTTCAGGCAGAACTAGCAAGAATAACGATAAGTGCAAAAACAATTCTTATGCACAGCATAAGGAATAAAATTATCAGAATCTCCAGTGACAGCAGAGCTGTTCTAGAATAATAGGTAATGAAAACGCCGATAAATTAGACCGACTGGCCTCAAAGCAACCGTTTTATGGTCCAGAGCCGGCTCTTCCACGTACAGTATCAACTGTAAACAACTTAATAACCCAAGACACCCAAGCCCAGCACACAGCTAGGTGGAACTTGATGTTAGAATGCCGCCACGCGAGAGAGACCTTCAGAGGACCAACTCGTAGCCTGGTGCACTTCTGTACAGGTCTATCCAGAGGCAACCTGCGGCTACTTGTGGGTGTACTTTCTGGGCACTAAACTTAACAAGCACATGCACCGCATGGGCTTGATAGACTGTCCATCCTATAGAGGATGCTACACAGACGACGAGAGCCAGTTGAGCAGAAAAATTGTAACATATCTCTAAGGGCCGGTTGTACAAATGCAGTTCAGGCCAAGTTTAAAGTTAAGTGGAGCTTAAGCCACGAAAAGTCATTGTACAAAAGTGGTTTAGCAAGTTCACTGCTCAGCTAAGCATCGAGCTGTACAACCGGCCCTAAGATGCACGCACGATGGATCTGATGTTGAGCCCGTTTCTCAAAAACCTGAGATTATAATAAGTTACAACATAGGCGAATAAATACATAGACGTCTGACGTAAATGAGAAAGTTGTTTCAATATTAACCTGCTGGGATGGTGACTACAGATGGCGCCACAAATTATTATTATCACTGTCTACAGTCGGCCAAACGCCTTTTGAATATAAATTACGACATCAATTATTAACTGGGCCACAATAGATTAACCAGGTAGGGAAGTCCCTTGTATAAGGCTCTGACTGTTGGCAAGGATACCCTACTGTTCCTAGAAAATCAATTTCGTGGATTTTGAAAGAGCTCCTTTGAGTGGTACTATATTCGACAACGTAACTGATGGATTAGAGCTATCTCTAGAGAGTGAGTTCGAGGATTTAGTTTTAAGTGAAGCCGAACAAGAACGGGAAGAGGATTAAAGAAGGTAAGATGATGATTATGATGAAGTCCAGCATTATACAAAAACGTAGTAAATGATATGGTTATATTTGCATCAAAATTCTGCGACTATCTATCCTAAATGGGCGATCTCATCCCTCAATTTATATTAGGGAAAAACTACCCATCTCTTTGATGCGGAAGTGGCATCCGAACCTGACATATTCATCTTCACGGATGGATCCAAAATAATGGAAGGAACAGGATTTACTCCAAAGAACTGAACTTACATGTGCAAATTTCCACTATGCAAATTTCCGATTGTAGTCCAGTCAGGATTGGTAGGATAGGCGCTTAGTGCAAGAAAGGTTCTTATGCATAACATAAAGAACAAAACTGCTAGGAGTCTCCAGCGACAGCAGGGTTGCCCTGCAGGCACTTGGTCACTGTAAACTTACCTCTAGGTTGGATTCCGAATGTCATCAGCTCATCACCCAAGTAGCAAGTAGGAAGCAGCAACACCCTCGAGCTCGTGTGGGTCAAGAGCAGTACTGGACCGAAAGGCAACAAAAAAGTCGACGAGTTAGCGCGACTGGCCTCAAAACAGGTGTTTTATGGTCCAGAGCCGGCTTTTCCACTTACAGTATTAACTGTAAGCAACTTAATAACTTAAGACACCCATAAGCCAAGGGTAGGTGGAACTTGATGTTAGACTGCCATCGTGCGAGAGAGGCCTGCAGAAAACCAACTCATAGCCTGGAGCGTTTTTCCACAGCAAGAAAGAACCTGCCGCTACTTGTAGGTATACTTTCTGGGCAAGCACATGCATCGCATGGGCGCGGTAGAATCAGCATCTTGTAGAGGATGTTACATAGACGACGAGACGGCACACCACATGCTTTGTGAGTGTCCCGCACTTGTCCAACTGAGACGATCCATGCTGAGGGTATCCTGACCAGAATAGCTACGTTTAGAGCTGCTTCCCCTTCCAGAATCCTCGGGTTCATCTCACGTGTGGGATGGCTTGAGTGACGTTGCGCAGTCGGACGACTCTAGTCAGAGAGGTAGTACAAAGGGTTCGAATTTGAGGCCTATAATCCAGAATACACCTTAAACGTGTTATTGTCTGACCTTCCGCAATAAGACCATGCATCCCCCTGAAATCCTAAATGTTGTTCCGTTCTCCCTCTTCTTGGAGAAACGGTCAAAATATTTTGTATACCACAGTTTTCAGTTCTTCATTTTGCAGATTTTTTTCATCGCTGACACATTTTTGGTTTTCGGTACAAACAAAATATACATATCCCTCAGGTCATCGTTGTAAGTTAGGGGTTGCGACTGCGTTTGTGATAAATTAACGTATTTCTAACCGACAACTACTCCAGCATTTTTTCTCGCCACGTGTACAAACACTGCAATAAGCCTAATACAAATCAGCTGGAGTGTACCTGATACACTTTAAATACCGGCTTGGTGTACTTGCCATATCCGTGTAATGTTTAGTTAAACTTTTGGGGATGTTTAAATATAGGTGATACATGGGGACGAAAGGGATAAAGTCAAGAATATTTTTATACATACTGAGTGGAGGGAAGCCATTATTAATATTGTGTCAACTCTATGATGATTATCACTTAAAAAAAAAAGACTCCCGTTAAAAATGTAAATTAGACTTCGTGAGCACTAAACTAAATTAATAGCGCACATAATAGTTTATATAGAGAAAATACATTCATTAAGTTAAACCAAAAAAAAATAAATAAATCAACCCAAGTATAATTTGGAATTTTTACTCAACTTAATTCCTGAAATCGGTCGTGTGTAAAATTTTACCTCCTACAGTGAGAAATCGTACAAAAATTTGATAAACAATAATTATTAAAGTAGCATCGCAAAATTTTACACGGTTTAATTGCTTACCATATTTCAAATAGAGAAAGCTTCAGTATTATAATGAATTATACAGACATAGGTAGTAACTTCCTCCAGATAATTTATAGGCACTTATATTTTTGTTTCTACAAATCCGTTACAATTCTAATTAACTTTATTCAAAAACTAAATGTTAGTCAAACGATTTTTGAACCTTTACCTTAGAGGAAAAGAGGGAAGAAAGTGCATAATCATTGCTAATATATTAATGAACCATAAAGAACAATGTTATATTTTTTTAATGTTGCAAAATCATTGAAGGAAAAAATTGAAGCAGGTTCGTTATATATCAAACATTTAATCATAAATTTTCACTTTCAATTAATTTTGCATGTCAAAACCTTTATCACTAATAACGATCAAAGTATATACAAACGTTCAATGTTCTTGTACAAGTGCAAATTCCTTCGAATTTTCAAAGGGCAATTTCATTTAACCAAATAGTCCAAACCTTTAATTACAATAAAACGAATTCATGCATGCCGTTAGTATTTACTTTAATAATAGATCAGATTTAATAATTGTTGCGTAAAAAAAGAACACAATTTGTAACCTTCGACTAAACACTCACTGTTGATCATTGAAAACTTCTTGGAAAATAAAGCACTGTGTTATAAGTTATAAATTTTCGTATGTTATATTATTAAAAACAGGTCAATTCGACTAAATAAGGTTCCCTACACGTTTCATACTATGTGCCCCATATGAAAATGAAATTAGTTTTGTGCAACCATAGTTACCAGATTGTTAGAACTTAATTTTATTCGAGGACTGCTTTTAGAAATGATCAATTTATTTACATAAAACCATAGATGGAATCGTAGGACACGAACAAATAATACACTGAGATGTCCGATTTTGATAAAAGCGAAGGAAGCCGTTGGCGACACAGAAACAGAAAAAGGGGGGTTGCAAAAAAAAACGAGGGTGGTAGATTTTATAGATAATTGTACACATTTATAACTGTTTGGCAAATTACCGTTATTCTGGCATCCATCTTGTTCTGGTATAATTAATGTTTTTTTGTGTCGATCTTGCTTGTACGATAGCAATAACAAACTTCCGTTGTCCTGTTGAATTAGGGGCGTAATGGTTGTTTTGTGTCAATATGTTGTGTTCAGTTTATTTAATTTAATTTTAATTCTCTTATGTTCTACCATGTATATTGAATATTCGCTTCTCAGTAAGAGCCACTTACTTGCTTGAAGCAACAAAGAGTTGCTAATGTACACCCTCATGTTTGTAAGAGCCTTGCTGTATGTAATTAATATTTTGTTTTTCGGCCTTGCAGAGGTGACTTTAGCGAACAAGGTTTCGTATAAAGGCCTGTTCGTACCTTTCGAAGTGGGGAAGATTCGAATAACTAACTATACAATATGTATACATGGGTTGTTTCTTTACTTCTCGTAACAATAGTATGGATTCGCCTTTTCCCCCTCCCCTTTGCTTGAAAATTGCATGTGCTGGAGGTAGAAATGCACGACGGTCTCATGAAGGATTACGAGAGGCTTGTGGTGCTGATGCATTGCCGTACCGAAGAGTGGAAGGTGGGTACAAGCCTTTAAAGGAGGACGCGAAAATGTGTCACATATTATACCTAAATCTGGCCATCAACCTGTTAGTGAGAATGACGTGCAGATAGTGTCAGTTTTAGTGAAAAATTGATTCACGATGGGTTACCGGAGGTGCAGAAATTTCTGCGATATGAAGCTGCTTGTACACACTTGGAGCGCTATGAGAAGGAAGTCTCGACGTATCATCACCATTGATCAGACCTGGGCGAAAAGTTATGAATCACTGTTGAAACGTCTATCATGGGTCATCGCGAAAAATAATGGTTCGGAAGACCGCTACGAATGTAAAAACGATGCTAATCCTAGCCTACGATGGTGTTATCTTAAAGCAAAATAATCTGCGAGCAGCGTTAAGAAGAACCCGACGACACTTCATCATTCTGCATGACAATGCAAGGGCGCATGTAGCAGGAACGGTGTCTGATTTGTTCAATCGCTGGTGTTGGGAGGTGTTCTACCACCCTCCATACTCTCCAGACATAAGTCCCTGCGACTACGGCGTGATAACAAATTCAGAACAGTTGACGACATTCTGAGTGCATTTGATCGGTCTCTACGTACGATTCAGAGATGAGGTAGTGCGGACGGCATTCGGCGCCTACCACATTGTTGCGAACGCATGGTGACCACATTGAAGGCGTGTAGAACTTACAACCTTGTATGTATGCTATGTATCCAGAACATAAATAAATAATAAAGAAAACAAATAGTTGCCAGAACTACCTCAACATCCCATGTGTGTGCTTTATGTTTGTCTACTGTAGTAGTTGTGTGTATTTTAGCTTGTGATCTTGAGTACCGAGTGTCAGCAATTGTTGACTTTCGTATTACTTACATAACTGAATTCAACGACCACTTAAATCTGTTTTCATTGTTGATTTTGTTAATGCTACTGTTGTATCCCTTACTTCATCATTTTTCTTTGTGTGTTTTGTTTAGTTTTGTGTATTTAGTTACTTTGAAACGTAACCGCAGATTTCTTTGCCTGTTCTTCCTTCGGCCAGTTCCAGGTGAACACGGCTCTCTCTCTTAGGTTGTAAATGTACTTTGTCAAAATTTTAGGGCTTTTATGTTTGTCACCAAATTAACTAGCCCGGGGTTATATAACACTGCAACTGACGCAACCTTTTCTTAAAACTGAGCAGTGAAGGAGATTTCGACGATTCCAAAATTGGGGAATAAATTTTAAAAATGCTATACGTAAAGGATTATTTGTACAAGGTCCTCCGATGTATTGGTGGCGTTATTACCCCTCTAAAGAGAATCTTGAAATTATCCACATCATATCTAAACGTAATTTTATTGCATAGGTATGGTGGAGATCTGCCCAGAATTATTTCTTGTCGTGATTAATAATGTTGAATGCTTTACAAAAATCCAAATCACAAGTGCAGATATTCTACCTTGGTCGATCGCTCTTCATAGTCATCAGTGACATGAGTTAGTATTTTAAAACTGCTTTTTTCTCTTTTTAGTCCGTTTGAAGGAAGTAATTTTGTGAAAAAATGGAAATTACTTATGAATGCTTTCGTTCGATTTTTACGATTTTCGTAAAGGCCTAAACTTCGATTATCTTTTGGTAATGAAACACCATCAGAAAAGACTATTTATAATCGATTTGCAGAATTTTGTTGCGGTTGTACGTCTGTCAGTGTTCAATATTGTGAAGATTGATCAAAATCTGGTGGAATTCCAAAAACATCGACGCTGTACGCAACATGGAGGCATATCACAGGCTGCAATACATTCGATTTTGCATCGAAAACTGTCAGACAGATCTGCTGAAAATAACAAGGCCATTGATAATGAGGCAATGGTTAAAAAATTCGATCGAGGAACTGTAAAATCCGTCTACAACATCGCTACAAGTGACGAAATTTGGATATACTCGTATTAACCGGATTTAAGGAACAATTCACTGTTTGGGTTTTCCAAGATGTGCCGAATGCCACAAAAGTTGTTTGTTGTTCAAGAAGTATTTCCAAGAAGATGATCACTTCGATTATTCTGGAAATATCGCAACCATTCCTTTAGAATTTAGAGGATCGAAGAGCAGTTAACGTTGAATGGTACACAACAATTTGTTTTCCAGAAGTCATTAGGAAAAATTGCTCGTATTCATAAGAATATTTAACCACTTTTTCCTGTTCCCGAATTTCAAACAAAAAATGCGTCAACAACGATTGAAAACCATGTTTCTGAGTGGAAAATAACTTCGAAAATTGGTTTGAACGCATGCACAAGTGGGTAAAACTTAAAGGTTGTAAAAATTATCACCAAAAAAATTCTTTCCTTGTTTGTAGAAACATTTTCTACTCTGCGCTTCACAAATGAAACCGCCTAATTGGCGACGAAATTACCCTGGTGGTGTTGCCATTATCAGGTTACATGCAGCAAATATTTTCGTGAAAAAAAAATAACCAAATTGTCAAATTGGCTTACTGGAAAAGTTTACGCAATATTTTGGAGGATGTACTTTCTCCCAACTAAGACAGCGGGCGTGACATAAACCTGATGGTTCTTCAAGAGCCATTACTGCTGTTCTGAATACACAATTTCCAAACCAGTGGTTAAGAATGGGAATGCCTATTAAATGGCCCGCGCGATATCTTGAGTTAAACCCCCCTGGACTTCTTTTTGTGAAATGCAATAATGTCTACGATACTCTAATTTGAAGTCAAGAAGAACTACTGGCCAGTATTATAGTAGCTGCGGGGGAATTGAAGACAATCGCGATGTGATATAAAAAATTGTCAGTACGCACGTGCCAGAAGGTTGCTCATCAAATGCTCAGTGTACGGGAGATTAGAATCCATTGTTGAGCAAACAACAAATACAATTACTTAACAATTTAGATAAAACAACTGAAATAATGAAAGTGATGTGTTGATTTGTTGTATTGTTCATATCACTGTAAATAACTGAAAGTCTGAAAGTCGTTTTGCAATATACTTATTATTTTTTGAAATTTATATAAATAACGGATATATGACCTTTTCTTGAAATACAAAAGAAGCTCAATAAGTAGTAAGCCAAAATCTCAAACGGGAAAAATATGATTGTTCTGACAAGATCCATAGTCTCAGTAGATACACCCTGTATTGCCATCTTTGTATATAAAAAATTAATTCAGTATTTTGCATAATAGCCAATGTACCTAGAACCTTTTTTAAATTCAATCATGAAGCTAGAGCTTTGATAAGTTATATAAGTATTATCGATTACTACATTTCAAGCTTTTTGTAAGAAGAATGTGCTTCTTCTTCACATCTTTTAATTTTTTATAGACCTTAACGTTTTGTAATATTCTTGGTTCTTCTAATTCCAAACAAATATTCTTGAACTCGTCATCCTGCCAGAGTTGCTCATTACTAAATAACTAACAATCAACGTTTATAGAGAAAACACTGAACTGTTGCTACACACTTTAAGTGTTAGTAATAACGGGTTGGGTGCGATGAAATGAAAAGCTTATTTAAGAAGAAATGTCGAAATATTAGCTGAAGGGTAAACAATAAAAATGTAACCTTGCTGAATTACGTAATATCGAAATTTTACCGGTATGTTACAGACAACACGTAAAAATAGAAGACCATTTAAAAAAAAGTTAAAAACAAGTGTTCAAAGGTAATAAATTATTTATAACATACTAATTAGGCATGTAAAAATTTAAATTACATCAAATAAAAATACCTTTTTATTTCTTATCACTTTTTTACTGAATTTTATAACTTTGAAGGTGAGTCTAGGGTTTGTTCATAAACAACGATTGATTTCAGGCGTTTGCGGAATGCAGCATTGTTTACAATTTGCAGATTGATATGTTGCGTTCTCTGAATAAGTAAATATTGTATGAGATTTAAAATCACTAACATTAGAAAGAAAAAATTCGATTGGCATTTTTAAACTATTGGAAAGCTGGGTTCTTAAGATTTTGAAAAATGTCAACATGTTTAGTTTAATTTTTACAAATAAAGGAGATCCGCGAATTTTTGTGAGTATGGCACTCTCATTAGTTTCAATATCCCCAGCAGTGTAAAAATATACAGGGCTATTTAAATAACTTAAGTAATTTTTTGTATAGGCCATTTTTTCCCTCGCCCTGTACAACTGAGACATTTTTTTAATGTGATTGGAAAAAAACTTTTCAAAATTTGAAACTCATTGGTTGAAACCGCACATTTCTATTTTATTTCGTTTAGTCAATAATCACGTTTAAAATGTATCAGTTTCATCTGGGACACCCCGTATTTAAGTAGTGTTATATGTATGTGCAATGTACACATTCATATTTCCTCTTTACAATTCTAATTCTAATTTCTGGCGATTTTTTTATTATAAAGGTACACTTATATCATACCGTTACAATATTGGCTTATCCATAAAGGGTTTCATCAGAAATCGATATTCGATGTATTAATTGCTGTTCCAATATTCCATCGATGTTTAGCCAATGTTATCATCCACTTGGGTTAGTGTATAAGAAGTAATGAAATTGTTAAAATAAGAATGGCAATTCTATGACATTTTGTACAAGTTTTTTTATGTAATTTTCATAATTTCATAAATTTGGTCGAAATTAGTCACTAAAACATCATTTTTACAGAATAATCAAATATGGGGACCATTGTGATCTCACTCTTCTTTCTTCGTTTTACAGCATAAAAAATATTACCAGGAAGAACACAAAAAAGATGCCTAGGTTGAGGAGTTGGATATGCTTATTCCAGGAGCAGCCAGACTAAAGAGGAAGAAAAAGGTATAACAGTCCAAATGCCTAGTGAAATGAAGAAGAACAACTACAATTCACACTCACCATATAATGAAAAAGAAAAAAACTGTACTTAATTCGTTGAAAAATATCAATGACTTCAAAAGTTAAAAAGTGAAGAAAACTATACATTTTAGCAATAAAAAATGAAAAAAGTTTGTTCAATTGTAACGTATCTTTGAACCACAAAGTGATAAATATGAGATGCTCTAAAATTCTCAATTTCTTTTGTTGGAAATTTTCTTTTAGTACATCGGCGACATCATCATTATGTGTCTAACTGTTTGAAGCTTGCTCAGAGTTTCATTTTTTAAGTTTTTTTTAAAATCTATGAGCAATGTCGAAAGATAGTGTCAGCAGCATCTTGTCTGTAGAAGGTTGCGCTTTAAATCTTCTTTGGTGGCGGTAAATGTGAATGTCAACTTACTGGATATGGTTAAAAATAATGATACCAACCATTTCTGATCCTTAGACAAAAGATGAGGGATCCATCGTGCACCGACTCTGGTGTAACGCAGTTTGTGTACGTTGTTATGGGTAGATCCAACCAGTTCTTAAGTTTCTCCGATTACATACCATATTCTTTTCTGAGTTTTCGGGTACTTATACTAAAGTATATTGCATTTATTGAAGTTATAAGTATAGTCGTGTAAGGGGGATGAGCGAAGCAAGGGGGGTGAATAGTTTAGGCTCGCTTGAATATTTTCTTAAGAGGAAAAAGGAGATCAGCGGGCAGGGGGAGAAAGAGGATATCTTTAAAAAAAGTGAGGTGACGAAGAGATCTCCAGGAGGAATGGAACAGAAGGAGGTGGTAAGAATAGACGGGTAGAAGATGGATAAGATGAAGAGTAAATTGAACAGCATGGCGAAGGACTTCAATATAATAAGGAGAGAGATGGAAAACGTGAGGAGAGATGTAAGGCAAATGAGTTGGAATGGAGGGAGGAAAGTAAAGAAGTGAGGGCGAAATTAGGCAGGTAAAGGATGAAGTTGAGAAACAGGGAACGATGAAGAGAAGGAAAAACATAATAGTAAGAGGACGTGGGTTGGGAGATCCAGAAAAGGAACTAGGATGACATATAAGGGCAAAACTAAATAGGGAGTTAATCGCGAAAAAGGGGAGGCTAAAAAGAACCGATGAAGACTTGACAATAGAAGAAAAGCGAGCGCACGAGTAGTTAAGAAGAATAGTGAGGGTCGAAAGAGATAAGGGGCGGAGAGCCAAAGTGAGATAAGAAAGGTGTGAATAGAGCGGAGTAGATATGATTGGGATGAGGAAAGCAGGGATCTGAGGGAAGTGCAAGGGGAAGGAGGAAAAAGTGGGACAAAAAATTAGATGTGGATTATAGGGAGTAGTTGTTCTTTTGATGCAAGTTTGTCATAGCTAGTGCGATTTTTAGTTTATTATGAACCTTTGTTCATATTTTCTGTATTATGGTCATTATGTAAACGGATATGAATTATTATTGTTTATTGTCTTGAATACAATGTATTCATTTTTCATTTTCATATGTTTGTCGTACTTCTTATTTTTATATTCAACGTTGTTATGCAATTTCGTAAAATTTTTCTATTGTACGTTTTGACCTCTTCTCTGGGGCTTTGTTTTCGGAAATTTAAGGATTTCTTATATTTCCTGGATGGTCGTTGGTCCTGCATCTGCAGTCGTGAATTTGGCTCATGCCCTTCAAGGTATAGAAATTTCTGAGTTTTTTTGCTGCATATTACAATATTTTAGTTGTACCTATTTATATTTTTTACATTCTACTAATGCAGGGTGGGTTTGGTTGTTCGCTCTTTTACATTATATCCAACTTTAATGGGACTTAAATCGTTCCCAACTTAACTCTTATAATGATTTTGTGTATTATACCAACCACTCGCATTGAAATACTTACATTAATAACGATTACCAAAACAAATTGAATAACCCAAATAAGGAACTATTGACCAATTTTCAAACTTCGCTTTCTTTAACACGATAACCGAATCAATCACCATTAAATATTATAAATGATACGATAGGTACGCGAACTAAATAGAATACTGACCCAAAATAATAGTATAAACTTGAATAGGTTATTTAAGTAGCATTAATAAGATTATTGATAAATTCACTACCAATTCTAACAATAATGAAATTGCAAATCATATTTCATTTAATTGTTAAATAGACTTTCAAAGTATTTTTATGTGAGGACACGTTTCCCACGTCATCTTCTTTTAGTATTCCAGTAACATATGGCCCAGAAATTAGTGTAAACTGTGTTGTGTCACTTTATGGTCCCTTCTAAAATTTCTATCCAACTGGTGGAAAAACTACCAAAAAAATATGGCGTAATTAAGTTTGTATCAAAATGTATGTTAAGTAGACGTTATTTTATCTTTGTCGTTATCTTACAATAAAAATAGTAAACAAAGAAACGTGTTACGTTACTTGAAAAACAATTATTTATTTATTAGCGCCACAAAATTTAATTTAACGCATGGGAGCTTTCACAAAGCGCATGTTTCACTAAAACAATAGTAAATTCGTAGAAAACAGTAAAGATAGTTGATGTAGGTTAAGATTTTATGATTCGTAACACACAAAAAAAAGGACGAAATAGATTTATTCTTTGAAGAAAACTAATGAGTGACCCAAAAGGTTTTTAAAACGTTAAAGGACACGGACCACCTAATGTTCACATTTATCTAGCGACTTTAATCTGTAAACAAGAAATTAGAGGTGTACAAATAAAACGCATTTGTTATTTTTTTTTAAGGGTCTACTCATCGGGAGGCCTTTTTTTTTCGTTAAGGGACCGCTTGGATTTGGGTATAAATTAGATAACCGCGCAGTCGATGTTTATATAGTTATCTAAAAGTCGGCATTAAAACGAGGGAAAAAAAATAAGAACATTTTTAAGTGTCTAAAGTAGTTTCGTCCGAAATTGTATTTAGTGTGGGTGGATTTATGATTTGATTAAGTTTTGTTGGGAAAACTCTAATTTAACTTTTAAAGTAAGTAGATTGTGTTTTTATTCAAATATTTTTCCAAGCGCATCACCATCGTGATTATATCATTCTGTAATCTGAAAGTACATATTTGTCGAGATTTTTATGTAAGTCATGTTTAATTATCGTGTCCTTTACTAATTTAAGGACAGACCAATTTCACTTGTGTTGTTTACAACTGTTTGCTATGTAACAGCATTTGAAGAATAAAATCCCCGCTTCTATTATAATAGTAGGAATACATTTTTCCGACACGAATTCGCCAAACAAATACCTATTATTTTCCAATAAAAGTGAATCTGATGAAAACTTGGCAAGTATTTCAATTTTTTCAATTACTTCTTGATCAAAACATGGATTTCAAGATTTTATTTTGATGTAAAAGTGAAAACTGACTCATAGATTGACGCAAAAAAAATTTATATAACGCAATTTTCACTTTTGCCCCACCAATGGAAAAGATCAAAAAAATAGCAAATTCACAATCAAAACAAAATTGTAATGCTTTTTTTGTTCTTATAGCTTTTGCTTCTCCCTTCTGTGATATTTCAGTTTCTTTCAAATATATTATTGTGTTCTTCTTGTCTTTCCCTGTTCACATTACGATATTCTGGATTCTGGAATGGGAGGCCAGTCGGGCTAACTTATCAGCTTTGTCATTGCCTTTTTTCCAGCATGCCCTTTAACCCATACAAGCACAAGACTATTGCTATTCGTCGCTCCAGTACTTGGTGACATTCGAAAACCAGCTTGGAGGTAATTTTGCAATGACCTAGCGCCTGCAGAGCGGCTCTGCTGTCACTGGAACTGATATGGAAATTCAGTTCCTTTCAGTAAATTCCTTCCATTGTTTTAGACTACTCCATGAAGATGGATATGTCAGGTTGGGATGCCACTTACGCATCGAGAGTTTTATTTACTATTCCATCGAGAAATATGTGGTAGTTCTTCTCTATTACAAATTGAGGGATGAGGGTTGCGGTATTACCACGGTTTCTATTTATCATGGATTTTTCTTCTTATATCTTTGTAATAGGTATTATATGTATAGTTAGGATTAGTCCATACGCTAATGACAATGGCCAAGTCTATATGTAGTGTAGATCTTAATCGGAACTAATATACTTTTGTCATTAGAGCTTTGGTTTAATATTTGTTGTATTTAAAAATGTCATATTTCCTTTATTAACCATGGATTTCAAAAACAAAATATGTTTTAAACTTGTTGCATTATTGATAAATTGGTCTCCTTTATTTAACAGTTGTTGCGGGATTCTCTCCTTTGTGAGGGAGCCTTCTCTAGGAGCTGGATGTACCGGTTTAATGAAACACCAGGTGCTTCGTGTTACCGACTTTTCGCCTAGTTCAAGCCTAGCCTTTTTATAGGCGTCCGAAGAATTAGTGTAAAAAAACCGCACTGGAGAGTACCTTTCTGGATCCAGTCTACTATTAATGAACACCATAAGCATAACTGTTAATTGTAAAATGATGGTAAAACAAATAAGAAATAATTAGAAGACATACTTTTGTTGGCGCAGACATAATTATATACAGCTTTTGTGATAACATTGTCTTCTCAAGACTGTAGAATCCTTTGCCCCCCCCCCCCCCCCCACCCGAATTCTATAATTCTTCTCTTCTCTAACTAAACAGACAGAATTACATTCTCTTCAAAAAATACCAGAACAGATATAAAATATAAATAAAAAATTAATTTAGCTTGAATACTCCATTTAGCTAGACCCCGAGCCAATTTCGTCCAATATGATCCTTGAATATCCAACATTTTAGAGTTACTGGAAAAGTATTGCACAAAACACTATTTAACGATACAGTATAGTGATAGAGGTAAATGAAAATGATTTACAAAGGACGATTAATAGTTTCCAGACAGGATGTGAGAGACTGAAAATATCAGTGGAGAAAATGAAAGTGATGGTCATAAATAAAGAACCAATAAGATGCAAATGAGTGGTGGATTGAAGAATAGTAGAGCAAGTAATGGAATTTACTTATCTATGGGTTAAAAATGACATAAAATCGGGAAACAAGTGCTAAAAGCAGAACGTATGAGTGGATGTCTAAGTATGGCAAAAATATCCAATAAAGATGCAAAAGTGGAAATATGCAAAGACATACCCTAAGATATGCCACCATAAACATGGAAGACATCACAAAGATATGAAGCAGAAGAAAAGAAGAATTGGATTAACATAATAGAATAATGAAAATAGACACGAGAGCAAACATCGAGCGAGAAACGAAATGTAGATCAGCAGGAAGATGGAGAAATAAACCAGCAAACACACATAAAATATACATACAACATATATAAAATTGAAGTAAATACCCTTACATATGCTTTTTTATATGTATATCAAGTATGTAAGTATTCTTTAATAAAGTTATATAAACCGTATGTCACACATTACGTATATTTTACATAATGGTATAGAAGCTTACGAATATTCTATATACAGAAACTCATATAATACAGGGTGACCCAGGGCTGTGTGATCGGTCCATAACTTTTTTGCTATTCAAGACATCGACATGCGGTTTTCACGGCCAAGTAAGCACACTTATACTGCACATTATAAAAATATTTTGATTATATACAGAATGTTCCTATACAGGGTGGTAAACCAAAGTTATGTTTTTTTAAATGGGACACCCTGTATATTTGTACATTATTAGTTTTTACATGAAAAAATAATGGCACTTTGTATAGGTCATTATGGGTCTAGCTCTCTCCGTTTCGGCGTTATTCAACGTTTTGTTCGAAAAAAGGCTCATATTTGATGGATCACTGTCCAGTAGGCCATGGATGTTTTTCGAAAAACTGGCCACAGAAAATTTTAGAATAACTTGGAATTTTAATAAATAGTCGACTTTTGGTCCATGTATGCACACACCATACAGGGTGCGCTGAAACGCAAAAAGTCGAATAACTCTTTTTTTATAAATGGAACACCCTGTATTTCTGTTCGCGAGTCGATTAAGTTTTTTATAAGCTTTCCACAGATATGAAATTTGTATGGTCAATTCTGAATAGTTACCGAGATTTTTCGGAAAAACTATTGTAATTATGAAGAAGTTGTTGATTTTTGCAAGTAGGCTGCTGTTAACGAATATCGCAAGTGATATGAAAGTTAATTTAGATGCTAGTGTGATAATCTACATTGTTACTGTTGCACATTTTTGCTCGACACTAAAATGAATTAATCAATATGGATTACTGTACAAGGGCGTCGCCAGAAAATTTTCCCAGGGGGGTGGGGGCAAGCACTATTGGGAGTTCGTGGCTCTGGCGTTTTTTCAAAATTTCGCACAAAATTTATTTTTATTTTTAATAACTTGCCTTTTTTCTTTTTCCCAGGGGGGCGATGGCCCCCCTTGGCGGCGCCCTTGTGACTGTATTGGTGAAGCCGATCGAAATGTTTTGTTAGCCAGTAGAATATACTATCAAAAATCTCCCGATGCGAGAGTACCACGAGTCATTTCTTTTCAAAACTTAGAAACCGATTTGAAGAATCTGGCAGCATTAAATATGGAAAGAAGGAGATATTGGGAGGGAGGATTGATGAAGAAACTCAAGTGGATGTTTTACTTGTCTTGCAAGAAACGTAAATTAACTGTCATATCACTTGCGATATTCACTAACACAGCAGTCTACTTGCAAAAATCAACAACTTCATAATTACAATAGTTTTTCCGAAAAATCTCAGTAACTATTCAGAATTGACCATACAAATTTCATATCTGTGGAAAGCTTATAAAAAACTTAATCGACTCGCGAACAGAAATACAGGGTGTTCCATTTATAAAAAAAGAGTTATTCGACTTTTTGCGTTTCAGCGCACCCTGTATAGTGTGTGCATACATGGACCAAAAGTCGACTATTTATTAAAATTCCAAGTTATTCTAAAATTTTCTGTGGCCTACTGGGCAGTGATCCATCAAATATGAGCCTTTTTTCGAACAAAACGTTGAATAACGCCGAAACGGAGAGAGCTAGACCCATAATGACCTATACAAAGTGCCATTATTTTTTCATGTAAAAACTAATAATGTAGAAATATACAGGGTGTCCCATTTAAAAAAACATAACTTTGGTTTACCACCCTGTATAGGAACATTCTGTATATAATCAAAATATTTTTATAATGTGCAGTATAAGTGTGCTTACTTGGCCGTGAAAACCGCATGTCGATATCTTGAATAGCAAAAAAGTTATGGACCGATCACACAGCCCTGGGTCACCCTGTATATACAAACAGATAATTACATATGACTCATGAAATTCATGTGCTGTCATATTTACATGATTAGATTTATGTACGTTATATGTATGTAAAATCTTATATGTAAGAAGTGTTATTTATTTTTTATGTATGCCTTCTGTAAATATAATTAGAAATTATCATTACATATGGTCGAAAATAAAGTACGTTTTTATTTGCGCCGCTTAAGTAATCGCACGCGCGTGTTTTCTATAAGGCCAAAAATTGTAGTTCACGTACCTTTAATATTAGATCCGTATCGACTAAAATGCGTTTAATTTATGTAGAAAATAAATAATATAAAATAAATTAAATCCTTGTCATTTTTAATATAACGGTATGTAATCATTGAATAAGACTTCACTCAACGATATAATCAAACAAAATTTAAAATAATAACGCGAAACAGCGCAAAGTTACGAAGTACGAAATAAAAAGAAGGAATGTTTCAGATTAACGCAATGACGAATACAAAGAAAACACATGTCCGATTTCGGAATTTGCAACGCCCACGCTCCAAAGTTCGAATCCGGTTAAGGGAAACTTTTCAAGCAAGTATATCATAATAAACTGTCGGCTTTCAGTTCAGTTAAAAACGGGTTCGTGCAAGAATTAAGTTAAATATAATTAAAAGCACGTAAAAATGTAGTTTTTAAATTTTTTTTGTATGGAACTGCTTAAATAATTTTTTACATTTATAATTAATAATTACATTATGCTCGAGTAGCTCCCATTTGGTCATCGCAACGCTTTTACAACTAATATTTTTTATGTAAATATACATACTTACATAAAACGTGTATAAATTCATGTGCTACAGATATAGAAGAATTTACATCTAATAGACATATACACTGTGTCCAAGATAAGGAGGGCCACTATGGGAATTTCGAAAACCGTAAGAGATAGAGTTTCGGTTAAATAGGAAAAAAGTTGGGCAATTTTGAGTTTAGTAAAATGAAATTTTTAAACTGACCAAATTCTGAACCGTTCCGAAGTTATGCGACAAAAAGCGAATTTTCAGGATTTCGTTTTTGAAAGATTGTTACTTTGTCGTTGATGTTAACTAAAAAGTAAAAGAACCTTCTACAGGTACTTTTTAACGTTCTTTAACATGGCATACAGAAAATTGGAATCCGACGTTTCGTTTTCGAGCATCCACCATCAACTTTGTTTTTTTAAATACGGTCCTGATTTTTTTATACATAATATTAGAAGAGCTTTTTATTCTGCATTCAAGCATGTATCACACTTTATGGTTTAATTGCGATTTTATACTTTCTTTACTGTTGTACTTAAATTTACTAGATTTTACTTTGGAGGATGCTCTTGATATTTTACCCTAAGCCGTAGTACGCAATTGTTGGTTTCAGTAGGAAAGTGCACTTGCGCACAATTCACGGGTGGTTAAGGATTACCTTTCAAATACGTTTGCCGAAAGAGTTTTAAGCTCCAATTCTGAAACACCCTAGCCAGCTCGTTCTTCCGAAATAACTCTCCGGGATTTTTTTCTTTGGGGGTACATAAGAAATTATGTTTACAAAGATATCTTTGAAATAGAAGAACAACTCCGAAAGTTTGTACTTAACGCATTCCAAACTGTAACACTTGCAATGTTAAAGAATGCTTGGATTCTACAGTTAGAAGATATTATTTACGATTGGAGAACGAAGGAGGGCTTTTCGAGCATTTATTATAATTTTTTTTTAATTATTGGTATGAGTCATGTTTAAATTTTCGTTCATCAAATGTTTTCTGTTCATTTATGACGTGTTGTTGATTGTTTGTAATTATGTACTTGGTTATAAAATTTGTGTTCAAAATTGAAAATTCTGTGTCATTTCATTAATTTGATGAGGAAAACACAGTTAGCAAAAGTCCATTTATAAATAAAATTCAGTTTGAATGTTATTGAGGGGGGATACAGGTTCGTACTTAGGATTTTTTCCGCTAATCGTAAAGTAAGTATAAAATCGCAATTAAACCATAAAGTGTGATACATGCTTGAATGCAGAATAAAAAGCTCTTCTAATATTATGTATAAAAATATCAAGACCGTATTTAAAAAAACAAAGTTGATGATGGTTCTGGAAAACGAAACGTCGGATTCCAATTTGCTATATGCCATGTTAAAGAACGTTCAAAAGTACCTGTAGAACGTTCTTTTACTTTTTAGTTAACATCAACGACAAAGTAACAATTTGTCAAAAACGAAATCCTGAAAATTCGCTTTTTGTCGCATAACTTCGGAACGGCTCGAAATTTGGTCAGTTTAAAAATTTCATTTTACTAAACTCAAAATTGCCCAACTTTTCCCCCATTTAACCGAAACTCTATCTCTTACCGTTTCCGAAATCCCCAGTGGCCCTCCTTATCTTAGACACAGTCAGTGTATATTATATCCCAAATTGCTGACATCCTGACATTCATTATCTCTTATTTATCTTCCAGTTTTATATAATTCTAACAAGCTTTTACATAATTTGTATGAATTTTATATATAAATGTGTTTGCTGGGAACCTAGATACCCATAATAAAGGTTTCTAAATTAAATAATAATATAAGAAGTAAAGAATAGAATCGAAACTCAAGATTAGTAAATAAGGTATTACTTAATTCAATAATAAATAATAAATTTATTTGCATTGAACTATTGCAATATATTAACTTTCATGTTTCATGCACTTCTCACCCTAAAACCTTCCAACTTTTCAATATACAACATAGAAACACTTTGAGAACTCTCCTTTTATTCTGGCTTTAAAAGAATTAAATATATTAGGTAGGTATATAATAAAAGTTCTGAATAACTTTCGTAAAAAAAAATTTTGTATTAACTTAAATACAGAAAGGCCGTTTTGGGCTATATCCGTGGCCTCATTTAATGTTTCATTTTTGCCTATCTGTTGTTACATGTATTATTATTATTTTTACATGTATTAATACTAATAAATAAATAAATAAAAAAATAAGAATTACTTTTTACATAGTGTACGAAGTAAACGAGTCTACGGCGAAGTGAAAAGTCAAGTTCGTTCCCAACTCAAAACTTTTTATCAGGCTGTAAATCAACTTTGACCATATCGAAAAAATTGAGAATTGAAAATACAATGATTATTGCGAAAAACAACTTTTGTCATTTACTTCAATTTATTTCCAATGCTGTTTTTGAAAAGAACGCCAATTTCTCAGCAGTCCTAAAATGTTTTTCTTCTAGGTGGTGAGATGCTTTAGTTTCCTTGGATGGTAATACTTTTGTTTTTAACTGGAAACATTTTTACTAGAGGTACCCCCGGCTAATGGCCTGCTGTGACAACCCTCAAGATGCCATACTGTTTGTTCCAACACACCCATGTCCAAATATACCCTGACAACGACTAAAAACATGAAACAATGGTATAGCATAGTTTCCCTAAAAAATTCAAAATTTAGCCCAACGTAAACTTGTATGGAATAGACAGGCATATTGTTGAACATATTTCTCCTGTAGGAAAAAACTTCGCAATTGTACACCCGCAATTTACTCAGATGTTTAATTACAATTCAGAATTGATCGACACATACAAGCAAAGATAAGAAAATCACACAATACCTTAAAATATTGAAGAAGCTTAGCTGCTGGTATACAAAATTCACTTTCAAACCGTTGTAAGGATCCATGATATTCACATACTAATAAATCTCTTGCTTGACGTACCAAACACTTCCTTGAGTTCTTATAATTTTCGTACAAGTCCCCGAAATATCGATCAACCAAGCACGCCACTTCACCCTTAACCTGTAACAATAAACATTTTCATTACACCAATAGAAAAAAAAAACACCATACATTCAATACAAATTACAGTGACTTGCTAAATATTTGATAGATATGGAATGCGCTTCACCTGACAGTTCAATTATTTCCATAAATTAATCTATGGATCTACATCGTTTTATTTTTAGAAACTCCCGTTAGTTTTCATTTTTTATATACTTTGGTGATATGGATAATTTGAAATTGAAAGTGGAAATAAATTTCCTTTCCCTTTTAATGCATTATCGCTTAATGATGATTCACTTATAATCGTTCAGATTAATATAGAAAACTTAATTTATAATATTTTATTCGTTATTCTCAACCATGCATGTAATTTTTTTTTTATTAAATTTCACGCAAATCCGCGACGAAATTGCAATATCCCGTCCACCACATTGGTATAAGCGCAATTTCTCTTCTTACAGAATTATTGTTTAAATTTAATATTGATTGACATGCACAATATTGTATAGAAAGTTCATTTCCATGTAATTTAACCTAAAAAAACTCATACAGTTTTTGATTTATTACACGGTGCCGAATTTTTTCAACGTAAATTGAGACATTAAGTTATTAAAAAAAAAAACGGCAAGGCAGACTCTCTATCATTTGATAAATTGAGGCGGAATATATATTTTTTTTGATAAATGATTTTATTATTTTCAACGCCATTTGTGATTTTATTTACTTTCCATTAATTGAGATCGGAATTTACAGGAATATCTGAGAATTATTAACTGTAATTCTCAATTTCATCAGCATTTTAATAAGAATTTATTAAATACGATTTTTCCCATGACAGTTCACGCCAGCGCTATGTACAAAATGCCATTAGGTGTAAATGAATTTAGATCAATATAATGTAATCAAAGCAGCTGTAGTTAAGATGTTAACAGCTTGTAAACTTATGAAGGAGACATTCTAATTTATTTAAATGCTCGTTGAACTTTCAGTGATTGTATATGCATAGGGTTGGCAGCGTTTGTTTGCGAATAGTGCAAAGCGGATTGTTAAAAGGTCTAGCCTTTTAATGAATGAATTGCTTGTACAACTGTCGTTCGTCACTTTCCGATTAAGACTGACACTTTAAAGTGTTTTGCAAATTAAGTATGTCAGATAGTAATCTAAGATGGCCAAATATTCAAATGTTGTCGTGAACGAAAGTTTAAGTGTTAACGTATGGATAATAGAAATACAAAATTTTATCCTCCTGTCAATGCTAAAACAGGTACTAGTCAATCACTGTCGTCAATGACTTCCGTGAACCACTAACTGAAGATTAAAGGCGAAAAAATAGGACAAACCAAATTGAAAACTGATTCAATTTTTCATAACATTAATAATCTTTGAATTATTTTTCATTTCACTACCAAAAGTTTAACACTTCCTTGAAAGGGAGAAATTGGTGCACAACCTTCTATACGAAGGAATGCACTATTGGGGAAAACTTTTAAAGATCAATGATCTTTCCTTCTATAAAGATGATGATCAGAATTTTATTAAAGTGATGCTCTACGTTTGTCAACTAGGAAGTAACCAAAACTCCACATGAACAGTATAGACAAATTAATTTCATTCCATTGATAAATGTTGGTCTTGCTTCGACAAAAGGGCATAAATCCTGTTCCATAGTTATTGAGCAACAAATCGGCCATGGTATTGTCCTTTGTGAAAGTACACAAAAGGGATAAATTAATTTGAAGGGAAATATTTTGGTTGGTCATTGGCTTCACAAATTCTATATTTTAATTCACATTTTGTTAAAATTTATATTTCTGAAATAAATATCTAATGATTTTTTTTTAAACAAAAAGGTGATGAATATTACGAAGTAATAAATACCAACAATGAACCCTCTGGCGGTGTATATTGAAACAGGATTGCAAATTTAAACCGCCCGCGCCCCATCGGATAATAATGTACGTAATATTAGTTATTTTGCAAGTCATCACTGAAAAATGTAAAATTCCAAACACCTTCTGAATGGCCAAAAGGGTGCTAGAAAAAACCTGTGACGTTTGGTTACCTACCCTACATACAAATTATTTGCCTACTGAACACTTCTTTGAAAGGGAGAAATTGGTGCACAACCTTTGTATACGAAGAATCAGTTATTCCTGAAATGCACTATTGGGGAAAACTTTTAAAGATCACTAAGATCTTTCCTTCTATAAAGATGAAGATGGTGATGATGCATATCACGATCATCAGAATTTTATCAGCATAATACCTATTTTCTTTTGTTTGGCTATCTGAAATCTTTTTCGTTCCATCCGTTACAGATTTTCTACTCGGCGACCAATCGAATAACAGAATCCTCTTCCACGTGATCATCGACATGACAACTAACTTGTTGAATTTTCGTTCGTTCCCTTTTATTGAGCCGGAGAACATGTGTTACAAAAAGGTGCAGCGGGCTATGCACATCCGGATTCTACATATGAAAATAAGTCGAAAATGTTCAGTAACATTTTTATGATTTCGGCTTAGTGTAGCCGTATTCAGCCATTTGAATTTTCTTGAAAATAATTATTATTTCAAAAATCCTTCAGCATATTTTTATGAAATTTGGCATATGTCTTCATTTCTCAGTAGTAGTAATAATTATTTTTAAGAAAATACAAAATGTCATAAAAATGTTACTGAACATTTTAGACTTATTTTCATATGTAGAATCCGGATATGTACAGCCCGCTACACCTTTTTGTAACACACTGTATACCCAAGCATTGAGATCCTCAGAGAGTTCATTTATTTTGATATGCTAAAGCAGTGTATTGTTGTGCGATAAAATCACTTTTTCTAAATAAGCGAATCATTTCGGTTTATAGTGTGAATCATAACAGTTTATTGAAACTTATGCTTCACTTGGTAAGCTTTAAGTGAGACTCCGTGAAACTACTTTTAACTGACACTCCTTAAGTGAAAGTTCTTTTAAATCAAACTTCTTAAGTAAAACTCCTTAAGTGCAACATATTTTAACTGAAACTCCTTAAGCGAAACTTTTTTTAACTGAAACTCCTTAAGTGAAATTTCTTTTAAATGAACTATTCAAGTAAAACTCCATAAGTGAAACTCCAGTGAAACTCTTTAAGTGGAACTTCTTTTAACAGATACTCCTTAAGTGAAATTTCTTTTAACTGACACTCCTTAAGTGAAACTTCTTTTAAATGAAACTTCTTAAGTGAAACTTCTTAAGTGAATCTCCTTAAGTGAAACTCCTTAAGTGAAACTTCTTTTAACTGACACTCCTTAAGTCAAACTCCTTAAGTGCAACATCTTTTAACTGAAACTCCTTAAGCGAAACTTTTTTTTAACTGAAACTCCTTAAGTGAAATTTCTTTTAAATGAAACTATTCAAGTGAAACTCCATAAGTGAAACTCCTTAAGTGGAACTCCTTTTAACTAAAACTCCTTAAGTGAAACTTCTTTTAACAGACACTCCTTAAGTGAAATTTCTTTTAATTGACACTCCTTATATGAAACTTCTTTTAAATGAAACTTCTTTTAAATGAAACTTCTTTTAAATGAAACTTCTTTTAAATGAAACTTCTTAAGTGAAACTCCTTAAGTGAATCTCCTTAAGTGAAACTCCTTAAGTGAAACATCTTTTAACTGACACTCCTTAAGTGAAACTTCTTTTAAATGAAACCTCTTAAGAGAAAATCCTTAAGTGAGACTGCTTAAGCGAAACTCCTTAGGTGAAACTCCTTATGTGAAGCTCCTTAAGTTAAATTCCTTATGTGAAACTCCTTAAGTGAAACTCCTAAGTGAAACTCCTTAAGTGAAACCCCTTAAGTGAAACTCCTTATGTGAAGCTCCTTAACCTTCCAGCGCTCGCGCGCTTTGTTATTACACCAGCGCGCGCGTGTCATATTTTTTATGTAGGTTGGTTAGAGCCGTTTTTTTTTCAAATTCTTTGGATTTAAAATATAAAATAGTATTAAGGAATTAAGAATAAACATTTGTATTTTTTAAATTTACATCAAACAAACAAAAATGAACTTCGTAGCCCATCTAATTTAAATTAATAATCTTTTATAAACTACTCCTTTTCAGTACAAGTAATACAGGTAATTTATATAGAATATATGCAAATATCTAAGACACTACATTTTACACTTATCGATTTGAAAATAATCGAACTTACACTACTAAAATTATATACACTTGCAAAATTGAAGAGATTTGCTTCAAAACACATGCGCTATAAACGTTACTTAGGATGTTCTTAAGCGCACAAAGTACAGAATACAATTAATTTAAATAGCCAAATGACAATGATTCCTTCGCCCCCTGCTACCTAATTGAACATACGTGGAATACAAAAGGCTCAGGTAGAAAACAAATTTACAGGATTTTGTTAAATTGTCGTAAATTTTATGTAGGCGCGAGCGCTGGAAGGTTAAGTGAAACGCCTAAGTGAGACTCCTTAAGTGAAACCCCTTAAGTGAAACTCCTTAAGTAAAACTTCTTTTAACTGAAACTCCTTAAGTGAACCTCCTAAGTGAAACTCCTTAAGTGAAACCCCTTAAGTGAAACTCCTTAAGTGAAACTTCTTTTAAATGAAACTCCTTAAGTGAAACTCCTTAGGTGAAATTCCTTATGTGAAGCTCCTTAAGTGAAACTCCTTATGTGAAACTCCTTAAGTGAAACTCCTAAGTGAAACTCCTTAAGTGAAACCCCTTAAGAGCCCATCACCAGTTGGAATTTAAACTGATTTCATGGATGTCGCTGTATACATAAAATTTAAATAAAACATTGTCGTATAAACACAAAAAAGGTGTCAATGGATAGAGGAAGGTTTATTGTAGAGCTCTCCTGATAGGGATTTTTAAATTTTTCACAAAGTTTTTTTGTAAAATTTGTTTGAAGTTGCTTAATATTTATTCAATTTCACGAATATTTTACAAGAAATACGAACAAAAATGGAAAATTTGCATAGTGCGTTGATAAACTTTGTAAAAATTAAAAAATCCCTATCAGAAGAGCCCTACAACTTGTTGTGGTTATACAACAATGTATTATTTCAATTTTATGTATACATAAAAACCCATTCAATCAGTGTCAATTCCAACTAGTGATAGACCCTTAAGTGAAACTCTTTAAGTAAAACTTCTTTTAACTGAAACTCCTAAGTGAAACTCCTTAAGTGAAACCCCTTAAGTGAAACTACTTTTAACTGAAACTGCTTAAGTGAAATTTCTTTTAAATGAAACTATTCTTTTAACTGACACTCCTTAAGTGAAGCTCCATAAGTGAAACTTCTTTTAAATGAAACTTCTTAAGTGAAACTCCTTAAGTGAATCTCCTTAAGTGAAACTCCTTAAGTGAAACTTCTTTTAACTGACACTCCTTAAGTTAAACTTGTTTTAAATGAAACTTCAAGTGAGACTGCTTAAGTGAAACTCTTTATGTGAAACTCCTTAAGTAAAACTTCTTTTAACTGAAACTCCTTAAGTGAAACTCCTTAAGTGAAACTCCTAAGTGAAACTCCTTAAGTGAAACCCCTTATATGAAACTCCTTAAGTAAAAGCTCTTTTAACTGAAACTCCTTAAGTGAAAGTCCTAAGTGAAACTCCTTAAGTGAAACCGCTTAAGTGAAGCTCCTTAAGTGAAACTCCTTAGGTGAAACTTCTTTTAACGACGTATTATTACGGTTATCAACCTTACACTGCTCATTCTATACTCGTATAACTCAATGTGTCCTTCTGAATTATTGACGTTACTCTCATTACTACCTCCTGTGATTACTAATTACTGCTGCTGATTCCTGTACGTATCGATTCAAGCATCGATTTTTGCTGTCGTTGCAGACATCACTCCACCGTCTGATGTTTGTTGGATTTTCTTTCTACTACTACAACTTGCATGGGGATTACATTAGATCCGACATTCTACTGAACCACCCTGAGGATAATTTGATAACAATTGATAAGTTACCTTGAAATTTATAATTTATCTTTATGCGTTATTAGCAAATTTTACTGCTTTTAGAAAATTTATAACTGTTGTGTCAAAGTGACAGTGTTATTGAAGTTAGTTAATTTAACTTTACTATCTCAAGCTTTTAATGGTGTAAAGGAAAAGACATTTGTGATTAGCTAAATTAATAATACAATTCTTTTGCTTGTTATTTAATTTTCAATTATCTGTTCATAAAATATTCATTTTTTTTTAGTTAACTGTTCATAAAATATTTACCCTGTTCACTATTTACTATGAATCAATTTAATTTCCGTTCTGAATTCTTTAACGTCAATATATTTGATCCTTGTTGAACAGATTTCAACAATTAATTACTTCTTACTCGAAAGTAACTATTAAATTCTCATAATCTGGACTGTAAATTGTTGAGGTCCTTTGTATTCTTACTTTTATTTAGAGGTACCTAATCAGGATTGGAAACTATGCATAGGATTCCTTTCCGAAAAAGATTATAAAAAGGTAACCCATACTTTATTGATTATCCCATTTGCTTTCTTGTATATTATTATCCAATTTAGTTCACTGACTTTAACATTCAATTAACGTCGAATCTGACCCTCAAAGTAAATTAGTTTATCCTAGAATTTTTTTTTATTGTTCATTTCATATTATATCCCAATATTTATATAATAATTAATAACCCTGCCGTACCTTTCTGTTGAATTCCTATTTAAACATTCATTATATCCATGTTAATTATTCCATTGTTCTTATTTTATTGGCTACTCGTTTCTCTTTCAGCTATCTAGTTTTCCCTTTTATTGTAATTATTGCTGCAAAATTCCCTAATCCATATTTACTGTATTTAACCCACACCTTCGCATTTTAAAATTTTGTTACAAGTCAGAAGTTAACAATTATGAATAGTGGAATTATTTGTTATTATTACAACATAAATACTGCAAGCAAAATATGATTAATTGTGGGACATATTGCAGGTAAAAGAATGACTTTAGCTGCCCCACTGAACTACACACTTTCATGTATGCCCGTCATGTACTTACTTACGTACGAATTGAGAAAAAAGAGTAGAAGTAAAGGTAATAGACCTAAATCCTGTTCCAGAAATGCAATTTTTAACGTGATGACCTTTGACCTAGGGTAAACCGGATGTGACATGGATCAGGTCATTGGGCATGTACCTCTGCAAAATATTAGACTCTAGCTCTTACAGTTCTTTTAAGCACATCAATCAGACAGATGACTGACAGACAGGCGGGCGCAACTTTTAGTACCATATTAATTGAGCTCAAGGGTTGCAATAACTGCAATAAAAAAAGTGTGGCAAATTAAGTTTATAGTTATAGATATAAAGGTTTGCGTTAATAAAAAAATGTAGGAAGTCTGATTATTGATGTACCTAAGAATTTAGTACTTTTCAAACCATTTACGACTTTTTATTGTTTCATTAATTACCTCCTTAATTTAAAATCGACTTCGCTAAACACGCGTAGGCATTTCTTCACTTTTACGGCACTTTAGATGTTTAACGACTCATTTCCGTACCGTTTAAAGCAGAATTGCTTTCAAGCTTTAGAAATCGAACTTAACACCATAAAATGCACAAAAAAGCAACTAAAATCAAATGAATTAATGCTATTTGCCTGTAACAATAAATGTATTATTACGCTATAGAAAAAGTCAACGAAAGGGCAATTAATATTAACCCCATCTTTAAATGAAGCGCGCGGTAGAATTTACGACCTCAAATCAAACTAAAACGTAATAAATAACTATTCAAAACTTACATATTTAATTTACTTCATTGTTTAAATACTCAAGAGACGGGTTATTCTTCTGATTTATGTATTTACATACTTGTAAAATGTTTCGTGCATTGCGGTCTCTTACGCTTATTACAGGGGTAATAAGTTACACAAAGTAAGGGTTGGGGGAATAGGAGTAGGCCATAAGGGTTCATTGTTAATCGCATAAGGGTTATAATAATATTATACGCATAACATGAGGGTGCTTTTTTACGCTTTTGTAACATTTAAGCATTCTATAAACGGATTACGTGCCCTGTAATTACTATATCGCACATCCGATTCATTTACGAAATTTGATTTTACGAGATTAATCTCATGCGAGCATTTCCTCCTACAAAGTGTTTTCTGTAATTTTTTTTCTCACAAAGAGAAATGTTTTTGGCCGATTCAAATTAATGGCTACTGTAACTTTTACTTCGTTCTCATTAAAATGATATTTTGTATTGAGGTTTGCAAACGGCTTATCAAATAACTTTCCATCTATAACGATGTATGCAAAGCGAACCGGTTGTGAAAAAAGTACTTGAAAACATTAAATTTCTTTTTATTGGCCGCGTAATCGTGGCTTGATTGTTAAATTAGATTGTTCCAAATTAAATATCTCTAATGTTAAGGGTTATATTATACCTTAATGCAGATTTGTGAAATGTTAATGATCTGAAATAAAACTTTTACAACGATTGTACTATTTTGAATATTCAAAACAAATAGTTCACATAGTGTATTAAAATTCATAAGATCTTGAAGTTTAAAAAATGAGTGGCGTAACCACGAGTCATTTTAAAGAATGAGTGCTTTCTTATGAAACGTGTATTTCATACCTACCATTTTTTGTAATTTACCCTTTTTGTGCCACTTTTTAAACAAAATTGTTTACTTTAGTCGATTTAGGGATCTATGTGGCTTCTTAATTTTAAAATTGAAAATTTGATCTAGTCGCCCTCTGAAATACGTGCACTTGACAAAAATACGGTCGCAAATTTGCTTCTTGATAAATCTCATTCTTGGCACATTTTGTAATTTAAACTGTCATGCATGACAAGATAATTTCGCATCAAAAGCATTGCCAACCTAATAACTTTCGTAAAATGTTCCGTAAATGAATGGCCATTAGGACATCGCAGAGTTAAAACAGTGCCATTCAGTAATTTTAATTCACCGAAATATTGTGTAGGTTTCTTAATGGTCTGGTAGATTAAACGCAATATAAAAGGCTTTATCACGTGAATTACATGAGAGGCAATAAGCTTACCAATCGAATTTTCCATTTTCCACGTTTAAAATGTCGTTTTCATCCTCAACATAGGTACCGTTGTTCAACACACGTGGCGGATCAACCATGTGCGCCTGAGACGTTACTTTCGAGTACAAATGATATTAAATAAAATTTAAATATAAACATTCACATGGGTACTATTATAATGTAAAGTTTAAATAAGTAATAAATTGAAGTGCACCGACAATGTATTATTGATTGACGTAAACCATAATTCAGCATTGGGATTTGTTTTCAGATCATACTATGTATTAAATGTATGGGAATTTTCCATTGGAATCTGTATAATTGATAATATGATAGGTTATTAGATAATATGCTTCGTTCAGTACAGAAAAATATGTTTAAAGTTGCTAGTAAGTCTTCCAAATTCAATTTTTAAGCCAACCAGAAACAAATCTGAGCAGAAAATAAAGTACTCGTAATATTGGTTTTAAAAGTAAAATTTGGAATTTTAAATAAAAAAATTGAATCGAGGCTATTAGATAATAATTTGCTCCGTTTAGTACAGAAAAACATGACGTATAAAGGTGCTAGTAAGTTTTCCAAATTCAATTTTTAAGCCAACCAGAAACAATTCTGAGCACAAAATAAAGTAATATTGGTTTTAAAAGAAAAATTTGGAATTTGAAATAAAAAAATTGAATCGAGGCTATTAGATAATAATATGCTTCGTTTAGTACAGAAAAACATGTATAAAGTTACTAGTAAGTTTTCCAAATTCAATTTTTAAGCCAACCAGAAACAATTCTGAGCACAAAATAAAGTAATATTGGTTTTAAAAGAAAAATTTGGAATTTGAAATAAAAAAATTGAATCGAGGCTATTAGATAATAATATGCTTCGTTTAGTACAGAAAAACATGTATAAAGTTGCTAGTAAGTTTTCCAAATTCAATTTTTAAGCCAACCAGAAACAATTCTGAGCACAAAATACAGTAATATTGGTTTTAAAAGAAAAATTTGGAATTTGAAATAAAAAAATTGAATCGAGGTTATTAGATAATATGCTTCATTTAGTACAGAAAAACATTGTATAAAGTTGCTAGTAAGTTTTCCAAATTCAATTTTTAAGCCAACCAGAAACAAGTCTGAGCAGGAAATAAAGTAATATTGGTTTTAAAAGTAAAATTTGGAATTTGAAATAAAAAAACTGAAACGAGGCTATTAGATAATAATATGCTTCGTTTAGTACAGAAAAACATGTATAAAGTTGCTAGTAAGTTTTTCAAATTCAATTTTTAAGCCAACCAGAAACAAATGTGAGCAGAAAATAAAGTAATATTGGTTTTAAAAGTAAAATTTGGAATTTGAAATAAAAAAATTGAATCGAGGCTAGTAAGTCTTCCAAGTTCAATTTTTTAAGCCAACCAGAAACAAGTCTGAGGAGAAAATAAAGTAATATGGGTTTTAAAAGTAAAATTTTAGATTTAAAATACAAAAAATTGACTCAAATTAGTTAACGAGCGCACGAAAAAAAAGTTGTAGAACAACACCCGATAACAAGTTAGTAGCTCGGCCCAAAAAATTGAGAAATGTCAGTTAGTGTTTGGTTGATATTATATTCATTATATTCCATAATAATGTTAATCAACGCAGTAGACTGTTGGTCTCATTGGCGTTGAATAAGGAATTGAGCGATAGCTTTTTGTGGTTAAAAATAAAAATAAAAAACCGCGATTTTTTAGTAGTTGCCCATGGAAAACTGTGTGAATCCCAACATTAACCAATCATCATTAGTTAATAGTATCCCGATAAAAGGTTTAGATTATTTAAGGTAACAAATGATAGATGGGTGAAGAATGGTCATTTACTTTTTACCACTATCTACAAGTTATAACTATACGTCATTCTGTTGACACCCTGTAGAAATATAAAACATGTTAAGTAGTTAATATTAAAGAAATTTACTGTACTTTTTAATATTCACAGACGTACTTACGTAGAAGTTCCTTTAAATGAGAAAAACGTGTCAAGCAATATAAATACAATCAGGCGCCGCCGCGCCGGTTGCAAAAATAATAATTTGCAGAAGCTTATATATTATTAGAAGGTATGTGTAAATAAAGGTCGTGTGACAGTAAATTAGTTGTGCAATACCGTTAACTAGAGTTTATTTGTTTTGTTGTTGTCAGTAAAGAATATAATAAAGTTGAATTGGAGCAAGGACGAGTGCAGCTTTAATTAACAATTATTTATTAATTGAAAAATGAAGGTAGACAATACCAAAATTCAATTTAAGTTAACGTTAGTTAGAAGACAATTCTGATGAAAAGGATAATTATTAAGCAGCAAATAACAATCTGGTAGCTACGCAAAAGGCAGTCGCAGAAGAACCCGTCCTGACATATATACTGCAGCAAATACCAAAGCTGAAAGTACGCGAGCTAGCACACATGGTGGACATTTTAAAAGGTGAGGAACATCACACACTTATTGATAATTTGAACATGAAAAAGCTGTGCGCACGAAGTGCTCACAACAGAACAAAAACAGCGTGGTGAGGATGTTTCAATAAAATATTTAGCGATGTTTCGCACCAATATAACCGGTTTTTTTGCCTCGATTCATAACCCTGGATGAAACATGGATATTATCCTTTTACACTTGAGACGAAAAAATAACAGTCGAAACAGTGAACTAACTAATCATCATCATATAGATACATACTTTTGCCCTTGTTTCGTTGGTGGTATTGTATATAACATGAATAATAGAGGACCGAGCGTTGATCCTTGAGAGACTCCTCGATATACACTGCTCTAGGGGTAGACCATGCGCACTGCTTGTTCTCGCCTTGAAAGGTACTTACGAAGAAGGATATTGGCATGGGCAGGTCAGCCCTCGTTTGTTAACCACAATAGAAGTATTCCAAAAATGCATATTCATAAGAAAATAAATTATTATTAAAGAGAAAAAGGAAAATCAAGCAATTTAACAATATGAAAATCAAATATGGTTTCTTTTTACAAAAACATATATCTGGAAAATTTATGCTCTAGATGGGAAATATCGGTACTACCTTGTAGAAACTGTATTATCTTCGTAGCATAATATGAAAGATACTCAGTTTGAAGAAATTAGAATACAGAAGACGGTTCCAGCACAAGATATTAACTCCGTATACCTTATTGCTTCCAAGGTGGCAATGGTGAGTAACAAATTTTGGATTCATTCATTGTTAATTCCGCTTTACCTTAAATGACTGACACAAATTTTTACCACTGCACATGGTACATCCTTCCATTGAATTAACTCATCTTGACCTGAACCTTTGTACAAAATGGCATGTAATTATTGTTAGATACTTAGATCCAATTAATTTATGGACAAATATGTGTTTTACCTTCAAAGAATACAAAGTTCAAAGAATCTTTCGCGAAAACCAGTAATTACAATCGTCATAAATAATTATTTAATATTTAGCACAATTATGAATGGCTATGAACGATAGAAGTATTGGGTATGAATTATTAGTAGTTTACGTAACAAGTCCCGAAAGTGACCTTTTACTGGACAAGTAGGCAAATTACAGGACGAGCCGCAGGCGAGTCCTGCAAGCCTGCGAGTCCAGTAAAAGCACTTTTGGGACGTATTACGTACAATATTTTTTTTAAAATCGTCCAGAAACGGGAAGAACAATTGACCATTCTAGGCCGGAAAGTAAAAAATGAGTCCGGTAAAGTAAAAATGAGTCCGGTAAAACTTTTACCGGACTATCACAATGACTTTCCGGCTGTTTCCGGTTCAGTCCGTCAAAATGACATTTTCTAGCCTAAAAATAATCCAGAAACTACTATTTTCTGGCCGATTTTAAAAAAAAAGTATTATTTCCAGTTAGTTTTTATTATGTCAGTAGCTCACGTGTACAATAAACCCCTTTTGTATTTACAATCTTAACAATTATATAAAAAACAATATATTATTGTCTAATATCATTTAAAAGAAATGTTACTACTAACTTTGATTGTTACTGTAAACATTTTTCCCGTTTCAAATACATTATACCGACATTTGTATTGTTATTGATTTACAACCAAACATATGGATTTCCTGAAAAATAAATTTTCGTTAACACCCACTCGAAAATGTATCAAGCTAAAAACGGTAAACTATCCATAAATAACACCCAACCATTTTATGTCTTTACTACTTTGGCAATAATTAAAAAAAAAAATTTACAATGACGATTAACCACGGGTAAATAATGGCATTATAGACCAAATGACAGGCCCGTTTCATCTAATAACTTCAATGGGTCATTGATCTACGGATTTAGTTTTACAGTGTCAATAAAGATTACAAACGAAAGCTTTCTAAAATTAAGTACCTGTTTAAAAATGTATCTGTAAGAACTGTCTGTTAATAATTACATATTATATACACCTACGGTATATACGTCAATTACAGTTACAATTAAAAAAAAAATTAATTGTACATTTTATCTTCATTGTAACCTATTAACGTATAGGCCAATTTCTCTTTCCAAGCTTAAAACAAAGGGGTTGAAAGTGCAAAAACCGCTTGAATAAACAGGATGTTGAATAAACATGTAAATCTGAAGTACTTTAAACGTAATTATTCGTTTATTATAATTTGTTGACTGCAACCTACCCACCCAGCACAGTCTATCATATCATTTTACTGCAACTATGCAAATGTTTAATAGATAAATTAAGACAGTAAATAATGTATGTGGGCATTCACTGTAAACAAGGCAATTATTGTTAAGAATTTGAAACAAGCAATTCGAATGGTCAGAGTTTCGATAAGGTTAGCCATACTCATTATCACACATGACCGTGATATTGGTTCCGGACACTTTCGTTCGAAAAATACTTTTGCATGTGGGTGTCACGGATCTAATTAATCAAAATTGTTTATCCAATAATTCGCCGTTTGATATAAAGAGAATTGTGACAATGAACTAATTAATTAAAATTCCCTCGACAATGATCGCATGAGAAATTAATTAATCTAGGGAAGTTTGATACAAAGTGATACCTACTAAAAACTGTTAAACCTAAAGGGAGGTGTGAAACTGAAACTCTGAGAGGTAATAATACAAAGAAACTCTGAAACCGGTAAGTGAGAAATACTAAATCAAAATATAGGACGAGGGGTCGTTTTTATATTACTCCACAGTTGATATCTGCGGAGCATTAGTTACTACGACTACATTTACTATAATTTTGCTTTAGCTAAATAAAAAAAGGAAAGGTATAGCGTTTCACCTCCCCACTACTCACGATTGTAGAGGTAGTGGAGGTGATCTGCTTGGGTTTTCCAGAGCCTCTTAGCCTTAAGTTACAGAATGTTAATAGGAGGATATGTAAAGGGAGATACGTTCAGAAGGTATGAAGTTAAGGTGCTGAGAGGGTCGATCTACTGGTCCGTCATTCGCCCTGTAAGCTTCATATTATGACAAGCATGGTATAGCTTGTCTCAATTTATATCGTCTTGAAACTTATCTCGTAAAAGGATTTATTTTCAAATCTGCATTGTTAGTAGGTAAACACGTTGTAAATGTCTACCTCATTGACATAACAAAGGGGACCTCTCGGTATTTTATGACAGGGCAACAGAGGCGGACTAAGGTAAAAATATTAATATAGCAATTCTTTTCAAGGCATCCGTTTTATTTTAAATAAATTAAGAGTTTTAAACTAAATTATACGATATACAAATTAGTCGTATTATACTTACAACCACAAAGATTCTTAACGACTGATACTAATTAGTAATTATTAATTTGAATTGTTATAGCACTGGGGGACGCATACCTAACCCAACCCTGAGTGGGCTGGTAGGCATTTACAACGTGTTTATCTACTAACAATGCAGATTTGAAAACAAATCCTTTTACGAGATAAGTTTCAAGACGATATAAATTGAGACAAACCATACATATCTATGAAGAAAATCTACTGAAAAAACAGAACAGTATAGGAGCTGAACACGGCGACCACGAAGACGATTCGGTCGGTGGCTGCGATAGTTCCACCTACAACAAGAGATACCGTACGTAGCATTACTTATAAAGGTTCCATAAAATTAATTATATTAAGGGTTCCTATCCTCACAAGAATTTTAGTCACCCCACCGGCGGAAAAAAAATGATAACCGTTTCTTGGGACAGTGAAGGAAAGGAAAGTTAATGATTAATTATCTGAATAACGATAGCACGGTAAAAGGGGAGGATTACGTATACGAACAATACATCCCCTCAGGCGAAGGGAAAAGGCGAAGAAAACTGAGGATAGGTGTCCTGTTGCTCTACGATAATACACCATTGCACAAGTGAAGGATTTTAAAAGTTGCCGTTGTTGAAATCTACCATAATAATCATAGTCACGCTTTTAGGACATCGAGGTTATACGAGTTTAAGTGTTACCACCACTTAATTTCGGCCTGACTATGTCTAGAATATATCCAGAGAGACAGTGTCGCCAGCACTGCGCCCCATAGCCGCCTATTCTTATCCTAGGTAATCTTCAGATATTCATTTTATGCAGGCCGAGTCGACATCGAGGGGGAAAGATTACAAAGTTATCCTGGTGGGATCGGGAATCGAGCAGACTAATTGGGGTCGTAGCTCTCCCATTTTTAGTTTAAAAGCTCAAAAAAATTCTCAAGGGAATAACTTCATGTCGTTTTTCGGACATGACAGAGGAATATTTTTACGAGGGTCGATCCCGTGTTTGAAAACAGGATCCTATATGATCGACGTACTAATGTGCGCGAACTAGCAGAGGCCCTAGGCGCAGTGGTGTGTTGGTAAATTATTAACAACCGGCTCGCTCCAAATAATTTAATTTCAATTTTTCTTCCCTAATAGTACGTATGGGTATGAATCATAGAAACACAGGCACACCAAAACTAAGTCAATCATTTATTGAAATTAATTTTTTTACTTAATTTTAATGCAAGAAATGGTCAAATAATAACTATCTGATTATAAATTATAAAAAATATAATTTCACGTGTACTAAAAAAGTCATTGAACTGTAAAGTTGCAAATCTAACCTCAATTTCCAGAATATACTCCAGAGAAGTTATATAAGTATACATTTCAACGATTTAATGGCCGGTTCGCTAAATTTAACCGGTTCGCTAAATTAAAAAAAATTAACAACCGGCTCGCGCGAGCCGGTGCGAGCCGGCTCCAACACACCACTGCCTAGGCGTGTCGTATGGAACGGTTATAAATATCTTGCATGATAAGTTAATAAATATGAGGAAGGTGTCAGCCCGATGGGTGCCCCGGTTGCTCACTGACGACAACAAACGGGCTTCGCCTTAAAGAGAAATTCTAAGAAGTTTTTCCGCCGTCGTCACCGTTGATGAAACCTGGATCCATTATCATACGGAAAAGACCAAACGGCAATCCAAATAATGGATGGATTTTTCCGGGTGAATCTGCCCCGAAGAAGGCAAAGACAGTTCCATGGGCCGGAAAGGTAATGGTCACGATTTTTTGGGATTCGAAGGGAATAATCTTCATCGATTTTTTGGAGAAAGGAAGAACTATCACGGGACAGTGATTTATTGGACCGTTTCGATCCAAAATTGAAGGAGACACGACTCCATTTGTCTAAGAAAAAAGTGCTGTTTCACAACGATAACGCACCTGCACATGCATCCAAAATTGTCGCCGCAAAATTTGAAAAATTGTGCTACGAATTGCTGCCACATCCACCGTACTCTCCCGATGTAACTCCCTGTGACTTCTTTTTGTTCCCCAACCTGAAAACATGGCTCGGGGGGAAAAGATTCAGCTCGAAAGAAAACGTTATCGCTGAGTCAGGGGCATATTTTGAGGAGTTCGACAAATCCTATTTTTTAGAAGGACTAAAGAAGTGGTAGAAACGTTGGGAAAAGTGTATCGAACTAAAAGGGGATTATGTTGAAAAATTAAAAAAAAAAACTTTGTGAAAAACCTGCGTCTTGTTTCCAAACACGGGTACTTATTCATCGACCCTCGTACAATGGATTTAATTGTTATCGGAATGGTGTAATGTTTATATTCAAAAGAAGAGGATCTCTATTGAAAGTTTAATTTCTGTTGTTGTTCTAGTTCCTTGTTTGATTCATGGATAGTTCAGAAATGCATGCGTGCTGTTCAGCACCTTAATATCTTCTGCACTTCCCAATTAATAAGGGCTGGTTAATTGTTGAGAATCTGTTCGTGAAATGGATAAAGATTTCTTTTCTATGTAAAAGTGAAAGGTAGGTATTCTAATTTTTCTTATATCTTTTTGTGACTTTTACAAGAAGAAAAGATAATAGAATGAAGAGTACAAAGCAGTCTCGGCATACGCTAATCCAGTCTATTAGAAAAATGAAAAACATTCGAACCATCATTTTTTCATGATGATTCTGAGGTTCCAGGTTCTAAAAAGTAACGAGTTAACTACGGAGTGATATATTGGAAGAAAGAAGATATCTGAAATTAATGCAAAAGGAAGGAAAGAAGAACAACTAACCAAATTAGTTCACTCGCTTTTGACCTTGTAATCAAAGTGTTATATGTTTTCGTTATTGTATTTTTAGTTTTATGAAAAAAATTAAGAAAAGTGCTATCCAGATAACGAGATAGTTCCCTAAAGGCCTCTCTTGCATGATGACAGTCTAACAGTTCCATTTAGTCTTGTGATGCGCTTCGGTATCTTGATGAGTTATTAAGTTACTTACAGTTAGTAGTGGAAATGGAAGAGACGACTCACAAATATTTTAAAACGTATGGTTTATAAACAAAAATGGATAGTAATTGAAAACATTAAAATGTTTTGAATGGATGTCTGAAGAAATATGGAAAAATGAAATACATATTTAAGTAATTTATTTCTTACGAATTCACTTTCATACATTAAGTTTATAAACACCAGAGGGAGTGAGATCAATTTTGCAACCTGTTATCATTTCCTAAGGCTAAGTAGGGAGCGAAGGAGATCAAAATAAATCGGAAACTCTTCTGATCTCCTTAAAAGTTTTATTTTGTGTTAACGCAGACAATGGTAATGTGCAAGGGCGTACGCAGCTTTTTGGCTAGGGGGGGGCCAAAAAATAAAATTGTTTGGAAACGTGTTTAACATTTATTCCCTATGTTGTTCCTCCACAATCCTTTTCAATACATTTAAGCATCATACAATTCTCCTTGGGTATAAATACTATTTATTTAGAAGAATGGCCAGGAAATGCTTAATTTCACCTGAAATTATATGACCAGTAATAAATTTTAATATTTAGTACAATTCGTTTTGCGGCCAGGGGGGGCATCGGCCCCCCCTTGCCCCACCTTGCGTACGCCCTTGGTAATGTGGAGAGATCATCCTCCCTTATCAACAATAAATGGAGGAAAGAAGGAAATAGACGCAATATTAAAGCTAGTAAATATCCTTATTCTTGTATAATTGTATGGACATGCACTGTGAAGGTTTTTTCATTTATCTATTGAAACATAAAGAAATTATGGGTATAGTAATGAACTCGAATCCAAAAACACACAACCTCCCCTTCGAAATATCTTTAATGGACCAAACGATTTTGGTATGAGGATGACGAAAATTACATTAGAATTGATAAGTTTCTTGCGACATGTTTCGGGGTAGGCTTATCCCATTATCAAGCATACAGCGAAATTATTCTTAACACATATTGAAATTGATGAGGATGAGCTACGATAAGCAATAACATTAGACAATCTTAAAAAATACATATAAGTACCAATTGATTCACCTAAGAGTACATGAAGGGATTATAGACAGGGCGAAAAATGTCAAATTATTACAAAGAAAAGTTCTAGAGGCATTTCCGCGGAAAAGTTGGCAACCACTCTTTTTATATATATTGAAGTGTGCTGAAACCGAATTTGCTGTATGCCAGGCTGAAATTCTCTTCCATAACGCAAAAAAACAAGATGGCCGCCAAAATCGGAACTTGACGGAATTGTTGAGTTAAAATCTCATAGCACTAAGATTGAAATTATATCCAAGTTAGATCACAAGATCCTTAAAGCTGATAGATCTATTCTGCAGAGATTACTTGCTGCTACATCAGCAGGGAGAACTGTTGATCTTGATGCAATTCTACAGCATGAACTGTTACCCGTCCCCATTGCTTTGGCGGAAATGAATGGTTGCCTTAGAACTGGTAACAAAGCACTTCTTGCACAAATCATGTTGAATGATATATCGGTGAAAACCTCAATGTCTGAGGTTGACTTAGGATTTAATGCCACATTAATTTTGGACGCCATGGCAATAGTAAATGCAATTGGAAAACCACCCGGTGCAACTGAATTTGGGCATATTGGAATAGCATTCGTATCTGCTGTGCTGCGTGCCGGCGAACATTATAGCAGGATAGATGTCCTTTTCGATCGATATTATCCTCAGTCGATAACGGCAGGCACTCGGGCTAAGGGGGCGGGAGGTTCGAGAGGGATCAGAAGAGTTATCGAGAACGCGGCAGTCCCCCTTCCATCAAACTTTAAGGATTTCTTAACATATCCTGACAACAAGGCTGATCTGGCTATATTTCTTTCAGAGCTTTTACTGCATAAAGCTCCGGCAAACAAGACCATTGTTGCTTTTCACGCAATAACAGGCTGTGACACTACTTCGTTCCTTTGTGGTCTCGGAAAGAAGAGTTCTTGGAATATTTTCATAAATAACTATATGGGCCTCTTCGTAATTTTGGAACTGGAGACCAAACCCAAGAAATAATGAATGACGTCGAATCTTTCATTTGTCATCTTTACAAAGTCCCACAAATCAGGAATATTAATGAAGCTCGTTCGCTCCCGTTTAAGAAAGGTACTATTCCAGAACATCTTCCCCCCACGACAGATGCACTCAATTTGCACTTACAGAGAGCGCACTATCAGGCCTTGGTCTGGAGACAAGCACATGTTAACTACCCAGTTCTACCAAGTCCAGTAACAATGAGATGGGTACTACAAGGTGAAGATCTGTTTCTTCGTCTGATGACTCTGCCTCCCGTGCCAGAAAACTGCCTGGACATTACCTTCTGTCACTGCACATATCGATGCGCGCATAACCGATGTGGTTGCAAGAGGCTAAACTTGCCTTGTTTGCCCAACTGCGCATGTCGAAAAGAGCATGACGTCTGCTTTAATGGAAGTCAACAAGAAGACAATGAACAAGAAAACAATGACGCCGATGTTGAGTTTTGAAATTAGGTTCACAGTCATATATAATACAAGTTCATTTTTGTGTTTTAAATCTTGTTATTTTTTTAATTTTTTTAAAACTGGATATAACAAAGTTTTGATTTCCTATGCCATTGCATTATGTAATAAATAACGTTATTTCATTTAAATTCTGGTGGTTTTATCGAATTCCTTGACTTAAATAACTAAAATAACCTATACATGAACTCGATACAAACCTGAAATTTTTAATGTAAGTTTTGAAAATTTAGTTTAAGAAAATGAAGGGCCATTTTATTGTATGTCCTATTAAAAGTCACAGAGGACGAATTCAGCCTGGCATACAGCAAAATCGGATTCAGCACCCTTTAATTAGTCTAAAAAGTCAGGTTGCCAACTTTTCCTCGAAAACGCCTCTAGAAGTAAAATTTTTTGAATCTTCGCCTTGTCTATTACATGAATATAAATATATTACTTGTTGCTAACACATTAAAACCATTGAACGCGCCCCTATACGTGGCAAAATTTTAAAGCCTTGATAGTTAATATTAATTAATCAAAGCAACAGGTGGGAATGTGAAATGCAAATGGCAACTGACAACGAGTGATAAATAAATTCCATTTGAAGGAATGTACCAACTTAGGCAGTAGAACCAACCTAACTAAAGGGGGGGGGGGGGGGGGGCTAGTGAAAAATATAGTTACTGTATACAAAGTGTGCTATCTCTTATCTTTTCTTATCAATTCTAATTTTCGTCATCCTCATACCAAAATCATTTGGTCCATTAAAGATATTTCAAAGGGGAGGTTGTGTATTTTTGGATTCGATTACATCGACCCCTTTGTGTGTACCAGCGAACTCTTCCAAGATGTTATAGTAATGAAAGTAATTACACTTAAATTTGTAAATAAATAAATTGAGTTGTATTTAAAATTTAAAAAAATTTGAGTGTAACTATTATTATTATTATATTAAAATTATTAGTTACTTATGACGAGTTCCACAATGCCAGTTTAGAGAAAATTAATTCATTGTGACAAAAATAGGCAGTTTTAAAAATATGGTACTTTATAGTTATAAATTTTGTGGTTTTATTTTGCAAAGGTCTTTGATTTTTACCAAACTCTTCCACTTTGGGCATATATTCACTCCTGAACTACCCTTCGTCTTTATTTCTTTGCCTTTTGAATGAATTCAAAATAGATAATCCGTAATGCATTTGTTCATGGTTTTTAACGAATTGGAAACGTATGGAAGGAAAACTGCAAGAGCAATATACGAGGTTTGATCATAATCTAACAAGAAATTTGTTATTTATTATTCAATATTAGTTTTATCTGCTTCCCCTAGATAGCGCTTTTTGCAATCTTTGAAAGAGCATTGGAACACATTTTTGGTATGGTCTTCAGAGCTACGTCAGCGATTTTGGCATTATCTTTTCAATTTTTTTCTCTCCATACGACCATACCGCAGGAACTCGTGATGCACTACGCCATTTAAAACAGTGAGAAGAACCTAAACATTCTATCGAACCTTTTAATTTATTTTGACTATGGCTCTTCAGGCATTTTCCATTGGCGCAGTTTGGCCTTTGATTCCATGTTATACCCATAAATCCATGCTTCGTCAGTCGTCACCACCCGTTGAAGAAGTTATAAATCGCGTTGCTTTTTGGTCGAAACTCAGCGAGTCCAAAAAATACAATAATTGTTTAGCAAGAGCGTGTAGCATAGTAATTCCACAATCACTCGTAATAATTTTTTTCGGTCTCCGTCTAGAAAAACTGATGTTCCATTCGCTTAAATCGCCTCGAAAATAGCATTTTCCTGCCTTGGTAAGAAAAATGAAACAGGGATTTTGAAAGATTTTGAATTGGTACCACTGACTCAACGACGTTAACGCTAATTGCTGAAATGTCAAAACTTTTACAAATTCGAGGATAATAATTCTGTTTCACTGTATTTAAACTATTATATAGCTGAAGGTTTCCATCAGTTTAATAAATCGTAAATCACGTAATCGAGGCGTAGGTAATTAGCTATAAAGATGATGCGAGCACTTGCAAAACGGTTTCTGGCCGTGTAATGCACAAAACTTTTTCGGTCGACAAATCATTACACAATGGAGTGAGGACCGTCAATAGAAGAAAATAAATTCCTTATCGGGAGATATTTTAACAATAAATTAATAATTTGTTTTAATTTAAAGTATTTGTCGACCGAAAAAGTTTTGTGCATTACACGGACAGAAACTATTTTGCAAGTGCTCGCATATTGGGAGCCTCCGCTCCCAATATTACTCATACTTGCAAAAGTGCAGTTTCTAGCCTAGTGATACAAATAATTATTTCAACGTTAGCATCAGTTGTCATCTTCATCGTGTGGACGGCCCCCTTTGAAACATTTATAACACTCGTAAATTCTTTCCTTACTTATAGTAAACTCGTGAAAATCAATAGTCAACATTTCTGAATGTGATGTTGCACTTCATTACATATTTAAACTATATAGTTACTATAGGTAACATGTTAAATATGCATATTAATTAGAAACTGTAACAGCCATTTTACTTTTACTTTAAGACTTTTTTTATTCGATAGTTTCAATTTGTGTTCCAACACTTCGTACTCTCTTTAACATTAATTGCTTCATTCGATCCTCTTTCTTGCCTTTACATAAGTGTCTATGTTCGACAACGTACATGTTATCAATCTTTTTCTCATTTGTAAGTGTAAATTAATTAAATATCATATTTCAATATTATTCAGATCGACTAGTTCAATTTACTGCTAGAAATGTATGACATTCGTAACAAAATCAATTAAAATTTCAATTCGCTATCTTTATATTAACTTATTAAAACAGCGAAAAAAGTCTTTGATATAATGTAAAAATACAGTTAGAAATTAATTCACTTCTTTAACTGCATTTATTATAGAAAATAAATGTGTGTATTTCATAACATTCATTCCGTAGAACGCGGTAGGTATGCATCAACAGCAACAAAAAAAAAGACGTGAGAAACTATGATTAAAATACACCAACTTTCTACGTTTTATAATCGATACCCTTCAGTGACATAATGGTTAAGGAAGAAAGATATTATTTTGTTGGTTCTAGAGCCTGTTTTGATTATTAGGGTGTAAATGTAGAATTAGCATACCAATTTTATGGGTGTGTAACCTTTCATTTACAGTTGCTATTCGGACTTGTAATTGTCACCTGCACTATGTAATTTTTGAATTTTCCCAGTTCTAGCGTGATCGTTATTTATGTTTTTTCTGTTGCATTTTTTTTGCATGCGTAAATTGCATTTCCCATCGTGCCGTATTAACAGAAAGTTGTACAGTACTTCACATTTACCACCCCAGGCCAATACCTATCTAAAGGATTTTCACAATTTCTAATAATTTTAGCTTTGTTATGCTTCGCTAAAGATTATACATATTGTTATACAGACTGGGTTTTTTCCTATTTTCTCTGTGAGTCAATTAAACGGGAAAAGTGCAGAAATGGTTCTTAAAAAAATACGAAACAAAATGACCATAGAACCTGAAACAATGCTTTTTTTTATTGAAGTTTCCTGTTTATGAAAGTACCTATCAATACAGGGTATATCACGGAACCCGTTCATTAGACGTTTCTGGGGTCCCTTACCACTTACCCAGCAAACACATTTATATATAAAATACATAGGTATAAATTGTATAAGAGCTTTTTAGATTTATATAAAACTGGAAGAAAAATAAGAGATATTTAATGTCAGGATGTCAGCAATTTTCAAAATAATATATATGTCAATTAGATGTAAATTCTTTATATCTGTAGTACATGAATTTATATACGTTTTATGTATATTTTATGTAATATTCACATAAAAAATATTAGTCGTAAAAGCGTTGCGTTGACCAAATGGCAGCTACTCGAGCGTAATGTAATTATTACCAATGTAAAAAATTATTTAAGCAGTTTCATACAAAAAAATGGAAAAACTACATTTTTACGTGCAACTGTACTTTTAATTAACTTAATTTTTGCACGAACCCGTTTTTACCTGAACTGAAAGCCGACAGTTTATTATGATATTATATACTTGCTTGAAAAGTTTCCCTTAACCGGATTCGAACCGTTGCGGGTGGGCATTGCAAATTCCGAAATCCGACATGTGTTTTCTTTGTATCCGACTTTGTACCACTGCGCTAATCTGAAACATTCCTTTTTTTTATTTCGTTCTTCCTAACTTTGCGCTGTTTCGCGAGTTTAAATTATGTTTGATTATATCGTTGAGTGAAGTATTATTCAATGATTGTACCTACCTTTATGTTAAAAATGACCAGGATTTAATTTATTTTATATTATTTATTTTCTATATAAATTAGACGCATTTTAGTCGATACGGATCTAATATTAAAGGTACGTGAACTACAATTTTTGGCGTTATAGAAAACCCGCGCGTGCGATTAATTATGCGGCGCAAATAAAAACGGACTTTTATTTTCGACAATATAATATATGTAATGATAATTTATAATTATATTTACAGAAGGCATATATAAAAAATATGTAATACTTCTTACATATAAGATTTTACATATAACGTACATAAATCTAATCATATAAATATGACAGCACATAAATTTCATGAGTAATATGTAATTATCTATATGTATATGTTATATGAATTTCTGTATATAGAATATCCGTAAGTTTCTATACTATTTTGTAAAATATACGTAATCTGTGACATACGGTTTATATAACTTTATTAAAGAACACTTACATACTTGATATATAAAAAAGCATATCTTGTTGTATGTATATTTTATGTGTGTTTGCTGGGTATGAATTTGAAACTTACAGGTTAAGGATAACCCATAGCCTTCTTTTGTTCTAAAATATTGTCGATGTTGTACAACTTCCGGAAGGACCGGAAATCGCCATTCATCTTCTTATTTTAAATGGAACACTCTGTATATTATTGCATTTTTGGATTATACAATCGATTCTACGTTACACTGTATTAGATTATCTCATACCTATCTTCAACTGTTTTTGAGATATTATGATTTTTTAAAAAAATTGCGTTTTGCGGAGGGATGTTTAATAGCCCACCATTTTCTCTTCTTTGAATGCAAAACATTCATACTTTACAAACACGAAGTAAAACCATAAGGGTTCACAAAATACATTTGCAAACCTATCACAGATTATACACGGCGTTCAAAATTAATGGCAAAGTTAAAAAACTTCACACCAAAGTCATTTTTTTCAAATCGAATCATACTGTGAATCATGTAAATGGCGTAATATTTTTATATGACCCCATACAAAAAAAGTCTAGTAGGATTTCGAGAGGTTTCAATATCTTCCTGTTAAATATACCTTGTGTCCCACGCTAGGGGTACCTCATGGGATTTAACATGGGAAAATTGAAATTATTTTTTTCCTACTTCCCAAATTAAAAAATTGCAAAAATTTTGACGCAGATTTAAAGTGGCACTTAAAACGTTTCTAAAAACAATTTTTTGATTACAATTTGATAATTAATAAATTAATTACAGGCATTTGAAATTCGAAATTTTGAAGGTTTTTCGCGCATGCGATTCAGATCGGCTATCTTCGGCTACAATTTAATTTTAGCATCCATATTGCTTTAAAAACCGAAGAACCACTTTAAATCTGCGTCAAAATTTTTGCGATTTTTTAATTTGGGAAGCAGGAAAAAAATAATTTCAATTTTCCCATGTTAAATCCCATGGGGTACCCCTAGCGTGGGACACAAGGTAACGATTGCCGAATTAGGTACGTCACGGAGCGCCATCCTATCGATAATATTCTTGTCTAATTGAAGTAGGTCATGTAATGTATCTATCTGAGTTAAGGGTTATTAATAAAAACAAACCGTTCAATTAAACGGTTTCCGAGAATAGCGAAACGCTCCTGAAAACGTGACTGCCGTACATATTTTCGAATTTTCGTGACACAAACATTGACAATTATACCGATTGTAAATTCCGTTATTTGTAAATTTACTTTCATCGCTTCAAAGAAAGCGAACAAGAAAACGGTACGTCATTGGCAATTTCGTTTAAAAACCATCCAGAAAATGTAACTCGTCTTTCGTATTCAAGATTAATGGATTATAGGGTGGAATTTGTTCTTCTTTAAAATACGGCCGCAAAACAGCGACTACTTGAGTTGCCACGCTTTCTATCTTGTACGTTTTAGAACTAACTGCAGTAAAGGAACCACTTCGTCGAAGTCGAGACCATAGATGTGGAGAAAAAAATCCCTCCTCAACTCTCTAAAAATCCTTACACATCCGGGATGGCAGGGATAAGGATTACGTCACTAAGTACGGATAATAATCATTATTCAATAACTGTGAAATTGATTTACAATTAGCATAATATACAGCGTGTCCGAAAAGTATAAAATATCGTACCTATATATCCATTTTATGGAAAAATGTTTCAAATATGTATGCACATACAACGGTCATGGGCGACTAGATTAATAAGAATTATTGAAAGGTGTTGAAATACACCTATACACAGTTTTTCGCCGATTTTTCAAAGTTTTTCCGATGCAAGGCTATTAACAGCGCGGTAATTACCAGCGTTCAGCGGGTTCCTGGGAACATGGGCCCGGGCCCGCGCAACGGCTCGGCACCTTGGTGATTGGTGTCACGTAAAATATATCAGGAGTACAAATAAGTTTTGAGGTTTTTTTTGTAACATTAAAGTTTTATTCAGAGAAATTGGTATAATGTATTTTACTGGAAGTATTGTCCATCGTTAGCTACGACTTTTCCCCATCTTTCAGGCAGCATACGCATTCCGCATTGAAAAACTTTCTTATCTTTTGAGGTGATCCAAAAATCGACCCAATTTTTGGTTTCGTTGTAAGAAGTGATGTGCTTCTCGTCCAGACCATGAATCATCAACCGGAAGGAGCAATATTTGGTGAACAGGGCGGGTGGGGTAGGCCATCCCATTGAAGCACCTCCAAAGTGTCCTTGACAACTTTTGCAACATGTAGGCGAGCATTATCGTGCTCAAAGATAATTTTTAATGTCGTTTGGCATATTGGGGGCGTTTGAGCTTCAATACTAGGCTCAATTGCATCAATTTTTGTTGGTAACCTTCCCCAGCGATGGTTACGTTAGGCTGGAGAAAACCTGGGCGAGATTCATACGCCCAAGTCAAGTCGTTTAGGCCTATCAGTCTAACGTGGTCCCTTCTAAAACTTTTTGAGAAATTCATTGAGCAAATATCAATACTATGAACTTGCCATACACAGAGTAGTGGACATAACCGAAAGGGTGATCTCCTGTAAGGAGGTGGCTCTAGGGGCGTTCGATAATACCTCTCTAGAATCAATCAAAACTACTATGGCAAGCAATGGAGTACAACCTACCGTGCGTAGGTGGATGCACACCATGCTAAAACATACGAACGTTATAGCCTCGCTTAATAACCACTGTAGTGGTCAGCGACGCACGAGCCTACAAGGATGTCCACAGGAGGGAGTTCCCCTATCCTCTATTGTGGTAGCTGGTAGTGGACGGACTGCTGAGCTACACCGCTGTTGGCTATGCCGATGACATAGCGATTGTGGTACGTGGCAGATTTGAAAAGACCTTATCATATGTGGTGCAGGGAGCTTTAAATCTAGTGGAAGTATGGTGCGGAGAAGAGAGTCTATCTGTTAATCCAACAAAAACTAACGTCATCCTCTTCTCGCGAAGAAAAGGGCCGGCAAAGCTAAAAGACATGGCAATTGATGGCACCAAGGTACAGGTAGTAGGAGCAAAGGCAAATACTTGGGCATAACGCTAGACCAAGGGCTAAACCTTCAAATCGCACATAGAAAAGACCACAAAGTCCTTGTGGGCCTGTAGGCGAGCGTTCGGAAGCAAGTGGGGCTTATCTTCAATGATGACCCACTGGATATACACCAGAATGATCATACCGATCATTACGTGTGCCTCACTGGTGTGGTGGCATAAAACCTCCACCCAGAAGAACATACGGAAACTTAGCAGCGTACGGCTTTTCTTGAAATAACGGGGGCAATAATGACGACCCCTACTGCAGCTATGGAGACCCTCTTGAACCTACCGCCACTAAACCTAGTAATTAGGGCAGAGGCGCTCAGAGGGGCATACCGGCTGAGAGTTAACGGCGAGGAAGGATCGTCAAGGGCGGGTCACTCGCTAATTTAGACGAAATCTCCAAAGATAAAAGCCTTAGTATGATAACTGAGAGGATACCCAAAACAGTTTGTCCCACCAAACTGTTTAAGACAACAATCCAGTAAAGCAAAGCTAAATGGAATCGTGCATTACACAGACGCCTGGAAAACCATTAAGGGCACTGGCTCTGGAGTATACGGGAGCAATGGACGGGGCTGCGGAATTTCTGTAAGCCTAAGACAACAAGCGACCGTATTCCTGACAGCGGCTGCTCAGCTATTAAAAGAGAACCTTATCAAAAGGAAAATCTTTATAATGACATACAGCAAAGCAGCGATTGTAGCAATAGACTCATATGTGGTAAATTCAGGGCTAGTCCTGGAAAGCACACAAATGCTAAACGCACTAGGTAAGTGCAACTCAGTCACACTAGTGTGGACACCTGTGCACCCGGGAATCGCAGGTAATCAGGTTGCTGACGAGCTTGCGAGAATAGCAAGCGCAAAACCATTTATAGGGCCGGAACCGGCTTGTGGGATTACCTATAACACAATCAAAAAGGAGATTTAGACAACACTCACGAACGAGCATTGCAAACATTGGTCGAAAATCCCAGGACAGAGTCATTCCAAGATCTTCCTGGAAACACCAAACGGGGACCTAGCTACGTCCATCTTAAAGTTAAGCAGGACGAAGATAAAATTTGCGACAGAAATGGTCACGGGTCACTGTCGCCTGAACAAACACCTGCATAACATGGAAGTGACCGATAGCCCGACATGCAGGGGTTGTGGTGAGGCAGATGAAACGCTCTATCACGTTATTTGCCAAAGTGAGACATTCATAAAGGTAAGGGAACATCTACTTGGAAATGAAAAGGTTAACACAAGAGTTACGAAGTAACGAAGATTCGCTCTACTAAAATCCCGGACTTTGTGAAAGATACAGGTATTCTTGAAGAGTACACAACACCGGGGAGCACAATAGACCAAACGGTCGCAGTAAGGGAACCTATTGGGACCACCCCACAATTATAATAGGCTGGAGTAGCTCATAGTAGATCACACCAGATGCACAGCATTAGTATCTTGCCATGAATATTCTGTTTTGCTGTCGAAGTTGGTGCATGGGCGGCCTTACGCCACGATTTTCTGCGCTTTTGGTTGTCGTCCCTCGTCACGATTCGATGCAAAAAACCCTTCCGTACTCACACGTTTTTATCGATGGAGCATGTTCTCCATAAGCTTCACACAGTAATCGATGTCCATCAGCTGCACTTTTCTTCAAATTAAAATAAAAAAGCAGCATTTGCACAAAGTGTGACATGGTTAAAGCACAAAAAAGTATGTTGTTTACACTTCAGCACATACTGATTTTTAGAGGGAAATGATGACGCTTCAACATGAATATACTTACAAAATGGTCCCATTCAATTTAATGCTAGTTACTCCATTTTTTGTAAATCCCTCATAAATTATTTGTACTCCGTATAAAAAAAATTAATTCATTAAATTTTGAATTTGGACCCACTGTGTAGAAAATTCCATACAATATCTAAATAATTATCTAACATATAAATTTATTCGGTATATGTATGATCATGTTCCTTATTTTGTTATTTGTATTTTTGTGAAACCCTGAGCCCCCCCCCCCCCCCCCCCCCCCCCTCCACCTGACAGTAGGTCCCGCTAGTAACTTGGTGAACACAGGCCCGTAATTGCATCGCTACAACACTGCCTATTAATATTTTATATTTTTGAAAAGAGAATAAAAAACTCTATCAAATAAAATGGCTATTGTAGATACATCTTGTTATTAAAAAAAATTATTTTTATCGCTTGGGCTTTGGGTTTAAAGAAATAAAAAATGTAGATATAAAATGCCATGTGCCAAATAACTTTTTTTTTTTAATTTTTCCATAAAATGGATATTTACAAAGATATATGCGATTTTTCAAAATTTTTAGGACCTATCAATGATAATCATGAAACTGAGATCAGATTATTTTAACTTAGAAATTTACGTTTTAAATACGTTACTTTGGTTACCTGTACACACAAGCAAAAATATGACGTTATTCGGCAAAGTATCGCCATTGTTATAAGACGTATTTGTTATTTAGACATAGAATAAAATTTAATAAGAAATGTCCTTCTGTCCTTTTTCATTTCATTCCTTTGTCCTTTGTCCATTGTCTTAATTGTAGCAGCGGTCCTCTCACTTTTCATAAAATTAAAGTAGGCTACAAGGTATAAATATTGGGGCGCCACCCCTTTCCAAAGAATAACCAATTAACCATATATGTATACAAGAAATTTGAGTAAAACTACAATTATTATCTCTCTCTCACGTGTATTATGTTTCAGGGGTGAAATACGTTGGTAAAACACGTGGGGTAATTAAAACCCATCCTCTATCACTATTAATTAAATGTAGTTGGTACCTATATGTGCAGCTGAAGTAAAATTTTAATTAATTCAATTTATGTACTGTACCATTTTTAATGAAGATAATCGAATGTAATTGATTTTAATAAAGAATACGGATGAGTTGTTCCGTTGCTTTCATTTAAGAATTGTGTCCTACTAGATGCGTTTGGGCATGTAATCAGTAGTGAAGTAAATCTGTATATATATTGTATACACGTTTCTAAAGGGGAGAGAAGATTAAACGGTCCCATTAAAACTAGGCACACGTCATTTATTATAGGTACTTCCATCGCTCGAGAGAGAGGATTTTTAACATAAAAGAAATAACATTGACCCTCTATTAGTATTCCTAAAGCAGTAAATGTACTCTACCGGATATCCTTGGAATGATGCACTGGCAATTATGACAAGAGACGGCGGGCGTTTCCGGCTAGACAAAAATCATTCGGTAAACAGGCTTGTAACATTCTGTCGATTCTATTGAAAATTAAATTCATTGTTGTTAACAAAACTTATTGATGCTATCAATACCGTGAGAGATATCTTTTGAAAGTACATACGAGTACGTATAATGTATGTAATCATACGGCGTGATTATATCTGAAAATCCTGTTGATTATTAATTGAATTGCAAGTAGATATTACATGTACCATTATTACAGAGTGTTCTTTATGAATGTGTAATTATATGTAAGTGCTGCGTTTAAACCATCAATTTGCTCCGTTTAACTAAACGTAGCGAATTGAATTTGGGCTTCTTCGCACTATCGTATATCTACATCACGCCGATAATTAAGCCTTTCTATTTCATACACGATTTGCATTCGAATTAGCAACAAAATATTTCATAATGTTTGTCAAGTTGAGCATCAATCGCTGTAAGTAAAAAAAAAATTAATTTTCTCTTTCATTGAATTGGTTTTCTTTGGCGGTTTCTTTGACAATTGATAACTGCAACTTCTTTTCATCAGACTGCGAAATGTATTCCATTATACGGCTATACATTTCTTGCAAAAGGGTATTTGGTGAATTACCCCACGCGCCTTAACCATCGCGCCACTATTTACTGCCGTAAGGAATAGAAAGTCTCAATTTACGAAAAAACTATCGCACTTAAGCTTAATAAAGTTGCACTAAAATTTACTGGGGATTCCAAATATGCAATAATAAATAGGATATGCTATTTAAAAAAATGAAGAAAAATTAGTTTGAAAATATCGATATTTGGAGCAAAAAAATGAACATCCTGTATGAAATAATGTAATGTTTCGTCACGGTTGAATACTCTGATTCAACCCCAAGTCCACCACCGAACTTACGTAAAAACAAAAACAAGACGTTTAAAAAATACAAGCGTATAATGGAAGGTTTGATATTTAGCAAAAAAATATGTATTAATTAATATCTTGGTAACGCTGCGCATTAATACAAAAATAATGTACGAGTAAAAAGTTCACCCAAGACCCCTACATTTGCGCTTAAAAAAAGGGGGTCATTCCATTAAAAAAAATATATTTTTATGCACCATACTTTTTGGAGACACCCTGTATGTGTCTAACTAATTTACAAATGTGCTTCCTCCAACCTAATTGCCATCCCGTATATTTATTTTTTAGTAAATTTAACAATAAAGCCGTACTTGAAGAACGGGCTACTAAAAGGACACCCTGTATGTAACCAAACCTTATAGTGCGGCGGTTAAGAACTGGTACTGTGAATTTGTGATTTGTGATAAAAAGTATGAGATTTGGTACAATTGTTTTCAAGACTCCATCTAATAATTATTCTAGATATGGGGCACGGTTTCCACCCTATCCGAAGACCCCTTTTTGGGGGTTTTAACTCCCTAAAATTTGGTTTTCTTGAAATATCTCGCGATAGTGGAAGAAATAAGCAAGATTATCATGCCATTTCTTGACCGTGAGTTCGTAACTGTGACGCGAATCAATGTTGTGTGGGATTGCACCAAGAGAACAGTCTGAAAAATGCAACTCGAGATAAACGAGATACTGGGGTTCGGATCAAGGTACAAAAATCCCAAAGAATTGAGTTGACATTTTTTGGCAACCGAGATTTTGAGCATAGACATTCCAGAAGGTAAAGAAATGTACACAACTCACGGAAAAATTCTGCTATACCCACATGAACGTCAAGATCTTGACACCATGAAGATTCTACATGCACTTGATGCTTCCCAGAGAGGTTGTCAAAAAATAATGCTGGGAACAGTGGACGCCGATGTTGTTCTTCGGGTATCTGTTTACACACAGATACCATTATTGACGGAACTTTGTGTATCTATGGGTACAAGCCACAAAGTCACCATATGGGATAGCTACAGATCTTGGTATGGGCATTTCATTGAAACAATTACTATATATGCGCGACTAGAATCTGCACATTTTTCAGATTCCAAGAATGTCAAATCCGCAATTTGTACTTAAAATCTCCACAGCGGCGTATTATTTCTGGTGCGGATTACAGCCGTGCGTATATGGGATGATTCTATAATTCTTATTTTCCTCTTGGGTTATAGGTGAAGAGAGGCCAAGAGCATTTCCCATGTTTCACGCTTTGACAGGCTGTGACACTGTAAGTTCATTTGCGGGAAAAGGCCAGAAGTCCTCCTTCAATGCATGGGACAGCCACTTCCCTGTCATTTATTCAGGAAGGAAAGGATGGCTCTATATGAATCGTACAAGTGATGCATTGTTACTACATACTAAAAGAGCGGCTCTTCAGGGTGGTAAAATTTTGGAACTGTGTCGAACCACAACCAAGTCTTCCCAGCACGGCAGATTGAGGTTTGACCATGACCGAGGAGAAGAGATGGGTGCCGTAGTGGATATCACTTCCAACTGCCGCAGAGTGCTGCAACAAACTGCCCACGTGTTTCTGCAAGGAATGTGGAAAACACTATGCAGCTGTACCAAAAAAGGTTTACCATGTACAGAATTGTGCAATGTGCAAGTGTGACGGCCAATGTAGAAGTTCGGATGAGCATTCTGATAAATACAATATCGTTCAATAATTTTTACTTTGCTCTTTCACATCAGGTACCTACAAAACGTAGGCCTCTGTTCACCATTTTACTAAAAATTGCATAAGAAACGAGTTTCGTAAAGTACAGTGGTTAGAAAATACGTAAATTTGAAATTAAAAAAACCACTAATTTTCAAATTACGTTTTTGGATCTCCCGTCTGGCCATCATTTTGTGGAGAATTTGATGGAGGACAACTTTTATTTGAAACTTTTTTGTCTAAAGGTCCACTATCGAGAGATAATTCCAGAAAACCGAATTTTAGGGGTACTTTTTGTATAACTTTCTCCCTTATTTCACTGCTTTCTTTCTTGATATGTTCCTTACTTATATTATTTAATGGTGTTGTGATCTAACTTTTTGTTAAACCCGATTTTCACTTCTTTCTCTTTTTCTCATAGTGTTCATGTTCATATTGTTCTGTTCCTTCGACACATTTATATTAGGTTATTACACACATCGTCAATCCCTTTACTTCCTACTTTCTTTGCTTTTCCATTTTAATATTTTTTCTGTAAATCCATTCAAGCTATCTTTAATATGTATTTCTGTAGCCTGTTTCAACATTTTTTGTATCTTTCCTTTTGACTCATTGTTCTAGCTCTTGATTTTCTTCTTTTATCTTCTTTTATTTTTCATTTTATCCTTGCCTTTGGTTTCGTATTAAGTTTTTTCAAATTTATCTTAGTGACCACCAGTATTTGATTTCCTGTTACCTTGTCTGGTATTAACCATTTTACTTTGTGTTGTTTTTTATATGAATTTTTGTTACTCATTATGTACTGTACATGTTTGTTTCGTGTAATGTGTTTTTCCCCGGAACGTTGATTAATATTCCTCCTTTCCCACTTTGAAGCCTATTGAAGCCTCCAATCGCCACTAGACTCAATCTTTTTGACATGTTCTATTAAAGTTCCTCGTAAAAGACACCCTCTTCCTTCCCTTCTGATTCCTCTGTAGACATTTACTATTATTATGTTTGCGATTTTGTTAGATAGCTATTCTACCTTTTATCATCTTAAATATTATTATTTGGCCACTGCATTTTCTGTCAATCATAAACTTTGTACCATTCCGCCCCTTTCTTCTAATTCATCTAATTTTTTTTATAACGTAGCATTTCTTTTGCTACTTCTTCCATTTCTCCTACTTTATCGAGTTTACGACCTATATTCTAAGCCTTGCTCCTCTTTTCCTGTTATTGGCTTTCTCTTTAGTTTTCGGTTCTACTTTCATTGTCATTGTCTGATTATGTTTTTGCCTGTCTACGTTTTCATTCACTACCTTTTTGATTTTTATTTTCGAAACAATTATTACCTAATTTTTATGCTTCAAATTTGTAAAACACATGACTGAGAAAGTAAAGAAAGTTCTAAGAGTTTACAAATTTAGACAGTTTTCATTTAAGCACCAAGATATTAAATATGTTAATATTTCCTTATTGAACCCCCCTGGACAAACTTTTGGTTGATTGGGGTTTATGTTGGTTATCCCAAGTTTTTGATTCAGAAGCTTTTTTACCACACTTTCCACAAATTTAAAGTTAAAAATCACACCACCTTGCTTTCTAATATGGTTGAGACCCTAAAAAGTTTCTCTCCTTACCTTACAATGGCACAGCCTCTTACTTCTTCGAAAAATTCTTCAAACAATTTGATATTTCTATTGGTTTTTCCTCAAAGCACAACCTGAAGAGTTACTTGGTGCACACGAAAGACTAATTAGACCTTATTGATAAGTCTGGTGTCTACAAGTTAATTTGTAGCACCTGTGGATCCTTTTACATCGGTCAAACTGGCCGGAAGTTTAAAGCCAGATTTGGTGAACATTTCCCTTTACTCGATCCCTTTGTTCGGTTTCAGTGTTGGATTGCTACGATGTTTTTAATTTTAATTTTTGAATGACCATGTTGTAATTTTGGAATTTTACTTCACCTCACTCACGCCCATTACTTCATTTTAATATCAACTTAAACCTAACTCAACCATTACACTTAGAGTAAGTATACCTTATTGTTAGTTTTATGATTAGCAAATATTTTGGAGCCTGATGATGACACCAAAAGGTTGTCGAAACATGTCGTATTCTTTATCACTTTAATCAATTTTCACCACTTCGATTTTTAATCAAAATAAAAGTTATTCATGGAGGAGGTTGTGTGATTATTTGGTTATTATCATTATTCACCCCATTTGGAGAAACAATCACTTTACACCAAGAATATGAATCCAATCAATCTTGACTAGTATTTTAAAGTTAGAGAGAAGTATAAAGCTAAGGCAGGTGGAGGAGGGTGGTAGAACTCCATAACCATCCAACTCTACGTGGTAAGTTCTGGGTTGTGTCTTTTTTACAGTAAATAAAACACAAGCGCCGGTTCAGATTTTAGGGAACCTCCAAACGATGCCGGAAGAATTTTGAATTTGACGAAAGGTAACTTTTCCTCATTAGCGCTTTCAGAAACTTGAAAGAGAAATTTATTTGCCTACATTCGATCCACCCTAGTATTCATCCCATCTGCTTTTTCTTCTGTTAAAAATTATTGGAATGTCAAAACTTTCTATGTCGATATTACACAATTCTTCGTCGTGGTTCACATCACTTCATCTTTTATGTTTCTAATATAAACTGGAGTACAACAAAATTATTTATCAACGTGGCAACCCTTGAATGAAACAAAGATACGTTTTAAATTTATATTTTATGGTATTGTTAGTATTCTTTACGCCTCCCCCCCCTCCCCAACTTTTATCTACTAAATTTAGGAAAAGAAACCCCCGGAAAAAAGACCCACCGGTAAAAAAATCCAGAAAAAAACCCCTAGGAAAAAAGAGCCCCGGAAAAAAAACCCGACAAATAATTATAGATGGCTGTGAATAAATTTTGTTGTTGATGACGATTATAAACGCTGAATAAATGATATAATAACATATACTTTAGATTTATAGTGCATTATATTTTACATCAATATTACAAAATTATACATAATATATAAGGTATCAAAGAATGAAAATGTATCAATTGAAAAAAATATACTAAACCTGAAAATAACCTAGGCGCTTTAGTGGCAATCTACGTTTAAGTTTAGCATTACTTTTATTTCCAAACTTTGTATATTTATATATTTATTCACAGCCATCTATAATTATTTTTCGGGGATTTTTCTTTTTCCTATGGGTTTTTTTTCCACGTTTTTGTTACCGGGGGTCTTTTAACGGGGTTTTTTTACCTAACCCCGCTTTTACTATACACTCTGTGGCATCATCTCAAAAATTTGATGATTGTGTTCCCTATGCAAAGTAATCAGAAAATCAACAATTTTTCAGCACTAACCGCTTGATTAATAGTAAATATTATGCCCTGGCGGCTACAAACCTTTATAGGCAAGAAGTTAGATAAGTTTAATCCTTTAAATGGCGAAAATACAGAACGCGTTCTTAAAAGGAAGTGTAAACTAGATGTAGATGCATACAGTTTAAACATAATTTATTGCTTAACGTTTTATTTTGTTTATAATAGTATATATGCAATTGCATTTATAAATTTAATTTAACTGTTAGGGGCTCGGGGCTAATAAACAAAATTGCTCGTTTTCTATACAATTTTCAAAGCGAAGCTTTCGCTTTTCTAATATTATTGAATTTCTAAATTGCACCGATTTATGTGAAAGGTTAAAACGTCATATCGATTTCATTGTTTTATAATAATTTTTTTTCTTTAGTTAACATTTTATTGATGGAAGTTCTTCTAAATGCAAATGGTTTGTCGGTACTTGAAGGTGTCTTGATTACATTACTTTGAGCGGAATTATTTTGATTCACCCACGGCAAAAATTTTAATGGATTCTCTCTTTGTGATCACGCTGCTCAGTACATTTTAGTACAAACGCGTTATAAACTACACCTACACGTAAACAAAATTGATATATTCGATTATAGTTTTAAATGTTAACAAAGATTAAAGCGAACTATCTTAAGATTTATTAACGTTATTACATATAAACAAGATTTATATCGGCATACCTGTTAAGTTTTTCTTGTACAAATACTTGTAAAGATTAAAGCGGGAACCGATTACTAAATTAATTCTATGATCTTCGCACATAAACAATTACCATCATGAGGACAAAACAATTTTGTTAAATTACAATCCATGGACGTGAGTAATACACTATATTTAGTAGCGTTAATAGTATAAATTAGAAGGGTATCGCAATGCAATCTGTTATAATTTGTTTACAACAATCATTGAATTGACGCTTAATTTGCAATCTAGATTCTAGAAGTACTTCCGGGTACAAAACTGTAGTACCAATCCCTAAGGAATTTTCGTATCTAAAGTCGGTATACGCGTTATGTATACATTTCCTTCAGACCTAAAGGGAAATTGTAGATGTTCATTGAGTAATAGATGACGTTTTAAACCAGGTCATAACGATTTATAATGCATAATTTAAGTTTATCTCATAACAGACCTATAATGTCGCACGGATTGCTTACAAATGTAATATCTTATCTATCCATGATGCCATCGCTGCTACTCTTCAGTTCTACAGCCTGTGAGAAAACCATCGGTTACGTAAGTGATGGTCTTTTAATATTTAATTATATTACTACAGCGATACCGATCAGAAAAGAAACTCAATTATATGCTCTATAACCTATAAACCAATATCTCATTACCAATTAAAAGAGGAAAGTGCCGGTCGAGAGTGTCTATATAAGTCAGGTGTTTTTCTATAGGTACTTTTTAGATCACCAAATGATTCGGTGCTAGGAATTCTAAAACACCAAAACCCTAGAGAGATAAGCTTGTTTAAAGCTGAAATTTTACGATTTAATTAAGAAAAATTTGTATTTTCCCAATTTTTAAAGTACAACAAAAAAACAACGTGACAGTCGAAATGAAAATATATTAAAGCGCTTACGCTAACAATAATAAAAAAATTCTGGCAAGTTGCCACGAGACTTCCCTCGTATTAACACTTTTTTCAAAAAATAAATACCTACTACTGAATTCAGAAAAAAATACTCTTAAACTACATACAAAACTGCAATTTTATCTTATAAAAAAATGAGTGCCGCCATTTTAGCTTACACCGGAAGTGACGTAATCAAAGGTAATATCAGCATTTTCATTCTTGGCCCGAATGCAATCGATTGGCGAAAACAGCATTTCGATAACTTTAATAGTTTCTGAGTATAGAGCGTTGCAGTCATTTTTTAAAAATGATTTTTTTAACACATTTTTCAAAAAATAAGTATAGCACAATATATATTGCTGAATTCAGAAAAAAATACTCCTATTTAAACTACATAAAAAAACTGCAACTGTATCGGGGGTAAATACATAAGATGTTGATTTTTTATCGATAGAATTGCTTTTTACACGAAAATTTTATTACCATGGTTACAAACTCGAGAATCAACACCTTAGATAAATTCACGAGCGCGTAGCGCCAGTGAATTTATCTAAGGTGTTGGATTCGAGAGTTTTTACCAAATGGTAATCAAATTTGAGTTCCTTAAAAAGCAATTTTATCGAAAGAAAAAAATTAACATCGAATGTATTTTAGGGAGATTAATGCACTACTTGTAGTATTTCAAAAAAATTTTTGACGTTTGACGAATTGCGCCAAAGCCTGCTAAATTTCGAGTTTATAGTTAAATAAAAAGCAATGAAAGTATGTTCTAAAATGTACGTAAGAGAGAGACGATGAATCAAGGTGAAACTTTTATCACTTATTAAAAATGTACCTAGCTTTTTATCGATTATTGGTAATTCATATGTGATTGGTCGTTTTAAACGAAATTCATTAATTTCATTGGTTTATTTTTCTGGAGTGTATTAATCTTATAAAAAAATGAGTGCCGCCATTTTAGCTTACACCGGAAGTGACGTCATCAAAGGTAATATCAGCATTTTCGTCCTTGGCCCAAATGTAATTCATTAGCGAAAACCGCATTTCGATAACTTTAATAGTTTCTGAGTATCGAGTGTTGCAGTCATTTTTTAATAATTATTTTTTTAACACTTTTTTCAAAAAATAAGTATAGCACAATATATATTGCTGAATTCAAAAAAAAATTCTCTTTTAAACTACATAAAAAAAACTGCAACTTTATCTTATAAAAAAAATGAGTGCCGCCATTTTAGCTTATACCGGAAGTGACGTCATCAAAGGTAATAACAGCATTTTCGTCCTTGGCCCGAATGTAATCGATTGGCGAAAACCGCATTTCGATAACTTTAATAGTTTCTGAGTTTAGAGCGTTGCAAGGAATGTGTACGTACAGACTACAGACTACAGACGACAGACGGAAATTTTTTTTTTGCATATTTTGAATCTACGTATTCGGAAACGCAAAGATATGTAAAAATTTCCATAGGTCAAATTTTTTTTTTTGGAAAACTAATACAATACTTCCCTTTTACTTCGTACTCGGGAAGTAAAAAATGAGTGCCGCCATTTTAGCTTATACCGGAAGTGACGTCATCAAAGGTAATAACAGCATTTTCGTCCTTGGCCCGAATGTAATCGATTGGCGAAAACCGCATTTCGATAACTTTAATAGTTTCTGAGTTTAGAGCGTTGCAAGGAATGTGTACGTACAGACTACAGACTACAGACGACAGACGGAAATTTTTTTTTTGCATATTTTGAATCTACGTATTCGGAAACGCAAAGATATGTAAAAATTTCCATAGGTCAAAATTTTTTTTTTGGAAAACTAATACAATACTTCCCTTTTACTTCGTACTCGGGAAGTAAAAATACAAACAGTAACGGGCATTTCGAGCAAATGCAGACGATGTTCGTTCTGCAGATGTCATAATAATTGTTTGTCATTCGTCTTTTTTTTTATGGACACATTGGCAGGTGATCCTTTTTGGAGGTCCTTGAATTGATCTTTCGTCAACTGGTTCCACCTTGCGGTTATCTTCAATAGAAGATGGAAGTGAACGCTGCAAAGTTGGTGCATTCAGACGAGATCTCCACCAAGGAAATGTTCAAGCATAAACATCTTCCTGTTTAGGGCATTTTGTCTTGATTTTTACATGTTGTTGACATGAATGATGTAGGAATTATATAGGCTGTAAAGATCCGCAAATTTTATGGATCCGGATATCGGATCCAAAAACATCCGGATCCAATAGATCCGAATACCGGAAATCCGGGTCTACGGAATTGGGGGTTAAATCCGGATCCATGGATCTACGGATTTGTGAGTTAAATCCGGACCTGCATTACTATTACTTTACATAGCATCCGGATCTAAAGTCTGTAGCTGTATCCGTATTTGAATAAATTCGTGGAGGAGATTACTAGATTACAGTAAATTTAATTTACTGATCCAGATACCTCCATTTTGAGATTCCCATGGATAGGTACATTTTATAGGTATCACAACGAATCACGAAGTTCATTCCATACATCGACAACAGAATTCACGTGTGATCGAATTTCGGATCCGGATACGAGGATTCGAATTGTGTATGAGATCCGGAGTAATCCGGATCCGGATATATCGTAGCTGGGGATCCGGAGAAGATCTGGATCCATACCGGATCTTGTTTTGAATCCGGAACCGTTTCACAGCTAATCGATCATTCCAAAAAAAAAGACACAACCTTTTCGTTTTTCGTGAGGTGTTCATGTTTCAACACCTTTTGTGCTGTTGCAAAAGTCAATAATATCTAGTTTACCAGTTGTTTCAGAAATAAGGGTGCTCTCTGAATGCATAGTACTCAAAAGTATAACATTTCTTTTTTGGGGACATATGACAGCAAGGTGTTTGCCTTATCAAAACAGTATTTAGCATCACCAGCTAAGTGATTCTTTGTAGCAAGCATTTCTGGGAGTATTTCTCGTTTGTTTTTTCTTACTGTACCCACCATAGTAAAGTTATAAGGAACTTCTAAGAGATCATCAGCAAGATTCATTGATGTAAACCAATTATCCACGGTTATGTTCCTGGAAGTGAGTGTTTTACATAGTACTCTGCTAAAGGCATGTTGTCGTTCCTCTTGGTACTTTTACCAAGATAAGGGGATGCGTCTAACATGTATTTTCTTCCAAAATCGCAAACCATCACAAGTTTCAACCCGTACTTGGCTGGTTTGCTTGGTATCAGTGCCCTTTTTAAGATTTTCGGGGCCCTGGGCCATTCGTACGTGGGGGCCCCTCTCCCCATATAAAATTTTTTCAACAAAAACATATATTTTATAGTTTTATTATCTTTATGGCGTATAGATTATTAGACAAGTTTTCTTCGGGCCTTTTGTAAAACAAGATCTTCGATCATATCGTTAAAATCAATTTCTTGCAAAACAAACATCATTTTCAATGCTCATCGGAGATAAACATTTTAACCGCTCCTGACTCATATTGTTCTGCAGTTCATTTTTTATTAGTTTGAGCTTTGAAAATGATTTTTCGCCACTAGCATTGGTAATCATCAAAGACCAGAAAATCCTAAACGCGATTTCTCCACAAGAATGTTACTTTTCAGAAGCTTATACATATCGCCGAACAAATTGAGTAGTTGATCATAAGCCTTCGAACGTTGTTGCAGTTGAGTGATCAATGTGTTGATAAATTGGAAGACAGACCTCAATTCTGAATTTCTCGCGGCCCTGGAACTGGGTATCTTCTGTAGCTTCATCGAAGAAAGTCAAACGGGAGCCCCTTTGTCTTGAACGAGTTGTATTAGTTTTGTATTCGAAGTCCTGGTAGATCTGTTTTGAAGTAGCTTAGTAGATTTCGAACTTGTCGCGTTGATCCTTCACAAACGCAGTCAGGGAGTCCACCAACTTGAGCGCTACATCGCGAGGAAGACTGTCACTCTGTAGACTCTTCGAGGTCTCGTTGTACCTGACCAAAATGTTGCTCCACATCTCGGTCAGCAAAACAGTGTACAACATTTGCATTTTCTTCCAAATGCCCCGAGCTTCGTTTCGCGTTTCGGGTAGTTCTTGTTGGTCATCCATAGCCCTCATCCTCGATCATGCTTGCGTACTCTTCTGTAACGCTGATACAGTATTCGCGTGTGAAGATCATCTGGTATCTGAACCATGCGTGGTCCGAGAGACTCTTTGAACACGTTTCAACGATGAGTAGAACTTGCGAAGAAAGCGTAAAGTTTTTGCAGAAACTGGAAGTAGTCTGTTGCCTCCATGACGCACCCAGCGGTCTCCCCAACAACATGGTTCAAGCTGTGCGCCAGACATGGGACGAAAAGAGTGGATGTACTGTACAGTGTTCCTTAAGTTTCGCTTGCAACCCATTGTACTGCCCTACCATGTTTGGTGCGTTGTCGTATGTTTGCCCACGGCAATTCTCTAAACTTATACCTTTTTCTATAAAAAAAAATACAACGGTATCGGACAAATACACTACTCCATGCCATTCCATTGATATGAAGTCCAAGAAACGTTCTACTGGGAAACATTCCTTCATGTACCGCACAACGAAAGTGAGGTGATCGACGCAACGTGAGAGATATCAGGGCCAGGGGTAGAATCGACGCTTATCGAGTAGTATTTCAACGGTTACTTAGAAGACCAATGTTTTTTGTTGTAACAAAAATTTTTTCAATCGCACAAACTTTTGGGGGTCCCCAGGACTTCGGGGTCCTCGGTTCAGGCCCAGGTGGCCCGTGCCTAGAAACGGTACTGCTTAATGCGAAACGAACAGCGACCATGAAAAGGTAGCCAGCTATTCATCGATAGTAATATAAGAACCCGCATTATATGAGTTTTTGCCATTGTCAATTAGCTGATCACATATACTTCTTATTGGAGCCAAAGCATCGGTTCCTTTTCTAGCTGCCCGGGTAGTTTTGTCATCGAAACGAAAGCAATTTATAAGAAATTTAAACTTTTCACGGCTCATTGTAGAAGTTGTTCCACATAAACTACCGTCAAATAGTTCTTGGGTGATTATTATTCAGTGCTGCCGACAAAATTAAAATTCCGATGACCGTTTTTATTTCCATAGAACTTGTCAAAGAAGTCCTTGCTTTTTCTTTAACATAACTTTGTGATATATTGGTATTAGTAGATAATAATCCCATCAATGATTGTATTAGATATGAATAACAAGAAAGCATCAAGGGGATTTGCAACACCTCGAGCAATATCTTTTGATCCTTGATTTATGTGAGTTTCATTTTTCATGGGAATTCTTGTTGTTTTTCCACACACTGCTGACCAACGATGTCCATTTTTTCCTATAAGAGATACTTGAGTAGGTCGTGGTTGTGGAGAGATCATGTCGTCACCTTCTGTGGAATCTTCAGGTTCTTGGTTTTGTGAGCAGCTGCGCCGTCACCTTTTTCTGAATTATCTAATACCTGCATTGGTAGAAAATCTGCACGATTTTCTTCTAATGTAGTGCCGAAGATGTTCAGGTCGAGTTCAGGAGAAGATCCCCAATGTTTCAAATGTCCTAATTTATTCGTGGTAGTTGCTGGTACTGGTTTACAATTGGATCCACTTGCACACGTTTTTTGTCTACATTGATCAACAGATACTTGGACCGACATTTTTAGTCTTTTGCTAGAAACACTTGGCAAATCGTCTGCACTGCTTTCATCGTGTGTCTGTGTTGGCACGTATTGGCTACCAGAGGTTCATATTCAATATTATCCTCTCCAAAATGGTTGCAATTACTTGCTGTATCATAAAAGTCAGGTGCATTCATTATTTCCTCAGGATTAAAAGATCCATTTCTGGCGAAAAAAGCTAAAAATTTGATTGCGACACCTTCCAGTTTTCCACTAAAATCGTTTGTCTCATTTCTCATCAGTACAGATCACACCAGTAGGTCCAGATTTTTTTACTTATAAAAGAAATCAACTTTTGAAAACGAAAAACATTATAATTCGAATATAACAGTTGTTCCCGTGATTGCCATTGCATTGATTACTGCTTCCTCTGTACTGTTCAAGAAATCCTCACTTTCAGCATAGTGTAGCACTCTAAACATGCCATTACTGTTACTTTGCGCTTAATCTTGTGTTCCCTAGTGACAACTTCTACCCATTTCGAGCACACTGTTGACAATACAATTTGTTGCATAATTTATGCGGATCTTTAAACATTTAATTACTGACAGAATGAATATTCTGCAGTTAATAGAATTTCTTCTTCACGATTCTCAACCGCTTCGAACTGTAAGGTGAACAATTCCTGAACCGGCGATGAAACGTAGCTGGCTCACCCTGAGACAAAACGACAATGAAAACAGTGGGACTGGTCCGAAGAATTATCGACTTTGTCTTTTGGAACCGTAAAGAAATTGTCCTCATTCAAATTTTGTCGCAGAGGGAAACAGAGCGGTACTGTAAATCCAGGGTGGGGGTGGTCAACAGAAATTTTGGTGGTGGTGGTGTGAGGCTTCTTATTGCAAATATACAAACGGTTTTAATCAACAGATTTTTTCCAATTCCCACCTTGACATAGAAGTCAAGGGCGCCGCCAAAGAGGGAAAAAGAAAAAAGGCAAAAGTTATTAAAAATAAAAATAAATTATGTACGAAATCTTGATCAAACCGTTGAATTTATACCCCCATCCCAGAGCCACGAACCCCCAATAATACTTGCACCCCCTGGGAAAATTTTCCGGCGGCGCCCTTGATAGAAGTACTAACAGAGTAAACAGTAAAGAGTCATTATTAAAAGGCTGTGATTGTATTTTTACCAGCTTAAATTACATAAAAAAGCATTAAAGAAAATTAAGTACCTATATGTTACTTAAGTTTTAAAAATGACACCAGTAAGATGATATCCATTCAGGTGTACACATTCTTCCAAGCGAGCCCTAAAATTGTTCATCACATTCCGCAGCGCTGCCAATGGGATTTGAATCACTTGCTGTCGGATCCGTTCTTTCAGTACTTCAACTATGCGTGCTGGGTTTTCTTAATACACTTTACTCTTCAGGTAACCCCACAAGAAAAAGTCGCAATAAGTTGTTAGGGCAAGCCATGCGATCTCCCCGTTTCGCGAGATCACGTGAATTGGAAATAAAGCATTTAACAACATTCTCTCTTGCGCGTGTGTTGCTCCGTCTTGTCTCCTCGATTACTTCATACTGTGGAAGTTGTGGAGTAAATTTTCCAAAGTATGTCTGTGAAGTCACTGTCATAGCATCGCCTAGATCATCTTCGAAAAAGTGGGACATAGCGCACCACACAGTAACTTTTGTGGAATGGACAGGTGCTTGCGTATATTATTATTATTATTATTGTTACTAGGGGTAGTCCCAATAGGTTCCCGCACTGCGACCTTTTGGTCTATTGTGCTCCCCGTCCCCGGTGTTGTCTACCCTTCAAAAATACCTGTATCTTTCATAAAGTCCAGGATTTTAGAAGGACGAATCTTCGTTACTTATTATTGTTATTATTATTACTTGTGTAATCTTTTCATTTCCAAGTAGGTGTTCCCTTGCCTTTATGAATACCTCACATTGGCAAATGACGTGATAGGGCGTTTCATCTGCCTCACCACAACCCCTGCATGTCGGGCTTTCGTTCAGTCCCATGTTGTGCAGGTGTTTGTTCAGGCGACAGTGGCTCGTGACCATTTCTGTCGCAAGTTTTATCTTCGTCCTGCTTAACTTTTTTCCAGGAAGATCTTGGAATGACTCTGTCCTGGGATTTTCGACCAATGTCTGCAATGCTCTTTCGTGAGTATTGCTTGAATTTCCTTTTTGGCTCTGTTATAAGTAATCCCACAAGCCAGTTCGGGTTTTGCGCAAGCTCGTCAGCAACCTGGTTACCTGCGATTCCCGCGTGCCCAGGTGTCCACACTAGTGTGACAGAGTTACACTTATCTAGTGCGTTTAGCATTTGTGTGCATTCAAGGATTAGCCATGAATTTACCACATATGAGTGTATTGCTGCAATCGCTGCTTTGCTGTCCGTCACTATAAAAATTTTCCTTTTCATAAGGTTTGATATCGGACAAACTGTTTTGGGTATCCTCTCAGTGTTCATACTAAGGGTTTTATCTTTGGAGGTTTCGTCAAAAATAAGCGAGTGCTCCGCCCTTGACGATCCCTCCTCGCCGTTAACTCTAAGCCGGTATGCCCCTCTGCCCTGGGGGTCGTTATCATTGCCCCCGTAATTCCAAGGCAATCCCTACGCTGCACCTTGGTAAGTTTCTGTATGTTCGTCTGGGTGGAGGTTTTATGCCACCACACCAGTGTCCGATCATTCTGGTGTATATCCAGTCAGTGGGTCATCATTGGAGATAAGCCCCACTTGCTTCCGAACGCTCGTCTACAGGCCCACAAGGACTTTGTGGCTTTGTTCGCTCTCTTCTCTAGGTGCGGTTTGAAGGTTAGCCCTTGGTCTAGCGTTATGCCCAAGTATTTGCCTTGCGCATAAGAACTACCGTTTTGACAAAATGCTTTGACAGCGTATGTGCGATGTTGAGGTGACCAACTCTCCATTGCTATGCTCGACTGTACACCCACCACCTTTCGTCAGCTGAGCACGATTCCCACGCTTTTCAAAATTGTTTCCTACTCTGGCCCACCCATTATTTTCGAAAGCTATGCCTATAACATTGGTGTTATTTGCTACCATTTATTATATTTCATTTCATTAGTTAAATTGATATAGTAATGGGATAAATATTAATTTCAGTTTTCCTTATAATTTTAGTTCGATAGACCTTTTTGAAGTTTCATAAAAAATCGCAGAAAATATAATTACAGAAGTCCAAATAACTTTTCATACTATAATTATACAGGGTGTCCAGAAATGAAGGTGCCAAACGAAAATCCCAGTTAGTAGACATTATTTTATGTCGATTTAACCCAAATTACCTTAGTCCAAAAATGCTTCTTAAGCGAGCTGGAGCTCCTTATTGATGGTGCCACGAAGTACTTTTTTTTGTAATATCTCAAAAACGTTTCGATCGAAAATGTCCAAACTTTGCACAATGACTTACCTTCTGATCACACATCGGTCGCTGTAAATACTACTTCCTTGCTGCGGCCATTAGCGTCCCATGTGGGAGGGGCCGCAGACATTTTGGATGGTACTTTTTTTACATTTATTTTTTTGACATTTTTGTGCCAAATTCGAATTCTCTAGGGTCTTTTCTAAAAATAATGCGCTCTTGTTTCAAATCGTTAGGATGCACCCTTCTCGAGAAAAATAAATTTAAATAAATTACTAATTTATTAATTTATTTAACTAAATTACTCTTATGTCAAGTTATATCAAAACCAACAAATTTTACAGTAAGTGCTCTACATGACGGCCGACTGTTTCAATACATATTACAAAAAAAAGTACTTCATGGCACCATCTATAAGGAGCTCCAGCTCGCTTATGAAGCATTTTTGGACTAGGGTATTTTGGGTTAAATCGACATAAAATAATGTCTACTAACTGGGATTTTCGTTTGGCACCTTCATTTCTGGACACCCTGTATACATATAGGTAAATGGAGTTACACAAAGCAAGTTTAAGGAAAATTAATTAAACTTTTAATATGATGAACACCAGGGGCGGATGGGAGCCAATTGAACCGGCGCGGGGACGGTTGTTAAAAATAGCAAAGTTTTGGTACAGCTATTTTTATTGCACATTAAAAGACACAGAATAAACTTTAAATTTACAGTATGTATAGGTATTGTTCCTTTTTCGTCGCCCGCACCGAACCGGCGCCAAAATCTTTCCTATTCAATCCAGAATAGAAATTGTACTGCTGGTCATGAGGATTAGTTTTTGACCACGTGTCGGTCTTCTTTTCTTATATACTGGTGTACATCCATAGTTTGGAGGGGGGGGGGGGGGGTGATTCTAACAAATGACGAAGTGGCCCCCCCCCACCCCTAGGGGGAGCGGATTCTTTCTTCCTATTTCCTGTTTATTTTGTTTTGGCCGATCTTTCAGAAGTTTTGCACAAAGTAAATTTTTTAAAATACGTAATTTAAAATAAAATTATAGTCAGTTTATAAAACGTTTTTTTTCTTCCGTACCCCCTGAAAGTTGAGGAGTAATATTTCTACAATCTTATGTATTTATTGAAACAACAAACGTCATTATTTATCAAGTTATTAACACAATATTAATTGGTTAATTTTTTTTCTAGCAAAGTCATATTTTTCACCATTACAGCGCCATACCTGTTGGGTGTACAAAAAAAGTTTCCGAATAAAACCAACATAGTTTTTTACGCCTCTTTCCGAATCCGCAATAAAAAATAGGGTTGCCCATTTAAGATTTTTAAGTTGATTCCTTTTCCGACCCTCCTGGGGGGTGTAGGTGGTCATTTTTTCGGAAACCGATACCCCCCCCCCCCAAGCCAAACTATAAAGGTTTTGATTCGGCACACTTTTTGTAAAAATGCATTTTTTTCGAGATATTCAAGAACGTAATGTTAAATAGGGCACCCAGTATGTTGTTGAGGTTCTACAATTTACAACCAGTTGAAATTGCGTGTATTTGACAGCTACAACTCTTACGTATAATTGTCACAAAAGCATTGTACTATTAAGTGCACTTCACTTGTTTGCAAGTGAATCCAAGAAGTTTTTATAGAACAATTCCTTACTTTCCTGATTTTTTATGACTTTTCTCTTGACCGAAGACATATTGATTTCTTTCGATTTCACTTTCTTCGAGATACTAATTACTTAATAGGTATGTCTTAAACGAACATTGCTAGATTCATTTCTACCGATTAATTTCGAACAAGACTGCATTTGTTAAAAGCATCGAAACTTGTAAGTTTGATGTTTCCTTCAATTTTAATCCTAAATTTATTACTTGGACCTCATAATTCTTGCCCCTTAAACTTAAAGTTTTCGTTAAATCAGTGGCTTCCAAAGGGTAAAGTAAATTAGAAACGTAATAATTATATCACAAAGTAATAGCAATAAATTGAAATTCTGACACACGGCTTCTACTGTTTAAATGCGGATACTGTACAAGCGCATGATAAGCGGTAGACATATGTATGATTTTAATTAATTACATTTTATAGATCTTATAGATACCTTTAGAAGGAAACTGGCTATATTTAGAAATCAATTACAATTAATTTGAACCTAACAAGATACTACAAGGTACGTACGTTTTCAATAGAATTCGTGATGTGAAAACAGCTTTTCCCTTCAATCGAAATTAAAATCACGCCAATTTTTTCGCATATAAGTATTATTTTAATAGACATCAGTCAACTTAATAACCTAATAAAATATTCTGTAATTATAAGGGACATTTAACGTTTCCTGCTGTTACGTACTGTACATCTTAGGAAATATCTTCATTTATTAATTGCACGATCCACTGATTCGTGCGGTTATGTTTCTATTTTTTTACTAACGAGATGAAAACGCATTGCGAGATAAGGTGTGACTTTAAAGTGTATTAAATTACACCTGCTAATAGCCTTTTTTTGGATTGTTAAAATTAAATTCTACTTTCATTTCATATGGAGAGGTTTCGTGAACGGCCTTCAATGTATCGTATGACAATTCGGTCCCATTTAAAACAAACGGAAGTGGCTTTGAAAGATTCACTCTGTAATATTCAAATTAGGCGATTTATTTGAAATAAATATTTAAGACAGGTTGAGAAATATAACTATGTAGAATCGATATCATCTTTCACCTACCTTTAATCTAAAGAATGAAATTATTGAAAAGTTCTGCAGTTTCTAGCTATTAATCAGGATATACAAATTTGGTTAGGACAAATGTATACCTATTATTATATGAAAGCTTCCTGGGAAAGTAAGAACAATATCGAATGTACAATATAATCGATTATTTCTTCATGAATATGAAAACAAATTGTCATCAGCGATAGTACTTTCAATTTTTTTATCTGAATGGAACATTTTACCAGTGTTTTTTCGTGTTATACTTAAGTAATCCTGAGAAGAAAGTGACCAAAGCGCTTGTTTTCATATTCTTCATTTGATCTCCCATATCTAACGAAAAATATGCCAGAAACTCACTAAAAGAGCTGATCTATAATTGCAGCTCTGACCAAATACCTCTTGAGATACAACTTGAAAAGAAAAAAATTGAGATCCAACTTTTTGTAGTCTTTTATTACTCTGGCTGGATAGAATAATAATTGTAGATACTGCCTCTGCAATCAATATAATGTTTTCTTTCATGAATGGCACTGTCACCAGGTTTCTGTAAATAATTTTAAAAATCATCCGCCTATTGATTACTGTACAGGGTGGCCAAATTTCGATGTTTTAATAGGGAATCTCGTAAACTAAATAGTTCGTATGAAAAAATGAACTCCTCGATTTCTTTTTTTGAGAAAAACTCAATCGTGCATTTCAAATTTGACTAACATCTTTTGCTTTCGAGTTATGGCCAAAAATTCAAATTTTCGAGTTCCATTTTATGGCCATATCTCGCTTATTTATGAGAAATAGAAAAAATAATTTCTACGTTCTTCGGGCACTTTTTTGATAAAAATGCAGCGGTGTAGTTAATTCTTGGCTATGGCGTCAAAAAATTACTAATTTTGTTCTGATTCCAACGTGGGGTCAAATTATTCAATTTAACGGCTTTCGTCATTCATCACATTAATCTAAGCTTGATAATGGTACATTAAAAACTTAAGGGGAGGCTTTGAGCTTTTGTGTTATCATTCCGACTATCCCTTTTCGAGATACTGAAATATACCAAGATATCCAAAAAAAGAGAGGATGCGAGGTTTATTCGATTTTTTACGAACTATACCACCCTATTAAAACATCGAAATTTGGCCACCCTATACTGTAATTAATAGGAGGCATAATAAAGTTTATAGACAAAGCTTATAGCTACCTTTACTTTAGTAAAGTTGATGTAAATAAGTACATAGAGTCGGGCCACAATGACTTTCGTTTTGGAATATTGACTGTTTAAGATAACAATTACATTAGAAATACGTGTTAATTAGCAAATGGCCGGAGTTCAAGAAACGATTTTTAATGTTATATGATTAAATAAATTAGATGTACTTGTACGTATTTGAATCTACAAATGTACCTTATAGTATCTGAGAAATTCACAAATTTAGTGTCAATGTGGGAAATAAAAGAATCCGATAGTTTTTTCTTTCTGGAAAAATTAATACAGACTGTCTTTTCAATATTTAAGATAAGTTTGCTTTTAACACACCAATTTGTCAAATCATCCGAAAAGCTGTGATTTTTGTCTTAAGATTTTCCTCAGATGAAGAAAACACTACAATAATGGAAGTGTCATCACAATAAATGACTACACAACCGTGCCTAAATATAGCTAGGTAGATCATTTATAAAAAGTAAGAATAATACAGGTCCAAGAGTAGAGCCTTGAGGCACTCCAAGACTTACATCAAAGAAATCTAAGTTAGTGTGTAAAAGCATAGTAAAGTAGCGTTAAATCGTTGTCTATCTTGAACACGGTATCGATAACCACCAATTGATTTGAATATCCGACGTGTAGTTGTTTCACTAATGTTGAGTTTAAATACAGTCCGTATGTCAGCGGCATCATTTCAGTATTTTACAGGATGTTCGATTTGAAAAAGCATTACTTTGTGTTGCTACCCTGTATAAAGTGATAAAGGTGTCTGTCATCTAAAAAAACTTTATATACCGATATCATTATTAACCCTCCGCGCTCTGACTTCTTAAATATTACGTAGCGCTCTAACGGGGTGTATAAATACCCCAACCTTTTAATTTGATTTTCTCAGTTTATAATTTCTAAAAATTACACATTTGTGCTTGAAATGCATTCTCGAATAATAATAAAATAAAAATTGTAAAAAATTAAGATCTTAATTTATTTCTAACAATTTTTGCAAATTACATGGTTCCTATAATGCAGTTTGCAAACAATTTTTTTACTTGGAACAAAATCTTCATATTTTCAATAATGTTACGAACGCCTACCTTTTTTTGTTTCTTGCCAGTTTTTGAACGTTGTCTTTTTCATCTGATATCTCAAAATCGGCATCAGAATCACATTCAGAAAACCACTTTAGAGCTATTTCTTGATCAGCTAAATTATCAAGATCTAAACGGCGCTTTTTACTGTAACTCATGTTGACATTCACTGTCTGTAGAGCGCCACCAAGGGGGGGGGGGGGGGGGGGGGGGGGGGGGGGTTCGCCCACCCTGGGAAAAGGAAAAAAGGTAAAAATTATTAAAAATTAAAATAATTTTTTACGAAATCTTGAAAAAACGCCAGAACCACGAACCCCCAATACTACTTGCCCCCCCCCCTGGGAAAATTTCTGGCGGCGCCCTTTTGTCTGTAGGAAAGAACTGCTTACTTCAACGCCACACAAAGCAAGGCATAAATAATAAAGATAAGTACAAAATTATCTAGAAATTTTATTCACGTCAAGGTAATAAAGGAAACCATTGTTTTCTAATCCAATCATCAACTGTCATTATAGTATTTGGAATTTCATTAGTAGGTATATCGTTATTGGGTCTAAACATAATTATAAGTACTACTAATGGCCATATTTACATATTATATTCCTGATAACAAAAATATGCGCCATACTCGAACGGGGTATTTTTGTACCCCAGTCTCATTAATTTGCAATTAATGGTAAGTACACTTAATTTAAAAATGTTTCGAGATCTTTTTTTAATGTTTCATATGACTACCTTAAAATAGCGAGATGGACAGAAATGTGCATGTTTCGGATGTATGAAAAAATCAAAATAATGTTATCGTGGGGTGTGAAAATACCCCGTTCAGAGCGCGGAAGGTTAACGATGACACTATCTCCCGTGAGATGTCACCCAGTATATTTTGAGTTCGCATCAAAATATAGCATTAATCACAATATATCTGTAAAAATCTATTAACATCATTTGGTAGGTTGCAAACTTGCAAATGATTCTGATTCACATAATTATTTTCTTCTTAATTTGCAATTATGTTTAATGCTGAAAATGATAGATTATTGACGGTTTAAATATTGGAGAGGGGCTCAAATTTAAACATTTTAAGTTATCCAAACAAATCGAGATCGTTAAGAAGAGAGGCCAACGTTATACGGGGGATGAAGATGCTATTAGGGAGTTCGAGCATGCATATGATGTGCATTCAGTATACGTTCTCTCCCTGCACGAAATTGTTTACACCAGGAGAAGACTGTGAAAGAGTATTTTTGTGCAAACTTTACAAAAAGTCTCCTCAAGATTTCTCTTCCCATCTCCCTTTGCTAGAAATTTGATTATAATACGTTGCCTAATTTGAATATCGACTGTTTCTTTGGATAGCGCAACAATTATTGTACGCTTCTAGACAGTCTATTACATAACATGTAATAGCAGTTTTTCATTTCAACAACCATTTCGGCGCCGGGAGCAATTTTCCGGTTTAAATTCGAACCGTCCTAAGTAATTAGAACATTAGAAGACGCCAATTTAATTTTCTACTGCAGTAAAAAGACTTATAAAAACGCGTAATGGGCCATTGGCGGAAGGAATTAAATGGATTTAAACAGGTCGCAGTATTATTAAAGTTTCTATTCCCATTACTCATCCCTTTACTTCGTAATCGAAGCACAGAATCAGACCTTAAAAACAATAATAGCCTATAAATCCCTGATATATAGTAACATAACTTTCACCCCGAGATAACTATCCATTCATACAACTAACTCAGAATAACACCCAATTTCTCTGTGAGAATTTATAATTCTATAGATCCGTTATAGATTATAAACATTAAGCGCATATATTAAAATACTGTATGTATGTAGATTATTAAATTTATGTGCGCTTTCTTAATGTTTTCCTTTCAGAAATGTATAGCTATTTGGAAATTTCGAGTGTCTAATGGGTAAAACAATGCTTAAAACTGTTTGTTAATTATAGGTCCAACCGGTGTAAAGTATTCACTCTATAATCATTAGGAAGCAATTAAATATTGATTTCCCAATCGGTCATCTGTTGTAAAATACAAATGTTACCTACGTGCTACGTCCTTACAGAATAGACATCAAAAGGGAATTGCGCTACCTGTTCATTAAACGCATTTAGTAAGTGTTAACTGTGTAACTTTATGACTATAATTTATTTATGATCATATTAAATTAGTAACTATAAACAAAACTTTCTTAGAAATTTGCCTTTCCCCATAGTGCAAAAAAACGTTTCTGAAATGTTTTAGAAACGTATCTCTGAAACATGAAACATCTCCGAAACAGCGACAGAAACGTATCATACACATAACATAGATGTTTAATGTCCGCCTTCAGAAACCTAGATTTGAAACAACACAAAAACGTTACATCGAAACATTTTATATATGTTTCAAGAAACATATCGAAGAGTAATTTATTGATATGTAGGAGAAATGTGTCCTTATAAATGTTTCATACGTGAATATTTGAAATGTCTCATATATGTTTCATTTGAAACATACCTGAGTATAAAAAAATTGAGATGTGGTAGAAACTATGGTACCGAGAGCCCCAACTGCTCTGAGGGGCTCTTTTCCCAGTGCGCAGGCCCTGCAGGGCCCCATGTACTCCGGTGGCTTGTTCTCCAGGGCCGCCAAAATTCTCTTAGTGTAGACTCGAAGGAGATAGGTGATGCTGAAAAATCGTTTTGCTTCAAGTGGGATTCGAACATCGGTCGCTTGTTTAGGAATTCAGAAAACAGCTACGCAAACTACCTGAGCTACAGACTCGCTGGCAAATAAGCCATTTAGATGTGCAATATTACCCATCTACTTATGATGAATAAATCTATTGTAATTTGAATTGTAATTTTGGATAAATATGTAAAACACTCACATTGAAACGTGTATTTTTAGTTTCTTATGATATGTTTCAAGTGATTAGGTTTCTAGTACAACGCTACTAAATACAAGTACCTAACATTAACTTTGAAAGATGACTTCAAACGGAACATCACATTTTTAATGAAGTTTATAAAATGTTATACGTTATCACTAAAGTTGGGATAGTTAGACAAAACGAAAGTTTCAAAAAGGCAGGCAAAAGGCATAAAAAAGTAATTTAAAAAAGCATCTAAAAAGACAAAAAAGGAGAAAAATGGCACGGAAAAGCGAAAACTGTCGAGATAAAATCAACACATACATATTCAATTTAAGTATAGACAAACAAATATTTATTTGAAAAAGTAATTACAGTTGATAAATGCTATCTGCTGGTATTCTTTTTCAATAAAGTTTTCTGGCTAATTAAAATACGCTTAACTCGGCATAATGACTAAGGGATGCAATTTCAACAAAGACTGTATGTAGGTGCAGCTTGCAGGAAGAAATAATACAATGGGAAATATTTCAAAGTAAGGAAAATGACCCCTCCGAGTTATTATTGTAAGAGTCTTAAATATTATAGACAAAGTTTGTATTCAGTTTGTATACCTGACGATTCCTATACAAAAACTGTATTTGTTTTAAAGGAAATAAAAAAAAAAAAATTCCTTTCCCTTTCAAACAATTTGCTTTCTTAGAAATTACCCAGAAAAAAATTACAGAAAAGGTACTAAATACTTACGCGAAAATATCAAAAAAAAAGGTAAAAAACGCAATAAAACAAACAGAAACCAAAAAAGGCAGAATAAAATTTGCATCTAAAACGGATTTTAAATAGGGTCTGCCTTATGTTTGTCCATTTATAAAAAAGGCATCCTAGCTTTAGTTATCACATTCCAAAAAATATATCACAGAGATATATTTTTGGATACATATCTAAAATGTTCACACCGAAACGTGTATGATGTGTTTCTTACGATATGTTTCAACTGATAAGGTTTCTGGTACAACACTACTAAACACAACTCCGTAACGTTAACTTTGAGATATGACTATTTTGTTTCAAACGAAACATCACATTTGTAACGTTTCTAAAATGTTATACGTTATCACATTCCAAAAAATACATGTCAGAGATGTATTTTTGGATACATATCTAAAACGTTCGTGCTGTAATGTGTATGTTTTGTATTTTATGTAACATATCAATTGAAACGTTTATTAGACATTACCATTTATTGGCTTTCGACAGGAATGTACCAGTAATGTGTCTTAGATGTTTCTTAGGAATGTTTCATTTGTAACCCTTATGCAACATTTAGAAACGTTTCATGGATGTACTGTGTTCATTGGGTCGTAATACAAAAATTTCAAAAGGAAAGTTGAAAAATAGAATAATTCTCTGTATGAGCTTTGGCCAGGCCTGACTACTGAATGAAAACCAAAACCAAAAACTAAAAACCAAAAGTTCTGACGTTTCGCGAGATATTGCAGCTTGCATCTTCAGAGTGATAAGAATGACTTTTTAAATTTTGTACTGTTGCACATCATAAGTGTAATACTAATGAATCTGATCACAGATAATTGGAATCTTTGAAAGAACTGTCTGAAGGCAAGACTAATCGGAAGAGGGATACTTTAATAGGAATGCCATCCTTAAGATTTTGAAAATAGTCACCATTGTGTAGTTCATATGTCAGTTTTTGCTATGAGCCGGTAAATATTGTAAGCAACTGAAGAATAGTATCGATTGCTCACGTATTTAAAACTTCTGTGAAAGTTGGTAGGTAATACTACAAAAAAAAAAGCTGAAACAAGCAACAGTCGGACCTTCAAGTTTAGGACTTGATCCAATCAACATTTGCTCTCTAAGCCATGGTGTGAGTCGACTTTATATAACAGTGCCATATTTTCAATCGGCTTACTCTGGCTATGTAAATAACCAGTTCAACCTTCAAGCTTTGGACGAGCAACAATCCACTTGGTTCCCTAAAAGTCAAAGTTATATTTTAAAGCTCATATTTTCAATAGGGACACACTAGCTTAGAACCAGTTTGATCAGCAAATTTTTATTCGATCTGTTCAGACCATAAAATAACGGATGGGCGATATAAGATAATGTGTTCGAATAACTCCGTCACTCCCAACAACTGAACCTTATAGCACCATGAAGAGAGGTTTGAAAAAAGAAAGGCTTACGAAATCGGAATGATGACCATTAATGGCCTTACACTTTTGGTAAGTGGACTATTTAGAGGTAAAATTGTTGACACCGATCATTGCAATAAAATCATGATGAATTTCCACGAGAAAGACATTTCCATTATATTACTGTTTAGGTCTCGTTCTTCTACAATTCTGCTGGTACAGCGCAAACTCTTAATGATAACAAAACATTTTAATAGATTATTTTGGTCTAAAATTGTTGACCTGTAAGATGTGTGGTTTCAAAACAATCCAGACACCCTAATCAAACTAAGATCTACATCAACAAACCATAAACAATTTTGGAGCTGAAAAACGAGAGTGGACATTTTATTCGTTATATTAAATCACTGCCAAAATGTCACTTTTGCCAGATTTTTCGAAATAAATTACCATCTGGATAAGCAGTCGTGAGGTCATTAGTGATATTATCTTTCATTTCTAACTCTTTTTTACAATTTTAAACAATGCGAACGCTGTTTATGAAAGATAAGAACACAGATTTCTTTGATCAAAATTATTAAGAAACCCTAATCCCATTCCGTCAAATGTGATCCGAAGATCGAAGAGACAAAGTGTTTGTGATTTTGCTCCAAAGTCTTGGGCCAATTTTGAGATTGTCAGTCGTTTTAGTTTGATAGTTGAAATTTAGCTCAGAATGAAATACATTATGTTTAGTGCCCTTCAGTTCATAGAGAAAGAAGAGTGGGTTAATGATTTTAAAGAAAGATTGGCCAGAAAGGTGTTTCGTATCCCTGAGTCTACAGGTTTCTTTCATTGCAGTATCTAAAATAAGTTTCTCGCAGTGTATTTATTATTAATTATTAGGCATCGGATTGTAGGCAAAATGGACTATTGCGATTTTCTTAGGCACATACGTGAAAGTTGGGTATTTTTGCTTGTTACGTCGAATGGGTTAATTTGAACCTTTGCCTAAAATCCTTAAAATTGATTTTAAGTGCCTATCTTTTGTTTAACCTCCTAAAAATGAATAAAATACCAAAGATTTCGAAGACTACCGACAACCAACCATTGGCAGATTTATTGTAGACCAGATGTACTTAAATGTTTTGTTCAGAAACGTGAAACCCACTTCCAAACGCGCTGGCTGGTTGATGGTTCTTCCACACAGCAGGCGAGCATGTGGACGAGAATGACTGTTCAGGGAAAGACTTAATGTTTATATATATTTTCACCAATTACATCATGGAGAAAAGTGTTTCGAGATATAAAAATATTTTAGCTGATAATCGTCAAAGGTTCACATCAGAAAATTTTGAAAGTATTTAATTGTTAGCGCAAACTATGTGTTCAATAAAAAATTAAAATTTACCATTCATGCTTTTTAAATAAATTTTCTACAACAGTGTGACTCATTTAGAATGGAAACACACATGTAAAATCTGAAGTTATTTACCGATTTTAACCAATTTTTTTTTAAAATGTCAAATTTCTTTAATAAACTTCCGTGTGATCTAAAAACAGCTGCAAATAAATGTATATTTAAGCGAAAGTTAAAAACATTACTAATCAATAACTGTTTTTACAGTATCAAGGAGTTTCTTACTTTTACTGCAAATCGTTAGTCAGTTCATATTCATACTTTTTGTTTGTCTTTTTTTTTTACAGATTGTTCTCGTTGTATGTAACACTTTTCAAGTCATTTCTACTGTATGTATTTATATATTTATTTTATACCTATGTATGTATTTACTTTGGACGCGTGTAAGCATTTATCAATGCACAAACACACAAATAAATATTATTATTATTATTATTATTAATTAAAAATCTACTTTGGGACAAAATTTTAAATGTTTATTCCAATTTTCAGGGCATACTACGATAACTTTTTCGTACTCGGAATGGAGAATTATTATTAGCGATTTGTTTATAAAAAAAATATCTACGCCACTGGATTCAGAATGCTTCCAAATAGCTATCATCAAAATTTTACAAAAATATATTTATTAATAACAAAGTTATAACAACTTAAAGTTCTAAGCTAACAGTTACAAAACAACACCCTGTATCAATAGATGGCCATGGAAATTATGTTAATAATTCTTAAATTAAACTATTTAAACGATCATTGGAGAAAAAAATATTTAAAGTAACGTAATATTTAATAAAAATCTATTATAACTGTTAAACAGTAGGTAACATAATTTCCATGGTAACTAAGATTTAAATGGAAATGTTAGGTCTTATTATGTATTTACTCAATTGTGCGATTCCGTCACTTTTATTAAATATTACGTTACTTTAAATATTTTTTTCTCCACTGATAGTTTCATTTAAGACTTATTAACATATTTTCCATGGCAATCTATTGATACAGGGTGTTGTTTTGTAACTGTTAGCTTAGAACTTTAAGTTGTTATAACTTTGTTATTAATAAATATATTTTTGTAAAATTTTGGTGATAGCTATTTGGAAGCATTCTGAATCCAGTGGCGTAGATATTTTTTTTATAAACAAATCGCTAATAATAATTCTCCATTCCGAGTACGAAAAAGTTATCGTAGTATGCCCTGAAAATTGGAATAAACATTTAAAATTTTGTCCCAAAGTAGATTTTTGATTATTTGACATTTTAAAAAAAATTGGTTAAAATCGGTAAATAACTTCAGATTTTACATGTGTGTTTCCATTCTAAATGAGTCACACTGTATAAATTAATAATAATCCCAATCATTTTTTTCCCAAATATTTATTTTACCTAATATAAAATATGCCTAAACAGGTATTTTTGCGTATTATTGTGAAAATTATAAACGCCTATTTAGGCGACTATTTTGATTTTTTTACTGCCTAAAATCCGATGCCTATTAATAATCAATTCTGCAAATATGTTTGTAACGTCTTACCAAAGAATAGGACTCTTTGGTCTTACCTTACCTCTAAGGTTATAAAATTAGACCTACATTGCACATATTCCACTCTTTTACTATTCTTAGTTCTAAATGTTTGCTATCCTCCATTTTCCTATCATTCGCTCACATCATTTCTTCTAAAAATTTGGTAAAATCATACTTAAGTATGGGGGAAAACTTAAATATTAGATTAACAGATTGCTTCACATATTGTAAATTGTTGGTTCGTTAAATTAATGGTTACCTAACTAAGATTACAATAAGATTCAACGATTGATTACAACATTTGAGTATTTTAAATGGAAAACAAGTAATCAGCTGATGTCTAGGCAGGTGATCCTAGACAAAACACAGGGCAGATGGCCTGACTGAAGTTGAAGATTTGAGACATGCGGAAATTTCAAAATTCAAACAACAGCATATTCATTTGCTTTAATTCTTGGTCCAACATGGCCTATCGACCTTATTCTTTAGTAGGTAACGGTTTTCATTCATATCGTGGATTTGTTACACCACAACCCCCAGTAATTCAATCTTCACAAATTAGTATTTGACTGAAAAGCAATCCTCCTTATAGTCCAAGAGCTGGCTGCAAAAAAGCTGGCCTATCGAGTAACAGCATGAAATGATTTTTAAAAGCTAGTACTTATACAGACTATCCATAATATCTTTGGCTGCCTGGGCGGAACTTGTGCAGAAATTCGCCATGCCCTCTCTCCTGAATGTTTTTTGGCACGTTACTGTACCTATCGAGTAACAGCATGAAATTACTCTTAAAACATAGCTTTTATACAGTTAAGAAAGAAAAAAATTGTCTGCCTTGTTAAATCTTGTGCAATGCCTAGGCAGAAAACTTAAAATTTTTTTTTGCACGTTTCTGTACCTATCGAGTAACAGCTTCAAACTATAACTAAATTATAGTTTGAACATAAATCTATACGAAAAATCATGGCTGCCTCGTCAAATCCTGTGCTAATGCCTAGGCAGAAAACATTCTCTTTCTCAAAGTGTTATGATACCACTATACATATAACTATCATAGAAGTACTTAGGGATAAACAAAGAATCGTCCAATGAACAATTATAATGATTTCGACAAAACAATTTTATAATATAAAATATTTAATAATAGTATACAGGGTGTTTTTTGGGAGCTTTAGTTAGACATTTCTGGGAAAGTTTTATATATAGGTTTTTGAAAAATTGAACTTAGGGGTTATTCTGAAAACCGAATCGATATAAAATATTTTCAAAATGGTAGCGCTTCCGGAAATGCCGGAAGTAGCTGGAAACTTCGTTTTTTTAAATGGGAACTATTGCATTTTTGGATTCTACGTGACATTTCAGTTCTTTTAATACTCACATGTCAATATCTACAAGTTAAGGATTTTAATCGCACCAGCAAAGCGAATTATGGCGATTAAATCTTTACTAAATTTGGCCCAGTCTGACCAAACAAGGTTCTCAAAGAATCTTCCTGGTTCCTCAACATTAGATATTCGCAAAACTCAATTCGTCTTGAGAGGTCAACTGGTTGCATTAAATGCCCATTATGATGAGAAAACGAGTGATAATGGTAGTTTTTTTAGGGTTTTTTAGATACAACTAATATTTACGCCCAAAGCAATTACCTAGTGAAGCACGCCGTGAAATATCCAAGTACATTAATAATTTAAGCTTCATCTTCAACATAGTGTCTTAATCTAGGTAATTGTTTCGGTGGTACAAAGCTTCCAATATTCGAACAATTTCATTTGGTCGGTTTCAATTTATTGTTGGTACGTTCACTAGGACGCGGTCTTTCTAGATATCATTCAATGAACGTATGACAAGCATGTGACGCGATTCTGTCCATTTCACCATAAATAACAATTAGATTCCAAAAATCTTAATATGTAAAACCATTGCGCGCCATTTCTTTCCATTATTGAAAAACTTATGCTAACCTATAACAGGTGACGGTTTAGTATCACTTGATTTGTTCAAAATTCGATTGCCATGGTCCATGTCACGGTCGACTACTAAAAAAATCCAAAAAACTGGTATCAATGCGATGAAATTGGAATAAGTCAGAAACTATTAAAGATAGGGATGTAATACCAAAACATGCCCATTTTGATTCTCTATCAAATGCAATAGTAAGAAACTGGTTATTTCATTTAAAAAATCTGAGTTTTTAGTCTTTGAACTTTCCTAAATTTGGAGCCCATAGTTGCGAGCTCATACGCAACTTAACTTTCTTTAAGTGCACCAAAAGAAAGCCTTATTCCTCCTCTATACGCTAGAGAAAACTTGGTTGCCATAGCTACAACGGTTTTCAAGTAATGAATTCCTAAATTACCGTCTGCATCCGCCATTTTTTTTAAATAAGTGAAAATAACTGAAAAACCATAACTTGTATATATTGACATGTGGGTATTAAAAGAACTAAAATTTCACGTAGAATCCAAAAATGCAATAGTTCCCATTTAAAAAACGAAGTTTCCAGCTACTTCCGGCATTTCCGGAAGCGCTACCATTTTGAAAATATTTTATATCGATTCGGTTTTCAGAATAACCCCTAAGTTCAAATTTTCAAAAACCTATCTATAAAACTTTCCCAGAAATGTCTAACTAAAGCTCCCAAAAAACACCCTGTATACTATTACTAAATATTTTATATTATAAAATTGTTTTGTCGAAATCATTATAATTGTTCATTGGGCGATTCTTTGTTTATCCCTAAGTACTTCTATGATAGTTATATAGTGGTATCATAACACTTTGAGAAAGAGAATGTTTTCTGCCTAGGCATTAGCACAGGATTTGACGAGGCAGACAATTTTTTTCTTTTTTAACTGTATAAAAGCTATGTTTTAAGAGTAATTTCATGCTGTTACTCGATAGGTACAGTGACGTGCCAAAAAATATTCAGGAGAGGGGGCATGGCGAATTTCTGCACAAGTTCCGCCCAGGCAGCCAAAGATATTATGGATAGTCTGTATAAGTACTAGCTTTTAAAATTCATTTCATGCTGTTACTCGATAGGCCAGCTTTTTTGCAGTCAGCTCTCGCTCTATTATATTATAATAGTTAAATATTTATTTCAAGTTATTGTCGAGGCGCGTTGAGCTGTATTACCTGTATTTAAAATAAATACACATCTCATATTATCATAATATCATAACTTATGTACCTAGTTCCATAAAGTAAGTCTAGAAAAAATAAATTTCGCCCTTAGTTATCATCACTAAAACTATCAAAGTTAACTATGTCTATTAACCACCATCCTCAGGTTACAATAATAACACGTGTTCGCCTGCTGCTGTACAAACATTAATAGTACTAAAAAACCTGATCCAATAAAAACAGAAACAAAACCAATTTCGTTTGAAAGTAGAACGTCTACTGAAAAAATTAATAACTTACTCATTGTATGTATGGTATAGAAAATATGGGTCAATATTCTTATTCACCTATGCCAGCATATGAATTAAATAATTATTATTAAGTGACAGAGTAATTGTTATAAGACCATAGGGGGAATTTACGTGATTCCAATTTCAGTAACAAGTGCAGCTTTTGTGCTAGCCTAAATCGAAAATTGTGTTCTTGTGAGTTTAGTTTTACATGGAACAAGGTTAGGTATATGTACTGATTATAATATAGTAAATGGGTCAGTTATCTGCACAATTATTATGTATACCTAATGCATGTTAATATTTATTTTGTAGATATGAAAATGGGAACAGTTCGTGTTCATTTCTCAAACTGATTTTGTTAAGCTGAGCAGCCCCATTTTCAGAATCTCAATGTGATCTCTGTAGGCAAAAAGTAAAGGTAACAAATGCTAAAACGTGACTGATAAAATAGTAACAAAAGGAACCTTTCAATTTTAATTTTAATAGCCGTGTAGCCTTGTCAAACGAACATTATTGTAGAATATTAAAATAAAACCATTATGACTCAATCGCATTCCTCTAAGATTATCTTTTGATCGAACACGCTATGTATATAAAGAACTACAATAATTAAGTAGACGGCGTTTATGTCAACGATAATACACATCTGGGTACAAGTGATTTGTTTCGCTTAATTAACGACAAAGTTAATTTTCTTATATACTCGCGTTTCTTAATCTATGTCGATGTTATAGATTTTATTAATAGAACAGAATCATTAACTCTTATATTATAATAATGCTCCGAGATAATGAAAAGTTCATAATCCAAATAAGGTTGTGTGTGCCGTATTATTAAAATAGATTCGAGTAACCCAGTGAGACAAAGTCAAAGGTTAAAGTGTGCCCGGAAGCTATAGGGAGGTCCTCTATCTCGTATAACGTGCACTTTCACCTCCTGAATCCTACAAATAATATATGTGTCTAAGAAGAGTATAATATACATTACCTAAGTTAGTTTTACAACTTTAAGGTTACCAGTTAGCGAAGTAACAATGAAAGCGATAGTAACTTACTTTCTTATTTGCATTTGTCAACAAGAATGGCATGTGTTTTTAGGAAACGTTTCGTTACATAATGTTTCATGTCTAAGGTTGTCTTAAATAATCGTTATAAATTGAGTTTTATATACCTACTCGTAGGATCATTAGGTTATAACAGTTATAAGTTATTATTTTAGTAAGCTTCCGCTGTGCACAACACATAATCGTTTTATGTCGTGAACCAAAATATTCCATTGATTGTAATCATTAAACTAAAATTTTGAGCCCTATTTAGGAAAATGAAAACACGAAATACAATACATTGCCAAGGTATAATCTGTTAGTCATATAAGATCGAGTTGTTATAGTGAGTAGTTTAGATTTCTTTAGGAAAAATGTTATTTGGGCTTTCTCGATACAAATATTCTTCATTAAATTCTGCGCTATACGTAATTATCATTTTTACTGAAGTAAAATCATTAAAATACATCCTGTCATAATAAAAAATACGACATATATCTTAAAAATCAGTTTGTCCACACAAAAGACAACATAGAATAGATCACCTGGACAAATCGGGTGTGTACAAACTGCTCTGTGGGACGTGTGATGCATTTTATGTAGGACAGACGAGCCGAAAATTTAAGAATGGATTTGATGAACACTATAATTGTATTAAGAAAAATAACTTAGGGTCCAACTCTGCCTTCGCCGAACATGTCCTACAGTCCCGTCATGCTTTCGACCCGAAGATCGATTTTCAGTCAATCCATTTTTGCGCCAAAGGGAAAAAGCTTGACATACTGGAAACCAAAACAACTATAAAATTAACTCCTATTATTCGCTTAACGAAATTTTAAATATCAACAGAAACCTGTTGGTCTTACACTGCTACCCCTTCGATTTCTTGATTTTACCCGGTATTTCCCTCAACCTCGTATATTCCATTGTTCTGGTTCCCAAGGTTATGTTGCTTCCATTTTATTATTTTTCACCGGTGACTACGTTGTGAATTGTGTTCCTAAATCAGGTTTAATTTAATTATTTGCATGCTCTGACGGTGCTTCTGCGGTAACCATGTTGTTTACTTAGTTTCCTCAAAAAATGTGGTGAAATTCTACTTGTTTATCTTACACTAATTGAACGCTCGGCTTTCCATTTAATTTTACAATTATCAAATTTAACTTCATGTAAGTACTTTTAGCTCTTAGCTCATTAGTCTAGATGTGGTTGTTTTTAGATGTCAATGTCAAAACGTCAGTGAAGACTTACATTTTTATCATGGTAAAGTTCACGAACGAGCCACGTTTGGAAATTATTAAAAATTACTACCGAAATTCTGAGTCGCTGGTCGCAAATTTAAGATCGCTTAAACTAGTCAACATATTCGCTATTGAATGTTCCTCTCCCAGTAAGACTGGGTCGAATTACTGAAAATATCGCAGCCGTGCTTCAGTTCAAAATGAGCCAAATCAGTCGATTCCCTGTTTACAGAAATTTGGAATCGCTCAGTTCACATTGTGGTGAATTTTACGTAAAGATCTTAATAACCTACACCCTTAGAAGATCATTTGAACTGAAGGTTCTTGATCATTTGAAGCACCGAAACTTCTCCGATTGGGCTCTGCAAAAGTTCGAAGAAAATCCTGAATTTCATCGAAAAATTATCTTCAGCGATGAAGCTCGTTTTTGGCTTAATGGTTTTTTCAATAAATATATCTAAAATGCCTTCTTCAAGAAACTACATTGCATCCATAAAAAGTGACTGTGTGTGGTGTGGATTTCATGCCGGAGGTGTGATTGGTATTTCTTCGTGGATGTAAATGATCGCCATGTTACGGTCAATGGAGTTCGCTATCATGAGATACCAAGATCATCGATAACTTTCATCCGGAGAATTATAAGTGCTGAGGAACTATCTGGATTCTGGATTTTGATGAGAGGGTGGGAAAGTCCACGTTTGACTCCGCAAAATCACTCAAGCCATCCCACACGTGAGATAAACCTGAATATGCTGGACGGGGAAGCGGCTCTAATCTTAGCCACCTCCGGTCAGGATTCTTCCAACATGGATCGTCTTTGACAAGTACGGGACATTCACACAGCATGTGTTGTGCCGCCTCGTCGTCTGTATAGCATCCTCTACAGGATGGGGAATCTACCAATCCCATGCGGTGCATGTGCTTGTTAAGCTTACAGTGCCCACCTACAAGTATTAGCCACAGGTTTCCTCTAGATAGCCCTGTACAGAAGCGCGCTAGGTTACGAGATGATCCTCTGAGAGCCTCTCTCGCGTGGTGGCAGTCTAACATCAAGTTCTACCTAGCCCTGTGCTGGGCTTGGGTGTCTTGGGTTATTAAGTTGTTTACAGTTGATACTGTAAGTGAACCATAAAAGGGTTGTTTTGAGGCCAGTCCCGCTAACTTATCGGCTTTTTCATTGCCTATTATACGAGCATGCCATTTAACTCATACAAGCTGAAGGGTATTGTTGTTTGCTAGTTGCTCTAGTACCTGATGGTGTCACTCGGAAACCAGCCTAGAGGTGAATTTGTATTGATCTAGTGCTTGACTGCCTCGCCCAGAATTCGAGAGTGGCCCACCTAAAAGCTTTTTCTGTTCAACAATCCTTTATTTCTCAGACGCAAGGCTGCCTGTATTGCCAGCTCTTTCACGTTACGGAGATCTAGTGGACGCAGACCCAGGATGGCTTCCATGACGGCTATAGGGGTTTTTCATATTGCGCCCGTGGACGCAAGGCACGCTAGTCTTTGCACATGGTTGAAAAGTTCTTTGGTTGTGGATAGTCTGGTTCTAGGCCACCAGACAATTGCTCCATAACAGAACATGGGTCTTATCACAGCGGTGTACAGCCACACGATAGCCTATGGGGATGGATTCCAAAGTCTTCTGATTGCGTGGCGACATTGCCAGAACGCCCTGTTTGCTTTCTCCGCTTGCTCCAGTTAAGTTTATTATCAAGTGTAATACCTAAATACACACAACCAAACTTATATGGAATCACTCTGTATTTCTTACTAAACTTTTTGTAAGGACAAAAAGTGGTATTCAACGTTAAGATAGGGCTTCTTGTTGTAAATAAACATCATAATAAAATAATAAGAAACGACTGCTGAGATTTATTAATCTTGTGACTTTTGTTTTCAGTTGTAAAATCCCGATTCTTCGGTATTTTTATTTCGATCCAAAAAAACAAAAAAATGCCTTATGTTGGACTAACAGATGTGCAGAGGGGAAGAATTATTGCTCTCATTGAACAAGGAATGTCCCAAAGAGACGTAGCAGAGATAGTAGGCGTTACCCAGGGTGTTGTATTGAAAACATATGCAAGGTCTTTGGAACTAGGAAGTAGGAACTCTCAAGAACAGGCCCAGACAAAGTCGTCAAAGAGTCACAACTGAACAACAGGACCGCTTTGTGTGCCAAATTGCTAAAAGAAATCTCAGTGTTTCTCATCCAGAGCTGCAACGACAACGTCTAGAACGTGTGAACGTTTCAGTTGAAACCATAAGAAAAAGACTTCGCGCTCGAGGGTTGTACAGCAGGAGAGAGTTACGGGTCCCACAGTTATCTAGGCAAAATAAAATTGACTGGCTAAATTGGTGCCTTCAACACCAAAACTGGACAATTGAGAATGGGCAAAATGTTCTTTTTTTCGGATGAGACCAGAATTGGCCTAAGACGAGCAAGACTGCAGGCGGCCAGATCTGTCCCAAAATATAAAGGAGAAACTGTAATGTTCTGGAGGGGTATTATGTTGGGAGCAAAAACCCCATTGTTACCACTTCAACAAACTTTAACCGGTCGGAGGTATGTTGATGTAGTGCTAGAACCAATCGTCAGGCTTTGGAGAGCTGCAATTGGGGATAATTTTATCTTCATGCACGATAATGCACCTCCCCAAACCAGCAGAGTGGATAGAGAATGTCTTGAAACGGAAGATGTCGCTGTTTTAGGCTGGCCTGCGTGTTCACCAGACCTAAATGCTGTTGAACGCTTGTGGGACCACCTCAAAAGAAGGGTTAGAGCTCGTAGAAACAATCCAGGAAATGTCACACAGCTTATTGGTGCAGCATTAGCAGAATGTGAAAACATACCCCAAGAAAATGTTGACAATTTAATAAGAAGTATGCCAACGCGAATAGAAGCTTGCATAAGGGCTAGAGGTGGCAACACGGATTATTAAAATTACCAATTTTCTTTTTATTTTTGCTTTTTGACATTAAAAATTTATATCTCATTTCATTTCAGAAACCAAAAAAAATTACCGTTGTGTTTATTATGTCAACTAATTAATTTTTTTTATTGATATATGTGGGTTATTTTTCATTAAAAGTCTTTAGTAAGGAATGAGTTTTATTCATAAACCACAAATGATCATACATCTAAAAAATTATGTAAAATAATAGATGATTCCATATAAGTTTGGTTGTGTGTACTTCATTGACTCTGAAAACTGTTGGTGTAGAGTAGAGGAGCTCGAAGACCCTCTATCTTTCTTTTCCTTGTGAAGAGAACTACCTCCGTTTTTGTCGAGTTTATGGACAGGCACTGAAATATAAGCAACCTGGAACGCGCACGGTGCATTTAACCTGTAGGAAATAAACCGAGCGTGCGATAGCAAAACGAAGGGACATTGTGTCCTTGTTGTACTCATTCACAGTTAAGCTGTTGAAGCATTTTCATTGTTTTACGATTAATCAAACTAGTTTTTTATTACGTATACGATACAATAAAAAAAAATGAGTAAGACACAGACCGAATGTCCCTACAATAATTCCCTTTCTGTCGGCTCGGCTGTAAGTTAAGCGTAAGCGTTCCAGGTTGCTTATATTTCAGTGTGGACAGGTAGTATTCCTTACACCATTCTTCGGTTACTCTGAGAGCTGATTGCATCAGACTGCGCAGAGTAGCCTTAAATTTGCCGGTTATTAGGATGGATAGAAGTGGTGACAGCACCCCATCATGTCACTACTGTGATGTGCATCGCTCTGTGTTTCAGCAGCTGCACAATCCAGCCTTGTACAAATACCATTATGCCATGGTGGCGTAAGGCAATTTCTATTAATTTGAAGGCTGTTTTGTCAAACGCTCCTTCTATGTCTATGAATTCTCCCAGTGTGGACTGTTTAGAGTACAACGATCTTTCAACCACCCCTACAACACAGTGCAAGGCTGATTCTGTAGATTTTCCTGGGGAGTATGAATGTTGGTTAGGGTGCAGCGGAAATCGTATTAGCGCCGTGTCTATCGCACAATCTTTCGTAGAAGAAAAGACATTAGACTGATTGGACGATATGCTTTGGGTGTGGAGTAATCACATTTTCCAGGTTTGGGGATAAAAACAATTTTTACCTCCCTCCATTGTTTTGGTATGTATCTGAAAGCGATACAGCCCGTATAAATTTTCACTAGGTGAGCAACGATAACATCCAGTCCCCATTGCAGGAGAGCTGGTATTATGCCGTCCAATCCTGGTGATTTGTGAGGAACTATCACAGATGCGTGTAAGTGTATCAATAATAATTTGTTTAAGGCCCGGCCCGTCTCTCGATAATCAGAAATAACACTTTTACGTTATGAACTACCTTTTTTATAAATGAGGAAATAGATCCCAAATCACCGATTGTAGCAAAAGCCGTTCCCTACATTTCACGATTTATGATCAATTTTTTTTGGAAAGATTACTTTTCTCACACCTTTTCTTTTATAGACTGAGGCAATTCACTCACCTGACAAATATCTTCCTCAAATTCAATTAAACTTTCAGGAAGTCACAGTAGAAATTAATCGCATAAACCCATAAACAAATTGTTTATAGAGTTTGAGAAATGTGAGAAAGTTACATATTATTTATACTTGTGTATGAATGTAACATGTGGTATTATAGTTTTGTTTAGTGTTAAAGAATTTTTTTTTGTTGAATATGCATCTCCTGCAGCTAATATGGTGTAAATCACGTAAATTATACGGTTAACGGTATTTTCAGTACATATATTAGATTTATTGCAACGTGGGAGTGTATTTACATGCTTTCAGTTTTTAGAATTGAGTTGTTAAACAAGGTGATAGTGTATGGTTATGTAACTGAGATAAATGTATTCATCAATTTTTTACAGCTGTCAGTTATTGTTGAACGTTTGCTGCTTCTGAAAAACCATCGCGTTTTCAACACCATCGATTCGTACAAAAAGACCTTCAGAAGCCTTATCAATGTAACGTAATCAAAAATGTAAAAGTGAATACAAAGAATTTACGATTCTCTCAAAAAAGCGTTCCTTTAATGCACAAAAAGTAGGTAAAGTATGTATAAGAAATTAAGTTCGTTCTGTTTTCACAACAACGTTCGTGATGTGGGTAGATGGTAGATTATCAGAAATGGTATAATTGGATGGTTTTTCAAAATCCGGATTTATTGGTAAACGTGAAGAATTTGCCCGTAGATAAGAAACAACCTGATTTTGTAAATAATGCCGCTTAATTATTTTAATGAGACTGAATATAAGTAAATAATATATTAAATTAGATAGTTATGTACTGGAGGCGTAAAAGATTTCGATTCGATAACAGTTTTGATCACGTCAAGTATCTTGTTATCGATAGGATATTATTGGAATTTTAGTATTAATTAATTCTGAAAGAAAATCTATAATAATCTTTTACCAGAAAACGAAAGTTTTGAGAAGAGATTTGTGTTAATTCTATTGGACAAGGTGCTAAAGTCTGAAAATCATGTGAAATCAAGAAGGGATTGTATGTTTTATTGAAACTCGGTTGATTTGCTGGGCTGCCATTAAGATTTTGTTTAAGCATGCACAACGGTAGTATGTGTCAGAAAAAGACGGGGTGAACGACGAAATCTTCAATTTACGGTTGAGAACTACTGGGGATGTTATGGTTTGGGGTGCGATTACTTATGGCGACAGGTCGCCTTTGGTGTTCATTTCAGGCAATATGGCAGCACATCTCTATATTGTGGAGGTGCTTGGAACACATCTTCTGCCATACTTACAAGAGCTCGAAGATCCAAGAATGCACGTCCTCTTTGCAAGGTTTTCCTTGAAATTCTTTCAAGAGGCCCAGATTGATCTCCAAGATCTCCAGATCTTCCTCCCATTGAACATGCATGGAACAAAGTCACTGTAAAGTGGGTAGAATGTTGCGCCCTCTTTTGACTTTGGAGGCTTTCAGCATGCGCTCCAAGACGAGATAAACCACCTTATTCAATCAACGCAACGGTATATAAATGAATGTGTAAATCAGAAAGGCATTATTAACATTCACTATAAAATTTTGCTTAACTAATAATATTGATCATTTATTACTTTACATAGGTGAATATTCCTATCAAATTTCAACCCCTTCTTTTGCTGTTGCGATTTCTATGTGACTCAGAGAGAATTCGAGTGGGCATCATTTCACGAGGAGCTGCGTTATCGTTCTGGATGATTTTATTTCTGTAATAAGTAGAAAATACCGACAGTACTAAAAAATCGACGCACACAATTGGATGTTAAGTACTGGGATAGGCGACCCTTTCAGTAGAATGCATACATTTCAAGCAGATGTGTATGAAAACATTTGCGATTCACAGGGTTGGTTTTCTTTTTCTTCACACCAATAGAATTGAGCCACATTTGTGTATGATGGTTTTAGAATTTCTTATTGGTACTACCAATTCCGCCTTTTGATCAATTAGCTTTTTAAAGGGAGGGAGAACTTGATTTTGTGCAAAAAATTGGCGAACAAACAACGATGTGTGACTCGGTGCATTATGAATTCGACGAATTCTTCCCAACAAACGTCGTAAAACTTCCACATAGAAAGCAGCAAATACTGCTTGACCATCTGGGACGAACTCGCGGTCCATGATGCCCTTGCTATCGAAGAAAACAATGAACATTGTCTTAATTCTTGATGAAACCTTTTCGTGTTTTTTTGGCTTGAGGTGATGATTTCGATTTCCATTCAGCACTTTGACGCTTTGTTTTCGGGTCATACTTAAAACACCAAGTGTCGTCGTCAGTGATAATTGTGTTCAGGAAGGCTGTTATTTGCTACTCGTGCGATCTCTCTTTCTCGTAAATTTTTGCTCTTCGGTTAGTGTGTGTAGAACAAATTTAGCACAGACCTTTGGTTTGCTCAAATTCTCCTTCAGATTTGACTAATGGTTTCTTTGTTGATGTTTAATGCCTCTTCCATCATTCTATGTGTCGCACGGCGATCGTTGGGCACGAATCCTTGCACTATTCGAATCGACTCTGCTGTTCGAATTGATGCTGGCCTTCCCACTCGCTCGTCGTCCTCCAGCGATGGGCGCCCCCCCCCCCCCCTAATCGTTTGTGCCACTCGAAAGTCTTTGACCGTGATAAACACACACTCCCATAAACTTTTCGAATCATTTTGAACGTTTCTGTGCCAAGTTTTGTGTGAAATTTAATAACAGCGCGTTGTTCCATGATTGTATTCCGATGCGTAAAAAATTGGACTGATGAACGAAATGTCTAACAACTGACATATGTCAACCGATTTCAATAAAACAATAAAACGAAATTTTACCAGGTTGTTAGGACAGGTCCAATAAATTAAGGGGTAAAATCGTCTTTTAACTAAGTTAGTAAACGTTTTTGTAGTTAATAAGTTTGTTAATTTGTGTGTACTATTATTTCAAGTTGGCAAGGGGTAGTAGAGTCTAAGAATCATTCCATCAGTAAAAGAAATTTATTCCCAAAATAAATTTAAGCTTGGGAACCATTTTACAGTTGTAAAAAAACGAAGACGTTACTTTTTTTTAATTGACAATACTGACAACGTATTGTGATGTACCGCTTTTGGTAGCTCGATTTTAAACGTTTCCCACCGTAATGTGTCCGTTTTCGAAGTGATGTTTACGCCACTGGCCATTATTTATAATTCTTTTTTTGCTGATGATAACAGAATGTGCAGATGCTGAAGAATTAGGATAACAAGGGGAAAAGTAGTTAGTTTCCGGACAGAACGAAAAAGAACGTGGAAGCGGTAAGATGGATTGGGGTGTAACAGTGCCGGTTTATACATTACTCACACTACGCACGTGCGTAGGGCCCGGACGTGCGTAGGGCCCGTACAAATATAAAGTTTTAAGTTTATTAATAAATTATAGGTATCAATCAATGCATTTAATATTAAGGAATTAAGGTGTATCTATTTATTTCACTCACGACTTCCCTTCAGAATAAATACTGTAAGATATAACAATCTTAAATAACAGGAAAGTTAAAATCTCAAAAGAAGGTATAATAATAGGAAGACACCCTTTAACACGTTTGAGACTAAAATTTATTACTGGTCATATATTTTAAAAGAGTTTATTTCAAATTTAACATTTCATCCTCGTCCCTTTCTAAATAAATAACCTTTGTACTTAATTATGCTGACGCAAGAGGGGTTTGTGAATCAGGGGCGTAACTATCGTGGTAACTATCAGCCTCGCGGAACCCGGGCTTGTGATCTATGGGACCCGGATGTTACGGCACTAATATTTGTATTTTCGTAAACATTCCTCTTAAATTGCTGAAAAAAATTGCAAAATGTCAATTTTATTTTCCAACAAGTTAACAATAATGTGAAACATTCCAGTTATGGAACAAAATTCTTATTGCCATAATTTCCGGCCTACACTTCGTTTACGTGCGGTGTTGTTTGTACTCGTACCAACCATAAATAAAGACAAATGCGCCGTATTTATTGTATTGTAAACTTCTTGAGAATTTAGACTTGCCGTTTTCATCTTATGAAGCTATTTAAAATATATTAGTCTGAATGGTTTTCATTTTTATCGTCTCAAAAGCAACGGAGGTAGAGAAAAAAAATAGATTTGGCTTGTATCAAATTCGAAGTTTTGCTATGTATGCAAATTGTTGTGAGGGTGGGTGGTGATGGTGGGGGGCCCAATGTTACTTAGTGCGTACTACTAAATGACATGTAAAACCGGCACTGGGGTGTAAGTGAGTGCAACGTCGTCAACAGAAAATTTAAGTATATGTTATTTATTTGTAATAACTAACTGTTCATTTAGTTAGGGTGAATTTTGAATTAACATTGTAAGTGTTCCTTTTTATGTAGGTCTTTTATGTTACAAATTTTGAATTTACAGGATTTATTAAGGTTGCGCAACATTGAATTACTTACTTAGCTTAAGTATGTAACATCAAATTGATTCTTACATTTTTCATTTAGGGATAACTTTCTTTTACTTCCTAAATATTTTTAGGGTTGATTTAGAGTGTTTAGTAGAATTAGTTGAATTTTGAGATGCAGGTTCTTACTTAGGATTTTTTCCGCTAATCGTAAAGTAAGTATAAAATCGCAATTAAACCATAAAGTGTGATATATGCTTGAATGCAGAATAAAAAGCTCTTCTAATATTAGATATGTATAACAAAATCAGGACCGTATTTAAAAAAACAAAGTCGATGATGGTTACTTGAAAACGAAACGTCGGGTTCCAATTTGCTGTATGCCATGTTAAGGAACGTTAAAAAGTACCTGTAGAAGCTGTAACGCCCTTGCGTTAATTTTCTAATTTCTATTGGAAATATTCCTAATTTTCTTTCTTTACATTAATAGTTAATATTCTTTTAAAATTACTACATTGTCCACTCTCACGACGCGTTATGTGAACCCCTATGTAATTTAAACCTGCAATCAGGAGCCTTCTATAACTTTCTTTGTTCGCTAAAAAGTGTAACTATGTTGCACAGTATACCTGTTCATTTCTTTGACCTCATACCCTTTATGCTTTGTACTAATTTTGAACTTGCTGATTTACTGCCTTTAGGGTCAAGAGCCCATTCTTCTTCATTTTATTTCTTCAGTTAGCTACTCGCTTCGCTTCAAGTCACATATCTCCATTTTCTGTACTAGAAGATTCAAAATCGATTTAATATCGGATCTGTGCTTATCTTTCTAAAAGTTAGTGAACTTTCTCAACTTATGCTTTTAAGGAAATCACTCAAATTCGTATTTTTACGTCTACTGGTACAATAAAGAAAAGTGTACGTGAATTCCTTAAGTCGCTGGATTTACTATTTTCAGGTATGTTTTCTCTATTTTTCTAATTGCGTCACCTAATTTCGCTTTACCTTTTAGCGGTTTTGCGCACTTGTAAAAGCTAACGCTATATTTTTTACCATGTACATTCCGACTTCATTGTGACCGATGACCGACGTGGGAAACAAACCATTTCTTCTTCTTCTTTAGTCGTTGTAATTATTCATTTTGGCTCGCTGTGTGCTAGCAACCCTTGTATTTTTGCCAAAACTGTGCACAGGAGTTCCATAATCCGACTCAATTTTAAAAAGAAAGGTACGATTTTCAAATTTAATCACCGATTACTGTCTATTGAATTTTAAAGTCGCATCCCTACAAATTTGTTTGCTAATATTACCAATCCTTCTTTTGTATATACAAATCTGTCATTTTGTTACATATTTCATTTGCTTATATTCATTATAATCACATCAAATTTATTTATTGTTCTATTTATTGCTGAAACTACCCCGTTCTTTTACAGCTGTAAATACTTTCGTAATTCGGATTAGCAGCCCTGTTTTCTCGAAGAATTACGTGGCGCCCTTTGGCTTTACCTATTTTGATACCTCAATTTTAATGCTATTTGCTCATCGTTACTGACCTACGACCATCTGCCTACTAGAACTGAGTTATTACCGCCCTTGCTTCTTTTAAATTTCGTTACGACCAATTCTTACCGTAACAAAGCTTCTTCTACTTTCTATTTAACATCAACGACAAAGTAACAATTTGCCAAAAACGAAATCCTGAAAATTCGCTTTTTGTCGCATAACTTCGGAACGGTTGGGAATTTCGTCAGTTTAAAAATGTCATGTTACTAAACTCAAAATTGCCCAACTTTTCTCCCATTCAACCGAAACCTTATCTCTTACCGTTTCCGAAATCCCCATAGTGGCCCTCTTTATCTTGGACACAGTGTATATTAGGAGGACAAATGTATCCACGAGTATACTAGTAATGGAAGGTCGTAACAAGAAATCGATAATTTCCTTAATTATCATTAGAATGATATAGGTAGATAGATATAGTATATCAATTTCGCAAAACTTCCATACTTACCTACTTTGACCACCATTTTGACGGCACATCAAGATCTAAGCTTACTTTTTGATACTCTTTCAGAATCTGAAGTCAGAATTTTAAAATTTCCTAACACAAAAAATCACACACGGACGACCTAGTAATTATCGCCAAAAGCGCATAGATAAATTTGCTGATATGGAAGGGGAAAACAACTTAAATGACACCGTCAACGAATAAGCAGCTGATTGTGACCTTGAATGACCATAGAGTGAGGCAAGTCCGAGACTTCCAATGCCTGAATCTATACAGTATAGTATAGCGAATAAAATGCCAATTTTCACTTTCTGTCGCGCCATCTTGACACCGTTGGAGAATCGTTTATGTATGTACGTATGTACAAGTTTAAAAACGTTTTTCTCATTTTAAGTGTAATTAATATAATTACTTTAAAATAATAGCACAAAGCTCGACTAGACAAGTTCCATTTGAAAGATTTTAAGTTTATATACAGGGTGGTTCAAATTCGACACTTTCTTATGGCAACACCCTTTATTTTAAGATATATAAAAAATGGGCCAAGGTGTATGGAGCTCACTTTTAATGAGAAAATCATTGGAGCAAACAGAATTCAGCTATCTTTAATCGTTTGGACGCTAGGGGGCGTTTCTCGATGGTTGATTTCTTTAATGTTCCATAACTTCCTTATTTTTAAAGATAGGTCATTCTGGAAATATCTTTCTTAGAGCACTTTTTTGCGTAGAATCCATCGCGATAAACATAAACTAAATTCGAGAAACGCCGCCTAGCGTCCAAACGATTAAAGGTAGCTGAATTCGGTTTGCGCCAGTCATTTTCTCATTAAAATTGAGCTCCAGACACCTTGGTCCATTTTTTTCTATCTATTAAAATAAAGGGTGTTGCCGTAAGAAAGTGTCCAAATTTGAACCACCTTGTACATTTGTAGAAATTAATCTGAGAAGATCAAAGAGTATGAAATGAGCAGAAAAAGTGATGAAAAAATAAATTTAGAGCGTTATATATTATTAATATGTATTATTAATAACGGCGAATCATTTTTACACATTATGTATTCTACACACGTCGTTGATATCGATATGATATTGACATGATCAAAGATATTTAGCGGTGCATATAATGTGGCCATACAACGTGCGGTAACAGCTTCAAGGAGGAAAAATGTACTAATTACCTCGTCAAAATTTTTATTGCGAGATATTGGCGACGACAAGCATTATAATTTAAAAATCAATTGGCTCATGATAACGCATACTTCAAATTACTGTTTCATGGGAAACGGGAGAACTAGCAAAAGCATACCTACCAGAGAAATAAACTGTTAATAAATAGGTTTACGAGCGTGGTAATATTTTAAAGATCTAGTAGTTGTCGAGAACCTGATCTTGAAGTCTTATTACGTATGTTAAAATACACCATAATCGTTTATAATTGAAATTGTAAATTTTACCATCCATTTCTTCATTAAGCTTAATTACTAATACACTTACTTCCGTAACTTCTTTTCTATGTACTTGATCTTCGTCAATGCCATCGCCGTTTTTGCTGTCAACCTTTTCTTGCACATCACTCAAGAAAGGAGACTGCGTTTCAGTGCCACTCTCCCCCTCGCACCTTTCGTCGCCAGGTAATATATTGACAACATTTGCAACTTGCGATAGATCACTTAAATTATTCTCTTCGATACGCGAATTATCACCGATTTTCTCAAAAACGTGGTCGAGTTCTCGAATTTCACTTTTATTTATAATCACCTCTAAATCTTTTTCAATGTCATGGCCGTCGTCATTCTTATGCGAACTTGAATCCGAAGAGTTTATGCCTAACGCATTCTTACACTTTTTTATATAATTCTTGACACGTTTTGTTTTACTTTGCCGCACTTCAGACGACCTACTTAAGTCTTCCGATTGTATATTATTATTTTCACTCGCCTTTGATGGTCCCTCACTTTTCCCTTGTTCTTCAGGTATAGATTTCCAGGATTCTTCATTGTAGGTGACGGCATGGCGACCCGTTGGAGTCACCTGTAACAAAACAAAAATAAATTGTTATAAATTTGGCAATCGTTGCATCGAAACGTAATTGATTCGCGTTATTCTTTCAAAATCCACTCTCGATTGATTTCTTTATGAAAATAGTGATTGATGCGCGATTCAATAATAAACTGCCATATCACGAATAAAATTTAAAAGATCAATTTAATTTATGAAACGATTAGGATGTTATCTAAATTTTCGATGTTGAGCTTTCTTTATTGTGCAACAATATAACGGACGGTAGTTCTCGTTGATAAATATTTCAATAGGTGGTAGATTTAGCATATTGTTAGTATCACGAATCAAACAAACGTCAGTTTCCAACTTTCCTTTTGCCATGTTTTACGCAAACATTCGTGACAATTATGTGTATTATTCCGGTTATTTATATATAGGTACGCTTTGGCTTCAAGGGATTTTCACGTATTTAATGAGCTTTTGTGTACAATTTATCGTCTACAACAACCGCAAGCCAATTGAAGCAGTTTCACTTCATGAAAATTCTATTGAAATGTTTTTTTCGCCTGATCTAATTGTGGTTCTAACTGAATAATGGATTTGACTGTAACTGGTCGTTGGAATTAATGTGCCACTTTCTATCAGGTACCTAAACACTTGTAGGTAGCAGGGTGTAATAAAATCTTTTTTTTGTCTCCCATATATTCTTTAAACATTTGATTTTCTTGTTGTAATAGAGCACATATTACATTATATGAGTTCAAGTTTATTGCCATATCTATATTTATGGCGACTATAAAATGATAGATATATTATATACATGATAGTAAACATACTTTACGAGGCAATTTACAAATTTGCCAAATTGTACTTTTTTTTCTGTTGTTTTGGTCTTCTCGCAAGTTTGTTATGAAGTTTTGCCGATATAAAATAATGCGATAAGTCACAGATTTTTATGACGTAAGTACTGCAATTCGGAGACAGTACAAACATTATTGAAGTCACGCAACTGTCCCATACAAGAGTGACTGAAAATCTTGTATCCTGCCATTTGCAATATCAAAGGCGAAATGAGTGCGAAATGTTTGAATCTTTCTTAATTAGAATCCAAGATAACCCAGCGAACACGTTTCAAAATATAGTTACGAAACATTGCGTTCTCATTTGTATCTAATAATAAATATGAAACATTTTCGCAAAGAATCGCAACTTCCTCCCCAAAGTTATGATTTGCAGTGTAGTACGTGGGTCAAAAAGTCCCGGCCCTAACCACTAGATGGCGATTCTAACAAAATATCCGTGTGATATTTCAATAGTCCCAACCCACAAAGTGGTGTCAACATATGTAAAAAAATTTCATGACAATCCGACCTTTAGTCTCCAAGTTGTAACCTTAGATCATAATTATACGGTCCATAGATAAAGCACTAACCTTGCTTGTCATATACACAAATGAGCCAAGATGCCAGACAGAGAAGCGAATATTTTTTTCTCTTTATAAGCGATCCGCACATGCGCACTTTAAACGTGATTTCCACAACAGATCGGCATAGGCGTAGGTTACTTCGAAATAGGATGTGATCATTTTGTTCGAATAACGAAAAGGACATTTTCAGTTTTATAATTACATTTATCTCAGCTTGTGGTCGTCAAAAGTGCTGTGCTGACATCTCATAAATGTACGCGACTGCAAATGTACTTCAATGCGCATGTGCACAACGCTCTTGATGAAAGCAATATTTGGCTTCTTTGTCATCAGTGATTCACCAAGCAAAGTAGCTTGACTTGAAATATAAAAACTTGGCTTGAGCTTGAGAGGCAAGCTTTTTAAGAAGAAAAGCTTGGCTTGGCTTGATGTTTGCGAATGCAGGCTTGGCTTGGTTACCAAGCTTTCCCAAGCTTTATCAAGCTTTTTCAAACTTAGTCTTGCTCCTCCCGTAATAGTAGTGAGGTTGGAACACATTGCGCATTACGTCATACATAGCTCATTGTCGGACTTTCGCAGTACCTATTACTCAACTGCTCGTTAGTGGGCGATATGAGTTTTAACAAATTATCTGAAAATTCCGAAGAGCCGTTATGTAGAACATACATTTTCCAGAATATCTACACATCCACATTTTCTAATTTATACTTTTTATCATTTTTGACTTCGTACAAATCAAAAACCGTTGCAGGACATCATCTGATAGCCGTATCATTTTACAATTAAAAAATAGTGTTACAGCGTGACGTGCAACAAATTTTGTACAAGGTACCGTACTTGCGACCATTGCGATTTTGAGAAATATATATCTATATATTTACTGGTAATTTTTTTTGTTTCATACTGACTAGTAATCTGTGTTTTACCAGACTCATACGAGTCTTGTCATAGTAGTTTACGTAATAAGTCCCGAAAATGATCTTTTACTGTACAAGTAGGCAAATTACAGGGCGAGCCGCAGGCGAGTCCTGCAAGCCTGCGAGTCTAGTAAAAGCACTTTTGGGACGTATTACGTACAATATTTTTTTTAAAACGGACAGAACAATTGACCGTTCTAGGCCGGAAAGTAAAAATGAGTCCGGTAAAACCTTTTACCGGACTATCACAATAACTTTCTGGCTCGGGCCGACAAAATGACATTTTCTGACCTAAACATAAACCGGAAAGTACTACTTTCTGGCCGATTTTAAAAAAATTGTATTTACCGTACTAGAAATTTTGTACCCGAATACAAAGGTTGCCATAGCAACATAAAGTGACATTACTTTGGAAACGTCAAATTTTATATAAAGTTAATAGAAAAACTCTTAAGAAATGAATCTATGGCCAGTATGAAATAAAATGTTTTACATTATTTGTACGTTAAATCAGATTACGTTACTTGTTTCGAAATTCCTGCCTCAGCTACGCTTCGGCAGTAAACTTCTCACTCGTTAACGTAAACCTTGATTTACCATACTCATATGTAAATAACTATTATTTCATACTGACTAGTAATCTGTGTTTTACCAGACTCATACGAGTCTGGTAAATGGAACTTTACCGTACTAGAAATTTTGTACCCGAATACAAAGGTTGCCATAGAAGCATAAAGTGACATGACTTTGGAAACGTCAAATTTTATAGAAAGTTAACAGAAAAACTCTTAAGAAATGAATCTATGGCCAGTATGAAATAAAATGTTTTACATTATTTGTACGTTAAATCAGATTACGTTACTCGTTTCGAAATTCCTGCCTCAGCTGTAAACTTCTCACTCGTTAACGTAAACATTGATTTACCGTACTCATATGTAAATAACTATTAAGTACAATGATTTTAAGTAAAATATTCTTTTCTTAGTACATCGAATCAACATACCTACTAATGGTATATTTTGTTTGAGTAGATCACAAGCCACAGACTATCTCAAATATACCCTGAATTACACGTAGGTACTTCTTTTATACCGAATGAATATATTTTATTGTAGAATGCAAAAGCATCAGCTGGATCTTCTAAGAATTATGTTCCATGGAATAGAAAAAAATGCTTAGAAATATAAGCTTGAAAGCTTGGGAAAAGCTTGAAAGCTTGACTTGGAAAAGCTTGATAACTCAAGCTTTTCCACCGATAAGCTTGGCTTGGTTTTTTGTAGGCTTGGCTTGATTTTATGTCAAGCTTTAAAAATTCAAGCCAAGTCTGTGAATCCCTATTTGTCATTCAAGCTGGCACAAAATAAGGAGTGTATATGATCTAAGGTTGTGACACTACTTTTACTATTTCGAAAACAATGGATTCAAAGCAATTTCGTGTGTTGATTTATCATTATGGACAATCGCAAAGTGAAGTTGCAAGAGATAACTGACACCTTCAAGTTATCATAAGGTAATTTTTACTAATAGGCAAGAACATTTGGGTGTGAAAAAGCTGTTCTCCGAATGGGTTCTGCGTTTGCTCACGCCAGAACAAAAACAACAACGAATTGATGATTCACAGCACAGCACAGAGTTTTTGCGTAAGTTTGGGATGTGCAAGGTATAATTTTTATTGACTACCTTGAACATGGAAAAACAATCAACAGCGACTATTTCACTGGGTTATTGGAGTGTTTGAAGACCAAAATCTTGTTTTACGAAGAGAATGCACTGTGTTACAAGTCACTGAAAACAATAAAAAATTCATGAATTGGGCTTTAAATTGCTTCCGCACCCACCGTCCCAGTGATTCACCAAGCCAAGTAGCTTGACTTGAAATATAATAGCTTGGATTGAGCTTGAGAGGCAAGCTTTTTAAGAAGAAAAGCTTGGCTTGGTTTTTTGTAGGCTTAACTTGATTTTATGTCAAGCTTTAAAAATTCAAGCCAAGCCCGTGAATCCCTACACCGTCCAGATATGGCGTCCAGCTTTTACCACCTCTTTTCCGAACTCAAAAATATGCTCCGTCGCAAGAGATTTGGCTCAAACGAAGAAGTCATCGCAGAGATTGAAGCTTATTTTGAGGCCAGATATACATTATTCTACAAGGGCAATTAGTGTATGACCACTGGTTATTCTGGTCCAGGATTTTTGGTTCTCTCTTTTCAAGTGGATTGATTATGTTTTGTAACGCTTTTATCTCAAATATGACCTCTACCTTTACTGAGTGCCATTTTTGTACTGTAACTTGACGGATATGACATATTATTAAGTGCCCTGACAAATCAATATCAGTAACTTCTTGAGTGTCCCTTATAATGTGTGGTACCTATACTTGTCAAAATTCTATTTTAGCTCCCACTTTTGTCATATTTGCGTCTTGTTGTAAGATGTTCTTCACTCGTTCCTCATCAGTAAAAGTGTTTGGTAGCAGAATAATTACTATTTTCGATTTTCAGATAACCCGCTTCACCTCTACTGTCTTTAGAAAACGTACTTGAAGGTTGGTTTTCGCAGTTTCCATCTGTTTTTACAGTTATTGTGCACCCTGTGTCCGTTTTTGAAAAGTATTTTGCTGCAGCGTGAGTAGGTGTATACTCTCCGTGTTCTTGCAGATATCTTGTGTACTACCTGTACGCATTTTGTTGGCCATTTGGTCTAGTCATATATTATGGCTTCACGCTTTCATATCATGTCTGAACTTACATTTTCGCTAGAAATTTATCTGTGTATCATAATCAACGCTGGTACTGTTTGAGTACCATACTCGTCCAGTATTGGAACTAGGGGTGTGAAACGGTTCCGGATCCAAAACAAGATCCGGTATGGATCCGGATTTTCTCTGAATCTTCAGCTACGATATATCCGGATCCGGATTTCTCTGGATTTCATACACAATTCGGATCCTTAAGATCCTGATCCGTAGATCCGGATTTGTTTAACCGGATCCGAAATTGAATCACACGTGAATTCTGTTGTTGATATATGGAATGAACTTCGTGATTTTTTGTGATACCTATAAAATATATCCATCGGAATCTCAAAATGGAGGTATCTGGATCAGTAAATGAATTAACTGTAATCTAGTACTTTCCTCCACGAATTTATTGAAATGCGGATACAGCTACAGACTTTAGATCCGGATCCTATGTAAAGTAATAGTAACGCAGGTCCGGATTTAACTCACAAATCCGTAGATCCGGATTTCACCAACAATTCCGTAGATCCGGATTTAACCTTCGGATTTTCGATCCGGATCCACATAAATCCGATATTCGGATCCGGATATTTTTGGATCCGATACCCGGATCAATAAAATTTTCGGATCTTTACAGCCCTAATTGGAACACAAAAATGGTTTGTCCTTGCAAGCATAGATTTACTTCTGAGATGAATTGAGTCTGCAACACCATTTATTGCAATGGAGAATAATGTGGTGCTTAATATAGAACCTTGAGGTATTTCGTTACGGGAATGCAATGTATTTGAATATACATCCCCCACGTACACAATGAATTTGCGGTTTTGGTGCTTTTGTAGGTTAAAAAACTTTATCAGTGCATGTTGGCTTTTTGGAAAGGCTTCATTGGGTAGGTAGGTACTTGATCCATTTGTACAAGGTGGTCCATGGTAGAATAACCCTTCTTAAATCCAGCTTGGTATTTACTGATTTTGGATTCTTTTTCCACCACAGTCACACACCTATGATTTACATGCCCCTGAGACAGGGGGAGCGGTGGTTTGTAGTTTTTGGTCTTGGTGGTATCTTTCTTTTCTTTTGGTATGGAGATTATGGTTGTAATTTTCCACTTACAAGGATAAGTAACTGTTTCCCATGCTCAACAGATCTTTTTATCTCAGGTCCAAGTTTCACGATCATACTAGATGATGGTATCGTCACCAAGGCCGAATTCTTTGCTCTTTTGACGCCCTTTCCAGTTTGAGGTAAAGTGAATGGTTCGTTGTATGCTTTGGTTGTAAGCTGTTGATTGTTTTGGAATATTTAGATACGGCTAATCATATCACGTGGGTAATGTCTAATGCGCTATCTAGATTGTCATAGTATTTCATAATTTTCAGTGGCTCCCGAAATGTATCGGTCTTTGTCGTTCGTGTACCCCACCCCATTGCCTTCATTTATGTGAGTTGGTTGTTCATCATTGAGAACAATGAAATTGTTATCATTAACAAATGTTTCCAACAGTTGGTTGTTCGTGATCCCACGTTGTGTTGTGACTCTGTTCTAAAAGTACTCCTAATTAAAGTTCAGTTCATCATTGATCAGGATGGTACATATTTAATACGTTAATTAGCTGCTTTATAATAATTTAAGTTGCATTACTCTTACTTTTCACACTTCCGCTTTTCTTCAGAGTGGAGCAGTTTGGATTCTACTTTGTTGTTAATCAGTTGAAATGAATTGTTGTAATTACTCCTTCGGAATTATTTACTTTATCATGTGGTGTTTACGTTCGTTTTTTTCCTTAAATAGATTTCAAGCTTTTCAACTTATTGAGCTTACGCTTATACAATTGAATTGGAAATGTTGACACGGACAGCATTTCTCTTTTATATGATAAAATTCATTAAATGTCTGCTCTTGATCTAAATCGGTTCGAACTCTTGTGTATCTGCTAGTTCGATATCTTTTTCGTGTACCTTTTTGATTTTCCATCTTCAAAGGAATCCGAAGGATCACAAAGGGGTGAATGGAATAATTGTAATGAAAACACACAACCAACCCCTTACTTTCTCGTGTAATTCAAAAATCGTAATTATCGATTCTAAAGTGGCGACATGATTCGGGAAAAATTTCCCATTATCAAGCCTTTTCGAAAATTAATAATTAAAGAAGTGTAACATTACGTAAAGCTGAAGGGGAGTAAACTAAGGTTATAAAATCACGTAAATATAATAAAACATCGAATCGCATGTAAATTTTGATAAAAGAAGATTACTGTTGCTGGTCCAAAATCCAAATGTTCTCTAAAGAGGATTTCTTCAAGGACTCGCCCATCCTAGATTGCAGCGAAGATCCCTCCCTCGCCGAATCCTCGGGTTGTACCCTTATTTTTCATGTTCGACATTAACCTGTACGTTGACCAGAGCGTTAGAGATCCACTGTCGCAATGCCATCCATCCTCTTTAAGCGCATTTATCTTAGGATTTCGGAAATGTAGTTAAGAACATAATGAAAAGATATACGTTGGGTAAGTTTAAAGCCTCCACATGCCCGGGCCCGTGGAGTTGCAACTCCTCAAAGTCCTTATAACAGTTCATTCCTCAACAGGAATACTTGGGCTTAAGGAATAAACATGCGTCTATTGCTGCAATCGCTGCTTTGCTGTCTGTCACTATAAAGATTTTCCTTTTGATAAGGTTCTCTTTTAATAGCTGAGCAGCGCCGCTGTCAGGATTGGACCTTGAACTAAATATACATCAGAGATTCATGAGGGAATTTAGCCTAAGTGCAACGTCGGAAGTTCAGTGAAACTAAAATTCTTCAAAAAGAGAAAGTAAAACAAGAACGAAATCAATAAGGGAACGAATTAAGCCAAATAACGTTCTTTAGCAGGGAAACCAGGTCACCTAATAGCATGTAACACCGTAATCCGTCAAAGAAATTCACTCTATTTGGAAAAGTAGAAACAAAAATTGAAATCTCTATAAGTACATTATGTCATTACAAACAGCGAGCGTTACAAAATTAGTACCAGCTTAAAAAAACAACGCCTATTTTACGTCAATTAATATTAATTTATTATAGAATAATATCGTACCTGATATTTCTCAACAACTAAAATAGACGCTAGTTTAATTAGTACGTGTATATTTACGGCAAATATCAACATATTATACCATTAGCAATTATTTACCTCTAAAGAAGTAATTTATTATTATATTTTCATAATCTTCGAAACATTTTATTATCCCATAATTACTTAACTGGGCAATACTCGCGATAGAGATATAAATTAAAATACATAAAATCATTTTGTACATAAAAGATCCTAATTAAAAATTCTTCAATAATTAATTTGTATGGGACGGGTAAAGGTAAACCTTTAATTAATTATTAAACGGCCATAAAAGGAGTGTCCGTGTGTTTACCGTATTTAATAACAATAAACGCCGTTCGTAGATTATTTTTTTTTAATAAAAAGAAAAACGTATAATTGAATTTTACTTAACAGTATCGTTTGGCCTATATTTTAGGTACCTACCTACCTAATGGCAAAACGTGCACTTACCCGAGATGGTTAGAATTTAAAAGGATTGTTCCATACTTGGCGATCTTTGACATGTTTAAAGAATGACACACTATTGTTTTACAACAACTTAATTCGAGAAGTTGAATTATAATAATTTTATAATGTATCTATAAGTATTTGTAGGACGTGGGATTGGTTTTGTTCTGTTTCATAGAATTCATAAAGTATTTAATATATTCCTAACGATCGTGCATTTATTTTATTTATTACATTTTATATATGTTACTTACGTGACTTCGGATAGTATTTTGACCGATGACTTTTTCAAAATTTACAAACGTAGTGTTGCAATCAAAAATTATTTAAACCCAATCCATTAGAGCTATTTTCTCGTCGATCGCCATTTCGCCAATGACTTCTCATGGATTACTACTTCTTTCATTTAATATTGCATCAGTCACTCGATGTGTTTTGGGAAAACGTCAATATGTGCAATGTGTAGACGATAAAAGCATATATCGTTCATAGGTGAAAGCCACAAGAAATTGAAATTAAAGTTACTGTGTAAAGGTGTAGTGCAGTAGGGGTTGGGTACCATATAACAACACCACAAAATATCTGGGGATGACCCTTGATACAAAGCTTAAGTGGAAAGAACATGCAAAGGAAAAGGGCGAAGAGTTCGATATACGATTTAGCCAGATGCATTTCCTTTTGGGATGGCACCCCATGACGTCAGAAGAGAACAAATGACTTATCTACAACAAGATCCTTACACCGATCTAAAGTTTACTTTTTAAGAGTTTTGGGAAATAAATTAATGGATGTTCAAAAACAATTTGAACCACACAGTGTAGTCCGTTATGGGTTACACTGCAGCAGGGGCACATCCAGGTTTTTGTTTCGGGGGGGGGGGGGGGGCAAAATATTTGAGAAAAGTTAAGCGGACTATCTAACTTCATCGAAGAAACAAAGTGGTGCGTGGTGCGTATCCAACACTTTTTTGTATACCTACACTACCTACGGTACAGCAATATTGCTAAATTTTGAAGGCGAAGGTATTTGTCGGCAAAATAACTTCATTATTCAAAATTTCGCACTGCACTGTAGTATCCAAGCAGATTTACAAGCTCTCTAGGAAGCTTGTTGGCTGCAGTGTTATGGTTCTAAAGAACGTCAAGTGGTAAAATGTAAAGACGGGAAGTGTTAACTTTTCATCTAAGTTTATTAATTATACCTATTTACGTATAAGAGAGACACCGAATTTTCTACCAAACATTACCAATGTTATAGCATTTTATAAATAGAAGAAACGATAATAAGAGCCAATAATCCAATAATTAAAGCAAGGATGCGGCCGCGTTTCCATAATTTTTATATTTTATCAATGTTTTAGCAAGGAGTTTTTCAATAACAATGTAATAATGGTTTACCGACTGAAGACAGTTAAATAATTTTTTACTATTTACCATGGGCGTCCATACAGTAATTTCCAGGGGGGAGGGGGGGGGCAATGTGGGGAAGATTGAACAATTAGTTTTATTTAAATTAAAAGTTTCGTTATTTAAGAAATTATTACTGCTTAGAGTCCGAGTCTAGGAGAGGGCAACTGCCCCCTCTTGCCCCACCTTATGGGCGCCCATGCTATTTACCTTTCTTGTAAATTGTGCTTTGAATACGTATTGTAAATAAAGCTACATAATATATTGAGCGCTTTAATCTCTTTCCCGCTGGTAGAACCTCAAGTCAGTGCATATTTTTATGGTAATGATCACTTAAAGTAATCAGTTTATCATTACAGATCATTTTTAAACTGAAATAACTGAAACCACCGGTCCCACAAATCTATTATTGAGAGAAAGTGGACGAATTTTTGCACACAAATATATCGACACATAGGAATGAAAATCTGTAACAACATCTGAGATATCTTCAAAATTGCGGATTTGCAGCAACTTTTCCTATCGCTTTAAGTGGATCTCTATAGTTTTTAGGCATATCTACCGATGCTAAAATGTATTATTGTTTGAGGCTGTACAACTTTTTGCACACTAATATATCTACACATGAGGAATGAAAATCCGAAACTACATCTGAGATATCTTCAAAATTGCGGATTTGCAGCAACTTTTCCTATCGCGTGAACTGGATTTGTAACGCTTTTGGGCATATCTACCGATGCTAGAAATGTATTATTGTTTGAGGCTGTACAACTTTTTGCACACTAATGTATCTAAACATGAGGAATGAAAATCTGTAACAACATCTGAGATATCTTCAAAATTGCGGATTTGCAGCAACTATTCCTATCGCTTTAAGTGGATCTCTATTGTTTTTGGGCATATCTACCGATGCTAGAAATGTATTATTGTTTGAGACCGTACAACTTTTTGCACACTAATATATCCACACATGAGGAATGAAAATTTGAAACTATATCTGAGATATCTTCAAAATTGCGGATTTGCAGCAACTTTTCCTATCGCGTGAACTGGATTTGTAACGCTTTTGGGCATATCTACCGATGCTAGAAATGTATTATTGTTTGAGGCTGTACAACTTTTTGCACACTAATGTATCTAAACATGAGGAATGAAAATCTGTAACAACATCTGAGATATCTTCAAAATTGCGGATTTGCAGCAACTTTTCCTATCGCGTGAAGTGGATTTGTAACGCTTTTGGGCATATCTACCGATGCTAGAAATGTATAATTGTTTGAGACTGTATAACTTTTTGCACACTAATGTATCTAAACATGAGGAATGAAAATCCGAAACTACATCTGAGATATCTTCAAAATTGCGGATTTGCAGAAACTTTTCCTATCGCGTGAAGTGGATTTGTAACGCTTTTGGGCATATCTACCGATGATAGAAATGTATTATTGTTTGAGGCTGTACAACTTTTTGCACACTAATGTATCTAAACATGAGGAATGAAAATCTGTAACAACATCTGAGATATCTTCAAAATTGCGGATTTGCAGCAACTTTTCCTATCGCTTTAAGTGGATCTCTATAGTTTTTGGGCATATCTACCGATGCTAGAAATGTATTATTGTTTGAGGCTGTACAACTTTTTGCACACTAATGTATCTAAATATGAGGAATGAAAATCCTAAACTACATCTGAGATATCTTCAAAATTGCGGATTTGCAGCAACTTTTTCTATCGCATGAAGTGGATTTTCCAACGGTTTTGGGCATATCTACCAGTGCCAGAAATCTACTAAAAACCAAAAATTGTTATCTTCAAAAACATTTTCTGGTCATCAAATTTTTACAGTATGTAGAGGACGCGGCGATTTTATAAATGTTGTCAACAAAATTTTAGGCCTACTAAGCTGCATTGATGCCTTTTTCGAAATCCTCCTTAGAAATGGACTTCAATCATTTGTAACATGTTTATGTTTGATTAGGATAAATAATAACAATTTAGCTTGAATCCAGGTACGTCCTTCAGCGGTTTGAAGCTTGAAATTCAGGGACTCGGTTGCACTTTGCATAACAACTCTCGCTTGGTATATCGTCTCTCTATTACAAATGGTCTTCATTTATGCAAGAATATGCTTATTTTGTATTATGTTTTATTTGGGTAACCAGGATATTATTGTTTCAGACGGTGTTATTTTTTAACCCTTCCTTGTTCCCTTCGTATTCATCGCCCCAAACTGTCTAATCTATTAAGAGAAATCAAATGACTATAATAAAAGAAAAAGGCTACTTAAACTTGATTATTAATTAATTAGTATGGCACAAAATTGAGCTGACATTTGAAAGGGTTCCATAACTTTCATAAAATAACGCAGTAAAATTCAAAATATTTTCAACGTATCTAAGAGCTGAATGGGTATGGTAGATTCGCAAACGACAAGGAATTTCATTTAATATAATAGACTCTGAAATAACATAACTTGCTAATTGAAATTTGTTTTCGTGTAGCCAGGTTGACTGTGAGATAAAGAAAATCTCCCATTACAAATAGAAACTTTATAATGGAGAAAGAATAATTAGTTTACTATTGCATCACAGGTCCTTACGAGATACTGGATTAAGCACTTAACGACTAAACTTAATTTAGTAATTAAGTAAACAGTTCAAGTAGTATAATTTAAATAAATTGATTATGATTAGATTGAAAATTTCACACGCTGGCGTACAACTCAAAATCTTCCGCGAGAAAGCTACATAATTTTTACGATTTTTTCCTACGGCGAACGGCGTACATATGTATACATATACGCACATTTACGAAACATGATTTGAATCTCGAAAACGGTTAATTAACGTTGGGAACTGACGTTATTTATTGTTAATATAGGTTTATCTTTAAAGTTTACATGTGTTAATAAAAAGGAAATCAAATCTACATTAATTTCGTAAATAAATAATTATTATGTACGCCATAAATTTTCAAACTTATCATGTTAAGTAACCTCACGTGTGTTTGACAGTTACGCACTAAAAGCTTTAACTTACACACCGTAATTAAGAGAATGAAATGGGAGTGTAAAACTACCGGAAATACCTACGATAATCACCAAATTTGGTATACGTCTTATTACTTTCGGTTGGTTGCTAAATGAGCGCGATCTGCTGGATCATAATATTAAATCGATTTAATTAGGTGTTAATTTAGAAAAAATATGACCACGTTAGATGCCATAGTCGCTGTTAATTAATTTGCAAACATATGGCAACACTTTCATCATTCATATCCAAGGAAATGTCAAAATTTTGGTACATTAAAATTTGAACAATAGATCAAGGAAAAATCATTTATATGTTTACGCTGTTTAGCTCTCACATTTTCCAAGAGATCAACATATTAATTAACCTCTGGAAAAGTTTAAGCTTAAGAAGGCCAATAGCAGCTTCTGGTGCTTCTGCGATGGGTTTTAATCGAGTTTGCATTACCTATACCTCTTCATTACTCATTCAAAGCACGACTTCGTTACTAAAAAAATGGATTTTTCAAAAGAACACAAGTTGGATAACCTTCAAGCGAAGGCGAAGACAATGGTATGTCGTGAATTTTGTTCCAAATCTGTAGAAGGTTGGATAACGTGCTCTATTTGCTACAAATAACCTCATTTAAACCTTAAGTGTGCCGCTCCGTGTCGAGTTCCCCTACCTATTGAAATGAACACAAAAGCTCAGTTTTAATATGAGGGGATGATATTCCCATTGGGTTCTATAAGGAACATAGGGAATATGGGTCTATTTTTTCTTTCTGAGAATAGCTGATAGGGTAAGTAAATTATAACTTACATTACACCTAAACATTAATGTAGAATAGTGTAGTGGTTAGAGCGCTAAAGTATTGCGCCGATGGCCCTGGTTCGATTCCTGGCGACGCATGAGAAAAAAGTTTGACGCCATTCCTTCTCGTGCTTGACTCTCTTCGGTAATAATAGGAGGCTGGACCTGGATATATTCTGGATATGGCAGATCTAAACTTAGGCTCTAACACCCTTATTCCCGGTCAATTTTTTACTTTTTTAATGGTTTCCTGATTATTAAGTTAATGGTTTCGCATGGAATAAAATACTTGTATTAGAATAACGTTTATCCATGACTATCGTATAATGTATCCATTATATGTCTGTTTGATCGACCATAATACCCATTAAACACGGTAGTGATTAATAAGTTATTGTCATTAGCAACGGGAATAATGAATATTATTCACTGTTATTTTATATATTGCCATGGTAACCGTCCAATACAGTCAATCAAGATACATTCAATCAAGGATGTCGGTTTGTAGAGGAGAATTTTCAAATAAATATTTAAATTGAATTAAAAGGATTTATAGTCGTGGATAAAGTATAGTATTCTACTCGCGTATAATGGCTATTATTCTCTCGGTAATTTAAGCCACTCGCCTGCGGCTAGTGGCCGTAAACTTACCTCATGAATAATAGCAATCATTATACGCTCGTTGAATAATATAAGTACTATTATTCCACAGTTGCTTAATGTGAGCTTCGTTTGTCACCCGACATACATCAGTAGGCCAGTCTCTCCTCCAATCCCGTGTCTCAGCTCTGGCAAGTTTCAAACTGATTGTGCCATTAACAATTAAACCTTTTACGAAACGCCCGTTGAACTGTAATAACACATTCACAGTTATGAAACTGTAAAACATTAAACGCCTTCTGTTCAGGATCTCCATTTTTGGTACTGAGGGAAGAAAAAGTTGCCAGCAAATGAAACTGCCTTCCTTTCAGGTTCAATACTATCGTAACGAACTATATAAATCAAGGAATCAATGTTTCCTTGCCACGGGTGTGATTTTCAATCAATGTAACTTTTATAACACCATTTTTTGCTCTACAGTTATATAGTTATTAACAGAGTTGAAGATTGATATAATACGCAGTTCATAAAGATGATTTAAAAATTAATTGAAAAGCATACAACTATAACATATTATCTACATTATTAATGCAATTCAAAAAAAGACTCAAACATTGCACACGAGATGGATGCCGGAAAAATTGATTCTCTTAAGAAAAAAGCATTTATTAGAATTTTATAATCAAAATAAGACTAAAGTGTTTTTCCAGAAAAACAGGAAAAAAGACTCAAACCTTGCGCGCGTGATGGATACCGGAAAAATTGATTCTCTTGAGCAAACAGCATTTATTACAATTTTATAATCAAGATAAGACTAAAGTGTTTTTCCAGAAAAAAAAGACTCAAACTTTGCACGCGTGATAGATGCCGGAAAAATTGAATCTCTTGAGCAAAATGCATTTATTAGAATAAATTGTAAAATCAAGATAAGACTAAAGTGTTTTTCCAGAAAAACAGGAAAAAATACTCAAACTTTACGCGCGTGATCGATGCCGTAAAGATTGATTCTCTTGAGCAAAAAGCATTTATTAGAATAAATTGTATAATCAAGGTAAGACTAAAGTGTTTTCCCAGAAAAACAGAAAAAAAACTGAAACTTTGCGCGCGTGATGGATGCCGGAAAAATTGATTCTATTGAGCAAAAAGCATTTATTAGAATTTTGTAATCAAGATAAGACTAAAGTGTTTTTCCAGAAAAAGAGAAAAAAAGACTCAAACTTTGCACGCGTGATAGATGCCGGAAAAATTGATTCTCTTGAGCAAAATGCATTTATTAGAATAAATTGTATAATCAAGATTAGACTAAAGTGTTTTTCCAGAAAAACAGGAAAAAAGACTCAAACTTTGTGCGCGTGATGGATGCCGGAAAAATTGATTCTCTTGAGCAAAAAGCATTCATTAGAATAAATTGTATAACCAAGGTAAGACTAAAGTGTTTTCCCAGAAAAACAAAAAAAACTGATACTTTGCGCGCGTGATGGATGCCGGAAAAATTGATTCTCTTGAGCAAAAATCATTTATTAGAATTGTACAATCAAGATAAAACTACAGTGTTTTTCCAGAAAAAACAGAAAAAAAAGCTCAAACTTTGCGCGCGTGATGGATGCCTGAAAAATTGATTCTATTGAGCAAAAAGCATTTATTAGAATTTTGTAATCAAGATAAGACTAAAGTGTTTTTCCAGAAAAACAGGAAAAAAGACTCAAACTTTGTGCGCGTGATGGATGCCGGAAAAATTGATTCTCTTGAGCAAAAAGCATTCATTAGAATAAATTGTATAACCAAGGTAAGACTAAAGTGTTTTCCCAGAAAAACAGAAAAAAACTGAAACTTTGCGCGCGGGATGGATGCCGGAAAAATTGATTCTCTTGAGCAAAAATGATTTATTAGAATTGTACAATCAAGATAAAACTACAGTGTTTTTCCAGAAAAAACAGAAAAAAAAAGCTCAAACTTTGCGCGCGTGATGGATGCCTGAAAAATTGATTCTATTGAGCAAAAAGCATTTATGAGAATTTTGTAATCAAGATAAGACTAAAGTATTTTTCCAGAAAAAAAGACTCAAACTTTCCACGCGTGATAGATGCCGGAAAAATTGATTCTCTTGAGCAAAAAGCATTCATTAGAATAAATTGTATAACCAAGGTAAGACTAAAGTGTTTTCCCAGAAAAACAGAAAAAAAACTGAAACTTTGCGCGCGTGATGGATGCCGGAAAAATTGATTCTCTTGAGCAAAAATCATTTATTAGAATTGTACAATCAAGATAAAACTACAGTGTTTTTCCAGAAAAAACAGAAAAAAAGCTCAAACTTTGCGCGCGTGATGGATGCCTGAAAAATTGATTCTATTGAGCAAAAAGCATTTATTAGAGTTTTGTAATCAAGATAAGACTAAAGTGTTTTTCCAGAAAAACAGAAAAAAAGACTCAAACTTTGCGCGCGTAATAGATGCCGGAAAAATTGATTCTCTTGAGCAAAATGCATTTACCTATTAGAATTTTGTACATGGCTCAAACTTTTTAAATTGGAAGACTTACGCGCAACACATGTAGCGGGCGAAAGGCATATTTTCCGGTGACTGAGAAGAAGTGAAGGATAGCGAAGGACGTAGTGTTACAGTAAAAAAGGAAGTTCACCTAAAGACAACTGTTGGGTAAGGAAGATTTTCCCCACTAACTTACCGAACTTTATCTGCTTTAACAACTGAATAAAATTACTCTTGGTGATTTTTTATGTTAGTGAAATTTTATTTACAAAAACCACTTAAACTCGCCCTGAAAATAAATTTGCCATAAGACGCTATCCAGAGACTCGGTTGCAGGCTCTTATGTTTATCACTAATTAAACCCTTTTTCGGCATACTGTATACACAGAATAAAACAAGGAAATATAAATGATGGACAATATTGAGGCGACTTCCAAGAATGGTGATAATCATCAACGTTTTCGATCGGAAAGTGACTCCACAGAGTCAATCTGCAGTTGTTTTTCACAATACTTACAACGTCTGCGTAAATTTTCCCACAGAAGTCGGTGAATGATCAAACTGCGCGCCATAAAACGGATTAAAATTTTATGTAATTCTTCTCACCGAGTACAGACATCAAAATCTTTATCAAATTCACTTAAATGTGAATTGTCTTGTAGAAATATAAAACTGTGAATTACCATATTCCATTATACTTTCTTTATAATACGAAAAAAAAAGAAGATGATAATAGGAATCAGTCCTCATTTTAATATGTGCTGAAAAAATTGAGATATAAAAAGACGAATAGTAAGATACCTGCCTTGAAACAAAAGTTAATTATAACGTCCTTTTTATATTTCACGTTCCAAGATAAAGGTTTCATTCCCCGAGGGGGGAGGGGAGGGGGGTTCAGATCAACAATTTCCACTCACAATTTACGTCAATACTAATCTTTTAAGGTATGCACGCGTGATAACGCTTCCGAATTTACTAGTCGAGCAACACCAAAGTAAATAATATTACTATCCGCTACCGTCGCTAAAGTCAATTTTATCTAACTGTTCGCTAAAACGACTAGTACATGACTGCCGATCAATTATTATGGCCAAAAAATCCCCTATCTCATCTTTTAAAACTTTCTGCTACTCAACAGGCGTTCTCCACTGCAAAGAGGAATGAGCCAATGGTAACTTATTACAATATCATAAATAATTTTTAAGTTAAGTCCCTTTGGTTGGAAAAATAACCTAAAAGTCTAAAACGGATTCATTGTTGTGTTGACAAAACAAACTTCCTGGAATTTGCAATATAAGCGGCGCCCAACTGACCATAGATGTCATTAACAATAACAATACTGTTATTCAATTACAAATATTACAGTGTATAACTATATTAAATCATGATTGATGTTACACATCCTGGGAATTGCAACGTACCAAAAACAACCACGAACATGTTGGACTCACTTATATGAAGAGCATTCAAAATGTAAATTTCACCCCCAAATAACAAACTTAAATTCGCCACTCTACCTTCACTCACACTTCTATGGAAATTGATTAATCGCCTTTTACGATACGTAGTGTCCCTACGGTAGGATTATTCTTAACTCACCCATACACGCCGGGGATGATTAATTCAATAATTAAACAATTAAATATGAAGGATTCAAAAACGCTCCGCTTTTGTGGCGTGGTCCTGTACAATTAGGTATTGTGACATCTTTTTCATAATAGCCACTGTAGGATTTCTTCATTATTGTTATGCACGATATTAGCACCAAACAATCTAGAAGATTTTCAAAAAATCTTATACTACATTCCACATTTACGATGATAGTAAGTGAACCTGTCTGCGTATCAGGAAGTCGAGTAATTTCTGGATATCGAAGTACATAAATTGCGATCTAGTACGGTAGATTAAGGACATTTTTTGCTGGAATCGCGCTATTAATGATAAAAGCACCAAAATTTGAGGAAACGTTCATTTTGATATAAGGAACAAAATAAAACCGGGCGGCATTCTCAAAAACCCCCCTGACGGATTCGGCTGCAGCGGAAAGGGGCGGAGGGGGTGAAGCATGGTCAAATGCGTATTGCAAGCAAACGATAAGAGCTGGAGCTTTCTAATAAAAACCAGTAGATGCGTAATTAAAGTGTCTATGTAATATGTTTCAAGTATATTTTTCGTATATGTACAGGATGTCACGAAAATCACGAAAAACCCAATAAAATCGCCTTTGTTGCGATTAAAAACGGTCCTATGTATCGTAATAGAATAAACGGCATTGGCTCAGCTAATGAAACCCGATTTGATAGTTACTGACAATAACTATATATATCTAATAACATAATAACAATAACACAATAACAAAAAATAAAAAATAACAATAAGTGAATATGCAGTTAACGTTGTTGAGCCATACATTCGATCACAACTGAACACCACAAGCCGTTTGGACATTGTATGGGACACGTACATTCCAGACAGTTTGAAATGACAAACCAGCACAAAACGAGGAACTGGTGTTCGCAGTACGGTTAATGGCAGTAATGTTGCTCCTCGTGACTGGCAGAAATTTCTGCAAAATGCAGAGAATAAGCAAAAGCTAATTCAATCCTGACGTGTTGATACTTATGAAAAAAAGAGATTCTCTGTTGCAAAAATTTAAAGCTACCCGTTCTGATAGTGATTGGCATTCGTATAAATTATCTCGTAATCACACGTTAAGCATGATCAGGAGGTCTAAAAAGAATTACCTAATTAACTCCAACGTTAATTCTCCATCTAAGCTGTGGTCTGATTTAAGAAACCTCGGAATGTGTAAAACCAAGCAGAATCCTTTACCCACTGAATTATCTGATCCTAATAAAGTTAACGATTATTGTTCGGAATTCGTAAAAAATTCTTCTAACAACTGCCACCACAGCATCGCCTATTATTCTACTAATCTTTCTAATGTTGAACTGTCTTTTGCTTTCAGATTACTTAATCTTGAAGAAGTTGAGAATAAATTTAAATTATTGCGGTCAAACTCTATTGGTAGTGATGATATCTCGCTCAAGATGCTAGCCTTGTGTGCTCCATTCATTTACACATATTTGTTACATGTTTATAATTGCTGCATAGAACAAAGTTATTTTCCAGCTTTATGGAAAAATTCGATTGGTATTCCAATTCCTAAAAAGACTAACCCTTCTGAGTTTGCTGATGTTAGAATTATAAGTATTCTACCCACTATTTCAAAACTATTTGAAATGCTATTGCATGATCAAATGTACGCTTATTTTTCCAACAATGGGCTCTTCCCATCCAATCAATGCGGATTTAGAAAGCTCTGCAATTGCTCTAGCTACCGTTACCAATGACATTTTAGCTGCAATCGATCGTGGGTTAGCCACAGTATTAATTCTGCTTGACTTCTCTAAAGCGTTTGATACCCTCAACCACACCCTACTTTGTTCGTTACTTAAGTTCTATGGTTTCTCTGAACCCGCAGCTACCCTCATTTCTTCGTATCTGCATGACCGATACCAACAAATCCGCATTGATGATAATCTTTCTTATAAGCTCAATGTCACGGCTGGGGTTCCTCAAGGCTCGGTATTGGGTCCTCTACTATTTATAGTTTACACCTCCGAAATAATCAAATCTATACATAATTGTAACGTCATGGCATATGCAGATGACACTCAGGTTTACACAAGTTTTCAAATTACTCGCTGGCAAAATACCTTACAAGATATTAATAGTGAATTAAGCAAAATAAAAAAATTATCTAATGAATTTGGACTTAAGCTAAACCCCTCAAAATGTTCATCCATGCTCTTTGGCCGTAAAAGGCAAATCTTACTAATTCAAAACGATTTTGTGGTTAAAATAGATGATTTTGTTGTCCCATTAGTTAACAAGGCTAATAATTTAGGTGTTGTCTTTGATTCTAATCTTCGATTTAGAGAACATGTAAATAAACTCATTCAAAAGTCATATGCTGCTCTTAAGGTGCTATATGCAAACCGCCATTGTCTTTCGTTTCAACTAAAAAAAAACTTGTGCGAATCTTTAGTTGTGTCCTGTTTCAATTATTGTGATTTTATTTATGGTCCTTGCATAGATTCTGTACAAAGAACACGTATTCAAAAAGTGCAGAATAGCTGCCTTCGCTTAATTTATGGAATACGTAAATTCGAACATATTTCTTACAAACTAAAGGAGATCGGGTGGTTGAACATGGAAAACCGTAGAGCTCTTCACCTGGCTAATTTCACTCATCGCCTATTAAGCGATCATAGTGTCAACTCCACTATCAAAGATGAATTCAAAATAAGGTCTGGAATTCATAATCAAAACACTCGATTCAAGACATCTTTTAACATCCCTCGTCATTTTTCAGCTATTTACAAAAGGTCGTTTGTGTACAGTGCTATAGGGTTATATAACAGGCTTCCTCTAGAATTCAAGTTATTAAATATTAATAAATTTAAATATAAATTAAAAGACTATTATTCTTCATAATCCAATTTAAATATATTTTTCTTTTTTTTTTTTTTTATTTCGTTTTTTTTTCTTTTCTTTTTTTCCTTTTACTTGCTTAAGATACTCTGCAGCTGCCTACTTCCTTCGGAAATCCCCTAAATTTGCTAAAGTAATCAATATTAATTATTATCACCCTACTACAGACAGAATTATTTCAATATAAGCTACTAGCCTTGACTATTTATCTTTAAGGGTTATTTGTCAAACGATGATTGTGAGGTTAAGTTTGAATAGCATTCTGCTAGACTTCGCCTACACCATCATCGATGTATTTTCATGTATACCTACATATTCTTTCTTTTTTTTTTCTCTCTTTCTATCAATAAAGTCCTTATTATTATTATTATAAAAAATTACTCACCAATCACTTGCGAAACATGAAAGTGGAAGATAAGACTTTGATAGTGACATCTGATGAATCCGCTTTTTGCACATCAAACGAGCCAATACAAAGTCTATATCCATGTACTCACGAGGAAGCTGATACCCGTATGCTGCTTCATGCTGCAAATAATGGGTACAACTCTATCATGATCCGAACAGTTAATACTGATGTTGTTGTGCTTGCAATAGCTGCATACCAAGAACTCAAAATCCAGAGGCTGTACGTTTGTTTTGGCATGGGAGATCACATAAAGTACTTATCGATTCATGAAATCACTCATCGACTTCAGTCAGATATGTGGAAAGTTCTGCCATTATTTCATGCCTTCACAGGTTGTGACACCGTTTCAGCATTCGTTGGACATGGAAAGAAAACAGCATTTGCCGTGTGGAAAACCATGCCAGAACTCACAAGCACATTCATGGAGCTGTATGACCAACCTGATACGATTCCAACTCACGTATTCAATACAGTAATGAGATTTGTCACCCTAATCTACGACAGAACCAGCGCAGAGACCGACATCGACAGTTGCAGAAAGCACATCTGCACAACGAAAGGAAACAAACTGTTTGAATCTCTTCCGCCCACACGTTCAGCACTTATGCAACACTTGAAGCGTGCCGTTCTACAGGGCGTTCACATATGGGGTCAGCAGTTGGCTAGTGATCCTCAGGTACCGTCTGCACCTAGAGCATTGGGGCTGGACCAAGGACAAAGAAACCAGCTTGTGGAAGCCCTTCTGGACCGAACTTCAACCTGTTGCCAAAAGCTGTGCAGAGTTAATAAAATGTGGCTGCAAGACCAACTGCACCTTCAACTGTAAATGTGCTAAGGCCAACATCCTATGCACAACTCTCTGTGTCTGCCAAGGGAAATGTGGTGATGACCTCAGTTTACCCTAGCAACAACAACTCTAATAAGACCATTACAGGTCAGTGTACAAAATTGCTTAGTGAATAGTCTTTGTTTCTTCAGCATTTTTTTTGTCTTAGGGCCTAATTCACTTGTTCTTAACTGTCTTGAAAAGTTATATTGCATTGGATTTTTGAGCTACCCTGTACAGTACACTTATGAGAAAGGCTACTCAATAACTGTATAATGCAATTATGCTTTTAAAAACTATTAACTGGCCGTTAATTCTATCGCGAAATATTGGACCGTTTTAACGCTGCGATAATGCCGAATTTTGGAATATTCGTGATTTTTAGGACATCCTGTACATATACGAAAAATATACTAGAAACATAATACATAGACATTTTAATTACGCATCTACTGGTTTTTATTAGAAAGCTCCAGCTCTTACCGTTTGCTTGCAATACGCATTTGACCATGCTTCATCCCCTCCGACCCTTTCCGCCTCTGCCGAATCCGTCAGGGGGGTTTTTGAGAATGCCGCCCGGTTTTATTTTGTTCCTTATATCAAAATGAACGTTTCCTCAAATTTTGGTGCTTTTATCATTAATAGCGCGATCCTTGCCCTAATCTATCGTACTAATCGACTAGGTATTTTACTGCATATTGCAGAGAAAGATTATTAAACATCGAGAAAAATTTATTACATAGATTTCTAATTATAAAACCATATTAGGAGATGCAAAACTATTTCTAAAATTGACATTTAAACAAAAATGAAACTTTATAATCGAATGGCTGAGAGTAATTTAAGTGCATCTATAAATTAGAAGATGTGTATAAAATATGACGAGAACGCGAATTTATTTGCATAAACTATGAGAATAACGTAATTAATGCGGCCCCCAGAAGAATTAATGGGCGTTTAAAGAATTTTAAAATAACAAATTAGTAGACACAAAGCTCGAATTGATGAAATTCGATGTCTGAAAGTTATAGATTAGATTAAATGAAAAGTTGAAACCTTATTCGGCGTAATTACAGGTTGGCAAAGAAAGTTGGTAATTTATACAAGTGTTAGTTTATTATCATTTTGTAATGTAGGTGTTGGACATTTTTATAGATGATTAGTCATTAAAAATTCTTGTTATCTGACAGAACTTTTAATTACACGATTATATACGTGTAAATTTATAAATGTTATTCGTACGCTTTTCGAAAGTAAATAAAAGCGACTTATATGGTACTTAGACGTTAAATATAATTATTGACAATGGTCATCCACTTTCTTTAATGGCACAATACTTAATGTTTTCAATATCTTGTAATGGTAACATTCTAAAAGGGATTTACTTTAATGTTATTCTAAGTAACGAATGCGAGGGACCCAGTTTCATATTGTAATTGTAGTTCCTAATTAAAATGTGTTACTTGGAGATGTATTGATTAAAGTGGGTTAGAAGGCTTCTTCCTGCTTGTCCTTGTGTATTCACGGTTTCACTATGTCTTCAGCAAAAATTCTTTTATACTATGTGGATACTATTCCGCATACAATTCTGTTGAACCCAGATTCAACTAATATCTTTCAATTAATGTAATTAAGATTAAATTGTCTGTAGTTTATGTTGACAATTTCAACAGGTGCACAATATATCAACAGTTACATTCTTATTATTTTTACTGTGTTAATTACTTGGCAAGCGCTTGTTCTTCAGGAAAATCTAATATTTGGTTTGCATGTTTAAAATATAAGGAAGTCAGAGTTATATGGAACAAGATTGACAACAGAACTACTTCACAATAATAGTTTCTTATTGGAATGAAAAACGACTACCATTCGTCACAAGACAATTTCTGAAAAATACAGATATCTGAATCGAGATAGTATCTCTCATTTTCTTGAAAAACTGGCCCACCCTGTCGAGGTACCCCAATGTACTTGGCCGCTTCCTTTTTTTTTTGGAATATCTTTAGCCAGACTTTTTGTTATAAATTACTTGTAGAAATCTGTACCCACGTCTATATAGCAATCAAGAATTATTAAGGCATATATCAAGGGATTGAAGAAATAATTCCACGTAGCACAAGTCAGTTTTCATTCGAGTTCCATATAAAGCAATCAGGGATTCACCAAGCTAAGTAGCTTGACTTGAAATATAATAGCTTGGCTTGGGGTTGAAAGTCAAGCTTTTTAAGAAGAAAAGCTTGGCTTGACTTGATGTTTGCGAATACAGGCTTGGCTTGGTTATCAAGCTTTTCCAAGCTTTGTCAAGCTTATTCAAACTTCTTCTTGCGCCTCCCGTAAGAGTAGTGAGGTTGGAACATTTTGCGCATTACGTCATACGTGTATTGTCGGACTGTAGGAGTAAATTTTTGTTTTTAGAATACAATCAAAGACTCTCTCCTTCCCCCTAGACATCTCACCAAAGCGGATACTTTGATTTCAAATTTTTCGTTTTTAAGGTGCCAACTAGGGGGCATCTGCAGTTGACTACAATCGTCCAAGATAATATAGAAAGTGTCAGTACATTGTGTTATTCATTTGACCAACAAATTTGGTCGATTGCCTGTTCGCGCTTTTTTTTGTTTTTTTGTATGTGTTATGGAAACACACTCAACAATAAGGTTATTTAATGGGTTACCAAGGAAGCAGCACCTACTTACCTACCTACATACTTGTTTACTATTTGCTGTGTGTTAAGAATAGACATACTGTGGAATTCTTAGTAGTTGGGACGTCTTTTTGAGTTTGAAACATACCTTCAACAAAACGATCGGATATACATGGTGTTTTTTTGGGAGCTTTAGTTGAACGTTTCTGGGAAAGTTTTATAGGTAGATTTTTGAAAATTTGTACTTAGGGGTTACTTAAAAAGCCGAATCGATCTAAAATATTTTCAAAATGGCAGTACTTCCGGAAATGCCGGAAGTAGCTACCAACTTCGTTATTTTAAATGCAACCCCTATTTTTTATTGCATTTTTGGCATATTTTGGTATTACATGTTCCTATCCCTATCTTTAATAGTTTCTGACTTATTCTCATTTCATTGCAATGATACCATTTTTTTCGGATTTTTTAGTAGTTGGCCTTATGGCAAACGAATTTTAAACCAATCAATCCGTCACCTGTTAGTTTCAAATCAATTTAAAACCTTGTCTTCTTCAACACATGCTCAAAATGAGGGCCTTCATGTTCCAAACACAAACTCTTTTTCGTGAATGTTCTCGTGTGGAGTATTGTATGACTTGTGATTCAGTATTGAGCATATTCTTGCAGAGGCAGCTCTTCTGTTGCAGGAACAACAATATTGCGTAAAATTTCCAAATCTGACCAAGTAATGTTCCCCAAAAAATAGTCCTGGTTCCTTAACATTTGCCTATTCGTAAAACTCGTACTGTAGGTAAGGTGGTACAAAGCTTCCAAAATTCAAACAATTTCATTCCAGTGTTCGGATGTTCACTAGAACGCGGTCTTTCTGGATATCTCTCAATGAACGTATGACAGGCATGTGACGCGATTCTGTTCATTTCACCATAAATAACAATTAGATTCCAAAAATCTTAATATGTAAAACCATTGCGAGCCATTTTTCATTTTTTTCGATTATTGAAAAACTTATGTTAACCTATTACAGGTGACGGTTTAGTATCACTTGATTTGTTCAAAACTGGATTGCCATGGTCCATGTCATAGTCGACTACTACAAAAAATTCGAAAAAAATGGTATCAATGCGATAAAATGAGAATAAGTCAGAAACTATTAAAGATAGGGATAGGAACATGTAATACCAAAATATGCCCATTTTGATTCTCTATCAAATGCAATAGTAAGAAAATGGTAATTTCATTTAAAAAATTTGAGTTTTCAGTCTTTGAATTTTCTTAAATTTGGAGCCTCATAGGTGACGTCGTACGCAACATAACATTTTTTAAGTACACCAAAAGAAAGCCCTATTCTTCCTTTAAGCTCTGGTGAAAACTCGGTTGCCATAGCTACAACCGTTTTCAAGTAATGAATTCTTAAAGTAGCGTCTGCATCCGCCATTTTTTTAAATAAATGAAAATAACTTAAAAACTATAACTTGTAGATATTGACATGTTAGTATCAAAAGTTTTGAAATTTCACGTAGAATTCAAAAATGCAATAAAAAATAGGGGTTGCTATTTAAAATAACGAAGTTGGTAGCTACTTCCGGCATTTCCGGAAGTGCTGCCATTTAAAAAATATTTTAGATCCATTCGGCTTTTTGAGTAACCCCTAAGTACAAATTTTCAAAAATCTACCTATAAAAATTTCCCAGAAACGTTTAACTAAAGCTCCCAAAAAAACACCCTGTATAAAAAAGTACACTTTTACTGGTATACATTATGTGCAGTTGGTCCAGGGTATCTTTGCCGATGTATGAAATATACAACAATATACGTCCTCACAATTTAGGTTCTTACCACCAAAAACAAAGATACATGCTACACTACTTGTTATATGCGTGTGTTGATAGCTCAGAAATAAGTTGACACCAGTTTAGTTTGTGTGTAGAAGCAAAGAGTATATAAAGTCTCTTTGGTAGAAGCATAAGTTGATAAGTTTGTCTTAGCTTACGCTGTGTAGATACCAATTCTATTTTGACTTCAGTAGTGTTTACCACACCTCTTCACCGATTAAATTGTCATTTGTCATTATAATTCTTTGATGTTTGGTTTGTTTATATTTGTTCTTCGATTTTTTGTGTTAAATTTGTTGTTGACAAACTAATATATTTTGTGACAGGTCATGAAAGTAGTTGCTGATTTAATATTTTATCTTGATTCATACGCTTTGGACGGCGGTCATATCTGCAAAGATCCCCTGGACCAACTGTAGCTTTATCATTTCTGACTAACGAATAATTAAAAATAACTCAGAAATGATTGGGTTTGGGTATAGGACATTATTAACAAAAATGAAGCGCAATTAACGCGTCATTTCAAAAATGTAATAATATATGGGGTGTTCCATTTGAAAAAATTCAGTAAACGCTCTTTGAAAATCGCCGAATTGACTGCACACCCTGTATAATAAAATTAATGTTTGATTATTTTGTAGGTTAAACACATCCCTTGGCTATATGGTTACCAAATAATTTTGTCTTAGCTAATCGTAATACTATCGCATGGAATTAATACGGTAAACCTTGTCCCGACCATGTTTTTAAATTTCCGTTAATAACTCAGTAATGCATGGTCCGAAACCAAAAACCCAGGGATCGTTGAAAAGACAATTTAAAGCAGATTAGAAAAATCAAAGGATATACACGGTGTTTCGTTTAAAAAAATGATCTCGAAAGTGCCCCGCTTTAGGGAATCGCCCTGTATAATTCTTTCAGTTTTATTTAATAAAGCCTATATTGGACTTTGACGCACTAATGAAGAACCCTGTATAACCTGAATCACACGTAGGTACTTCTTTTATACCGAATGAATATATTTTATGGTAGAATGCAAAATGATCAGCTGGATCTTATAAGAATTATGTTCCATGGCATAGTAAAAAAATGCTTAGCAGTATTAAGCTTGAAAGCTTGTAAAAAAACTTGAAAGCTTGACTTGGAAAAGCTTGATAACTCAAGTTTTTCCACAAATAAGCATGTCTTGGATAATACTTAAGCTTGACTTGATTTTTTGTAGGCTTGACTTGATTTTATGTCAAACTTTAAAAATTCAAGCCAAGCCCGTGAATCCCTAAAAGCAATTACCATATGTGAACCATCGTAACTCCAACCCTGTCACTGTTGTAGTGCTTTAACACTTGCGGGTAATGGATTAGTACTCGCCCCCCCCCCCCCCCTAAAAGTTCTGTGAGTTAGTTATCGTCCCAAGAAATGGGAGAACACAGCACTCACTAATACCAATAAATGGAGTGCAGACTCTAGGTGAAAATGTTTAGAAGCGATATGAGCCATTTGAAATATCTCAAACTAATTTACAGGGAGGTGAAGAACAATTCATAAGGATCATGATTCGAGATTTTTGTGGATCCGGATCGAAAATCCGAAGGTTAAATCCGTATGTACGGAATTGGGAGTGAAATCCGGATTCACGGATCTACGGCTTTGTGAATTAAATCCGGACCTGCATTACTATTAATTTACATCTAAAGTCTGTAGCTGTATCCGTATTTGAATAAATTCGTGGAGGAAATTACTAGATTACAGTAAATTTCATTTCCATTTTGAGATTCCGATGAATAAATTTTATAGGTATCACAAAGAATCAAGTTCATTCCATACATCAACAACAGAATTCACGTGTGATCGAATTTCGGATCCGGATACGCGGATCGGGTCAAACAAATCCGGATCTAGGGATCCGGATCTTAAGGATCCGAATTGTGTATGAGATACGGAGAAATCTGGATCCGGATATATCGTAGCTGGAGATCCGGGGAAGATCTGGATCCATACCGGATCTTGTTTTGGATCCGGAACCGTTTCACACCCCTAGTTTTAACGTAGCTCCTGATGGATCTGAAAGTATTTCACTATCTCACTCGACGGTTCAGTACCGATACGAGTAAGAGTGAGACAGCAATAGGGTACGCAATTTTGCATTATAGTTTCGCCACTTTATACTTTTCACTCAACGGTGGAATACTCTTGGCGCTGTTCACTCCTTTAGTGGTACTTAAATTTCAAATTCTTACAAATAGAAAAAAATTACCTATGCGTCCCTTAAGGAAACGTTAAAACCTCTTGACTGAGCTTTCGACTAGCTGGTGAAGTTTGGTTCAACTCAACATATTTTGGAATTTAAATTGATAGTTGATTTTTCCAGGCGTCAACATATTTTAGGTAAGTACAGGAGATTTTAAAAGTTCTCGAGCAATTAATTTTTTGTTTTGCTAAAAATTGGTAAATTTTTGAACTAATAAATACCAATTTTATTTAAGTATAAACGGGGGTACACGCAATTCTCGAGTTTTGCGTGCTTTGGGGGGGGGGGTATCTGTGATTGTAGGTTGTAATAGCTTTTGTTTTAAAACATCACACCTTGTTGAGCTGGCTTAGTTGCTTTAAAAAAGAAAAAAAATTTAAATTTTTATACCTTTTCAGATTTTTGACCCTGTAGGTATCTGTAATTTAGCAAGTTATTAAAGTAACTAAAATAAAGGATTACATTTACTTACATTTGACGTAAAAATCACAAAAATCGGTTGATATTTGGTAAAGATATACGAATTCGTTCCCACCTATAGTAAATTTTTACCAATTATTAAAAAAAATGTAAAATGCAAACTTTTTGGAATAGATTTGAGACCAAAAATACATAATAGCCCTTTCACAATGTTAATTACGTCTTTGCACATAGTCTTTGCCCAAAAATTAACGAAAATATAACAAATTCCGTGTGAACTTCATAAGGATAGTTTACAATGAATTTTGAATGTAAAAGAACTCAATTTGGATACTGGTAGCTCTTTGGGAATACGAATGGCCTTAGGGAGAACGTTTTGACATTCATATTTAAGTATAGTAAAACTAAAAATACCATAAAACATAAAAAGTACAAACAGAAGCTGGTCTAGCGTTGTATAACATCTGTTTTATAGAAAGACCTTCTCTACCTTAAACAGTTTCAAATTTGTCTTTATTTCACTAACTAAAGGCATCATTTGCACGTATATGTACAGCAGTAAATATGGATTTTACTTCGTCTTAATTACAATATAAGTTGTATATTTAGAAGTATAGTCAAAGTATAGGTATTCTCTTTGGTATAGTGTAACCTAACATAACAATACACTTGCCACCTACTTTCATCAATAGATATTAAGTTAAATATGTAGACAAAAACATTTTTCTCGGTGAAAACATTCGACTATATATGTTACCTACAACATCGTCCATCGTTCAAAACCTCTAAATTTGAAATAAGCACACAAACATGTACATTTCAAAAGTTACCGAAAGAAGGTATCGGGACACATAAATTAGTCTACGATGAATGCTGTTACTACTTTTTACATCATTTTAACCATGAAAATGTTAACGCGAGGCATAATAGAATCATTTTTCATCATTTGAATAACTTTTCAACTTGAAATAATTAAATTTCCATGTTACCGAGAAAAAGTTTCCGATACTTGTCATTTTGAAAATTTTCGCGAAAATACTTTCTGCTATTGTTTAAATGTTCGAAATGGGTTAAGGACCTCGGACAGACAAACTTTGCATGTTTACACAAAATTTCCACCCAAAAATAAGCACAAATAGCGAATTCTATTTTACACGTACCTAATCTCCATAAGGAAACTTTGAACGTATTTTCTAAGTAAAGATAATGTGACCATTCGTCTCGCATTAGGCGGGATTGTCCCGTTTTGAAATTTAGAAACCCGCAGAGAGAATGTCCCGCGAAATGTCCCTCATAATTGCAATATGTCACAGTGTGTATAATGCATGGTAATAACACTGCTTTGAGTGCGTTGGTTTACCTTTGATTTCTATAAATAGAAACAAACACAAAACACTCAACCGATTTATTGACGTAATAACTTTATAGAAAAGTTTGTACATATTACGGAGGAGGACTCCTGGACTTCCCCTTCTGTGTGTGTGTGGGGGGGGGGGGGGGGGGGCAAAAACCCCCGGTGTCCCTCATTAATTTCATTTACATATGGTCACATTAAGTAAAGAAAATATATTTAGACACAAATACCGCTTGAATAAGATGACGGACTTTTATACTAAAATGTTTAAAACTTACTTTGAAAAAAATTAGTGCAGATATTTACGTGGTTTGCGGGGGTATCTATAATTGTAGCATTAATTTGTAGGTTATAAATTTATAATAGGTTTGGGATTCGACGACTGTCGGAAAAGTGCACAGCAATACACACACATACACATCTTTCGGTTATTATATAGTGATAATAATCGCCAAATTTCGGAAAAAATAGAAACATGCTATGGTTACTTAAATATGACTGTATGGCCCATTTCATTTATAATAAAAAAATGCAGTCTCAAGGACATTAGGATAGGATATTGGGTTCAATATGCTTTTCCTGTTTGCTGAGGACACAAATTGCTGACACTATCAATCTCATACGAGAAGCTGAACATCATTAGTTTATCTATACCTTGAAATAAAATTTTCTCCACAGTCTTTTCATGCTTAGTACCAAAACACACATTACTTTCATTTGAAAATTGGTCAAAACTATATTACCTGAGAAAAAATTTAGAAATGAGAATAATTCCATAATACATACCGAATTTATATTTTCCGGCGAAAATTAGGCGACAATGATATTTAATACACCATCTTGTTTATAACGGTGATGAGTAATGGAAAGGCGTACGGATAACATTTGGTGGTGAAAATCGTTTAGAATATGGTTCGTTAAAAGGTTGGGAAAAGGAAATTTCCGTCTCGGCCTCCTTACCCTCAAGATATTCCAAATTTCTGGAACTCTCGATTGTCAAAACAGTTTTCCACAGCTTCTGATGGCGCTCGTGAAACGATTTTCTAAGTAATTCTTAAACTGAAGTCTACTAAAAGCTGCAAAACTATCTAAACACTATTGAAAAGTAAGTAACTTGCCGATTATTCAGAATAGTGAAATTTGTTCACATTAAAATTAACTTTGCATTTCCTCATAAACATTAATAAATGTTATAAAGGAAAGTATTTTCCTAATCGTGTAATTAATATTCTATAATGAACAGGAAATTAAATGATGCTTGTACCACCCATATAATAAATGGCTTCTATTCCTTTGGCGCTGACAGAAACAAACATTGTCAAGTTCATGTAATGTGTTTCGCTATTTATATATTTATACATTTATACTTATCATTCTAGACAGTTGTATAAAGTATGGTTGTGCATACTTAGAATCATAGTAAGCTGTATCTATTTGTGAGCATTCTTTTTGCCTGTCAGTTGCAGTTAAGAATGTCGTTATGATGAAGTTGAGATCAATACCTTCGTGTGTATCTGTGTACTTGGGGAAGAAGAATTTCAAAAAAGAAAGGTGGGAGTTATGGAATTTCATTAGAAATTCTGAAAAGGTAGATTAATTATGATCGATTACTTTTAGGGTGAATGGGGTCTTTCTTTACGTCCCTGACGATGTTGAGTAACAAAGTAATTTAAAAATACGTTCTCATTTAATACGTCGGTCGGTAATAGCAACGTACCTATAACAAATATTGAAAATCAGTGATTTACCGATAATCACCGTTACCTTAATCGATCATTACCGGGTACGTGACTTATGATAATAATTAGTTTGCGGGATTAATTAATCACTGCATACAGGCACACAGAAGTAATTTCACACCGATCTACTTAATTTTTAATTTACAATATAAACAAATTAACTTCTCTCAGTTAATTAAGCTTCATTTATGAAACTGCGAATGATTGATTGTTACCCAAGAAGAATCGAAAATTTGACAAAAATTACTAACGTCTCAATTCAACTCAATTTAAGCGATTTCTTTCAGTGCTCTGTATGGTAAAATTATTGTTTAAAAGTTTAATTTTACAGCAACTGTCGTCTACCAGGATAATTCATTATATTGTAAAAATTCAAATTGAGAACGTTTGTGAAACCTAGTATAGAATCCTTCCTTTAAAATATTGCAAGGGTGGTCTAAATCCAGACGAATGCTATTTTTATCGGGATGTTTTGGAACTACGAAATTAAGCGTTAATTTTGTTCTTTTTATATTTGACACTCATCCACATATTTTAGAAGAACGCAATCAGCAGGAAAAGGGTTTATTAGGAGTGGAAAAAGGTGGGAGGATAAAATTGGCAGCGTTTAATTTGAAAAGTTCATCAATGAAGTTTTGTGGAACTTTTGATTCCATTCTTCCTCCAATACACTTTCAAGATCTCGTATGTTAATTATTGGTGCTAGGTTTCTTTCTTTAACCTCACAATATGCCAGAATCGAGTATTAGGTCTCGAAACCCATTACAAACTATTATTTCAACCTATCGAACTGCCAGGAAATAGTTCTCTCTCTCCATACTTTGAATAGGACACTTATGAGACCCTTTTCGTTTTTTTTTAATCTACAAGACTTCTTGGGCACTCCCATAGGCAAAGGTCGTGTGATATCTTCGAAATAACAGATCAAAAAGGAATAGATTTATAGGTATTGTGATATACGACGATGTCCCTCCTTGAAATGAATCTTTCTGGGAAGAAGTAGTGCAGGGCTCTAATAGAGTATTATGCGATATGGTTTCGTCTGGCAGTTGACGATGTAACGAGTTGCGCATCAGTCAAGGAAACGATTACCATTCCACTGCTTTGACAATTCTTCAGGAACTCATCTAAATAGAAATGGGTTTCATCGGTAAAGGAAACTTTAAAGTTATTTAACTTCCCCAATGGTATTTTGATGAAACTCAGTCTTAAATTTAACGCTTCCTCAATTTGAATCTTGTAGACTCTTAAGTGTAAATTAAATAAATCGTCGCTCCAGGTAGTACGAATTTAAATTCCTGTTCCCCGAGTCTGATCCATAGCTATTTGTTACTAAATTAATGCTCTCAAGAGATTTTTGAACGACCGTGATGTATTTCCCTCAAAAAGATTCAAAACAGGAACAATACAGTGTAAATATTTTTAGGCGCCGCTGCGATATTTAGGCGGTCACGAATCTACATCATCTCCTTACCAGAGTTCGATACTTCACCTGTTATACAGGCCCGTGACATAAAGTGGCAATGAATGAAATTTAATGAAGACATGGCAACTGAATGATTTAAAAAGAAAATCTGATGGGATTTGTAATATGTTATTGCAATGGATCGATGCTTACATAAGCATAAGTATAACTGTTAGCCGATGATATTCACTGTAAGGCAATGGCCCGAAAGGTAGTGGATTCCGTCGAAAAATTGAACTGAGTCTCCTCTAAGGCTCCAAGGATTTATGCTAACAGATCGACAGCTCTAAGACAGACATAGAACCATAGGCGGTTATCAGTTGTTTGCAGTAATTTGTGATACACTAATTAAAAGATAATGAAAACCCAACAGTTAATGAACGAGATTGAGTGGTAGCAGTATGATACATGAAATGGATGAATGAGCAGGAGGAAAGGAAAAGGAATCTTAGGAAATAAGTCTTGGATGGAATCGTTTCAAGCTTGATATTATTCCTGATTGTAGCTGGCAGGTATAATGGATTAAGGATTCAATTCGTAAATAAAAACTACACATCCTAGCCAATTTTGATGATATTTCCCGAAAAGTGGCTCGAAAATGTTACTCTTTGACCCAAAAAAATACTCTAGGATTGGATCATCTAATTTTCGTGTTCGCGGGTTACGAAAAAGCTCTTGAAGACATTATTAAACAATATACTTATAGACAGAATACGAAACAGTAGAAAATTTTGCCATTTTGCCGAAATACGGCTCCATCTCTAATCGTATGATATGATCACACTACACATGTGGCTTCTTACCAAAGTGACGGAAATCATTCAAATTAACTGTAGTAAGTATTGCCTTTCGCTTTTGTAATTATTTTGAAAAATGTTCAAAAAATACTCTTAGCGTTCGACTAAATCTCTTATTTAACGGCGCAATGTGAGCAAATAGGCGGAATTCGAAAAAGGAAAGGTGTGTTGGAAAAGGACGAGAAATATAAAAATTCGCAAAAAGAAGAAGGTATCGTAAAAAACAGGTAGTTTGCTAACTGCTAACGAGGTCACATGAGATTGCCAAGATATTTGAGATATCTCAATGTATATTAACGAGGAAGAAATTCAAATTAAGAACGAGAATGAAAGGCGACTCGAAGACTCGTCCAAGGGCAACAATAAATTGTAAACAAAACATTTCTATTGAGTGCAGATGAACTGTTTTCGCAAATTTATGTGGTGCACGACATTATGACGTTACAATCACGTATAAACAACGTATACGAACAAATCATTATGGAGGCTGAATATGTACAGCCCTCTTATACAGGGTGTTACAAAAAGGTGTAGCGGGCTATGCATATCCGGATTCTACATATGAAAATAAGTCTAAAATGTTCAGTAATATTTTTATGATTTCGGCTTAGTGTAGCCGTAATCAGCCATTTTGTTTTTTCTTCAAAATAATTATTATTTCAAAAACCCTTCAACATATGTTTATGAAATTTGGCATACGTCTTCATTTCCCAGAAGTCTACATCAGTTTCCCAAATTATTACTTTTCAAATTTATCAGTTTTCCAAATGGCGGACATTCAAACATTTTAAGGTAAAATTTCATGAAAACTACTAAATAAAATTAAATTGTTTTTAGTACTTTTATTGTTAATACTTCATTTTATTTAGTCGTTTTCATGGCATTTTACTTTAAAATGTTTGAATGTCCGCCCTTTTGAAAATTGATAATTTTGAAAATTTTAGACTTCTGAAAAAGGAAGACATGCCAAATTTCATAAAAATATCTTGAAGTGTTTTTGAAATAATAATTATTTTCAAGAAAATACAAAATGGCTGATTACGGATAAAGTAAGCCGAAATCATAAAAATGTTACTGAACATTTTAGACTTATTTTCATATGTAGAATCTGGATATGCATAGCATGCTGCACCCTGTATTTCTCGTCAGTTGTAGTACATCTTCGTAAGCATGATGATCTGTATAAATAACATTCAAATAGAATGAATAACGATTGATAAAAGAGGAAAGATATACAAGATACAATCTAAATGGATAGTTAATTTCTAGCTAAATTAATAAATTACTATAAACATATTGTGGGTGAGTCACACTGAATATAAATGGTTTAAATGTCAATTCGAAAATAAATAATGGTGTAATATAAATCACTGTTTGTGTCAAAATATGAATAAGTGAAATGTAAATTCTGTAAGTGTAATAAACTGGACATCGATAATTAATTAACGTTACACCATGGAAAATAAGCAAACAATGATTTCATTATTAAAGAAGACCATACACGGTTCAAGGCTCAATATAAAATGGGTACCGATGAGAACCTTCTACAGTTGACGCATTACCTTTAAGATGTTCGGTAGCTAATTGTTAAGGGGGGGTTCAAGAACTTTTTTCGATCCAATATTGACCCTGATTTCTATCCAAAACTCTCTTACGTCTGCCCAGTTTGGTGTTCTTCTTAGCCACCTTTCTTTCACCTGCACGCACCGATCTTGATTTACGTTGGCCCATTCCACTGAAGAAATCTCTATGAATTTGTTTGATGAATTCCGAAATTTTCGAATAATGAGAGCAATTTACGAGGAAATTTAGTCTGAGATAAAGAGTTGTGATGGAACGACAATTTTTCCTGCTAGTACGCCGAAAGTTCACTCGCCATTGGAAAATACTCGGACTTCGTTTTTTGGAAAACACGCTGTGACCACTGTATTGGTCGGATTGTTGACTTTTATATCTGAAAATGACCCCAATGAACCCTCACGGCAGTTATGCCTATCGATATCGCATTGGGGTATGCTATTTCTATTGTAACTTTGAAAGAATCGCAAAATATCGCAAGAAAACAGTATCTGTCTACTTTGACACATCCTAGACAGCTTGAAACATTATACTTTTTGCTAAAACTAGCTAATTATGAGCCGTGGCATGTTCTTAGGGTCATTTTGAGATATAAAACTCTATGATCGGAGCAAAACTATAATCAGAGCGAGTTGTCCAGAAATGCATGCCAAAGTCCAATTTGGACATGGCTTTTATATGGGAGTGCGATTATGAAATTTTTATTACTTAGGACAATTGAACCCCTCCTTAATAGTCGCATTAGTACAATGCCAGCACATACAATCCTCCCTTGAGTGTTAGGATTTGAATTACATTATGTCTAAAGTATAGAAAGGGGCGCGTTTAGGGTCATAGTAGAACGTACCATGCGGAAACGATAGACGAAAAAGCAGGCGTTAACATAATGCAAAAGACAATAGTCCGTGATTATCTCGGCTAATAGTAGAGTGCTATTCAATTGAAAAACAAACCGAAAAACTTTAATAATAAGACGCTGGGGTGATGATGCCGATAGCTAAGAAAATGGAGTAGAACACGTACCTTTACAATGAACAGGAACCTATGCCTGAAGCTTGAATGAGGCCTGAGGTAGAGTTAGCTCATGCCAAATAAATAAGTAAACATAAAATCGGCGGGAAGTCAAAAGGACCTACACAAATCTCAAAAAATATTGGAAGACAAGGAAATCTAAGATTGGACTCATAAGTTATTTAAGTTAGCAGTAGTCAATGATTTTTCGCACTTTTTGGAACACCCCGTACATTCCTACGTAATAGTAAAGCATTGCAAATAGCTGCCAAAAGGCTTCAAATCAATTCCAAAGCAATTTTTTAACCTATCTATTTTGTCGTTATTCTTTTTTTTGTGACATACTATATTTCGAGAAAAACCGAAATACTCAAAAACCATAAAAGTTACGTATAGGGAATTTTTAAGGAGACATTATTTTTTTACGTAAAATTCGAAAATGTGATGATATAAAGGCTATGTAAGGAACTTTCATTATTATGAATGTGAAGGAAGACATTTACAAAAATATAACTTTGATATCTCAAATTTTTTGAACCACCCTGTATAGATTAAAGATCAAAAGAGATCAAGCTGTAGATCATTGAAGTCACTGAATCTTTTATCTGTACTTTTACTAAGACAGCTTCCACGGATATTTAATAGCTAAAGCTGCGTTACCTCAACTCTGGAATATTTACATAATATGTAGAAAACCTTATGCACTTTTGGTAATTGCAATTTGGTCATAAATCTTTCCTCCCTACAAGGCACTGGAAAAGTATTTATAAGGTCTATTTCAAATGAGGAACAACGAACACAGCGTACGATATTAAAATCTTAGAGATACAAAATATGCATGGAAATCAAAGTGATCCATTACTGTTTTACTGAACTGTTAGTGATTTTTTTCCCGCGACTTCGGCCACTTTGTCGAAAACACGTGACTGATGTAACTTAAGTTTAGCAAAATAAATAATTCAAATAAAATTATGGAAGAGTTTACCCATATTTACTTCTTGAACGTAGTTATTTACAAGTTACAACTTGGTGACACTAGTCACGTCTGAAAAAGGCAATAATATCTTGCATTACCTACTTTCCCGAATGTTTGAACTAAAGCCACCGTTCCCTTTGAAACAACAATGCAAGATACAAGCGAAAACCTATTTTTCAATAAACGTTCTTATTACTTTTGTATAATACACAAGCAGATTGAAGAATACTGGTAACTTATTGTGATCACAGAACAAACATCACTTTTCTGTACGTGTGCTATATTTCTCAATACAGAAAAAGGTTCAACTACCCGCCATTTATATCTTGAAACGATTCAAATATTTTATACGTTCTCTTATAAGGTCTCTCATTTTTAGTAGCCAAACAAAACGAGAAGAATACAAAGTTATTTCCTTTGGGATCAACGGTCCTTTTCTGGATAATTAGGCGCATGTGCGTGTAATCCTCCCAGCCCAATGCTACCTATTCGCGTTATATATTCATTATAAAGCTTCGGTAAAAAGTTAGTTTTTGAAAGTTTAATATTTCAATTTAGAAACGGTATTTTCTTTTTTTTTTCCTCCTGAAATCGTCATTTGGTCGTGATATCGATTTTAAAAGTGTGGGAGTTACAGCATCTGACATTTTTCAGAGAGTTGTTAAAAGTTTTACCGGAAAAACTTTGCGGTGAAACTATCTAAGAAAAACATTTTCGTAGATTCAAGGGACTGTTACCTTTTCACAATCTCTATGCCTCGAAAAGTTCGACGATTACGACTCTCTTCTATCTTAGCCCTTACTGTGAAATGATACAAGCATTCCTTCTACAATCACTCTACTCGTATTTGCATAATGAAGAAGAGTATCTACTTTAAACATTTAAAAACATTAATAACCACAAACCCACTTAAGAGTTTGCGTCGTCAGAAATAATTGTAATAGATTATTGAATGATCACCCAAAGTTCAGGGGTGATTTTTCATTGCCCGTCCTTCTGTAATGTAAATGAGGAGCGCTATGCGTTAGAAAATGTTGTAAATCCTGCAATAGCAACCATAAACATGTTATTAGCATAAAAGCTATACGTATAAAGGTAATGAAATGTAACGCTAGGAGATTCAACACAAAATCACAGTTGGAATAGCGTTTTATATCAAAACTCAACAGGCTGTAATTCTCACATTCGCCAAAGATTTCAAAAGTGATTGACTGAAGGTATTTAGCTATAGTTAGTACACAGATTATTTACATGAATTATATGTTAATGTTTCGCGAAATATCCAGGAGGCGGGGTATCGTGTATCTATACTGAATCCCTTTGATTCATTACAACAATGACCTATCTTGTGGAGTTGATGTAGGTCTTCAAGAGTATTAGCTTCAAGGCACAATGAAGAAACTCTAAACGGCTACAAGTGCCAATGAATCAATGCAATGTCGAGTCATTGACCAACGTGTGTTAGTTACGAAACCATACCACGTCCACTGTCGGCTGGTTACTTTCTTGTGGAAGAAACGGAAAATGAAAAATGATGGGACGGTATGTTGAAGATGAAATCACAGAAGAGGCCGAAATGAGGAAATCGATGCGCGCTCCTTAGAGTTCGTGCCATGTGAAGAACCTGGCAAACAGGTGTGTTTAGGGTTATCAGAGCTCTTTCTGGAGGGAAAAAGTAAGGAAACGTTGATAAATGCGGTCCGTTAAATAAAGTGCGCAAGTTTATATACTTTTGAAAACGTCACGTACATCGTATACAGGAATTGTGATTCCCGGAAGACTTGGAAACATATGAATCATTCAAATCTATTGAGAATACGTGGAGATAAGCACACATACTGTAAAAATGGAACTGTATTAAATATAAACACCATCCAGTAGGGTAATAAGTTTACAGTTGAAGTAAACATTAAACAAAGGTTACCAAATTATCAACTTAGGGGAAACCGGTGGTACTTTAATTTTTGAAAATATTCTACTGTTCTAGAGAGTAAGCAGAGTTAGCTGCATGATACATTGTATCATGAGTTAGCTGGTATACACATTGATTTTTCCTTAAATATCATTTTTTTACTGATTCTTGTAGAAATTTGTCTTCATTTTTGCTTTTTATCGGTGGGAAGTTGGAAAAAATCCCACCTCTATCTATTGAAAATCGACAGGTCACGTATACCATGGAAACAAAAAACGAAAATTGGAGCCAACTGCAACGAGCGTCATTTCACATCGATTTTTTTTAACTTTCTTTCTCCATTGGGCACCACTGTAAAGGGTTTGGACCTCTTATTAATAAAATTGGGCCATAAATAAATAAATAAAAACAATTTCGTATAGCCTAAAGTGAATTGGACATCTATAATATGTGTTTGACGTTTCTCCACGAAATTATTCCACAAATAAGAATTTTGGATAAATTTTGCTCCATAACGAATCCCCGTACCTTTTTGACCATGTTATAATAGCGTTTTTTTCTGTATCTATAAAGAAGCCGTATACGAGTAATAATGAATACAAGTAAGTAATATAATTCCACTCATTTTTTTATTTTAAATGTAATCCGACGTTTCGACATTTTCATTATTACAATTTATGGAGTTCGACAAAGTAAGTAAGAAAATTAACCTATGCACCTATAATTTCGAAACAATTGGTCGTTTCTAAAAAGAGTTATCACGCACACGGACGTACGAACAGATAACAGTACAACATTGATGATCCTTAACCCTTCGTTAGGCGCGCGGCAAAAACTTACATGGTTGGGCGCGTGGTCTACAATTGTAGACCATTCGTATTCTTAAATAATATGAACAATTAGATAATTGATTTTACTAAGGCTTATTATATATTTTATATCTAACTGTTATAAACAAAATATTAAGTTTTTGTATATTTACCTTTTGATTTAAAGGTGGTAAATAACATAAATAAAAATATACGTCATTTATGAACATATGCAAAGGTGTTCTACTAATCATATAGAAATAAAGAAAATAATTGTATTCTATAAAAGTGAAACATTTTACCGCGCTAGATACATTATATAATTCACACATTTTGGTTATACATGAATTCTCATTCACAGTGGCGGGTCTGAAAGGCATATATTGCATATGTCTCTCTAATAAAATCGGTAAATATAATAGCGAAACAAAGTTTACAAACGTTAGAAACGCACTTATTCTATTTGTTAATGTTAAAAATGCAGGTACCCAAAACGGTACTTAGCAATAATGCACACCAACTGATAAGCAATAATCCAAACAGGGGTGGTCTACGATCGTAGACCGCGCGCCTAACGAAGGGTTAATAATGGGTATGGCGGTATCTCCCTCTTTATAAAATAAAGAAGTTAAATTGATATTCCTGGTGTCGCCCATATCGAATGTAACAACCAGGAACGTACTAACTATGGTTCTTTTGTTTGATTTCTTTTCTTTTCAAGTAAAGATAAACATTTAAACTTTATACCGTTAAAAAGGCAAAAACATGGACCATTAAACGTATTAAAATCAAACATGGTTTCTAAGATAAAGACGACTTCCGGAGTAGGGCCGTGTCAATGTTGAAGAAGTCAACGTTTCGCCACATTCGTAAGAGGCTTCCTTGTCCTAATGATGCTGCTTACGAAAGTGGACGAAACGTTGACTTGTTCAACATTGTCACGCTCTTACCCCAGAATTTTGATTTGGGATTGACGAGTTCCGTGACTATTCATATAGTTACTTATGCTTCTTCGTGTTGTTTCAAAAGAAAAAATGTAGGTAGTCTTTGCAATGATAACGTTTTCCCAAAAAGATTTTTATATTGGAAGTAATCACACGATGTTCTAAATAGTGTTCTAAATGAGGAGGAATAAATTTGGGGAAATATTCTGAAATTTAAATATGGTTGATAATAATGGAATAAGCCAAGACGATCGTATGACTAAAGTGTGGAAGTTATCGCCTTGCTCATCCGACATGCTGCAATAGAACAAAATTTTTTCATACGTGAATCAATGATCCGCCCTTTGGTGCCACTGACGTAAGCAATTTATTCGTGGGAAGTCAATACGGTTTGGATACAAGGCGTGGACTATGGCACTAAAAACATGTTATTGTGTACAATTTAATGTACCTATATCAAAAACGCCAACCAAATATAAACCAACTGTCATTAAAAACGGATTATTGGTATTATCGGCACAGAACGTGACAATCGTACTGAAGAAGTCCCACTACCGGATGTATTCAACAAGAAGAAGAACCAACAAGCACCATTTGACAGAAAATAATATAGTTGTAGTTCACTGGAAAGATCTTTCAATGGTAACCTCCGAAGTCCCAACTAACTTGGAATTCAGCCATTACAAAGTGTTTCAAAAGAAGAAAAGAAAAGAAAATAATTGAAGAGGAATAGCCTAAGTTAGTAAAAGAATATAACAAAAACATGGGAGGTGTAGATTTGATTTACAATTACCTAATTATCGTAATTTTCGACATTATAACAAACAATGCCTAGATACTAAGTGTAACGTAGGCAAACACCCAAGACAATCTAGGTTTCGGAAGAAAAAGTGATGAAGAACCTTTTTGGGACTGCATGGAAAGCCTCCAATCAAAGTGGGAGCATCAAGTAAGTATACCACGAGGTGTAAGGTAGATTGCGAAGGATTTGACTGTAATGGATCAACCAAGAAGAAGATAAAGATGGTGCTTTGTGTGTATAAACAAAACAATCAAGGCCTATTCGAGATGTAATAATGTAGCCCGACATGACAAATGTTTTAGCTTAAAAACTAATGATACTAGTAATTCTAAAATAAAAGGGCATTTCTGCTCAAAAAAATCTGTTATATTTCAGTCGGTCTGCTTGTCGCAGCCCTAATTTTTCTGTTAATTAACCATTTTGTTTAGATAATTCAACAGTATTGTGGTTGCGCAACAAACACTACTGGGAAGTAAAAGGTGAGAGTTGTTCAATTACATTTACTGACTTTTGCACAGTTACCAAGTCGGTTGCTGATATAGGTATATTATATTGATTTTTTTATGCATTATAATTCTTATATGCAAAGTTCCATCGTTCCAAGATGAAAAGTTAAACCCCCTTATTGTTACATTCAACGCGGTGAAACCTTAGTTTTGTTAAAATATATTTAAATGTTCATTGTTACCAGTATTAACCGTTATATTTTGGTTCATTATAACCACCACTACCGTTATTCCAGTGTATTTCTTCACCGAATACCCACATATTCTTTCAGAAATCATATCACAGTTACTAAAAGCTGCTAAGAGACCTTCGTAGTTCTGTTTACGAGCTTTAACTTTCTAAAGAACTATCGCAGCGCCCTAAACTATATTCGCTAACTTGATCTAAACTAACTTTAGCTTTGGCTAACCTCTTTTGCATGCTGAGTTTAAGTTCTATACTCATATCTAACCGACCTCCATTAGATTGCCCCTTATAACTGAGCTTTCCGAGCCATTGCATTATAGATTGCGTTACCAACCATTTGTTACCGTAGCAAAGTAAAGCAGCGTCGAGGAGGTTAAAGGTGCGAATCTATAAAACTATAATAATACCGATAGTGTTGTACCGGAGTGAAGTGTGGACCTTGACAAAAGCAAATCAGCAGAGGGTATGATTGTGGGAGAGGAAAGTGTCAAGGAAAATCTTTGGTGGAAAGGAAGTAGAAAACACGTGGGAATGGCGAACAAATAGAGAAATCAGGGAACTATATGACGACCCGAACAAAGGCCACAGTTTTCGATTTAGATTCTAACTAACTACAGTTTCCAAAAACAGAAAAGGTGATGAAGTTGCAGTGAAGATTTTTCTTTAAAACTGAAAGAGTCTAGTTATGAGCCCTTGAAAGAGTATCGGTACCTAGGCTCTGTAAGGTTTTCTCAATTACACTAAAACACCAATTGGCAATATATTTCAAGTACAAACTTCATTAAAATTTTCTGTTCTTAACGAAAAGAAAAGCCTGTAAATTTACTTTATGTTTAGAAACAATTTTTTACAGATAAATCGGAAGTAAATGAGCTTTTCTATCGACACAAACTCTACTTAATAAGTCTAAAAGGTATAAACAGTAAATTTACCTTTCTGTTTCTCCGAATCATGCTAAAAGACATTAATATTTATTAATCACATATGCGTAGAAGCAAATTGGTAGTTAAGAATCATTTTAATACACTGTTGTTAGTTTCGGTTCATTAGATACGTAGCAAATTACACCACAACTAAAAGCACACTCTTTACACACCCTCGTCCATTTATCAAGCGCTTATCCACTTCCTTTTACAAATAAATTTTGCACGTGGATCCTCTTTTTTTATCCCCCAAAAAACTAATGTTCATCGATTCAACAAATCAAGTCTCGTTACACATTTCGTAGGTAGGTCACTCAATATTTTCAGAATAAATTCCTATTAATTTGTTTTTCACGTGACCTGACCTGCACATGTTGACCCGACTTTAATCTAAAAAAAAATCTAGTAAGCCATCCAATTAATAATAATAATAGCAAAATTCACATTCTTAGTTTAACGAATATCAAAATAACTAACGAGTCTATCATCTTCTATCACACGCCCATCACCTATAATAATACATGCATCATAATGCATTAGGAATTCCCGAGTTACGAATTTATGGAACGATAACGAATATTCCTTGGAGAAATTCCAACTTTCACGCACGCAATAACAGGCGAGGGTTAGCTAAAGTTTTACTTTAAATGCTACACGCAATGCGTTAGACTTGAGGGCGACACGACGTTGTATATGAGCAGGCGTCGTGGTGCCCCAAGAATACCTGGAACAAGTGCGCCAGCGCGTGTGAACTCATTGAAAATTTCATTGAATGGGACTATAATATTTTGTGTACTTCGTTGGTTCTGTAACATTTATAAAATTGATCAATAATGTACTACTTACCAGAAAGCAACGGCGGCATATTAGTTTCAAAAGATTGCCCCTTCACATCATTTATTAAAGTGAAATTACTGGATTTGGAATACCTCCATATTGTTATCCAGTAATTAGGGAAAAAGGATACGTTTCTAATAATTCACGTAATTATAGCAATTGTTTCTTTGGTAGTTAAGATATCAAATGTTTCTACCTTGAAGACTGCCAATATCACATAATTTGAAGAAAACGTAAGTTTATTTCTTATAGATCATATTTTTTTATTTATTGCCAGTTATGTATGTATCCCTTATGAGAATACAATTTTATTTACACTTTGGAATAGGTTTATAGCTCTTACTTTTACTTTTGCAATATAAGAATGAGCATTTATGGTAGCTGGACTGATAAGTCGTTTAGATAGCAGGTTTAGTAATAATATTTTTTCTACAAACGTCAAAAAATGACAAGGTTTGCGCATTGATAACAATACGCGAAGTTACCATTTTTTTCACTTTCCGTTATCATGACACCGTGCGCGAATTCGCGCACTGCATGTAAACTATATGAACGTTTTGTATTTTAACGTTAAAATCATATTGTCAACTTTTTCACGTTTGTAGAAAAATGTTTGTTTGCAGCTCGTGCGCGAAATGCCACTTTGGCGATCACCAAAGTGGCATTTCGCACACTAGATACAAAAATAACTATTATAGATCTGAATTCAGGAATTTAGCGTTTGATCAGGAACAAACAAGAAATAGACAATATGATAACGTGAGAACATACTGTAACTACTCAACCCTAAAGAAGTTGTGTTGAAGTTCGTTGTTTTATAAGGAGTCGAGGAGAGTTTGTAAAGTAAATCTATACTTGGAGAGAAGTGTCTCTTAAGATGATGACATTCCAAATTTAGTATACTTATAGTACCATTCAATCTGCCTCCACTCCATTTACGCTTACTGTGACTCTTCCACGTTTAGTTCAGCTTGCAAGTAGTGAAATTCCAAGGAAAGGGATCTAAAAAAGTGTAGAATCGCGGGGTACAAAAACTTATATATGATAAAGAATTATACTGGGTGTCTCACTGCGCCTAGCCCCGCTTTGTTCATATTTGGCGCCTGTTTTCTTATAAATAATGTTGGCTACACTGCCTGACCTGGAGTTGTGTATTTTAGTTTGACAGCATTGTCATGAAAATCGTGGAATATTGATAGAGAAATGGCGCAATTCTCAATTGAAAAAAGGAATTGATATAGTCGAATTTTACATACGCACCGGCTCCATTAAAGAGACTAAAGAAATGTTTGGGGATAAATACCCTCATGACAAGATACCAAAGATACTAAAGGTTCCATCGTGAATATGAAGAAGAACAAGCGTCCGATCGTGAAAACACCGCTGGTAGTCGATAGAATTCCAACAAACATAACGAGAAGTCCCAATAAATCGATAAGGAGATTGTCTCCACAGGTTGCTGTATCTCGCACAACATGCCATGATGTGTTAACGAAAGATCTCACATCCGACCATTTCGTGTCAGTGTAGTGTATGAGTTACAAAAAGCAGACAAAGAGAAGCGAGCTATTTATTGCAACTGGCTCTTATCTTCAATCGTTGACGGTTTCTTGGACCCAATGCTCTTCTTTAAGACAGATGAAGCTTGATGGTTTCATCTGGCCCATTTTGTCAATGATACGATTGACACTGCAAGACAGCTGGAGATCTTTGACACTTTCTTTGCAAAATTAACAGAAAATGAAAGGGAGTATGGTGTCTACCAACAAGATGGTGCCACATCCAACCAGGCTATGCCCAATATCAGCATAGTGTTTCCTGAAAACAGCCGTACGATTTGTTTATACCTCAAAATGCCTCTTATACTACCACAATTTTTACTATATCTTCGGTACTATAAGGGCTATTGACATAATTTTTTTTTAAATTACTCCCTTATTAATTTTCCTTCCAATAGAAGTGAAAAAAATAGTTGGTACCATTTGAATTCTTTTAAAAAAGTTGACCGTTTTGTTCCTTCAACAAGTTGTGCCCTCTATTGGTAGACGGAGATAAGAAATTGTTGTGGTTTTGGATTTTTTTGGTACTATCAAGTATTCTTTTTACATCGAGACCAATCTTGATAAAGTCAAGCAACCCATTTTGAAGTTACACGATTTTTTCCAGTAACACGTAATTTAGTTCTCCCTCCCTTTATTTTGAAAGCAATCGTAAAATTTATTAAATAAAGTTTTACCTACACATTGATCACTACTTTACAATGAATATATTTTTTTAATTACATTACTGAGGAAAATTGCCCAAAAAATGGGAATTTCAAATTGAAATCAGTGAAACACCCTCTGGCGACAATGGTAGGAAATTGAAAATATTTTTCTCTTGGTCACATTTATTATAAGATTTTTTATTTCACTGCTTAATCTCAAATAGTTTCTGAGTTATGGCAGGCCTCCTGTCTTAGTTGTACACCCTGTACAACTTCAAAATGGTTTCCTATTTTAAATCTGTTGAATAAATTCCTTTTATTAATGGAATGATTCTTGAAACCTATTACCGCCAGCTAACTTAAAATAATGGCGCACATAATTAACAAACTTATCTACCTAGAAACAATCCTTGGTTAAATATGATTTTCTCCATTAATTTACCGAGCTTTATGTGCTATAATAACCACGTAAAATTAAAAGTACCCACCTAAATTCATCCTAAAGGACACTACAAGAAACAAACCGCCTAGGGACTAATATGTTTAACTACAAATTCCATCATGCACCACGAAATCGAATAATACCCTCTCCTCGCTAGTTGTAGAAAGAAAGAAAGTATAACTGCTAAACAATGTTAACGTAATTTACCTACTGGACATTGTATTTCGTCGGAAAGTGACTCCACGTGCCCTAAATGCCGGACCCGGACTCAATCTACAGTTGTGTATGGAGGTTTTTTTCTTTTCCTCAGTAGTTGAAATTTCTTCGTACATTTTCAAAGAAAACGTAATGAAAGTTCAAAACGCTCACCACAAAATGGATTAAAAAATTTATTAAATTATTAAAAATAGGAAAGACAAAAAAAGAGTTCTGTATGGAGTTTTTATAATTATAGTGTTGTATTCACTACAAAGAATTGCGAAAGATTGAAATGCAGATTATGATCAACTATGCGTTCTACCAGTGGCGACGATGTGGCTACTGGGAGATGGCGGGTATTGAGTATTCCGTTCGACAAACCGTCATGTTTCAATAAAGCTTTGTGCGGATTTAACTCCGCAAGGATGCAGTTTTCTTCCAATTTGTTCAAAGCTGTGGACCCCTCCTATTTCTCATGTACGTGCAGGATTGCTGTAATTACAATCTCTTTCTTGTATTGTTCTTATTCAGCTACTTTTCCTTCATTCGCCAAGTGGAGTGTGGTGCTTCCCATTTACCATTCGCTGCAAAGCTATATCGTGTAACTTAATAATGTTCTGTTTTGATGTTCCCCAGGTAGCAACATTTCGTGGCATTTTCAACTTAAATGTATTATTAGGCCCTCGGTAAGCACGTGATGCGCACTGGGCCCGAGAGACACACCACACGCCCCAGACTCCACCGCCCTTTTACAATCTCCAATGCTACTGCTAACGTTAGTTATAGTGGTATAGCGGCAGTCAATGCATGAGTGACACATCTGCTGTGAAGCATAGCGTCAAACGTGAAACGTTAACTGAGACAGAGTGGGGTTATGCAGCAAGTAGCTCTAGCAGAGACGAGGTAAACGAGGGGGTTGATGTATGAATGTTTCAGTCATGACTCATTCCATGAGCGAAATTGCCAGTGTTGGAAATAGCCGTGGCCTGTAGGTTGACCTTGGTGGAGCGAGCCTTATTCGTCAGGGTAGCGGGTGGCGTAGGGACGCCGTGGCTGCTGTCTTCCGCCAGTGTGCTGAATGCTATATTTTAGGAGGAACCGCTTCAAGCGCTCATACAAGTACAACTACGAAATTAGTCGATTATTTTGTTTAAAACGTACAAAACACATCCATTACCATACCGTAAACTATATGTATACATAGAACTTTAAAGGTTACAGATTATGTTTTGTTTAGTGTAAAAACGTTGTCCACGCTTTTTATTAATACTGAGTCTGTAAAAAAATTTGTTGGGCCTAACCTCGTTCGCCCCAAAACCTCTGCGCCCCTGGGTTGGGGCCCATGTACAAAATAGGCTCTGGTTATTATGGTTAGTGAACACATGGCTGAAAAGCAAAGCGACAGATTATCAGAATTTAAAAATAATAAATGATCTCTTACACAGACCATGCAATGTTCATTCTTCGTTTCCACAGAATATTTTCTTTTACAGTGTACATAATTTCATCATTATTGGTGTTTCCTTTAAGGACGTGTCTTTTCAACAATAGAAAAGGAAAAAATCTCCAACGAATATGAACGGTAAACAAAGACGTGAAATTTCAAGCTCATCAATTTTCTGCTACGTGATCGTGGTGGAACAACGCTCTATCGTCATTTATATTTTCTCGAGTTATAGGCTAGTGTGCATTAGTTTTCAGTCATACTTTGCAAATCAACCCTCTAACTGGATTTTCTCAAAGGACGTAAAAGCAATGGGGTCAATTATATCTTTATGGCAGGGTTGATGGGTAAAGTCCAAATCGGTAATCTCTTATGTGTTGGATTGATGTGAAGAGAATATACGTCGGCAAGCATAAGACCGACATACTCTGAGTGTATTGCGTTCGTCGTTGATGTGATCCAACCAAGGGCGCCACCAGAACATTTTCCCAGGGAGGGCAAGTACTATTGGGGGTTCGTGGCTCTGGCGTTTTTTCAAGATTTCGTACAAAATTTATTTTTATTTTTAATAACTTTTGCTTTTGCCCCTCTTTGGCGGCGTCCTTGGATCCAACCATAGGACTAGGTCTCCACCCGGCCTCAAAGTAAAAATGATACATTTGATTTTGCATAAAACGGAAGGTTTATTTTGCTTTATTTTAGTTACAAGGGAAAGTGTAATTGTGAAATTTTAATTATTTTACCATTATTTATAGTAGAATCTCGATCGATCGATTAACTACAACGTACAACAGGCAATACATACAGTAGTTTAAAGATGAACGTACTTAAACAAGAAAGAAAGTAGACAATCAATAACCATTAAATAAGAAAAAGAAGCGAGCAAGGCAGAGCTCGAATAAAGTATGAAGATAAATTGTCTGTTCAAAAACATATAAAGATACCTGTTACCTTTATTTTTGTTTCAGATCTCGTTAGAGAGCTATGAAAAGTTATGCAGTATCTCTACAAACCTCCTTTTAGGTACTAATTATTTTCTTAACGAAGTATTTATTATTTATTTATCAAATGCGATATGTCAAGAAGATGGTATGTTCTGTTGAACTTAAATAAACAATACGATACGCGCACAACCCTAGAGTGGTAACTAATGATAACAATTAGAAACATTAGATACGGAATGGTTTATCACAAAAAAAAATACCATTAGAAGGGAGCGAAACACATACTTCGGGATAATTGAAACAATTCCTATTATTTATTTATATCGAATGGGTAAATCTTCTCATACCCTGATTTATAAAGCAACACACATTGCTTTTGGGCGAGACAATCCTAGTACATACACGAGCGATTTTAATTCGGTTTTTCTGTCACAAAATGGCGGATATACCTACCCTCATTGTGAAAATGTATAATGATGCAGTATCCAAATTACCTTTAAAACCGATTAAGCAACCATGTTGCCTTCAATTTGAATTACGGTGACCTAAAGCTCACTAGAATAATTCGCTATAGGTAAGTTGTATTTTATACAACACTAATATAACCCAATTATTTGCTCCAAGGGATCACTCCCTTTAATTATTTATCTTTGTTATTTCGTTTGTTAAGGTTTACCGTTTCTGTACGAAAACATATTATTTCCAAGTACCAAGTAGTAAGGTAAGAACCAAAGCTGCAAATACGCTTGCAGTTAATTTTTATTTGTATTTGGACCACCGCACCGGTTCTTTAGTGACTGGACGATCTGCAGTTATAGAGGGATACTTTCGGTTAAATCAACTTCATTTCTTGTGCAAATATTGATGACAGTTGTGTAAAGTCAAACTTTAACGCCCTCATTTCGAATTATAAATACCTTCTCCCTTGTTTGTATATGGAAAACGGTACGGCGTGCATGCATTAATCCACAATAGATTTTCGAAAACTACGCCTTTACAACGATTTCGTAATTCTGGAATATCAATTAACTTTGTTACAGTACAAACACTAACAGTAACTTTTCTGCACCGCTGAGATAATAAGCCACAAAATCTATGTATATCTAAAAGGGAGAGAAATCGCACGCTTACCGTTGATAAAATGACTCAAAGACTCAATTAAAAACAACAATCAATTTAATTATTAATCTTTAGTACATTTTCTAATCAAGATAGACGATAGCACTATAACCCCGATTTGACCTATCAGATGTATCAACTTAGGTATGCATTTAATTATAAATTTTCCTCCGAAATACACGTTAAATTTCCCTGTTTGCTCCTACCATCTCCAGGGTTTCGAAGGATTTAGATTCGACAGAATTTCGAGAGGTCTAAGTGAAATTAAGAATTTCCCTTTTAGTAATTTTATTTCCCAGGAGATATAACATCTTTATACCAATTTAAAATGCATTCTTACGCACTTCTTGAATAAACATGGAAATATTACGTTTTATTTGGGAATCGGTTCGTTCAAAAGTAGCTTTTGAAAGGTAGTTGTCCACATACGTGCGAGGGGAGCTTTTAATTTGAATGTAATTAATCATTATGTTTTCACATATCGTCGCCATTATCGTCGCTATTATCACTCAGTTTTTCTTGTCACATATCAAAATAAACAAAGTCGAATACCAAAATTCTTTACAAAGCAAGGGAAAAGTTCAAAAATTAATCTCGTAGAAATATTGGCAGTATACAAGGATTATTGTCCTTTCAAGTCTACTATTTCCGAATGTTATGCGTAGTTATAGATTGACCGTCAAAAAACCATTGATATGTTTTTGTGTTTTATTTTGAATAAGAAAACAATTTTTACTATGTGAATTAATTGACGTAGGTATTTTTCTATTTTATATAGGTAGGAACCAGTTGTCAATTGGAAAACTTGCCAGACCTTATATCTTGGATACTGATAAGGTAAGTAAAATTTCTCGAAAACGTTTCTAGAACATTGAGAGGGGACCAATATGACTCATACAGAAATCTTCAGCAACTCATCCCTTAGGTTCCAGCCACTCCACCCATATTTTTTTAGATTGCACTACTCTACGTGTAATGCATCATTGGAAAGCTATTTAAAAATGCACCAAACAACATTTTAAATAATATGAAAACTAGTATTTAAATCAATTTATTCAAATTTATTGTTTTAGATGTCAAATTAGGTAGTATTTTCCAAAAATAGCTTATCTTTACAAATAGGTAGTCAAAATGATCAGAAAAACTCAATATTACACCATAGAGCACTCAGAATTATACATTCATGATTTTTCAACAAAATAATCGATTTTGTTTAGTACAGATGAATAGCATTTTTAAAGGGCTTTCCAATGATATGTCGCCCATTGGGTGGTGCAATTTAAAAAATAGGGATGAGATGGCTGGAACCTAAGGGGTGGGTTGACGAAGATTATACCCTTGGAAGTCATAGTGGTTCCCCCTCAATTTTCTAGAAACCTTTTCGAAAAATTTCACTTACCTGTTAGTCTGTTAGAGTTTCGAAGATATTAGGTCTGGCAAATTTTCCAATTGGCACTGGCATACGATCGTACGTTACTAGAGTAACAAAATAAACGGTTTTTTGATTAACATTCCTATGGAAACATGCCGCCCCCGTTGAAGTAACTAACTTAACTGACTTCAAAACAGCGCTTAATGAAATGTAAACTTAAGGGGGGCCCACATTTTTTTATCACCAACGAATCGTTTTTTCAAATTTTTAAAATTGGTTTTTTGAAAAAAACCTTGCCTTATCTGCATCGGATCACGAAAAGTTTGTAGGAATCGGGCATGGCGACGATTCACGAAACCACATCGGGCGCGCGAAGCGCGGTTAGCTGACATTGGTTTCCCCCGCCAGGTCAAGCGCCAATGAGAATTCACCTAAGATAAGTAGGGAAGACACGCCCGCTCAAATGGGTTTAAAAGCATGCGCACGCCGTGAGAAAATCACTTATTCTTCTGACGTTGTTAAGAGCACAGAAGAACTAAGTACCCCGAGTCCGACGTTGTTAATAGCACGGACGAAGGGGCAGCTACTCTAGTCCGACGTTGTTAAGAGCACGGACATAAGGGTTAGCTATCCGACGCCGACGTTGATAAGAGCACGGCTAAGGATAAATTGCTAATAATGATTGAAGTCTCAAACTATCCGACGCCGACGTTGTTAAGAGCACGGCTAGGATAAACAGTCACAGTCCAGTACTCCGCATCGATCGCGGGTATCAAACATTGACACTCCGCTGCTACAGAGCCTACCAAGAGGCCGCCGTGGAGATTGGTACCGTGTGAGCCAGATAGCAGGCAAGATTATGCGAGTCCTCCGAAGCAACCCCTGCATCCCCTGGATCCTAGAAGGCAGTGCGCTACATACATACGCGCGGTAATTTTACGTTCTCGTACGTGTTTAGAATTAATTGTTCATTTTTGTTATTTATTTATTGTTTCATTTCATGTATTTAATTTTATATTTATGTTCTTGTACCCGTGTGTAAATATATACTTTTCATGTAAAATAAACAAAGTTGCGTCAACAACGCGACAAAGTGGTGACCCGCGACGCGAGTGAACAATACAAAAGTAACGATTCAGTACATACAGTGAACTTTATACGAATAACTCACGAATAAACAATACAAAAAATTCGCGTGTGCAGACGAAAACAAAGTGCAAAATGACGGAACAGCAAGAAGCTTCCCAAATACAACGTATCCAGACACGAATACCACCATTTTGGCCAGATGACCCGGAACTTTGGTTCGCGCAAATAGAAAACCAATTCCAACTAAGCGGCATCACAGCAGATGGAACGAAATATGGTTACGTAGCAGGCAGTTTGGAAGCCCGCTTTGCAAGTGAAGTGCGAGACATTCTCACAGCACCGCCATCAGAAAATAAATACGGGAGCCAAGATATCAGTCACAACCGACGCATCAGATACTGCAATTGGCGGAGTAATACAACAGCTTCAAAACAACGTATGGAGACCACTAGCATTTCTGTCACGGAAGTTGTCAAACGCTGAACGGAAATACGCAGCTTACGACAGAGAACTGCTAGCCATATACTCCACCATACGTCACTATCAACATCTACTTCAAGGACGTCAGTTCACCATCTACACCGATCATAAGCCAATAACGTTCGCCTTCAAACAAAAACCTGAAAAATGCTCACCACGACAATTCAGATACCTAGACTACATAGGGCAATTTTCAACGGATATCCAGCACATATCAGGTAGAGACAACGTAGTGGCAGACGCACTGTCCAGAGTCAATCAACTCACGGCAGGAATCGACTTCAACGAGATGGCAGTAGATCAACAAAACGACGAAGAGCTACAAGACGCGTTACGCCTAAATAACACAAGTCTCCAGCTCAAGAAAATAAGAATGCCAGGACACACAACCGAAATATACTGCGACGTGTCCACAGCAAACGCAAGACCATTCGTCACCGAACCATTTAGACGACAGGCTTTCGAAAGTTTACACAAACTATCACACCCCGGAAGTAAAGCATCAGCCAAACTCGTATCTCAAAGATTCGTATGGCCAGGCATTCAAAACGATTGCCGAAAATGGACGCAGCAGTGCATACACTGCCAAGCTTCAAAGGTGACTAGGCACAACAAACCACAAGCAGTAAAGTTCCAACCACCATCAGCAAGATTCGATCACGTGCACATAGATTTAGTCGGTCCTCTACCAATATCAAATGGACACCGTTACATTCTAACTTGCATAGACCGTTTCTCACGTTGGCCAGAAGCTATCCCGTTAGAAAACATCGAGGCCGAGACCGTGGCTCGAGCATTCTTCACCAACTGGATCGCAAGATTTGGTACACCGTTGCAAGTTACCACAGATCAGGGGAGACAGTTCGAATCGAGAATTTTCAAACAACTCAAAAACATAGCCGGATTCGAAAGATGCCGAACAACGGCATACCACCCGCAAGCAAACGGTATGGTGGAAAGATTCCACCGCCAGCTGAAAGCATCCTTAATGTGCCACGATACTCAGAATTGGTACGACGCATTACCAATCGTCTTACTCGGCATAAGAACGGCATGGAAAGAGGATCTAGCCGCGACAGCAGCAGAAATGATATACGGCGAAACAATTCGAATACCAGGCGAGTTTTTAAACGAGCATAAAAAAGAAACATTAGAGCCAGAAAACTACGTAGTGCAGCTACGACGTCAAATGCAAGCTTTAAAACCAGTACCAACGGCAACACATGGTACAAAAGAAAGTTTCGTATTCAAGCAGCTAAGCGAAGCTACGCAAGTTTTTCTAAGAAACGACACCGTAAAAAAACCGTTACAGCGACCATATGATGGACCTTACGAAATCATAAGACGAGGAAAACGTACCTTCACAATAAACAGGAATGGAATTCCATATACAGTAACGGCAGAACGCATTAAACCAGCTTTCACAGACGAAAGTCACATACCCCAACAAGGAGCTACGGAAGAAACTCAAACACGCTCCGGAAGAAGAGTCAAACAACCTGTACGATTCAATGTGTGACTCCATCACTAGGAAGGGGGTATGTAGGAATCGGGCATGGCGACGATTCACGAAACCACATCGGGCGCGCGAAGCGCGGTTAGCTGACATTGGTTTCCCCCGCCAGGTCAAGCGCCAATGAGAATTCACCTAAGATAAGTAGGGAAGACACGCCCGCTCAAATGGGTTTAAAAGCATGCGCACGCCGTGAGAAAATCACTTATTCTTCTGACGTTGTTAAGAGCACAGAAGAACTAAGTACCCCGAGTCCGACGTTGTTAATAGCACGGACGAAGGGGCAGCTACTCTAGTCCGACGTTGTTAAGAGCACGGACATAAGGGTTAGCTATCCGACGCCGACGTTGATAAGAGCACGGCTAAGGATAAATTGCTAATAATGATTGAAGTCTCAAACTATCCGACGCCGACGTTGTTAAGAGCACGGCTAGGATAAACAGTCACAGTCCAGTACTCCGCATCGATCGCGGGTATCAAACATTGACACTCCGCTGCTACAGAGCCTACCAAGAGGCCGCCGTGGAGATTGGTACCGTGTGAGCCAGATAGCAGGCAAGATTATGCGAGTCCTCCGAAGCAACCCCTGCATCCCCTGGATCCTAGAAGGCAGTGCGCTACATACATACGCGCGGTAATTTTACGTTCTCGTACGTGTTTAGAATAAATTGTTCATTTTTGTTATTTATTTATTGTTTCATTTCATGTATTTAATTTTATATTTATGTTCTTGTACCCGTGTGTAAATATATACTTTTCATGTAAAATAAACAAAGTTGCGTCAACAACGCGACAAGTTTATTTGTTTTTTAGAATTCATGGAAATTTTTAATTTTTTTAAGATAAGAATGAGATGTTAGCCATTCAAAATTGCTTACGATGAAGCAATGTTGAATGTTATCGGGGGCATACCACGTGGAGGTCTCTCATTACTCTCAAATTCGATATGCAAATGCAAATTTATATCCTCTTGGTCTTTTTGGAGGTTTTTGATTGTTGCCTCGAATTCTTTCTCTTGTTATTGGCAATCACTCCGTTTTTCATGAATCTTGGCCGCAAATCTCAATTAAAATTCTCCGGAAATGTCTTGAAAAATCTGGGACGAAATACTCTACATGAGCACATCTTATTTTCATCTTCTTTTTTATTTTTCATTAAAATCGCGATAATAAAAGGTACTTTAAAAACACTCTGACTTAGAGAACTTGACTTAATTCAAGAAGTGCATAGGAGGTAATCTCACGTAGTTTCCCCGCTAGAGTATTTCGTCCCGGACATTTCCGGAGAATTTTTATTGAGATTTGAGCCCAGGATTCACGAAAAAGTATTTTTACATGTTGAAAAGTTCTCTAAAAAATCTAAGGTTACCCTTAAAGAATCAATTGCTTCGAATGCGTGCATTTATGTACTATATTAACAATTGAATTGTAGTACTTAATTAATAATGATAGCTACTAATAAATTCTGATGAAATTAACAATAAATGTCATTAATTAGTTAAGGCGATAAAGTGTGCGCTAGATTGTTTTTGACTATTAATGCGCAATATCACATATTCACCTTCACTTCATTATAACTTTGCTCTTCAAGTGGAAGAATGCGTAGATTTTTTAATTGCGCTTTTGGTGAAGCCATGTTTTAAGAGTAACTACGCGCAGAGCTGTCACGCGACTAAGACACCACCTTAGTGGTGGCGTGGAATTATCCTTGATTATGACCATGGTTCCTACTTGCAAATCTGTATTGATTGTTCGTTGTTATAACTGAGTCAAATCCGTGGACCAGCACTTCCAAACTGCTCTATTCTTTGCCACCAACGAGGCAGCCTGTTGATGGGTAGATATCTCTTCTAGAATTGGTTCTACAGTTGCCGTTAACGGTTCACCGATTATGCCGGAAGTCAGACTTGCAGATCGTAAAGGTCATTTCATATGGAAGAGGGGGGCCGGGAATTTAGACACGCCTCTATGCATGTTAGTAAAGTGTAATATTCCTCTTGTGTAAGTAAGGACTCACGCATTGTTCTATGAAGATGTTGTTTTGTGCTTTGCACTGACCTATCCCAAAAGCCACCGAAATAGGGACTGTTTGCGGGGATGAAGTGCCACTTTGTGTTTCTCATGGGTAAGTTCGAGATCATTTTTCTCCGAAAATTTGATTATTAAATAAATTGGCTGGAGAACGTAATTTTCGGTCGGCACCTACAGAGTTAGTGCCATTCTCTGAAAACGGCACCTTAGCGAGCAATAAATAGCCTTAAAGTCATTAAAAATTACTATTTTCTGATTAATGGGAGTTGGATTTCCTCTGACATACTATATGTATAGTAAAGTTAACAGCAAAATTGAAGAGGATGTAATTGTTCGTCCATCGGATCCATTTGAAAAAAACCGAAAGAATTCGTTGGAAAAATTGTGAATTTAAAATTATTTTTTGACTACCCTGTACAAAATAAAAATACAAAAACAATGGCGAATTCTTAAAGAGGGGTTGTATGATAATTCCATGTCTGGGTGGAAAAGTAACAATAGTGACTACGGAGGTTCCAAAAACGTAAAAAAAGTTAGGTCATTTCATTTGAAAATAAGTATAAGTAGATAGTTTATCTAATTTAGTGTTGGATCCGCCCGTATACATGAAAATAATTTTAAAATATTCGCTCTTGACCACCTTTCAAATAAATTTTATAAAATAAGTGTTATAGAACTACGGCAGAGGTTTGCCCCACGTTGTATATCTACTATCGGAGTAAAAATGCAAGGCCTCTGACTTTAAGTGGTCATAACGAAAAAACTGGGGAGTGAAATTTCTTCATTTTTGGGCAGTACATTAGTAATTTATATATGTTTAACATGTGTAAAAATCAAATTGGTAGAATCAGTTGTTTAACTTTTATTTGAATTAACAGCAATAAAAACGCTGTATTTAGTATTTTCCTGGATGACGGTCAGTTTTAACTTATAAAATTGTTATTGTTTCATAAATTGTTACCAAATTTACAAATGTTGTAGCACACATACTTCTGAAAAGTGGACAGCCAATAAATATTGATTATTCATATAATTAACTGGTTTCATAAGCCCTAACCGAAAATGTGCTATTTTGCAATATACGGTAACTGAAGAAAAAATTCTTGTTTTAAATGCTAAATTTGTATTACTCAAATCGAGCTGCATTATTGCTTTATTGAAAACAAAATCTGTTTTCTTGTAATTCAAAGTAAATGTTATAATTATCGCGAAAGAAAGACGCACATATTCCCGCGAGAGGTAATCTACCACATCGTAAATCATGAGCGGCAAACCACAACAATGTCATTATTCTTTAGAATTGTACAAAACCATGCGCTTCATAGCAATAGTGTACGGCACCATCTTCCACCCCGTACTGCACCTCCCGCGCGAACACAAGCGTCCATACTTTTTTCCAAATTTCTTTTAAACAAAACATGTATACATGGCATTATTTTTGTGAATCGTGTTAGACCACAATATAATTGCTTTAACTTTGTTATGTTACTGTCAATATTATTAATATCGAACGTTCAGGTATTGAATTACACAAGATGTCGTTTTTTTTTCATTATAGTTTTAAGACTAATAAACCAATTGGCCTCAAAAGCATCTCACACCGACAAAAAAGTATACACTTGTCAAATATATAAGTATCTACCACTCAGTTTCAATAATAATATAGCCGTAATAATTTTTAAAGTCGAGCGCTTTTGCGATTTGAGTCATAATTAGCGCTTTTTCGCACATAAATTAATACAGAAAATTAACGATGTGTTGCAAAAATCTAAAACTGTACACTTTTTTGTACGAATAAATGATCTTTTAAATGCACTTTATTTCATTAAATTATGATTGCTAATTACTGAGATACAAGCTTCTAAAGTCAGAGGCCTTGCATTTTTACTCCGATAATAAAATGCTGTTTTGCTGCCACCATCATCGCATTAAAATATGTAATCCTTAGATATAAACAAAGCGTATAGTGGAAATGTAAGGGTCCTACCTAGGGTAAGGTCTACATTGGACTAGGTGCAGCTACGTAAATCTTACAGTTCAACAAAATATTGTAGTTACAAAACAAAAATAACAAGGGCCTAGGAAGTGTAGTAATAAAGAGAATGTAAAATTACCATTGTATAACACTTAAAAGTATGGTTTTTCACTACTGTCAATTTATATTTAAACAATGAAGTATCTTGTCACTAATTACATAGGTACAACCTTTACTACCGCAGTAAGACACTCATTAATTTGTAAAAAAAAAGAGTTACACATGCCACACATCTACAAGAGGTTTCTTTTAATTACCTACTTTTATCTACTTAACTTACTTTTTCATTTTAAACACTACGCGGCATAGCATATCTATGTCGAGGACAAGAGATTAAAATTTGCAAAAACTAAACCATAAAATGAAAGAAAAATGACTTTCAAATTGCAAATTTATATCGCACCTTTCATCTTTATAATAAACTTTAATTAAATTAAGCTAATTATTTTAACAGATTCGTGTGTATCTCGTAAATTTATGACGGACATAAAAATTAAAGTTGTTTAAAATTTTTTAAATTTTTTACATCCACGATTTCCTTCCCGTCCAATTAGACTAATAATAGAAGCGCGTTTCGAATATTAATAATAATAATAAAATCATAGTTTAAACTGAACGTGAAATGCAACCGCAGTTGTAAGTAGTTAATGACAACATGATTGTAGGTAAGTACAGAACATGAAATTGTTGTTACTATAATTCATGCCCTGTTGTTATACGTTATTTTGCAATAGTAGGTGTAGTTAAGTGACCTGGCACACCCTACCATCCGTTGGGTAAATACCCTTTGACATGCAATTCTTACTTGCATATTGTACCTTACATCACATTGCCCTAAATTTACTTTTGCATGAACGCACAAGTTTTCAAGGAGCATGAAAATTAAATTCAATTATGTACAGTCGTGCGCCACCTGTACAAGTATTGGTGAACAACGTTAAGGCTACCTATAACTGCTTACAGTTAGTTAAAAAGGATTGGCGCTGTTCCTCACTTTCATAAATCGAATCACAGCAAAAATGAAAAATTATTTTCGTCTTTCAAGTTTTAATAATTTACGTGTTGTGTAATTGGTCTGATTAGCACTGTTAAAAACAAAAACTATAACTATGTACTGAAGCACGAATTATATACATAAATGTAGGTAATATGTGCAAAGCAAAGAAAATTAGCCACACATAAATCGTATGACACCCTTTCAAAATTTCAGAATGATCGTATTATACAAGGGACCAGCTATTATTATTAATACTTAATGAAGAAATTAAGTAGGCCATGGAAAACAACAAAAAATTAGCTTCAGTTAGAGTAACTTTTTACTTGAAATTTTCCGCTTCGTTTGCAAATTTATCTTTATGAAAAAGATTTTAAGTTTCCTAAGGACATAGTTACAGTTTGTACTATAAACGCTATGTGGATGACATTTTTATCATCTTCAAAGGTTCCCATCAGGGCTTAACCCACTGTTTCAATATCCTTAAAAATCTTCACTCTTGTATTAACTTCACGGTAGAAATTGAAAAGGACAAAGCTCTCAATTTTCTAGATCTCACCATTCAGAGATTGGACCATTCCCTCGAGATCGCCATTTATAGAAAGCCTACCACCACCGATTCCTTACCCTTCATAAGTCCCCCTTCATTTTTCTTCAAAAAGCTTTTGAAAAACCATAATATTAATATTTATTTCTCCTCGAAACACAACTTAAAAAGTCACTTAGTACACACCAAAGATCATATAGACACTCTTAATAAATCGGGTGTGTACAAATTTGAGTGTGGTACTTGCCCGCGTTTTATATTGGGCAGACCGGGAAAAAGTTTAAAACTCGGTTTGCGGAACATTTTAATTGCATCAAGAAAAATAATATCTCTTCCTACTCCTCTTTTACCAATCATATTTTAGAGTCTAGTCACTCATTTGATCCTAAAACCCATTTTGACATCCTTTATGTTTGTGACAAAGGGAAAAAGCTTGATTTACTTGAAACTAAAGAAATTATTCTCAATTATAACCGTAATCCGGATTTTTCACTTAATGAAATTTTAAATATTAACAAAAACGTTCTTGTATTACAGTGATTTTCCTTTTAATAACTCCCTCGTATTTAACCCGCACTTCCTTACCTCCATTACAGGTCTCTTCTTCTTTATTTGGTTTGTCACATCTGCTGGCCGTTGCTTTCCCATTCGTTCTCTTGACACCTGTTGCGCTGCATGGTGGTCTCATTTAAATCTAATTTTTATATACTTTTATAGCCCCACAATTGGTGGTAGGCAGTATGTTTTCATTTAAATTAATTTAATGTTATAATTATGTGTTTGCGTATGTAGTTTTTCCCGTAAGTGTCCTTTCGATCTTATTGTTGGTCGCTCATCATAACCTTAATTTTTCAGCATGGTCCTTCCCTTTAATTTTTTAATTCATTTCACTGTTTGATATATTTGCTAGTTCCAACTCCTTGTCCGTAGTGATGGAGTTTTGAACGTCAACTTAATAATTTGAAACAAATTTTATAATGTAACGTGCAATTTTTCTCTCCCGTTTAATTAAGTATATCTTAGTTTAACGCTTAGTGTATGATGTTGTTTATATATTTCAGTAGCCTGAGGATGGCATTGTTTGCCGAAACATGTAGCTTTACAACTTTATAACTTTACAATTTTACGTCAATTATTAAATGTTCTATGGGGAATGGTTTTGAGTCATTAAGTCATCATTCACTGAAAACCGTTTCGTAAGGACAATGAAAAAATGGACCGAGAACATTTTCGCATAATTATTTATTATGACTTAAGAAAAAATAAGTGTGTATGACTGCGAGGAAAGTTTGAAATCAACATTTGGCGATTAGTCCCCTTCCTTGGCAATAATTTACAGATGGTACAAGGAATTCGAACGTAGAAGAACTACAGTTTATCAGCAAAAAGGAGCAGACCCACCCATTACCGCTGTTGCAGAGGAAAATATTGCTGCTCTGAAGAAGATTATGGTAGCAGATAATACAACTAGTTACGCCGTAATAGAGGCTCAACTGTGGAGATTGTATCCTGATCCGTGAAATAATACACGACCACCTTCATCTGAAAAAAGTCGTTTCCTACCCCATCATATTAACAGATTTTCAAAAAGTAGAACGAGTATGAATTTACCACGAAACTCTAACATTGCTTGAGGATGGTGGACACGAAATTTTGTCGAAAATTGTAACAGGAAATGAACCTTACATACCATTTTTCGACATGCCAACTTGACAAGAGAGCCGCGTATGGTGTATGAAGACAAGACCACACAAGCAATAATTAGAAAGCAGCCAGCAATGAAGAAAGTAATGTACGCTGTGTTCTTTAGAAGTACCGGTCAGAGCGGAATTCCGTCACAGTTAAATAATGGTACGTCGAATACTGTTTGCCGGAAATGTTTAATGTAATTTAATCCCAGACTATAAGGTTAACTCGGTAGTATTATGGCTACAAAGAAGATTTTTGGCTGTTTTTTCGACTTAAAAAGAGCATACGAGGAAGAAGGTTTTTTTCAGTGGTGTTTGGTGTTATTTTAATAGTATTTCTAAAGCTGCTTGGCTTAGACCGTTTTAGCAGTGGAAGGAAACAGTGGCTAAGTGCATTATAGCAGAAGATAACTACTTTGAACATATCTAATATAAAATTTTGAAACAGTTACACTGGTTCTTATATTCTCAGTAATAATGGCTTGTTCCCCGTATAAGGGTTTTGATACACAAAAAGTCCTTAAGGTTTTACATACAGTTTCCTGGTACTGTCTAAGTTTTCTTGAATTATTTTTATGGGAACAGTTTCAATGCAATGCATTATTTGGGTTTCAGTCAAATAACTTTACGTAGGTACAAATGTGTCATTTGAAGGAAAAAATAGAGTAGCAGTTGCCAGGAATCCCTCACGTTCACCACCCTGGAATATATTAATGCAATACTTGAAAAATTGTACCTATAAAATGCACGTTCTAGCGTTTTTCTCAGTAATCGTACGTAGCTTTCTCGAGTAGCAGTTCTTTGGAAAAAAAACGAAACAAATTAGGTTCTCTACATAAGGCACAATTTTCGCGAGCAACGCGTTGCTTATTTCACTTAATTGATTTTTCCCTGCAAATTTGTCTGTCCTGATTGATGAAAATAGTCAAAATATTCGCCGTTTTTCGCCCAACAGACTCAATTGTGACTTTTCAGGAGTTGCAATATGGACATATGTGAGTGTTGTGCGTTATGTATGTTACATGAGCTTTATTAAATGTAAGGCAGTTTAGTGAACCATGAAAAGGTTGGATTTAAGGAAAATTGGAAATCTCTGACCCTGTCAATGTAAATCCCTAGGAAATAACTTTGTTGCATCGCACTCTGCAGTACCTTTTCTACGTAGAACAGTATGTCAATGTGAAACTTAGACCAAGATCGAATCTGTAAAACAAATATTTTTCGTCCCTGCCCCTTTTTTATTTTTATTTATTTATAGGGGCGTTGGCCGTCCACGTCCTCTGAAATTATGGCAACACCATCAGGTTATCACCAGTGGTATTCGTGGTTGTGGTTGTTTATTCGGTTTTCGTTTGGCTTTTATTGTTTAATAATTTTGCCATTTATAATGCGAGTCCAGCATGACGTGTTGTATTACTTCTTCATTTAGCACTTCCGCAGTGTCCTTGTTGGGCTGCATCCCACCTCATACACTCCAGAATCGCGTATCTCGCCCAATCAAGTTCTCCACAATCAGAACAGTTGTCACTGACGCTTTTTCCATCGGTACACACCATTCTCCCAATACTCCGTTATAAATTGGCTTAATTCATAACCGAGCTTCCTATTAACCCATTTCCTAATAGGATTAGTCGCTTGGCCCAAGACTGCCACATTCCTCCCATTCCTACTACCATCGATCATAGGTTCTGGATCTCCCCAGCATACTTCTGAGCCAAAATGAAAAACCAAACATCGATTGTTCGATAATTATCCATCCACATGTCAAATCTATTCCTGTGTATCTCTAACGTTTTGTAACTTCTTGTAATATTCCACTTTGATTTTTCGTTCTGTGTGTTCTTCCAATTGCTGAATTAGGCACAGCGTTTTGTTTGAAGTAACTGTGAATTTTCGCTTGCTTCCTGTTCCACCTGCTCTTCAGTATTTTGTAACTCGGTGTCTTCTTGCTTCCTTTTTATGGCACATTTATCTTCGCGATATTATCCTTATCTTTCCTATATTACTTTTTAATACACCAAACCAGTTTTCTACACTGGGGTTGTAAGATCTGTTCCCAGTACGAATATTTGTGCAAAGAGGTAAATACAGAATATAACGACTTCCTCTTCATTTAGTTGAGGTGTAATAGGAGGGCTGCTTTTCAACCTCCGAATGAATATAAAAAAAAATGATTTTTTTACCAAAAGTAGTTCACAATCAAGGTTGCTTTTCTACACAATTACCTTGATGTTTGAGGCATTTGTCATGTGTGCCGGCAAGCTTAAGGCTCCTAAGGAGAGCTCTGCAATTCATATTGCAAAAATGGTCATAAAATGGCGATTTTGGACGTAATCATCTAACAAAAATTAAAAAAAACGATGCATAGGTCAAATTCTATGTAGCATAGTGATCAAATCCTCAAAACCGTCTGGTTTCAAATTAAATATTTAAGTTACAATCTTGGTCGAAAGTTGCGTAAATGTAGTACCTCTCCTTCAGAACTTTCGACCAAGATTGTAACTTAAATATTTAATTTGAAACCAGACGGTTTTGAGGATTTGATCACTATGCTACATAGAATTTGACCTATGCATCGTTTTTTTAATTTTTGTTAGATGATTACGTCCAAAATGGCCATTTTACCAATATGAGCTACAGAGCTCTCCTTAGGAGCCTTAAGCTTTCAAATACCCTCTTGATAACAAGTTGCCGCCAATGATTTAAAGTGAGTTGTGACGGTTTCTTTGAGCTCCTCGCCAGTTGGGAAGCGCTGCCCCCAAGCTACTTTTTCAATTATGGGAAAAGATGTTCGGGACTATATGGTGGGTGTTCGAAAATGTCTCGTTTAAATTGCTCAAGGAGTCGTTTAGTTACTCGATCACTGTGAGGGCGGGCATTGTCATGGACCAGAACAATATCAGAAGTCAGCATGTCTTTTCTTGTACTTTGAATAGCTCTCCGTAAGCGTCTTAAAGTGCCACAATAAGAATTTGCAGTAACTATTGTCCCCGGCTGCAAAAACTCCACAAGAAACACATTGTTTTTGATCCCAAAAAACAGTTGTTACGGTTGTTGAACGTTTGTTGAATTTTTTTGGGATTTGGAGAATTTGTGTGCATCCATTGTTGTGACTGTCATGTCCTTTCTGGCGTATCATATTGAACCCAGATCACCTGCCACACTGTATTTTAAAAAACTCTTCTCAATTAGTATTGTAACGGTCAAGAAACGCCAAAGTAGCAGCCATTCGGCGAGTTTTGTGATTGTTAGCCAACATCTTTCGGATCCAGCGAGCAAAAAGTTTTCTGTAGCACAACTGTTCAGTAACAATAAAGTGCGGGGAAGATCTTTAAATTTCTGGAAATTTCATCGACAATTCACTTATGGTGATCCTACGGTTTTCCTTAACTACTTGGTCAACTCATTAAACAAGGTCGTCTGTAGCGACAGACTATAGCGTCCTTGACACAGGTGTCTCCATACACACAACTCATTCTTCGATGAATTTCTCTTGAAATATTCCTTTCTGCCTTCAAGAAACGAATAACAATGGGAGAATCAATAGACATAGCCCATGTTTACGTGATTGCAGCTCAGCAACATCTGGCATATTCGACTCGGCAGTGACTAGTAGTTATTTGTACAACAAGAGAAGAAAGTTATACTTTTTCCAACTCGCTCAATAGTCCAGTAACCTTATACTTCAGACCTTGCATCAAATCCGGTAGTTCTGATTTTTTGCTGACTTATTTATGATGTTGGCCCAATGAATAATCCAAGTTTGAGACCTCGAGCGTCGAACGCAACCATGGCATAAATCGAGAAAACCGCGACATTTTCGACTTTATTTCAGTTTTTGGCGATTTTAAGCCTAAACGAGTAGTTTTTCGATAATACCTACACCTTGTGCCAACAAGACAACCTCCATGTCGACATCCGACAGATCGTCGCCTTCTGGGGAATCGAAGTCTATTTCTACTGCAAAATCCGGTACGCTCCGAAGGACGCCACGCTGCAGCGTCTGCAGACTGATGAGCATTCCATCCCTCTCTTCCTGCAACTGCACGTGTTCCCACAACCCCTTTTGCAGCCACAAGAAATCATCCGCAAGAGGTGTTGTGGGGCTGCGTCTCTGGACATCATTTTGGGGCAGAGGTCTTGTGACTTCGAAATCCACCCCCAGGAGAGAGGGTACAGTGTGACTCCCAACCAGGCCTGTACCTGTGTAGTTCCAGGAACCTCTGATAAAGCCCGCTTGTGTTGCTTGAGTGACGTCTAAAAATTGCGAAAAATTGCGAAGTTTGAAAAAAATTATACATTTTGAAAATTTTGAAATTCATTACACCTTATTATACCACTATATGGTTTCCCTACTATTACAGGTAATATTTCACCCTTTTACCCTTAGTACATAACATATTATATTAGTACACCACCTGCCAGGGGCATACTGACCATATTTTTAACATTTTTATAGTGTATTTTTTATAGTGTATTCGATACCATATTATTCTCTTTACGAGACGACTTCCCATCCATCCTGTCGTTTCCATTTCACAACAGCAACAGACGGTAACATATAATCATCATATGCCACGTACTTTGTTACTCATCAATGTCAATTTCAGCACGGCCTGAAGATGGTCTACGTGTAGACCGAAATCCATAGCCATTAGAAAAATAAAAATTTTAGCTCAAAGTCTTTCAATTTACATAATTATTATAAGAGTAAATCATGGAACAATTCATAAAAACTATTTTGAAAAGCTTTATCTCGGAAACTATTGGGTCTACAGAGACAGTTCTAGTCTTATATTGTAGCAAATTTAGTCTACTTTAAAAACTTACTGCGTAGGTATTATCGAAAAACTAGTGCTTTAGGCTTAAAATGGCCAAAAACTGAAATAAAGTCGAAAATGTTGTGGTTTTTCCGATTTATGCCAAGATTGCGTTCGGCGCTCGAGGTCTCAAACTTGGATTATTCATTGGGCTAACATCATAAATAAGTCAGCAAAAAATCAGAACTACCGGATTTGACGTAAGGTACCACCCCTTTCAGGTGACAAGGTTACTGGACTACAAAGGTTGCGACCGAGAGTTGAAAAAACATTTTCTTCTCGGGCAGTTCTAATTTTTAATTTTTAAGATATCGATGCAATTCCAAATTTTTAAAAATTACGTAGTCTTACAGTAGATGAATTAATTTTCTTATTTATCTCGAATTAGAAAAATTACAAGCAATATCTTTCAGACTTTCTTTCAAAAGTATAGGTTTTAAGGAAAGTTCAGCATCCCACTAATCTCGTTATTGAGATGGAAAAAGGTGGGTTAAAATTTTTGAAAAACGAAAAATTAACACGTACCAAGTATTATTATTAATAATTCTTATCAGGTTTTCATTTCATAATGTTTAGCTTAAAATTTCAATAAACCTAGGCTTTTGTAAAACAGCGCCAACGTTCAATCCTCCTTGAAACTTATTTAATTAATTTTGTAGGACTCCGCAAATACGAAAATATGCTGTTTAAACAACTTCTTTAAAACCAGAATAAATAGTCCATTTATTCATTATAAAATATTTTGCAACAGGTTCTTGATTAATAATTTATTGATTTGTTTAGAATTAATCTTTACATAAAAGTACCGCATCTTTCTACTGGTTATATCGTGCGTTAAAACATTACTGAAGTTACATTAAAGATGCAATTGACAGTTAATTGCCTTTAAAGGACTTAAAGATATCAGGAGGTAAACCAAGCTTCATAACTACAATTGTAAATTTATTTCCTACATTTATTAATTGGAAAGGATTGGCCATCAAAGATAAAATGGTAAAAAATTCTACACGCCATCCAGGAGAAACTTCACAAAACGGAAGATTCTAATTAGCTCTCTGACTGCGAATTACGATTAAAGTGCAATAATTGAAAGACTGTGAAAATTTTTTTATATTCACAGAAATTCCTATGTTCGCGGTAATTCAGGACGATGACCATAGAATATTTTTCATTCGAGTCATGAACCGATTATCGGAATTTTGCGTTGGAATTAAAATATATTTCATTACTACCTACCAATTTCTCTTCATATGTATTCTATTTTTTTTCACCTTTAATATTACATCATTCTAATTATTTCTTTCACGTTTCTTATCTTTTCACTTTCATTTGATATGTTTGGAAGAAAACAATCGACTTGGAATGTCATTATTATTCCAATAGCCTAATGGGCGAAATAGAATAAGAGAAAAAAGAACAGAAACAAAAAGAATCTTCTTTGATTGATTAAATCCATCGATCGTAAAATTAAACTCCAAATGGAGTGAAAATTACGAGGAAATGATGATTAAAATTGCATTGCACTACTAGTTTTGATTCCAAAAAGTCATCTTCAGGTTTATAATTACATAGGTACCTATAACACAAGAAGTCTGTGATGATGAAGTAAATTAACTAACGTTAGTTAGAATATTGTGATATAAAAGTGTGTTTTTACTAATTAACCCCTCTACCCTATTGACTACCCTCTTTAATTAATTTACAAAACCTTACAAACGTCATAACAGGCGCCTGCGACTTTAGATACTGGCATAAAATCAGCGATGGCAACGAAGTGCTTTCACGGATGAGAAGTTGTTCACCGTGCAGAATAAACGCACAATCATCGACATGTTATAAGAATCTGGTCTGCTAAAACAACCATCGAACAACGCAAAAAAAATATCAGCACTTTAGTGACACGGAATAGATTTTCCATTTGAGCTCTGCCCCGACCTGCAGGGCTAAAGTGTCATCTTCCCAATGGCCGTCCTACTCGCCGGATCTCAATCCTATGGATTACAAAGTTTGGTCAGTTTTGGAGCTCAGAGCCTGTGCAAAGACTCACAAGAGTTTGGAGTTACTGCGCCGTGAGTAGGACATAGAAGATGGTCCATACTCGAAAAATTCAAGAAACGTTTGGGGCTCTGTATTGACGCTACGGATGGCTACTTGGAAATCGATTTGGTACTGTGCATTATTGTTATTTATTGTTGTTTTGCTAAATTTCTTACAATTACATGTAATCATTAGTGACTTTTGTTGTTTTATTGATTGTTTATTTGATAAAACTTTATGTATCATTTGAATTTTATCAAATTTTTGGGAATGAGTAGTTTCATCTTCGATACAAAGCAAGAAATCTTATAAAGCTAACAAAGACATTGAACTAGTTTTTAGTTCATATCATTTTGAGCAACCTTCTTGGTAGATGTGCTTGTCATTACAATAATAAAAGGACATTCAACATTCTCACGAAGGTAGACTTTCCCGTTCCTACCATTAGGATGACATGGGGGTTAATACGAGCACTCTTTTTGAGGAAAAGAGACAACCCCTATTCTTACAAGTAGGTCTAGATATTTATTTTCCTAACCATCCTTGTGTTTTCAGTGACAAAAGTAATATTGCCCTGCTTTGTTCTCACTAAGAAGCTTTCCAACCTATTCCAATTGACAACATTATTCCTTTTGATATTTGTACTTGATTGTAGGTCAGCGCCAGTTTCCGACACCCGAAGGAAAATATTCTTAATTGTAAAGCCGTGGTTGGTAAACTATTGCGTTTCTCTAATAGCGCGCCGCCATTGATCCATAGTTCAAGACTCAAGCTGGAGGCTGGCTTAAACAATTATTAAGAGTTCATCTGAATGCAAGAGATTCTTCCCAAAAAATTTCAAACCAATATGCGTCGAATAAAAAGTGACCATTTAGAAATTATGGAGAACGATTCAACAGAATTTGGCGAGTTGAAGGCGGAGAATTCCCGAATTTCCCAGTAATCCAGTGCCAGACATAAGCCTTTTTTTTTTTCATTTTTAAAAAAATTTCGGTCATTTAGTTCTGGGTTGAATCAGATGAAAAATTTAATCATTAGATTTGAACGTCAGTTTGCTTATTTTCTCACTTTGCCCAAAATATGAAAAGTTGATGTTAGGCTTGGCATATTCAAGAAGTGTTGAAGGTGGTGAACTGCTTATTCCATCATTTACCTCTCCCTTAAATTACCTGCACAATTTTAGCGAATTTGACCACTTCGGTTTCAAAATGACAGTTTGAATATTAACGAATTCTGAAATTACGTTAACTCTAATAAAAAAAACAACCATCTACCAGAAACCATGTTGAAAGGTGAAAATACGGGTGCAAATAACCCTACAAAAATTGCCGAACTTTTTGCGAGACAATTCGCAAGTGTCTACACAACACGATCCACTCCCATTCACCCATCATGTGCAGTGATGCGCTAATAGTTGCTGAATCCATTCTCTTCTCCGAGTCCGACGTGTTCACACAATTGTTAAAACTTAAATACAACAAAAGCTGCGGCCCTGATGGACTCCCACCCTATGAACTGTGCCTATACACCTGTCAAAACAAGGTTATTTAACTTGTCACTCAACCAAGAGATATTACCAAATTGTCTCAAAACAAGTTATGTAATACCCATTTATAAATCAGGGAATAAGGGTGAGGTATCTAATTATCGGCCAATCAGAATTCAGTCTATATTAGCCAAAACCTTTGAAAAACTTAAACCAATGATAGATCGCTTCATAAATCCTCAGTAACATGGTTTTGATCCAGGGCGCTCTACCCAATCAAGTTTAGTTTTATTCCAGCATGAAGCTCTGATCTCCATGGAACAGGGGAAACAATTAGACACCGTGTATGATGACTTTTCAAAAGTCTTTGACAGAGTCAATCATGATGTTTTAATAAATCAGTTCTCAACAATTGGGATTCATCTTCTCAGATGGCTGAATGGTAACTATTCAGCCATTCGCGGTCGAACTCAGATGGTGAAGTTGAAATCCCTAGTTTCTACTGGTTTTTTTGTTACATCAGGAGTGCCACAGGGGTCCCATTTGGGACCCTATTTGTTCAAAGTACTTAATAATGAAATCTGGAAATGCTTCAAAGGAACTAAGAACCAAGAATTTGGTACTGTAAAACGTATATTGCGTCGTGTGAGATTATTAAAGTATCCATGAAAAAAGGGGTACTCAATACATTTTATGATCTTCTAGCATTGCCAGATTGAACAAAGTTGCAGTGCAAATATTGCAATAGTTGTGATTAATAATAAATGCTGACGCAAAACAGAACTTTTGTTCGGTGAAAATTCAGAATGATCTCATATAGTTTTTATACCAATGTAAAATTCAAATTTTTCTCACATATTTGTAGATTCATCGATGATTTACAGTTTTAAGACATAAGACAACGTTGTAACGGTTAATAACAAAAAAGGTAAATTTGAAGACGGTTCACCTACACCACGTGGAAGATTTCATATAATGTAGCCAAATTATTTATCTACACTTAATTGCGTCGTCGTGTTAAAATTATTTTACCTCCACAGTAGTTCCGTTATCTATAAAAAGATTTTCCGAAAACGCGCATTTAAATGTTTGAGTAGGAGTGATAAATAATGAATGAATATTTATTTATATTAAATGATTGATATCGTTTTAACAATTTTAGGCGTGTTTATACATAAAAAGCTCGTTAACTCGTCCTACCATCTAAAACACTTTTGGGGGCAAGGCATATGACTTCAGACATCTAGTTGTGTCACACATTCTACGAATTTGCGATAAATAATTACTGTTGTAAACGAATGAATGAAGAATGTATATAAGCAAAAACAAGGCTTCAATGAAGTCTTATAATAGGTAATAGGTCAAGGTTAATATTATTAAAACTATCGGGTTGAAATAAATAGCCCCTGCCTGACAAAATCAGTTTGTCGGTAGATTATAATAATGTTATTATGTGACAAAAGGTTGAGTAAAACAATACATTATTATTTATTTTCATGTCTAACTTTGAATTAGTGCAGTAATATTGATGTAAATGTAGGAGTGGCGGTGCTACTGCCATAACGTGTCAAACACCGCTTTTCTGTGTAACACTAACAAAGGCGCGGTCTTAAGAGACATTCGCAATCGATTTTGAACTGTACCTTGTATAGTTAAATTACTTGGAAATAAATGGAATAAAGCCACTTCAAGGAATCTGTTATTTATTGATTAGTAACAACCTAAACGGATTTCAACAAAAATCGCGTGTCAATCCAACGAACGTGGAAAATAGCCACTGTAGGCTTACATGGGTAGGGGTGTCTAGGAAGTTTATAAATCAATTTTGAGAAATTTTCGCTCGAAACTTCGGAATCCAAACATCGCATCGGGGGTAGTTCGTGCTAGATTGGTTTAAAATGTGCTATTTCATAATTAACAAAGTTAGCGGAGATAATTTGTACAAAAGCGCAAACATATATTAATCCCAATTTTGATATCAAAGCAGAAACTTTCTTACAGCAAATTCAATTTCAAAATACAGATTAGGTATAATAAGAGTTTATTATTATACTTTATATTAAAAACTTTCTATTGATATATAGTTTTTTTATAGATCTACGTAATGAACAACAACATTGCAAAAATACATAATATTTCATACTCTACTTAGAGAACATCATGTATAATGTATAAAGTGAGAATAATTATGGTTTTAATATAGGCAAATAATGTGTACCTATGCTATTATTTTGAGCATGTGATAATGCCATTGAATCGGTGTTGTGTCATTTAGGTTGTGCTTTTCTAAACATAATTATATGTATACTTTGCTTGTGGAATTCGTTTATACCTACTAAATAATAGTTCTTAAATATTGTAATTCCTGGGAATGTTAAATAACTATTTATTTGCCTCCATAATAACTTGCGGGGCAGGTTTAGAATGTCAATTACACCATTGTACTTAAGTTTACGTACCTACTTGAGTTAGGTGTAAGGAAACGAAATTCCACAGCCTATTTTTAACATTACTCTGTCACAAAAGCAAATTTGTTATACAAAATTCAATGAATTTTTTTCATGTTATCGTACCTTAATTAAAATACAGTGCAAATGCAGGAAATTTAAGTTTAGGAAATCAGAACATATTTTATTATCGACTCTAAAAAATTTAGAGTCCGAAATCCGGTGAATGTCGTGATACACCGGCGAATGTCAATATTCAACAAGTTGTTTGGCGTATGTCCGAAATATTGGGCAAATATCATTATTTCTAACTTACACCGGCTTGAGATGAAGAGAGGTTGTGGATTAGCTCCTATGGTATTTTCCTCATTCGCGTCGGTTTCATCTGAAACATGAGCAGGAACATGGTGCCAAATGTTCTAGCTGTTTCTCAGTTTGAATGTTTGCAATTTTACCGCTATGCCTCTTTTTGGTTTAAAGCCTAACGAGGCTTCATAATGTGGACTCATCGCATTCCTTCGTGGAAAGTTGTGTTTTTGGCGAATTGAACAAAATCCAAACATCACATTGTCGCAAAGTCAACACAGAAGCGAAGTCAAGAAATAAACCGCCGATAAGTTTGTTACAACCTCTCATTTCCGACATTGACCGGAGCTCATTTGTGTTTGTCGACATATACAGGTGAAAGTTTGAATTTATAGTAAAATTAATAAATGTTCGGTCTTTCACCAAGACGTTTGGCGCTTATCGACGTTCACCGGGAAATTCCGGACGGCATTAAGAAAAAAATCTATAAAGGAAACCAGTCAACAAAAGTTTCAAAACGCACGATATCCAGAATAGTAAATTGTGAACTAAAGGACTGAGCAAAACGCAATGATTACGAACATTTAAAAAAATTAATATAACAGTTGTAATGTGGACCTTATACGGCTGAAACTGCATAAGCTTTACAAACAAAAGTGTGTGTACACTGTGGATTTTGGATTACGATAGGAGGGTGGTCAAAAGCCCACGCCCGCCTAGGCCACCTATTCGGGCCCTTTGTGCTACCTCCCTGATTAGAGTCGTTCGACCCCGCAACGTCACTCAAGCCACGTGAGATAAACCTGAGGATGCTGGACGGGGAAGCCGCTCTAATCTTAGCCATGTCCGGCCAGGATTCTTCCAACATGAATCGTCTTAATTCGAGGTACGGGACACTCACAAAGTATGTGCTGCGCCGTGCGGTGCATGTGCTTGTTAAGTTTACAGTGCCCAGAAAGTATGCCCACAAGTAGCCGCAGGTTCTTTCTGGATAGTCCTGTGCAAAAACGCGCCAGGCTACGAGATGGTCCTCAGAAGGCCTCTCTCGCGTGACGGCAGTCTGACATCAAGTTCCACCTAGCCTTGTGCTGGGCTTGGGTGTCTTGAGTTGTACTGTAAGTAGAAGAGTCGGCTCTGGCCCATAAAACAGTTGTTTTGAGGCCAGTCGGGCTAACTTATCGGCTTTTTCATTGCCTGTTGTTCCAGCATGCCCTTTAACCCATACGAGCTCAAGGGTATTGCTGCTTGTCACTTACTCGGAAACTGCAGCCTAAAGGTGATTTTGTATTGACCTAGTGCCTGCAGAGCGGCTCTGCTCTCACTGAAAATTCTGATACTTTTATTCTTTATGCTGTGCATAAGAATTGCTTTTGCACTAAGCGTTATTTCTGCTAGTTCTGCTTGAAATGTATCAATATTTCTGACTCTGTGCTTCGTCGTGCGTTAAAAAAGATAGGTTTTAAATATAAAAAGGTCAACAAACGACACGTAATTATAGAGTCGAAAAGAATTCAAATACTACTTAAAATAAATAAAAAAAATCCGTGACAAAGGGAGGGTAGGTGAATGTCTACTTTTTGCCAAAAAACTCCAGCATCGATTATCATGAAGGTGTGACGGTTATTTGAAGATTGCTTTCAACTATTGCCGCCTCTTCCTCCAAATGCTGTAAGAGTGCTCGTTTAAAAAATCCGATACTATTGATTCCTTAATTAGTCAAGACTTTAAAGGAAGTTGTTCAGTGAAACAACTACTAAAAGTAGTCAAATTTCAAAATTTCTTGAAAAATTATATAGTAGGTAACTTAGCAAAAGATTCTACCGAGATTGCCACCCTATTGTTTATTGTTTATTGTTAATTGTTGTGTTTACATACAAATTGTATTTACACTCGTCCATAGAATAATATACGTTTACAATAAATATGTATATATGACAAACAAACACATATAACTTTACTAGACAACAAATTTGTAAAATTAGCAGTCAATATAACAGGATAAAAATTCATCAAAAGAATATAATGGTTTTTCAAATAAATAATTCTTTATTTAAGTTTTGAATTGTTTAGGAGGCAGAGTCTGAACATTTGTCGATAGACGATTGAAAAAAACTTGTGCACAATAGTTTGGACCATTATGTGATTTAGACAATCTACAGAAGTCAATTCTGATGTCTCGCTTGGCTCTGGTGTTGTAGTTATGGTAATCATAATTGTGTTTAAATTTATCGCAGACCTTTCTCGCGTAACAAAGAGCCTCTAATATCACCAAGCATGGGAAAGTTAGTATTTTAAGTATGAAAAAAGCTTCTCTACAGTCATCTCTATAGCTAAGTCCATATATTATGCGTACAGCCCTGCGTTGTAGTCGGAAAATATACTGCCAGTCAGAAGATCGTCCCCATGAAACAACAGCGTATGCTAGCACACTATGTATAAGCGCAAAATATGCACTTAGAACGACTGCTCTAGAAGTAGTACAGCTAAGTCTCCTTAGTAAAAAGATGGATTTATTAATTTTACGTGAAATGTTGATAAATCCATCTTTTTATTTGCATTATTGCATCTTCAACTCAGTTGAATTAATTTAGAGCCAGGTGAAAGAACACATTAGAAAATAATAATATAAATCCGTGCCACAGTGATTTTGCAATTCGTCAGGTCCTCGGGGATGACATAACGTTTTAAGGCAAGTAAAACACAGTGATATTTAGATAAATGGGTTTTTTAATATACCGAAATAACAGAATGGTAAATTATTGTTTATCGTGGTAAACGTAGAAACAAATTTTTCGACCCATAAGTAAAGTTTTGGCAAACACATTGTGTTACTGAATATTTGCATCTTTTTACCTCCAACTTTACTCAGAGAAGTTGGGAAATGGTCGTATTTGACATTGGTTCAGGATATTCAGGATGAGAAGCCTTTGCTTATAGGCTGCAACATCAGCAGCTATTTCTTCACGAAATTGAGGTAGTTGATATAGTTTAGCGTTTAGCCCATGTGACTGTTGTACTCTCATATTATTTGCGGACATTTTGCTTCAATGTACTGTTTTTCATTACGATGATATCGTATCGTAGTTTATGTAAAGTTAGTGCATTGTACGATTCACACAATATTACATTTCTTCCTACGAACTTATGATATATCGCCACTTCAAAATTTGACATCCCTCCATAAACACTACGTCTGAATGATTCAAAGGTGTTGCTAATGTAAAAATTAATACAACAGATCTGATGTGCTCCAAGCAACTTATTGCTAATGCTCACAATAAGTCTTTGTTCGTTTCAATCTTATGTGAAAAATTAGTAGCACTGGCAATGCGCTTTTCTTCTATTTTTTTCTTAAGTCTTCTCTTTGGTAAACCGACTCAAGAAATACAGATAAAGGTTGGCACTAAATTTTCAGTTATTTAAGAATCGGACAAAAGACTGACTGAAACCTTTCCTTTTGGTTCAAATCTTGTTACACCAGACAAAAATAGCAGATCATCTTGCAAGTGATCTCAAAACTAAAATTATCCAGGAGGTTATCGACAGTTTTATGTACGTGATATGCCGACAGAGAACTTGAGCCTAACCAGGCTAGAAGAGGAACATAGTTGGTTGACTGAACCGCCAAGATTTGCAGTGCAGTGATAAGGTAAAGTTGTCGCACTTCACTTTGGACATATAACGGTGAATGACTGACTATCATGTTTTACGGGAATGGACAAGAACAAATTTTTAAGATTATACTATGTTAGTCACGGTTTGCCCGCAAGCATGTCCAAAATTTAGGAATAGTGACGTTCAAAATCTTTCCATTTCTAGGCAAAAATGGCCCAATGCATTGTGGTGATGAGAAATAAGTAAATATTATGACTTTCTATCGTTGGGAATCCTTTATGCAACCGGCTTCTTCCTTTTGTTTCTCGTAACATGGTTAATACAATTAAGTACAACATTTGTTTCAAAAATGTTTCAGTCATTTCAAAAATCATTTTACACGCGTCTACTAATTAAAATCAAACCTACCTATCTTTCATTGTCATTGTCATAGATTGCCTTGAGACTTCATTCTCAATATTGGACATTACTATTTTCCAAAGTCTAGATGGCAGTATCGTTTTGAATCCATTTGAAAATCAAAAACCTCGCTTCGTCCCTTTGCCTTATCACGAAGTTGTTTATAAAACTGCAATTTTTGCTTCCAAAACCTCTTTATTGTTTAAAAAATGGCTCATTGTGATCATTTTTTAGGGAAATTCGTATAAAAAATTAAAATACGAAGGCGGTTTTTTTTAACCTCCGATTGCACAGTATGAAAGCCAGGCATGTGGCAGGCGACTGCGTGTCTCCCCCTCGGCACGCTCTATCACTGCCGAGGTCAACATGCCAGTTGTTGGTGAGCTACAGTCACTTAAACATGGCTATGTCTATTGATTCTCCGTCACTACAGACGACCTTGTTCGATGAGTGGACCAAGTAGTTAAGGAAAACCGTAGGTTCATCATCAGTGAATTGTCGATGAAATTTCCGGAAATTTCAAGATGTTCCCTGCACTTTATTGTTACTAAACAGTTGCGCTACAGAAAACTTTCTGCTCGCTGGATCTCAAAGATGTTGACTAACAACCACAAAACTCGCTCGTCGAATGGCTGCAGCTTTGGCGTTTTTTGACCATTACAGTACTGATGGAGAAGATTTTTTGAAATCCATTGTGACAGGTGATGAGACCTGGTCTCAATATGACACTTCCAAAACAAAATGACAATCATAACACAAAAATTTTCCACACAAACCCAAAAAATTCAAAGAATCGTTTAATAACCGTAAGGTTATGTCAACTGTTTTTTTGGGACCATAAAGATGTGTTGCTTGTGGAGTTTATGCAGTCGGGGACAACAATTACTGCAGATTCATATTGTGCAACTTTGTGACGCTTACGGAGAGCTATTCAAAACACAAGAAGAGGCATGGCGGCTTCTGCAATTGTTCTGATCCATGACAATGCCCGTCCTCACAGTACTCGTGTAACCCAACGATTCCTTGAGCAATTTAAATGGGACATTTTCGAACACTCACCTTATAGTCCTGACTTACAGCGCCGAGTGACTTCCATCTTTTCCCTGAACTGAACAAGTGGCAGCGTTTCCAAACGGTCGAGGAAACTCCAAATCATTGGTGGTAACGTTTTATGAAGAGGGTACCTATTGCAAAACTTGTTCACAGATATGACAAATTCCTTAATCATGAAGGTGATCATAGAGAGAAGTAACCTTGATTGTACATTACTTTTGGTAATAAAATCATTTTTTTCCTCTTTCCTTTATAGCCAATCGAAACATGAACAGCCCTCGTAGAATGTTCTTTTGCTTGCCTACCCATCCCATTGGACCAATTTATGTGGTTCGGGAAGTTGTGTATAATTTGTACTTGTTTACTTTAAATCATGATCAGGACAAAATAAACGAAACGAAGGGATCCACCACTATGGCGAATTTGTGAAAAGTGTCCATTTTTATACGATGTTGGTCAATATATTCCAACATTACTCGACTAGTGTAAACATTTAAAAAAAATTGTAATTTAGTATCAGATTTGTCTTGTTATAGACCACCTCCATGTTTATTTTCTTCACATGTGGTTTTTCATTCGTATAATTTTATCAGCACATCGGTGTCGTTTACTTCCAAACATTTCCGGTACAATTTTGTAATAGCTCAAAGAAGAAACTATTAATATCGCACGGTTATTACACCAAAACATCAAGCGATCAATCGTGACATTAAACAAATAAACTTCCATTTTCATTTTATTTACTTTGTTAAATGTAAAATTATTCAAATTTATTCCCTCAATATTTTTAGCTATGATTCCGCATCTTTAATAATAATTAAGCAACTGAAAGGTTTTCACACTTTCTGAACTTTGTCTCTCGTACACCCGAAAATGGTGCTGAGGTGAGAATAAGATCGGTGTAGGAAGATGTCTGGGTGATGATCGCTTGCGACACTTGACGCTTTGCGAAACAATGATTCATTTTGCAAATTTTGTTAATTACCATACAAGAGGTAGTAGGAAATCTGTCGTAGGCTTCGACTGTTAACACATACGCCAATCACTAGGTGTGGTTATGTTTGATGTGCTCATGTTTGTATAGCAAAATCGGGATGCCTTTTGTAATCGTACACCTTCCGTATTCTACACACACACACACAGAAAAATGAGTAGGCATGAGACACTCTCCATTTTAGTTTATGACGTCCATAACACATTTATTAATGAACAAACTTTGCCGGCCATTGTTTACCAAAGATGTATTGTGTCACAAAATCGATTAAAAGGTAGAGTGTAATTTATATGATAAATATAATAATTACTGTTACATCTAACATATGCTAATTTAAAAGAACGTGGCGAATTATTAATAATAATAATTATGAGATGACCCATAACGGTTTTGTGGTAACCCTTCTTTGAAAGTGGTCGATTTCCGAATTTCCATGCTGCACGGACGCGCCGCGCGCCGCTAAAAATTAGGCGACTGTTCGCCACTTTTATTCAGGACAAGGTTAATCGTTCCTAAAAATAGTCACATCTATTGTGTGTAAATTGAGTATATGCGTTTCGATATTTAAATGCGTACGATTTATGGGATACACGTTAAACAATACGTGTGAAATTCTTTATCATCTCAAATGGAGACCTACATGAAGCTAGATGCGGATTTTTGTATTGGAAATGTAAATATGTGGCGTAATGAATGACTTTTCCATTTCTCCATTTTTTATTACCGGTTCTTAGTCAGTGACATTACCTTTCATTCAACTGTGTTCAATATCTTTCCAGACTTTTTTCAGAAAAAAAGTAAAATCTCAACAAGAGGTGCCACGAATTGATTGGAGTTTGTTACAATATTATTATAACCATTTTTTTTCGTATTACCTTACTGTAATTAACCATAACGTAATTAGACTTGTTGGCAGCTAAAGAAATTACTCTGCAACCAAAATGAAAAAATTCTGGCAAGTATTGTCACGAGACTTCCCTCGTATTAAGACTTTTTTCAAAAAATAGGTATTGCTGAATTCAGAAAAAAATACTCTTTTAAACTACATAAAAAACTGCAGCTTTATATTATAAAAAAAATGAGTGCCGCCATTTTAGCTTACACCGGAAGTGACGTCATCAAAGGTAATATCAGCATATTTCTTTGGTACAAAGTTCAGAGTATCCCATGGAGGAGTTCTTCAAAATCCGATCTTGCCCATAGCCCCCAACGGAAATTTCTTAAGAGCACTCTACATGCTTTCTGCTGCTAATATTCCTACATTAAAAGAATCAGTACTTTGCACACTTGCCGATGCATTATGGAAAAAGATGAACATCAACCGAAAACAGAGTAAAAACTTCAAACTGCAATAAGCGAGATCCAAAAAAAAAAGACCAAAGGTAGAAAATAGAGCTTAAAAGCTCGAAATCGGTAAAGCGGTTTGCGTTACAAAGAAACTACAGCAACCTCAAAATAATTCCTTAGAGTCCTACATTCCTCAGATATACCTGGGTATCGACCTTGATCGAAGATTGAATTGGTAACATCACGTACAATAAGAAACTAAACAAATTCTACTTGTTAATCGGTAGACGGACTTATTAGTATAATTAAACCAATCTGTAACTGTGTTATCAAATCAACAAATAATACAATTTAGTCAAAGCAAAATCTTCCGTTTGATGACAAATGCATACCCCTACGTGACCAAGAACGAAGAAGCCAAAACTATCTGAAAGTGGAGTGGGTTGGTGAAGTTATGCAAGAGTTTGCCATAAAACAAGATTCCCTTTGTAATACGTAAAATGTACAGTCTTGAACTCTATACATCTGTACCAAATTAAATGACCAGTACACTGGCACAGAACTTTCCCGTGTTTACTACCGTATTAAATAATAGTAGTTTACGTAAAAAGTCCCGAAAGTGATCTTTTACTGGACAAGTAGGCAAATTACAGGGCGAGCCTGCGAGTCCAGTAAAAGCACTTTTGGGACGTATTACGTACAATATTTTTTTTTAAAACGAGCAGAACAATTGACCGTTCTAGGCTGGAAAGTAAAAATGAGTCCGGTAAAATCTTTTATCACAATAACTTCTTGGCTCGGTCCGACAAAATGAGATTTTCTGACCTAAAAATAAACCGGAAAGTACTACTTTCTGGCCGATTTAAAAAAAAATTCTGGCAAGTTGCCACGAGACTTCCCTCGTATTAACAATTTTTTCAAAAAATAAATATTGTTGAATTCAGAAGAAAATACTCTTAAACTACATAAAAAACTGCAACTTTTTCTTATAAAAAAATGAGTGCCGCCATTTTAGCTTATACCGGAGGTAACGTCATCAAAAGTAATATCAGCATTTTCGTCCTTGGCCCGAATGTAATCCATTGGCGAAAACCGCATTTCGATAACTTTAATAGTTTCTGAGTATCGAGCGTTGCAGTCATTATTTAAAAATGATTTTTCACCACTTTTTTCAAAAAATAAGTACAGCTGAATTCAGAAAAAAACACTCTTTTAAACTACATAAAAAAAACTGCAACTTTATCTTATAAAAAAAATGAGGACCGCCATTTTAGCTTATACCGGAGGTAACGTCATCAAAGGTAATATCAGCATTTTCGTCCTTGGCCCGAATGTAATCTATTGGTGAAAACCGCATTTCGATAACCTTAATAGTTTCTGAGTATCGAGCGTTGCAGTCATTATTTAAAAATGATTTTTCACCACTTTTTTCAAAAAATAAGTACAGCTGAATTCAGAAAAAAACACTCTTTTAAACTACATAAAAAAAACTGCAACTTTATCTTATAAAAAAAATAGAGGACCGCCATTTTAGCTTATACCGGAGGTAACGTCATCAAAGGTAATATCAGCATTTTCGTCCTTGGCCCGAATGTAATCTATTGGTGAAAACCGCATTTCGATAACCTTAATAGTTTCTGAGTATCGAGCGTTGCAGTCATTTTTTAAAAATGATTTTTTAATACATTTTTCAAAAAATAAGTATAGCTGAATTCAGAAAACAACACTCTTTTAAACTACATAAAAAACTGCTACTTTATCTTATAAAAAAATGAGGGCCGCCATTTTAGCTTATACCGGAAGTGACGTCATCAAAGGTAATATCAGCATTTTCGTCCTTGGCCCGAATGTAATCCATTGGCGAAAACCGCATTTCGATAACTTTAATAGTTTCTGAGTATCGAGCGTTGCAGTCATTATTTAAAAATGATTTTTTAACACTTTTTCAAAAAATAAGTACAGCTGAATTCAGAAAACAACACTCTTTTAAACTACATAAAAAAAACTGCTACTTTATCTTATAAAAAAATGAGGGCCGCCATTTTAGCTTATACCGGAGGTAACGTCATCAAAAGTAATATCAGCATTTTTGTCATTGGCCCGAATGTAATCCATTGACGAAAACCGCATTTCGATAACTTTAATAGTTTCTGAGTATCGAGCGTTGCAGTCATTTTTTAACAATTTTTTTTTAACAGTTTTTTCAAAAAATAAGTATAGCACAATATATATTCCTGAATTCAGAAAAAAACACTCTTTTAAACTACATAAAAAAAACTGCAACTTTATCTTATAAAAAAAAATGAGGGCCGCCATTTTAGCTTATACCGGAGGTAAGGTCATCAAAGTAATATCAGCATATTCGTCCTTGGCCCGAATGTAATCCATTGGCGAAAACCGCATTTCGATAACTTTAATAGTTTCTGAGTTTAGAGCGTTGCAAGGAATGTGTACGGACAGACTACAGACTACAGAATACAGACGACAGACGGAATTTTTTTTTCATATTTTGAATCTACATATTCAGAAACGCAAAGATATGTAAAAATTTGCATAGGTCAATTTTTTTTTGGAAGACTAAACATTCAGATCATACTTTTCACCCAAGAGTCCTTAATCTTAGTGATCACTGATCATACCTTCAACAACGTTGAATTAAGCCTGTTAAACAAAGGTTTGAAATTTAAACCCCCCTCTAACATGAATACTAATTCGTTCAAGGCCACACAATGCGATGCCGTTTTGATTTCCACCAAATTACATGATAATAATTTTATTAAAGCTAAAATTTCCAAGGCCCTTCAACAAACACAATCATCATACTTTAGTCCAATGAAACCGGATTCCAACATTATGTGTACCTAAGCGAACAAGGGCACATATTAAATAATGATGATTATGTTGTGAAGGTCAATGACTTCATAAACCTGATTTCGAAAAACTCAATAATAACCCTACTGAAAATTTCAAAAAAAAAAGGTTCGTACTTTAGTTCACAATTACAGATCCACACTCAACTCCCTTAATATTAATTAGAAATCCCTCCTGATTAGGAACCCCAAATGTCGCCCGTTTTGAACGCGTACGCATCGTTCTCTTAACTTTCGCATAAATAATACGATTTACAAGTGCTACAATTCCCAAAATTTGTAGAAAAGATGGTGTGTGGTATGTAAAGAGTAATATTTAAAAGCATTTACTACCCTAGACTGGATTATTTTCTTTTTTAATAATAATATTGTGTGTGTGTGTAAAACCAGTACATTATTTTAACGGAATTCCCGAATCGCAGTTTCATAGGAGATAGCAGCAAATAAAGGGTCAGGGTCAACATTAACTGTATAGTATAATATTTGTCGCTAAAAAAGCTTAATAAAAACCATGGCAGAGGACTTAAAAAGGAAATAAAAAGTAGCAGTGACCAACTGAAAAAGAATACCGATGAAATTGTAAACCTAAAGATTATTTTTTTATCTAAAATCCTTTTTTTTATCATGGTATGGGTTATGTGACCATACTATTGCAATACCCAGGAGGATGTGCTACGTCAATAGTGATGCAAACAATAATACCTACCGTAACGTATATGCTGCTATATTTGAAGCTCGAGAATGAAATAAAACCCTTAAAGAAATATATTTATGTTGAATTGTTTAGTTAGAAGATATTGCTTATTTGCTTATCATCTTCATACAATTCTCCTCGGTAACATAGAGGTTTTTTCCCTCAAAAAACTCCAATTGGAGTTGACAAATAAGCACTATGTATTGATTTTACCCCCATAACTATTAAAAACAGCAGATAATTACCTACAAATGAGCAGACTTCCTACCAATTTTTGAAATAATGATTTAGGTTTTACGTCGCAGAACTCATAATATACCTATAGATTAGATTCGCTGATACTCATCTATCCGTAATGAAGGCAATAAACGTTACCGGCACAGTAAGTGAATATTATCATTGTGACAACATGTATAAATATTTAACACAAGGCTATTTAGTATAGATGTGCAAATAGTATTGGTGAAACAACATGCATTCAAGCGTAATTGTTTTGTTTGCTCTTTTTGCAACTCTAAATTCTGTAAGTAACCTTGTTGTGTTTTTTCACTTTCTTTAAAACCAGTTTTTTAAATGTTTATGTTACAAATATTAATTTTAGGATGCGACTCCATAAGTATTGTTATAATAATAATAACTAATTCCACTCAAAACCTACTTAAAATATCTACAACTCAACGTGTTTTTAAACTATGTGTCATTATCAAAGTGTTATAGATTAAAATGAATCAAGAGTTGCCGAGTTACAACGTTTAGGAAATGTTTGGTGTGTTTATGAATTTCAAAATTTAACAACATCCAATCGACGAATCAAGCAAAGAGATGGCAAATCAATAGGGTTAATTTCTTTATGGATTTTTTCAAAGCCTTGTAAAACATTTAATTTGGATTTAATATTGCAATTTTTATATTATCATGTGAAATTATGAGATAGTAAATGTTTAGAGTAGTTGTACTTAATGGTATGTTAACGTTTATATAGCAACGAACACGTTCCTTGCATTTACTGTGCCTGATCCCTTGTGTTTTGTGTTTAACATTAAAAGGAAGTGTCAGTAGGGCAAACGGAGTACTTTCAATTAATGAATAAAGTATCCTTATTGATTTGCCACTACTAATTATAACAATAATTCTTAACCTTTACGGTCTTTTGGTGTGCTACCTATGCCTGGATTTTTAGCTGTGTTTTCCCTAGATCATGAAGTACTTTACAACTTGTATTGGATTTCACAGCACTGAACTGATATCTGCAAGTTTTATTCTTATTAATCTTGGTAGTACACCAATTTGTTACAATTGATAATGACACTCGAAACACGTTTGGGTATGTTTAAATGAAGGTTTTAGTCGAATCAGTGGCTATTGTGTGATAATAGGCAACATTATTTTAGTATTTTCAAAATGATTACATAATACTTTATGAAAGACATATCATTGGATACGTGAACGAGAAGTACGGAAGGCTCAATGCCAGCTACAACAAAGTTAACAGGACAACAAGGAGATTGTTGGCGACTCTTGATCTGTTTCGGGACATTGGAAACGATGTTACGGTAAGTCAGTTTAAAACTTTTCCAAAATGGTAAGGCAATCGCAACTTCAAGCTGTTTTCAGTTTGTGCTTCAAGTAATGAAATTTACAAGTAACGAATACCGATTGTTTCCTCTTAGATATGAGGAGCGTCCATGCAGTCACGTTTTTGAACCGGTATTTGGTTTCAATTATAAAAATTTTGACAACAATCTCACTGTTTGTCCATTCAAAAAGGTGAGCATCACTCTGGATCTTTCCAACTTGAATGTTCTAATATGTTTTAATTATCATTTCGTATATCGACAGCCTACAGGAGTATGTGTTAGTAACCAGTATTTCGACTTTTAGGGCACATATTACATGCGAGACGTGACATTTGATCAAAGTAAATTTCCACCATTTGTTCCGAGGGGTAGATTTGAGTTTGTTATGAACTTATATGGTGATAATACCTTACTTGGAAATATTAGTCTATATCTTAAAGTTATTCCTACAAATCGTTTAGAAGTGGAACACTAGAAATATACAATAATTATTGCACTTACCGTTATAATGTATTAAAATAGTGTTAAGTGTTTTAATAAACTACCTGTTTGATGACTTTTTACTGTATGTTATTTCTACATCCCTCTCGATTCTTATTACCTACGTAAGATTCCATCCATACATCCAAAAGTCCTCTTCGCCAGGTGCTTGGTTATTGCCTTTTTCTTTTCCCACCCCAAGCAGCATTAATAGTCTCAAACACTGGTACTAGAGTGATGGCTACTTCTACAAAGAGTTTTCCACGTAGCGACAACTAATTTAATTACTTTGCAGGGGCGTAGCGAGCTTAACTCGCGCCCGGGGCACAATACCTATTTAGCCCCCCCCCCCCTCCCTCACCATTCGAAAACCATAGAATATTGTAGATTTATAATTGTTGTACGGCAGATGGGTTAAATACTTGGTGAATAAAGGTTGTACGTAACTGCCAAGTTTGAAGTTCATAAATTACGTTATTTGTATTTATTTGTCGGAATATAAAAATTTTTTGGACAACGTTTCGCCAAAATTGGCTTTTTCGAAGGGGCTTCAGTTAGTTGGAAGTAGAATGACCCCTTTCAACCAAAAATTTTGAATTGCAGTAATTTTAAGTTTCCCAAAATACGTAACATGGGTTAACATTAATTTTATAAGAAATATCTCAATATTTTAAAATCGATGAATTCATAATGTTTAATGTCCTACTTATTATTATTTAGTTCTGGGGGTGGTCCCAATAGGTTCCCGCACTGCCACCTTTTGGTCTATTGTGCTCCCCGGTGTTGTCTACCCTTCAAGAATACCTGTATCTTTTACAAAGTCCAGGATTTTAGTAGGGCGAATCTTCGTTACTTCCTCTTGTGTAATTTTTTCATTTCCAAGTAGGACCACAACCCCTGCATGTCGGGCTTTCAGTCAGTCCCATGTTGTGCAGGTGTTTGTTCATGCGACAGTGGCCCGTGACCATTTCTGTCGCAAGTTTTATCTTCGTCCTGCTTAACTTTAAGATGGACGTAGCTAGGTCCCCGTTTGGGGTTTCCAGGAAGATCTTAGAATGACTCTGTCCTGGGATTTTCGACCAATGTCTGCAATGCTCTATCGTGAGTATTGCTTGAATCTCCTTTTTGACTGTGTTATAAGTAATCCCACAAGCCGGTTCGGGTCCTATGAATGGTTTTGCGCTTGCCATTCTCGCAAGCTCGTCAGCAACCTGGTTTCTCCTGCGATTCCCGCATGCCCAGGTGCCCACACTAGTGTGACTGAGTTGCACTTACCTAGTGCGTTTAGCATTTGTGTGCATTCAAGGACTAGCCCTGAATTTACCACACATGAGTCGATTGCTGCAATCGCTGCTTTGCTGTCTGTCACTATAAAGATTTTCCTTTTGATAAGGTTCTCTTTTAATACTTGAGCAGCCGCCGTCAGGATTGCATATACCTCGGCTTGGAATACGGTCTTTTGAAGGCCTTCAAAATTGTCACACATAATGGCTGTTTGTAAAAATTTTTAGTCTTCGTTAAAAATGTATTTATTAAATTAATCCGGGCCCTTTTGGCGCCGGTTGTTTGTTATTATGCATCTCTTTTAAGTAGTGTATTGTTATTTTCAATTAATTTTTACCCCTTTGACACTCAAATTTCGTTGGATCATGTAACGTTAGTTTAATAATTTTTTGAATCATATTTGCTTGAAAATGAGACTAGTTTGGTCTCGAAACATGTCGCCCTTAAATTTAAATTGTTAATTTGTCAAACTTTACTTTTGTTTTTCACCTTAGTTGAGGTTAATAACAAGGTGTTTTTCTCAAAAAAATCTTCCGTCCGATTAATGTAGGTTAGTCACCCTGTGAAAGTGAGTAGCAGGGGATTACCACTTAATTGTTTTACTTCATCACCGTTAGTGTTGCCGATCATAGTATCGGGGCTGATGTTTCAGTTCACCTCGGTGGACTTATTATACAAAAAACATAACCATTCATCCCATTGTTATCATCAAGTCTGACATTTTACACATTAAATTTCATTGTCTAAGGGGAGGTTTTGAGTATTTATTTTATTTATGGGTATGTATCCTAGGGCTATGCTTGCCCTTAGTAACGTACAGAGCGTGGTGGCTACCAGGTCGAGGCCTTGTTGTAATAGAGCAGGGAGAATCCCATCCATCCCTGGGGATTTGTACGGATGGAAATTCTTCACTGCCCACCTAATTTTTGTAAGGTTCACTATCTGACGAGCCAAAACCCAATCTCCTCTGTTCGCCCTCGAGAGGGGTTCCAGAGTTATTGGTTCGCCTACGTCAGATTTTGAGAGGGTCTTTGATCCCGGGAAGTGTGATTGAAGCAAAAGCTCCAGAGTCTCCTTCACGGTCTCTGTATAGCCCCCCTCAGTTTTCTTCAAGGAACCGATTCTGCCCTCTGTTCCTCCTCGTAAAGCTCTTTGGAGTCTGGCACCTTCTGGAATTTGCTCAATTTCCTCGCAGTGCCTCTTCCAGGAGTCGCGTTTTGCCTTTCTTATGGCCTTATTGTATTCGGTGAGTGTGATTCGGTATGAATCCCACTCTCCCGTGTTTTTTGCTCTAGTAAAGAGCTTTCTAGTCTGTACCCGCAATCGAGAGAGTCCCTCATGCCACCAGGGCACTTTACTTGAGGTACACACTGTGTGGTGCGCGTTGGCATCACATCCGAGGAGGATTTGCCATCCTTTCCGCTGACAGTGTTCCACCAGTTTGCTAACCTCAGTGGTTGGTGGTGGATTTGGTTGGTCGTAGGGAAGGTATGCGGATCCGAGCACAAGCTCCCTCTCGCTCCCGTCCCTTTCCACTGTCCGCATCACTGCCACTAGGTCTCTACAACAGAATTCCCAGAGTGGTAGTAACTTAACGCTATCTCTAGCTATGATGCACGATCTGGGATTGATTACGGTTGGCTCAGCAATGAGCCGCGCCCCTTTCAGTCCCAGACCTCGTATTTGCCCTTTGTAGGTCCACGGTTCTTGAACCTTAGTAAAAGTATATTAAATGCGATAGAATATAACTGGCAGCTGTGAAAAAGAGAGAAAACAGAACGCATTAAAGGGTGTCCTGATTATAGAGAGATATAGAGAGATTATAGAGCATAATGGATGTCGTAGTACTCAAAAAGGGGGTTGGAATGTAACATTCAAAGAAACTCAAAGCCTCCCCTTAGAACAAAATTTTATTGACAATGGGATGAAGGGTGATAATGAAGTTTTTATGTTTTTTAATTATAAGTAGATACAAATAGTACTGAAACTGGTGTCATTTAAAGGTAACCGTTAATTAGACTTGATAATGTTGCCCGTAGGGCATCGAAACATGTTGCCAGTCACCCTTAATTCTTTAGTTTTTCATTTAACTGCTTGACCCTCAGTCACAGTATGTTATCGTTAATTTTTTTAAATCTTTTTTCGATTGACCTCTGGCTGTAGTAGGCTATCAGTGGATAAGCTGCAGACCAAGTCGCCTCAACATTTTAATCTGACGTTCTTGCATTGACGCCAGTTTCAGTACTATTTGTACTTATAATTAAAAAAACATAAAAACTTCATTATCACCCTTCATCCCATCGTCAATAAAATTTTGTTCTACGGGGGGAGGGAGGGGGGGGGGCTTTGAGTTTCTTTTTTGAATATGAGATTATAGAGGCTACGTGCTGCTGACATCGCTGGATCGTAGCTACGATGTTGTAGAACCGTCGATAACACTCTTCCGGGCACGTTAGTAATACGTAGTGACACCACGAAATTGTTCCCCATTTTGGTCGTAGCTACGTAATTATACACGGTCCTAATTCACCTTGTAGTTCCGCGGGTAGTCGTAATTACGTTCCGGGTTACTAAAAATGCTGCTTGGGACGTTCAGGGTGGAGTGGGCTGGTGGGTTAGCTCTTCCTTCGTGGTGTACAATCTTTCATTCCATCACAGTTTCTATTCTTTTTTTCATTTTTCATGGCGGCCTGAAATTTCCTTATGGAAAATATGATGGACAATAAAAGCGAAGAGGAGCTCTACGAGAGGAATAAGATATTTTATGCACAGATACATAATAATAAGGTTATTATTACCTGACTCACCTGAACATAAACGACTCTTTATGGCCCGCGGCTTCTTTACAGCCCGTCGGACCATAAAGAAACGTCAATTAATTAATTAATTTTGATTTTTCGGTTATCAAAGCACTACTTCTTGCGGTCTCAGCCAGCTCGTTAATTTCGGCCTCGCAAGCCATCGCATTTTCTTCATCTGATGAAAAATCCATCTAAAATACCGGATCTCACAACGGAAGTAAACAGTTTTTGAACAAAGTTAAAACGGATACGACTGTTTACTGCTTTTACTATAGTAACGTATTTCAATATCAAGTTTATGCGATATTTAAATTATTTGAGATAAATACTTAATCTGTGCATAAAATAGTGTATGTATTTCTGGCGTAACTTGCTTTTATGGCGCTACAATCTTTTCCTAGCCCTCGCTACCCGCTCGCGCTTGAAATAAGGCTTCGGGCCATAAAAACTTCTTTACGCCCTTAATCCATAAATAACTAAAATAATCAAATTGACTAACAACAGTTTAAAAGCAATGTGTTTCATTTTGAATGGGCGTTGTGTCTTATGGACAAGGCGGTAATGCTAACTTTAGATACCGGAACTGTGCAGTTGATGAACCATATCAAAGCGCTATTTAGCAAGTACATAATTGAATCCCTAAGTGCTCTACGGAAGCGTACATAATGCCGATGTGGCACAAGGGGCCAAAGTATATTTGTGAAAGCTCTAAATATACCCATCTTTACGAATTTTGAAAAAAAAAAGATCGAAAAGGATATAAAATGAAACAGCAATCGAGATTTAGAATTAGAAAGATTCGTCAAACCAAAATTTAATGATGAAAGGGTGCCAAGGAATCAAAAAATACACCTGCTATCAATCATGAATATGAAATCAAGAGATAGATTTTTCTGATCGCCATTCTCAATTAATTTCGGTGGATATAAATATTGATAAAACGAAATAAATGAAAGAAAATTGTTTTACCAACGCCCTTATAGTAAGTAGTAAGTATAACCATAGGCTAATTAGCCTATGGTATAACTTTCAAAACGGTAATAGTGTCCGCAAAAAATGTTAGTAAGACAATATGGAATTAAATTTAGAATTACACAAGTACAAATCGCTGTCGATCCACGCAAACTGCACTTTATAACTTTTGCCTGGGCGAAATGATTAAAAATTCAAAAAACCGCCCTTCTCCCGCCCCACATCTTTATTATTTAAAATAGTTTCGACTTAAACGATCATCTTGAGGCGATAATTTAATGATGTACGTAAAGTTGGATAAGACAAAGTTTATTGGAACCAAACGATCATAATATTATTAGGGGGAACTGAAAGTAGACAACTTAAAGACTTCCAAAGCAAACAATGAGCGATATGTCAATCAAGAGAAGTCAGATAATGTGACCATTCGTCCCGCATTACGCGGGACTGTCCCGTTTTGAAATTTAGAAACCCGCAGAGAGATGTCCCGCAAAATGTCCCTCATAGTTGTAATATGTCATAGTGTGTATAATCCATGGTAATAACACTGCTTTGAGTGCGTTGGTTTAACTTTGATTTCTATTAAATAGAAACAAACACAAAACACCTCTCCTTAGTAAAATCATTGAATAAATAAGAGATTATTCAATGGTAAAATATAACTTTGAAGGGTCTTATGAAGATTTTTAGGAGAGACTTGTAATATGCCCGCATCGCGGGTGTATCGACGACGGGGGGGGGGGGGGGGGATTCGAAAAGGGTCAAACTCATCAGTCATAATCATAACTTTATAGAAAAGTGTGTACATATTACGGAGGAGTACTCTTGGACTTCCCCTTCTGTGCGTTGGGGGGGGGGGGGGGGGGGGCAGAAACTCCTGGTGTCCCACATTCCGCATTGAATTCATTTACATATGGTCACATTAAGTCAGATAGACTTATAAAACGTTTCGTTTACCTAATCGTCTTGTTTTCTATAAATTTTTTGGACAAATTAGCTTAGCACAAACATAAATTAAGAACCGCTCAGTAAATTACGAAAATAAACGATACACATCTCAACTGAAATATTAGTTAACCTAGAAATGTAGGAATGGGTACAACGTAGATATATACGATTTTAACACGAGATAACGTTCAACAGAACAGTTTATAAGTTTATTAACGAGAAGGAATTCACTTGATACTATTTTATCGACCGTTTCATAAAATAATCATTAACAATTTCGTGACATGATACATGTTCAAACGGAAATCAGATTTCGTGCAAAGTTGCAGCAATATGCAATCTAGGCGATTAGGTATACTGGATGTACATTGTACAATTTTCAATTGGGTCACTACTACCGACAAGGCACGATATCAAAGTATGATATAAACATTGAAACTTGTTCATTTTATTATTAAAACGCGATGTTTATGAGGGAAAGGCGGCAAAAATGATTGTTGTTCAAAAATCGTACATGATAAATATTGTGCTGCCATTTCATTGATTAAATCTCCGTCAAAGCTTTAGAGATTTATGACAAATTGTTACCCACCCTTCACAAAAAAGTGTTGGAGGTAAAAAAAAGTAAAAAAGACAATTTTTCTGCGGACGTACAATTTTTCTTCTTTCCACCCCCAAAAGAGGTGGAGGTGAAACGGTTTTTTATGCAGAATGCAAAAGTGCAATCAAAAATAGGTGTTCCCATTTAAGTTTTCAAAACTCTCCCCCGCCCCACCCTCGATGGGGGTGAGGGTGATGTTTACTGAATAGGTTTCAAAAATTAATGGAACACGTGTTTTTTCATTTTGTAACCGGATGTGTCGTTCTCGAGATATTCAAGCGTTTCAACACTTTTTGGACTTTGGTGAAAAATTATACCAAGTACGAGAAAGAGGTTGGTTATCGTATTATTGAGAATGAACCCTTCAAACAGCATGTAGAACAGAGCATAAAGAAGTAAATGTGAGCAGGAAACAGTGAAGTGTGTGACTACTAATTGATTTTTGTAAAAATAAAAGTATTCTTTCTTGCAATAGTAAAATGTTGCTGTAAATCCTGTCTTGTAATTTAACATTTCCATAATTTAATGTCGATCAATTAATTATGAATATTTCACATCAAAATCAATCGATTCCTCATAATTCTGAAAGATATACTTAATTCTATGTATTTCTTTATACTCAACTTTGATGTGCAGTACATAATATGACTTTCAAACGACCCGAACCGTGCCATTTGCGTTATTAACTTACGATATTAAGCCTTGAGATTTAAAAATAATTTCGTTACCTTAGTTTGCCCTGAAAGAGGGGCGAGTAAAAACCTGAAAGGTGAACACAATTTCAGGGGTTTCTGTACTACGGCTGCTTATTAGATTGTCTCAAGAGTTATTTTTAAATTTCGATTCACCGCCTGTTCTACAGGGTGTCCCACTGCTTCGTAATCGGCCGATAACTCAATGTGGAACGAAGATACAGAAAAAAGTTTCAAATAAAGGTTGCTTTGATTTGAATTACGCATCTTTTAAAAATATTCTTATATCTACAGTATGTTGCATTTTCACCTGGTAGGAAAATGTCACTATTTTTTAAATGGCACACCCTGTATTTTTTCCCTTCCTGTATCGACCAACCATATTTATATCACGCCTGAAATTTTTTTTGATATTGGATGTGCGGTTGCCAAGTTATTAATTATTTTGTCAAAATGTTGTACAATTTAAGGTCGGACTATAATATTCATAACTAAGTTATTCTTCAAAAAAGGAAAAATTTATTTGACAAATAATATTACCCTAATGTCGTGTTACTCTACAAAAAAAAACTAAGTGATTAATTTTATACCGATAGTGTTTAAAATGAGAATTCAAAATTTCTGAACTTTAAATAGAGTTTATAGGAATATTTTAAATGGAACAGCCTGTATTTTAAATACGGGGTCACTTCAAAAAGCGATTTTAAACAAAATTAAAAAAGGATGCGTTCGTGCTTTCATAAAGAAATAATTTCCAATGAAAGTGGTAGCGGAGCAGATGATATTTATAAATGTAACTGATTCGCCAATCATTTGCAGTAATTCTTCAAAATCCGATGAAGTGGTTCTTGTCAAATTTTGGAAAAACCAACCACCATCTAAAACCATTTTTCGAAAAATGACCCGTTACATTTTTCTTTCAAGAACTCCCTGGTTTGCCATCTTCTTTTACGTTTTTGCTATTTTCTATTACAACTAATGCACCACATACACCTCGAACCAGTCCGGCATCCATAATAAACATACACTCAATAATTAATAAAGTATGTCGTCTAAATGCTATGATGCAGAAGGCCTCTTACTGCATGCCTTGTCGCATGAAAAGACGCACCGTCTAAAGCTACCTTAGGACCTTGAACGTCTAAAAGCACGGGAGACATACTTTTGACCGCTGAAGGGCACGTCATGGTCATTCAAGGTTTAAGCCAAGTACGGTTCAAGAATGCTTCTCCGTCACGTTCATAACGGAGAAGAAGGACAGCTCACACCTCAATCCGCCTTTTACTGGGAGCGCTTAGGGTCCAGATACGGCGTTTAATGATATAAAGAGCCCACTTCTCAAGATGGTTTCTTGGATCAATGAGGACGACTTTTGAACTGGAGCCGAAAATTTAACCCATTGCTTTTCAAAATGGCGGTAATTTTAGATATGACAGACGTCAGAAGAATTCTGTAGACGGAAATGAGTATAATAGGGTTTCTTATAGTCAAAACATATAAAAACAACCACATTACTCACGCGAGTGATTAAAGCGTGTTTTGGCGGTTGAATCGGATCACCAGATATTTGGTGATCGTGCCAAATAGACAATAAAGTTTTGGGAGCTGTGAAAACAACTAACATTTCTATTTACAAACATGTACAAGTTTTAACAGCGCGGAATGCGGTTAATAATGAAGGTATAGGCAGTAGGTAGGTTGGTCGGTTGCCGGAGAGTAGACTGGTTCTGGAATCCAGGCTGACGGGTCGATGTAGACGTACTCGTCGGTGTTTGGCGGCTATGACTTCTGACTGATTTCTGTGAGTAACAGCGTTCACTTATAAAGGATTGTGGCTGGTGTCGACGCGTTGTCATTGGTCGGCCAATGGTAATCAATCGTTGCTCAGTACGTAAACAACTGTGTAGCAGGATCGTGTGGTCGCCACACGTATGTTTTACGCGTGATCCTGTGTATGCGGAAACGACTACTTTTACTTTTAATAGAAGTATCCGTAATTTGATGGTGATGTTAACAGTAAACAAGAAAAATGAAAAAAAAACAAGCTGTAATAACCAAAAAAGTGTATTTGTGGTGTTTTTTGAGAGCTGCATTGGGCGGATTAAAAAATAAATGAGTATAAATAATACACTAACCTTACTCATCTGTCAGCACCTAGGCGTTCTTATACGTCCAAAAGTTGATACCTTTAAAACAGATTCTGCGCACGGTTTTAACGATTGAACGATCCGTCCACATTGGATAAATTAATTAATTGGCGCAGAACCCCAAGAAAAATTTGCTCTATATGTAAAGGTGCAAACATTAAAACGAATTTTCCTTCACTGAATACATCTGGCCAATTCCATTGTATATTTTTGCAAAGAGCCTACAGAGGCTGTTCGGCAACGAGTGCAGGCAGTTACATTGCGTTTATGTGCCTGCTGAGTAGATTGACTAAGTATGGTACTGTGGCAGACTTCTCATCAAGAAGTGGCAGAATAAACCTTATACCTTGATAATAAGAGGAAACCTGCTTCATTGGAACAATTTAGTACTTATTGTAAACTTTTAGATATGCTAAATCACCCATTTACGCCGTTTTAACCATATTGTTCACGTTTAGTCGTTTTCCCAAAAAAATTAGTGCATAAGTAACAATTTTGATATTTTTGCTTAATTACTGTATTCACTGCATCCTCGGCGATTCGTCATTTTGAAAACCATCAGTGGCCCACATTTTCGGCTCCAGCACAAAAATCGTTCTTGGTGCTCCAAAGAATGGTGGTACCAAGTGGCACCTTCTTATAAGCGCTCCACTAATTATTGCTTATGATTGTTGGCAAGCAATTTCGGAATTCATCTTGCACAAACGTTTCCGGAACTTTAAACTCTTTCTGACCAATGTGTTCGACACTTCGCTGTTGCCATTTGTCGATCATTGCGAATCAACTCATGATGTACGTTAAGTTTTCTACAAATTCTCGTCCTTCGCACCAAGAAAAGGCTTGATTCTGTAAAGGATTCTCCAAACCTGTACAGAAAGTATCCTCAAGGTTTCACTTGGATTCACATCATTTTTTGCTAGACATTTGATTATAATAAGTTGCGCAACTTGGTTATGTACCATTTTCTTCCGACATGACAAAAATGATTGAATAAAAGCCTTGAAAACGTTAATCACAAGGCTTTTAAATAACCTATTACACCATATGCAACCCAGGTTTTTTATTTCAACTACTTCAGCGTCGGGAAAAATTTCCTGATTTAAATTGGAACCCTCCTTCTATGAAGCTAATCCAAGGTTAACCTATTGGAAGCCGAAGGTCTTCTTCGTCGCCGTGAACATATTATCTTAGCTGCTTCTTCCCAATTAAGTTTAAAATAGTCGAGTGGTTGCCAAATCGATTTTTGCAAATCTGTTGGCAGTGAATGTAGGTATTTGTGGTAATTGGAAAACAGTAAAAAGCTATTAATTTTAAGTTCATTAACACTATCGAAATGTCATGGGAGGTCTAATTTTTACTATTTTATTAAACCGTTAATTCACATTATCGATAATATGAACACTTAATTTTCCGAATTTATTACTTGACGTATTAGGTCAGAGCGTGGGATTTAACAACTCTTAAATCTATCATCTTGACACAATAATATAAAATAACTCAAGTACGTACTCGAAATAAAGATACCTAATTAGTATTAATATTGCTAATGGAAACAGTGCAATTGACTCAATGACCTTGAATTTCAAAAATCTTAGCACGGTAATAGTTTCCATTAACGATTTATGTACTTAAAACTATTATACAACACAAGTACCGCACGCCATCGTAGAAATTTCACACCATATTTTACAAGACAATAACACGAAAAGTGGAACACTTTAACGCTTTTATACCAAAACGAAAGTTATGCCGTCTGAATGTGATAATCAATTTCGGATTTAATTATTATTCCACACAATAGACACTTATGGAAATTATAAATTTTCTTAAAACGACAGGTAAATAGAATACAATTGTAGGTAGTAGCCCACAAAACGCTTTTATTTTTATAGTTGAACCATCCATAAAAAAGAAAATTTATTACGCCGTTAGAAGACTATTTTCGCGTCAGATACCGTATAAAGCTATGTACGATATAAATTTGCATAAAAATAGAAAAAAAAACACGAATACAGAAATTTTCTTTATTGCTCATTTTTAACATTAGTAGAAATTCTATAAGTTGCTTCATGCATGTCTCCTCCGGTTCCACCACTTTCGTACAAATAGCAAAAGGAATAACAGTAAAAAAAAAAATGAAAAAGCAAAGAATCCAGTTTACAGGTTTTTACCATTCTTATTTAATTTTCTTGGCGCCATTATATTCTTCCTTTCTAGCGTTTGCTTTTTTTAATTACTTACCGGTTATTTTGAGCTTGACATGTTTGTGGTGTCAGAAAATTAGTTTAATAATTGAAGTTTTCGAAATTGAATACGATTGAACAAAATTGGGAAATATTAAAAACTTACTTCCAAAGTGATGAGTCTTCAATCCAAAGTGTAAGAAATTTACAAAAAAAAAATCGCAAAAATCAAGTGCCTTCAAGGCAGTTTGTGGATCAATTTATGAAGCGAGTTCGTCAAACTGGATCATAATTGGAGAAAATAACTTGTCGCTGCTGTTCCTGAGAGTCTGCGTGAATAATCGTTATCATTCTCAGGAATTGAACATTTCTCGCACTTCTCTAAAGAACCATTTTGCATAAACACCTCGGTATCACGCCGTACAAAGTGCAATTAGTGCCAAGAACTAAAGCGTCATGACCATCCGATACGTTTTCGGTTCGCCCAATGGGACGAAGATCGATGAGCATTTTTATCGAAAAATCGCCTTTTCCGATTAAGCTCATTTTCACCTCAGCGGCTATCTCAACAAGCAAAATTGTCGCATCTGGGGCACAGAAAATCCACACACCATCCGATGCGTCCACAACGAGTGCGGATTTTGGTCCAGCGGGATCATTGGACAATGTTTCCTCAAAAACGAGCAAGGGTCGCTGTTACAGTCAATGGCGAGCATTATCGTACCATGCTCAACGAATTATTGTTTTCAAAAATTGAAGAGGATGACACGGACGACATTTGGTTTCAACCGAACGGCACCACACACAGCGACACACTGTTCCCGAAAATGGCATAATCAGCTGATGTGGATTGATCGCCTCGGAGCTGCGATTTAACGCCGTTGGAGCCGCCAACCATCCAGAGACGATTGAGGCTCTGAAACTGAAAATAGAAGTTGCCATTGATGAAACAGGAGCCCACACAATCGACAATGTGGTGAGAAATTGAGTTGACACAATGGGGTACTGCAAGTCCAGCCGAGTCAGCCATATGAATGAAGTTGTGTGTCCATTCTTAATTTCAATGTTCACAGTTTAAAATAAAACCCACACCTTGAAAAAATATTCATTAGCAAATTTTAAATGGTCCGCCACTTATAAGGTATCTGAATATGAATTTTTTGCGATCTTTATGTTATAACATAAAGAAGTAAAAACCTACGTTTTTTTAATGGCGCCTTGCAATTATAGCTTAAGAGACGCCTATGTACTCTTCTTAAAATATCGATGGGAGAAAAGCACTATAGACCGAATAATATAATATAATATAAATCAATTAAGGCTAATGGATACTACAACACAATGTTTTAAACAATGTACTTACAGTTTTCACCCTACCTCATGTAGTATCTATATCGAGCCAATGTTTCTAGAGGCAGATTCTCACCATTGCTAGGTCTTCTTCTTTCAGTTTCATCTGTTTTGTTGATTTTCAATTTTTTTGGGCAATAAAAATTATTTTCAAGGAGAAAGGTGGCGACGAGAGAGTGATGGGTCTTTGAAGAGGAGGCTGATCATCCATCGATTCGCAAGCCGATTCTCTAAGACATGCGTCGTAGTAACAATTTACAACTCAACATCGGTGAGATTAACACTACTCAAGGAAAGGCTTCAATTGCTTATCGAAACATATGAAGAATTACAATGACGTTATCAAGCATTAAATCTCTTGGAAGAACTAGAACCTTGTGGCCGTTGATCACAAAAGAATAAATACCAAAAACACAATAGGAGCTTATTAACCTTGCCCATTTGCTGTCGAAGGACCCCTCTGCAGTAATAGAAACAATATTATGAAACTTAGTTTCACTGTTTTGTCAAAACCATTATGTGAAGATGCTTTCAGAGACCCTCCAAAAATCCCTTTACCCTTGTTTCTTATGCACCAAGACTCGTTCACAGTCCACACCAATTTATGCGACTTTTCTGTTGCTATTCGTACGAGACGATGCAAGTGTGAGAAAAAGGGAAAAACATTTTCATTTTCCGAATCATCGCTTCAGCACTACAACATGCGTGATTAGATTTGTTCAAATTTGTTCGCTATCAGGAAATTTTTCCTTTTCCTCTACTTTTAACTATTTCATCATTTTTATTGGTTTTTTAAAATCCTTTTCAAATCATATTTTTCTACCTTATTATAGTAATTAAGGTAACTAGGGCATTATGAACTAAATAACGCCTAAGGTCGACAGTGTATATCCCTCGGGCCTATGTTCATGTTCATAACGCCCGTAGTGCCTTCATAACTCTATGCCATACTTGCAAGAAGTTTATTAAGATGATTAAAACAGATGATAACAATAAAATCAGTATAGACTGACATTTAACATCCTTGACCGTATCTATAGTGATGAGGCATAATTTTACATTTGCGGGCGTTATAAGCTAGCTTTATAAAAAATAACGCCCGTTGCTATCTAAAATCCAGTTGTCATGTAAAGAGGCGTTATTTAGTCATTAATGTTTCTTGTTTCAGCAGTTGTTATGGTGAAATAATAAGGTAGTATGACATAAACGATTGTTATGAAACGTGATCCGCTTCTGAAGCTGGAAATTATTCATTCATATAGAGAGTCATGAGTCGTTATTTGCCAATAAGTATCTATAAAAGCGAATCAAGTAAATCTTGGATGCATTATTTTGAAATTAAAGTGACCTCGTACGTCTCCACGGTCGAATTCAGGCACTATAAATATTTCCGTAAAGAAGATACAATATCATGGAAAAAACCTAACCTTCTAAAAGATTACCCTAAACCTAGCGGTAGATATTTTGGTGAAATTCTTCTCAAATGTTCAATCTGGAAAAACAGAATAACGAAAATGCCTATCTAGCTGGGGTTTTCTTCATTTTTCTAATGGAAATATAGAGTGCGAGGAAAAAACGGAGAAGTTTTTGAATACCACCAAAATAATTTTTGCATTATCAAATTTACAAGCCTTTACGATCTAGATAGCGTTTGTCATCACAGTTTAGTACTGCTTGTTTTGTGTTCTTAATGATGCTGCCAAACAAACGTGTTGCTATTTTGGAGCTCTTTTGTCATGGGAAACGTTAATGTGGAATTTGTTCGTGCCCAAAGCGATTAACAGGGTCAAAGAGCTTGAATATGAGCGTCTGGGCCGAGGAAAAAAGCGCATTGTCAGATTATTCGAATTTCGAGGATCTCTACGGGAAAAGACTTTCGTTTAATGAACCTATTTCATATTTTGACATAATACTTTTTTAATTTTCGAAAACTCTAAATAACTTGGACCTAATGCTTTAGGAACATAATGAAACAACTTTTTGCTAACCGTTAGGACTTGTCTTATTTAAATTTTAAAGCGTTAAATTGTCCATCTTTTATCCATTATTACAGAAGATGAAGTTAGGAACAGAACTTACGAAGTAACTAATGCAAAATCTAATAGAAATATTAGAAGAACAAGCGTATAAAAATAATGTGCAACTATGACCATAATTTTTTTGTTACAGGAGTGAGTAATCTTTGTTATAACATGCAATTTAATTCTTAATAACAGTGATGAAGTTATTGATTTTATTGGGTCTCATCTCGTTTTAGCTTCAGGCAATTTTTTTAACACTACAATATATATTCAAATATATTTATAGTCTTTTTTTTTCAGTCGAGCTCGGTAGAGTAGGTTCAGAATCTCGTGGCACTCGGAATGCGCGGCGGGATTTACAACAATTTCGAAAAATAGGCACGACATTATACGTCCAAAAACATTGGTAGGTAAAATGCCATCCTAAATATGTAGAGTAAATAAATATAGGTGTAATTATTTATAGAACTTCATATTAGTATCGTAGTATCGCGTTTAAATAAATCCCGCCACACATCTCGAGTGCCACGAGATTTTGAAACTACTCTAGTATAGAAAACGAAGCTTTCAAATAGTTGAAAATGCGTTCGGTTACATTATTATAATAAATAAAAAAATGGAGGTACCTGTTTTTATTATTACAATTACTTATGGAGTTCCACAAAGTAAGTTTAAAGAAAATTAATTCTAAATACTTATAACGAAAAAATCAAGAGTATAAATCTACATTTCTCTGTTAATGACTGGGATGATCATGTTCGTGACCTAACCTATGTGCTGTTACTATTACTGAAAGCGATAATGATGATGACAATATATCCTGCAATAAATGATAATGCAAAAAAACCGGAAAGGGAAAAGAAAAGAAAAAGAACACCAAAGAAATAGTAAAAAGTACAATTTATTAGTCAGTAACTTTCAGGTGAAAAACGTACTTCTAAAAAAAAGGGAGTCGTGCCAGATTAAATGCCCTAAAGTATTTTGCGACAAACAGTATTTCAAAAAATTCGTTTAAAATGTTATAATATTATAATACAATTTTAAAAAAGCAGAAGCAGTTTTCCTCCACAAAGAAAAGTGAATGGTGACCAATTCCCAAGGATTGTAAATTCCTATTTGGATCGATCCATAACGATCTCAGATGCGGATTTATGCTTCTACCGCCTAGGGCACAAGAAAAGTACCGCCCCCAATCACATCCCTCACCACAGGAATGAACTAATAAAACTTATTTATGCAAGTTTGATGTCGACAAAACATTTTTTATTAAAAATAGATAGAATTTATTTCATTGTTCTGCCTATTGCAAATCAATAAAACAATAATACTACAACTGGACGTCACTCGAGAGGCGGCAAAGGCAATTTTATGTTATTGGTAATGCAAATTCTTATGAAGCCTGTAGCTAAATACGATAATCCCTCTGATAAATAGGGCCACAAGTAAATGAGCCCAACTGCCCAACTGAATAAACTGAAAGTGCAGCGTAAACGACGTGTGGGATTATTCGAGTAGGTACTTATTTTTATCACGTAAAATAATAGCGCGTATTGACGTATTTCTACTTCAATTTTATTTTCCATTGTTTTCCAATTTTTTTTAGTTCCCTCATTTAATTTTGGTGCCCCGTAATTTTGCCGCTCCCTCATTTTTGCCGCCCTGAGCACAAGCCCTTAAAGCCCCACCCCCCGCCCCTGAACGATCCTGTTCAGTTGTAGACTTACAACAACATGCAAGTGTTCGTAAAGCCACCCCAATCTTGGAACAAATTAAGGTATTTTAAATGAACCTGAAATTGCCTGTACTTGAAATGTAAAAAGATTCGAACTTTGATCGAAAAACAGAAATATGATTAAATACCTAATGTGTTATTTTGTTATTAACGACCCCTAAAAAGTTACACTCATCTTCAAGTAGATTTTACTCCATTATTGAAAAGAAGAAAAACAATGCATCAGGATACCATGAGCCAGAGCAATATTGAAGCAACCGATTTTGAACATTTCAAAGCTTGTGTTTATTCTTCCAAAAATTTTTCACAGAAGTATATAAAATTCTCCAAATAGACAATCTGCAAATGATCAGTAAAAATTTAACAAATATCATAGATTTTTGATTTACTTTGTGACTTAATACAGTTTTTCGGCGAGATAACAAATTAGTTGGATTGACATGATTCATGTCGGGCTCAAAAAAATTGCCCACAATTTTAAATTGGACGTTAAGTGGCTTGTATCCACATTAAATCGTTATTATTTGTTATTATAATCTGTGATTAACATCTAAAACAATATATTTTGGAAATTAACAGTATACATAAGTATACATACAGGTTAATGTTGCATTGTCTTAATACTGCCTGGGTACTTTCTGTATGTGTAGAAATTTTACAAACTTAACATATAACACGCCCCAATTAACAAAAAACAAATACAACATATTTTAAAACGAAACAAATATAATAGAACATTAAAAAGTGGTTTCCCATGTGCGTTTAAAATAATCATAACATTTAGTTGTCTTAACGGACGTTTTCCTGAAGTTGTTACTGTTTTCGCTCCATACTGTTTGGAAATATGTTTTTTCAATTCCTCTAACTGTTCAGAAACATATTGATTAAGTGGTTTTCGTTGCAAGGAATTTCCGGAATTTTATGATTGTTCTCCTGCGGCTTTTAGAATGTTCTTGGGACAGTTTCCACCTTTTGACTTTGTGAATGTACGAGCCCTGAAAACAATATGTTCGGCCACCTGGTTTTTGAAAACTTAAGCTATTTTGTGGCACCTGAAATGTTGAAACTGTGATCACTGCCATCTTAGTTTTAATTACTGTGGTATTTGTAAGGATTTTTGAGCCACATTGATGGAAAACTTATAGATTTCTCGGGAAAAGGAATATTTTTCCCCAACGATCGAAATTCGCTGACAACTAAATCTTCGGTTGTGAACCACTCCGGAAAGACGGCTTGTGTGTGAAAGTAGTGGACGTCGTCCAACAGTAACAGATTGAAATAGAAGACTCTTGATGAAAATTGGTAAAAAATCGTGGCAATCTTCTTTGAGAGATATTACAAGTCAGTGGAATCGTCAAACACGACTCGGGAGTGCTACCGGAAGTGGATCTATTTTTTATATTTGTTTTGTATATGTTTTTTATATTTGTTATTGTTTATTATGATTGTCAGTCCATCTATTCATCGTCTAGACCGTTTACCGTGGACAGCTCATGGTCGTTTGCGTATGGAAAAGTATGTTTTTATACCGTTTTTTTTTGCTTACGAATGTGCGTGGCATTATTTTTTTTACAACCAGATTGATCCAAGAAGATATTGATCTTCTTTGTGACAATAGTGAGTCCGAGAAAGAGACTAGTTTTGTGGATGATGTCGCAGACAACGATGATTGGGTTTCCCAGGACTGCGATGCATCAGACGCGGAGAATGAAGACCACGAAATAGAAATGGAAGTTCTTGTTCCCGATGAGAACGTCATCATAGAAGAAATCGTAATGGGAGGGGGAGAGGACGTCGATATGCTCGCAGTTGAAGAAATGCAAGGCCCTATGTTTATGACGTCCAGAGATAACATCGAATGAAGATGTTTGCCTTTTCCATTAGGCAAACAAGATCAATAAATATCATGACGAAAAGAGGTAAGGATATCATAAAATATTTATTTATTCATTTACCCATGATTTATTTTTTTTCAGGCGGAGTTGACCAGAGATATGTCAACGTTACCATGAAAAAAAACAAGTTTTCTCATAAATATTTACGGAGTCGATGAAGTCTCAAATTATTCTTTTAATCAATAAAAGAGGAAAAAAGATAATGGAACGACTATGCATGCACGCGTTATGGGGGAAAGATATCGTCATGCTGTATCGAGCCGCGATAAGTAGAGATCGATTCGTTCAATTATTAAAATATGTATATTCGTTTCGATGACCCCCGAACTCGAAATCAACGAATGGAACAGGACAAATTTGCACCAATATCGGAGCCATGGCTGATGTTGAATGACCGCTTGGGCAAAATTTACTACCCCAACGACACCATAACTGTATATGAACAGTTATTCTCGTTTCGGGGTCGCACCCGTTTCACACAATACATGCCCTCCAAACCAGCCGAATATAACATTAAATTTTGGTGGGTTTGCGAGTCCGAAACGGGATACCCTCTACGAAGAGAAGTGTACCAAGAGAAACAGTTAGGCCAAGCACCAGCCACCGGCTTTGGAGAATCGGTTGTAAAGAAGTTGGTCTCTGCTTATGCAGGATCTGGAAGAAATGTAACCACAGGCAATTTCTTCACGTCATTCAACCTAATGAATGCCCTTTATGAGATGAAACTAAGTTTAGCCGGAACAAGCCTTGCTTTTCCTCACTTTTCAGGAAAGTGGTTCATCTGGTTCAACAGAACTGAAACTCTTGGAATAGGTACGAAGAAAAATTTTCTATAACAATACCTACAGTCATCATTTTCCTGAGAAAAACTTTTAAATAATTAATATTTACCTAGACAATAATTATACTTAAGTACAATATTTCATCGCGAAAGGTTATTGAAAGTGAAATTAATACAGCACTCTTAATAATTAGATATCAGATCATGCAAGCAAGAATATCTTTTCAATTCTATTAAGTAAAGGAACGTGAAATTCTATATTATTCGCAGCTATAAGAATTCAACTAGCGTTTCTCAAAATGTTGTACGTAAATAGATTTTCTATGTAATATTTAGCAGGTTTCGTTTTCTCAGTAACGCTACTGACGTAGGTACCACGTCTTGCTTCATCTTGTCCGTTTTCCCATAAATGTATATTATATGTGGAAGATGTCGAAACCGCTAATTTAAACGTTTTGGTAGTACTGCAATAAAACCATACGCAACTTCTCTTTTGGTTTGAATAACGGATTACAACACACACCAATAATGTATTTATAACTAAATTTTAATTTACAGTTGTTTATTAAGTTCTATAAACTAACTGACACAGTAATTTAGTTTTAGAGAAGTCTTGTTCGATAACAATAGCAAATGGGTAACGTTAATTATTAGTACGTTATCTTTGTTATGTTAGATAATAATCATTCAGAATTGAATATCGGTAAAATTAAAGACGAGTAAATTAAATAATTAAGTGGATTAATTGTTAATTTAATTTTTAAGATTCTGCACGAAGAGTTTTTAATGCGCTTCCTTCCGGTATTTTATCGGGCAATTTACTATGTTACTATATATAATTTCGTGTTCCAGGTGAAAATACCAAGGAAGAAACTGTTTTCATTACTACTAAAATGTTAGGTAAAATCATAGTTATTTTTCAACATAATGATCATGACGATATTGAGGCATTTATTGTATCAGTGGGCTAGTTTTCCAATAGTCACCACATAAAATGTTGCCTCCAATGTGTTGAACCTGACCATCGCCAGTGTAATCATGTCTTATAAATAGAAAACTAATGAGACTGATTTTTTATTTTTTCCAAACTAAAATATTACCTATCGCCCTCAAAGAAGTTCCCTTGAGAGCTACTCCTCGATGGAATTGTTGTTCTCTTCTTGGTAGCAGCACGGAAGGCTTCAACCTGTAGGTATGGTTTTGTACATGTCTGGCGTCTGTCACATACTTTTGGATGTTCTCCACATTCCCCAAAATGGCTTACTTTTAAGATATTTTTTAGTTTGAGGAAAAGAAAAAAGTCACAAGGACTGAGATTCGGCGGCGAATGGGAGAGCCTTGAGGTCCAAAATTGAGTGATGAAGATGGCAGTGTGATATGGAGCGTTGTTATGTTGGATGACTTTCCCGTTTTGTCTCAGTGTCATATTGATCACCTGCGATCACGAGGCAGAAGAAATCGTGGTCATTGGCAATTCTGTCAAAGAAGATCAAGACACAGCTTTTTTAGATTGTCCTTCTGCTCAATTGTGAGGTTTTTCGGCACCATTTTGACACAGACCTTTCGCTCTTGATAAGGAAGGATGGCGCGTCAAAAAAAACTTGGTTACCATACGGAACTGCAAGTTATACTGAGCATCCTGGGTCCCATTGAAATTTTTCAAAACATCACCAGCATCCCTTATGCCTTGATCCCAATGTCTTACGTAGTTGGTGAAACATTTCTCGGTAAATAGCTTAGTTCTCCGTTTCATAAAATCGACTAACAAAACACTTTTTGCCCCAAAAACCGAATAATATAATCTTTCTGCGAAGGTTTTCATGAATTTCTTCGGTTCAATTGGCGAGGTTGAGTGCGTAAACTGCTTTCATTGTTGCTTTATTTCATACTGAATCAATGTCGTATCTATTGTGACAATGAAGTTCAAGAAATCCTGTCCTTCGCCCCCATAACGGGCAAAGATGGCCAACGTTGGAGCCTCGGTTGAAGCAGTTCGGTGAGAATTGTGAATGAATGAAAATTTGTTTCTAGTCAAGATTTTCAGTTATGATTTGTAAAGAGACCATTGGGACACTTCAGAAAACTCATAATTTTTGTTTGTCGTGAACCACTGGATCAAATTCATCCGTTAAAACAAACTTGCCACTGGATTCATCTATTCCGCGTGAAAAAAATCGAATACACCCCTCAACTCACACTTGGTGAATTAATGATCGCGTTTAAATGACGCGCGTGACATTTTCAGTGGAAGTGGCGAGAGGGTTGTGTAAACGGTCACTGTTCTGTACCACATCTTAACTTTCGTCTTGTTAATTAGCTACAAGATAGGAAGTTGAACAAAAAATTGGTTGACCTTTCCTAGGCACCCAAACTACCAATTTTTCAGGAAAAAATAATATTCCCTGTACAAATTTCAACTTAAGTTAGGTACATTAATTTTAGCTTTGCAAGATATTCTAAAAAAAGCTAGAGGCCTCTTTCATCTATCTATCATTAATATCGTTCTGTTGGTTGATCATATTTTGGTCATTTTTTAATTTTGATTTTGACTATGAACCAAAAATGTTCCTGTTCAAGGGACTAAAACAAGTCTATGTGCTTATAAAAATCCTTAGAATGAAGGTGTTCTTAATTTGATAAACTACTTTAGATTTTCACAAAACTCTTGAATGTAATATTTAGGCCGCCAAAAATACTAATGCCTCGATGAAGTGGTTGGCAACGGTAGTCGAGGCAACGTTTAAAAAAAAGATAGTAGAGACTAATCGAAAAACTTATGCAAATGTCGACCCGACATTTTTTAATTATTTTGTTATAATTATTCCTTGTAATTAATACTTATTAAAAATCGAACTAGGTTAATGTTAAATTAACACTCAAGTACTTTTAATAAGCATTTTCACTTTTACTGAGCTCTAATTTGTTATTGATATTAATATATTCAACATTAACAATTCAGGAATTAAGTTTGTTTAGTGTAGAAATCTAAAGTAACCCAAAAGTACTGCGGAATTTTATAATTATTAATTATTATTATTATTAATTAAAGTTATTTTAAATAAAATTAATTGGGTTTTAATTCATTCTAAAGATTTTCATGTGCAGGTATACATGTTTTTTCCCAAATTTCCCAAAAACTGCAAAAAAGTATAAATTTCAAATTTTGATATGGAATTTATTTAAATATATAATAGTTTAATGTCTTAATAGCAATTGAAGAAATATTTGATTTCATTAACATAGGATAATTAGTTTAGGAAATATCGTCTGGAAATTGCAAGCCAAACCACCATGTATAGGGTGGCTTGGGCTGTCTTATAAGAGATTACTAAATAAATCGCTTAAAGAATGCCAAGAAGTGTTTTTTGGTACAGGTTTCGTCTCCATGTACATGGAATTTTTGATTGAAGGTTCTTCTTTGATAACCATAAAATCCTCTTCACTACCATCGTCTAACAAATTTCAAAAAAATCCAAGACGCTGCAGTCCGATGTTACTTAGTACTGTAACAATTGCATAATAACATAATAATTTTTTTAATATTGGATGCACATTCGAACCCCAAGGAATTTAAGTAAAAATAATAATGCGCACAAGTCTCCCCAATACTATAGACTTACACGTGGCAGGACTACCATAAAATACTTAAAGCAGCAGACCTATCAATACCACAATAATATCAATGTATCCAAACCATTGGAGAAACAAACTTCTACAGGGTGGGCTAGCGAAGGGCTTGGTGAAACGAGCAACGCGTTTTTGCTGTCGAAACGTATTTTTCCACCAAGTTTATTGTTGCGCTGCACACTCGTTGTGGAATTCTTCCTCGCAATACTGTTCCTGGCCGAAAATCCATTTTGTTATGGGCGAAGAAGTTCCGTGCATGTGGTAGTGTTGTAAAAAAGAGAGTTGTGGCTCGGGAACACTGTCCGAACTCCAGAAAAGATTGACCGTGTAAGAAGATCGATTTTGCAGCCTCTTAAGCGTTCTGCTCGCGCCCTTGCACTTTCTAACCGTCCTGTGCGTCGAATTCTCCATGAAGACCCTCACTACCATCCATATAAGATGGTCGTCACTGAAGAACTGTCACAACAGCATTGGCAAAATCGACTACAGCCATATGAAACTTTGATTCAAAACTTTCCTCAAGATGCACGTGTTTTGCTTAGTGACGAGGCGCATTTCCACATTTGTGGAAGTGTGAACCAACAGAATATGCGTTATTGGAGTAGTGTAAACCCTAAACTAAATCATGAGAGACCTCTACACAATGGCAAAGTGGCAGTTTGGTGTGAAATCAGCAGTGAAGGCATCATTGGACCTTATTTCTTTGAGGAGAATAATCACGCTGTTATCATCAATTGTGAGCGGTGTAAATAAATAAATAAATCTTTATTAGGTAAAGTAGATAATTTTACCCAATAGGCGGAATATCGGCCAGGCCGTTTTTCAATTCTGCCCTTTAATAAAGAAAATTTGTTTAAAGAGTACTAAAACTAATATAACACTTATGTAAACATGATCCAAAAATGTCTTGAACCACAACTTCAACAGATGAATTTGGGACTAGCGTGGTTTCGGCAGGATGGTGCTAGAAATTCGATGGCTGTTTTGAGGGAAATGTTCCCCGGGCGCTTGATCTCCCGGTATGGTGATACTCCATGGCTCTCGCGCTCGTCAGATTTAACTCCGTGCGACTCCTTTTTATGGGGCTAGCCGCCAACGAAAGCAGCCAACACCGACCAGTCCGTCTACATCGACCCGTCAGCCTCATTCCAGAACCAGTCTACTCTCCGGCGACAGACCAACCTACTTACTGCCTGTACCTCCATTATTAACCGCATTCCGCGCTGTTAAAACTTGTACATATTTGTAAATAGAAATGTTAGTTGTTTTCACAACTTCCAAAACTGTATTGTTTATTTGGCACGGCTACCAAATAGCTGGTGATCCGATTCAACCGCCAAACACATAATTGTGGAGTCGTTTTTCACGTACAGACGCTTTCGAGTCCTTAATAGCGATTTTGTACCGTTTTTCAGTTCCTTTCGACATTTTCAATTGTGAGAATTCTCGGGTGTACCCAGGTTCTATCCCTGGTTAAAATTCTGTGTACAAGTCTTCATCTTGAGATAAGGTAGTTAAGTGTTCCCCCTACACAGTTTTTCTTCGAAAACGAGATTGTGGGAGTGTTCTGACTCAAATATTCGTATTTCTCTAGCAAAATCAGAAAATTTTACATGGCGCGGCGGTTACGCTGTGTTCAAAATTTAAATCGCTTGTTTGGGCTTCTTTAAACTGATATAAAAATGACAAGTACCTATTAAGAAATAAACGGTCTCGCACATTACTGTGCGCCAAGAATGGTCACTGTTTGAAGAATTCCTGATTTCCTGCATGATTTCTAACAATACACTTAAAAGTTACAAAATACAGATGACAGTACAGCTACGTTCAACAAAAAATGGTCTTGAAAAACGGAAAATTCTGAACGTGCTTTCCGCGCAGAGGGTCACGGGTTCGAGCCCCGTTCGCGTCATTCGTTTTTTTCTGGTGATGTTTCTTGTCTTTCGAAAATTTCGGCGGACATAAAACACACACACACACACAGTTCTCTGTTATTATAGAGGCGATTGGAACCAAACTTGGAGCTAACACTGTATGAGTAAAATGTCAGGACACTTGGCATTACTATAGAAAAGCATTTTAAAAAACCTCTACCGAAACCAAAAAGAAGTGGTCAGAAGGTGAAACTAACTTTTTACTGAACGAGTTGCAGAAGGAAAACCTAGGGAGAGAGAAGGGTAGTTATGATATAATTGCCTATGCCATGCTCTAATTGAACCTTTATTTCACAAATCACATTAATTAATTCAGATATTAAGAAGCCTTTAATGAATTTTCTTTGTCTGTTACAAGCATAAAGTTCGGTTATATACATGAAATTAACACGTGATTAGGTTACACTCACGTTGCGTAACATGCATTTAATTTAATTGAAATTGAGTTAACAACGAAAAGGAATCTGAAACTGACAAATGTGACGTAAATGCTAATTATTTTTTTATTATTCAACTAAAGTCTCCCGCCGATTACGTTAAAAAAACACCCAGTATACGATGCGGCTATATTATTTCAAAATCTAATGGACTACCTATAAGCAGTGATTAACGCCGAGAATAATAGTGTAGGAGTTATATAACTATCAGGTGTAAAATAACGTTACCATATGGAAGGTGTGGGCCAAAAATTGTTTACTTTTCGATTTCAGGAACGTTTAAACGTACAATGAACACAGGAAAAGTGTAACAATGATGTAACAATTAACAACAATAGTAATAAAAGGAGATTGTACGCATTAAACTTCTGTTTGTAATTTCATTACTTACTTAAGAAAATTTAAGGCTTTACGTGAGTAACTGTTTTTACAGTTATACGGAAACTGTACAAAACACATTAGAATGTTAGTAAAATAAGTTAGAATCGTTATTTAAAAATAAAAATTTATCCACTTCTTTTTTGCATACGTTATAAACTTGTAAATGCCATAAGTACAAAAACACCTACAAGCTGAATGCAATAATTTCAATTTTTTGCTATACCTAGGTATGTGTGCAAAAAGAGAAAATGGCAAACAAGTTTCATTTATTGCTCTGACAGTATTGAGCAAATAGCATCTTTAGTAACCTGCTGTAAATGATCTACTACTTTCACTTTTTTGAAAGTTAAGGGTGGCACGTTAATTTTTTTGGAACATTTTCGAGTGTAATATTACACACCAACAGAAAACTTTACGTGACATTGTTTATACCTTACAGAATAATGCATAATTGCATACTTTTACTTTTCACTGTGTACGTATATCGCATTTTTCTTCATTAGTATAGTTTTCTAAATGGATTATGTTTCAATATTGTAATGTATTGCATAAAATATCTTAAGCTTTTCTATAGACATTGACCTTAATCGCCCCTTACCGCTTCTAAATAGATTATTATAGTGTGCAAACAAGACAAAGTCACGAAAATCTAGCTACATACATATTTGATACAACTATATGATGTCCTAACTTCATTTTAGTATTAAATCTTAAAAATTGTACCAAAAATGTGATTTCTGTCCAGAAAAATCTATTGATAAGATAAAGTTTCTTAAGTTTCCGGATGAGACATCCACTGACTGATCTGAAAGTATTCATAAGTTGAATTAGAATAATAAATAATTCATGTTCCAATAAGGTTTGGCAATACAGTTCAACTATGTGGTGATATATTTCAAACGATAATTGAGCTGTAATTTATGGAACGTACACTGTTACCGTTGATCTGAATAACAAACAGAAAAACCAAAAAATGACTACAAACATTATTTAAAAGTCTTACGACTGTCTTTTCAAAAAGGGAAACTTTCCATTGTCAGTTTTATTGGATTCCTTTAAAACTGGAAACATGATTTCTTGTTATAAAAACTGAAATAATTTTTGGGAATTTTTAGCCATTGTTTTCACATCAGCAAGTTGCAGGAAAAAATTTGTTGGATTTTGTTACCTACTGGAGTAAGTAATTGATAATAATGCTCCTAGTTTTTCAAATTTGCCGAAAAAACAAATGGTTACACATTAATAGTACAAACTATTGCAATCAGATGATAAATAATATACTCAATAAGAAAGGAGAAGAGCTCACCGAAGACGATGAAATAATAACACGATGGGGAGAATATATAGAGGATTTATATGACAGAGCAAATAAACCACAAGGAGATAATATAATGGACAATAGAAGAAGAAAACATTAAGGACGAAGTGAAGAAAGCCATCAAAGAAATGAATAATTAACAGAAGATTGAATGAAAAACTAAATGAATATATCAATGAAGAACTATTTGGTTTCAGAAAAGAAAAAGGAACAAGTGATGCAATAGGTTCACTGAGAATTATCGGAGAACGATATATTGAAAACGAATGGGACGTGTATACATAATGTTTTGTAGGTTTAGAGAAAGCATTTGATAGAATAAATTAGAAGTTACTAATTGAAATTTTAAGACAAAAAGGAGTAGATTGGAAAGAAAGAAGGCTCATCTGGAATCTACATAGAGAACAACAAATAAAAGTAAGAATAAATGAAGCAAACAAAAGAAATTGATATAGGAAGAGGAGCAAGGCAAGGTTGTTGCATGTCTGCAATATTATTCAATATACATTTAGAGAAAATATTAAATAAAACCATAGAGGAAGAGTATGGTGCAAAGAAAATAGAATGTATAAGATTCGCTGACGACATGGCAATACCGGCGGAATCTATAAATGATTTGAAAACCATGATGGAAGGATTATAAAATCAATGTAGACAAAACAAAAACTATGAGAATGACGAAGAAAACGACAAAAGGTAAAGTAACTAAAAATAAAAGTAAGCGAAAGGGAAATAGAACAGAAAGAATCATTCAAATATTTAGGAATGCTAATAACGGATGACGTTAAATGTGAAAAAGAAATAAAAGCAATGGAAAAAATAGAATTCCAAAAACAAAAAAGAACTCTATGTGGGCCCCTGAACCTGGCTTTAAGAAAAAGGATAATGAAATGCTACGTTTCGATCGGAAACCTGGACATTGAGAAATGCTGATAAGAAGAGACTGGAGGCTTTTGAAATATGGTCATGGTGAAGAATAGAAAAAATTAAATGAGTAGAAAAAGTAACAAACGAAAAAGTGTTGATAATGGCAGAAAAGGAGAGAGGATTTTAAATATGATAAGGAAAAGAAAGAAGAACTGGATAGGACGTATTCTTAGAGGATACGGAATGACATCTTTGGAAGGTACGGTGAAAGGCTTTATACCAAGAGGAGTAAAAGAATAAAAGTTCTTGATGGTATTAAAAATGATTAAAGATACAACGAGTTAAAGACTAAAGTTACTAGCAGCACACAGTGAAGGAATGTGAGCCTCAAGATAAATTTATTTTTGACTGGGACCTGTCAAAGGCACCAAAATATTGATGATAATGACTACAAAGTATTCTAGAAGTGTATATGTGTTATGAAAATTATATAAGTTGAGAATGCTCTTCTAGCATTGTGAGACCGAGCAAAATTTCAGTGCAAATACCGCAATGGTTATGGTTTATGACTAACTAGCTGTTGCCCGCGGCTTCGTCGGCCTAGTCTTCGGTTACAACGGTAAGTACTCTACATCCATCTCTGGAAAGTACCTTACGTCCGTCCTTGGCTTTCCATTTACATCTTTGCCAATTTTGATTAAAACCGCTCAAGCGGTTTAACCGTACCCGCCTTTCTTAATTTCTAACCGAAAGTCCAAATACCAATTTTTATGGATTTAACTTAAAACATGACGGATTTCCATACAAAGCTTCATCCCCTATTTTACCCCCTTAGGGGTTGAATTTCGAAAAATCCCTTATCTACATCATAAAAGAAACCCCTGTGCAAAATTTCAGCTATCTAAGTCCAAGAGTAGCAGCTGGGCGTTGATGAGTATGAGTATAGGTAATATTATATTGGTTTTCAGCGTTAAAAATCACCTTGAACTTTTATATTATATGTTGATATTCAGCAAACATTTATATTTTGACCGCCATTTTGACGGTGTTCACACCGAAGCACATCAAGATCTACGCTTACCTTTTGATGCTCTTTCAGAATCTGAAGAATTTTAAAATCCCTTAACACAAAAAAGCCACATACAGACACACAGACAAGATAGAAAGAGGATTTGAGAACAAAGAATTTACTGTGGATGTGCTCTTAGACCTGGAAAGAGCCTTTGATAAGGTCTGGCACAAGGATTCCTCTATAAATTGATAGGTATAAACACACCACACTAGGTACCTAACAAAAACCATTCAATCCTTCCTCGGCAACAGATCATTCAGTCAGAGTGAACTCAGCATTATCTGGATTAAAATCTATAAAGGCGGGAGTCCCGCAGGCCAGTATTCTCGGCCCTACGTTATTCAACCTGTTTGTTTATGAGTTATGACATCCCAATAGCAATTCCTTCCACACTAGTCATGTTTGCCGACGATACAGCCATAATGGCACAAAACTCCGTAACTATTAAACCGAATGGATCACAAAATGGTAAATTAAAATAAATCCAGATAAATGTCAGGCTAAAATGTTTACCCTCGGGCGATTTAACCATCTTCCAAGAATTAAAATAAATAATAATGAAATAGACTGGAGCACAAAGGACACAGCAGTAAAATATTTAAAATATCTTGATGCAAAGTTGAACTGGGGGTATCACACAAATAAAAAACTCAACGAGTGCCACAATAGATTGGGCTCATTATATCCGATAATCAACCGTAAGTCCCATTTTAGAACGGAATGTGCAGTACTTATCTACAAAGGAATTTTTAGACCACTACTCACTTATACTTGTCCAATATGGTGCATCACACCACAAACATGGATGAGGAAACCACAAACCATGCAAAATAAAGTACTACGGATCGCAATCAAAGGTCCGTGGTTTTGTAGGTAACACCCAAATACACCGGGAGCTAAGAGTCTCGCACATGTCAGAGTTCATTCATAAAACCATAGTTAAGTTCTTTTAAAACTTAGTGTTCTGTTCAAGTGCTGTCAAATTCGAACTCGGGCAAAAAAACATTCACACTCGACTCAAGCGCAAAGTACCACCGGACCTACTATAGAAAGCACAAACTATTAGTTATTATTATTGTACTTCGGTTCTTATCGATACTCAGGCCAAGCCTGGTTAACTAACCGCACGGTTATTAGTTATTGGCTTATATTATAACTTAGCCGCGTATTGCATAGTTACTTGCAGAGCCAGCTATATTAAATTAAAACAAGTATCAAAAGGCGCAAATTCTTATAGAATTTTAATTTCAACCAACTTCAAATCTGTAACTAATTATGGCATATACTATATACAATATATATGTATATAACTACCCCCCTCCCCACTTCAGACACAACCACGCCGGATTCTGCACAAATGAGTCATTGTTTTTCTTTCCATCCTTAAGGGAGATGGGAGTGGAGAGGGTGACGGAAAATTTGTAAATTACGAAAAAAAGTAAAAAAAGATCGTTTTTCTGCGGACCTGCAATTTTCCCCCTTTCCACCCCCAAAAAAGGGGTTGCAGTTGGGGGTGAAATTTGCAATTTGAGTATTGTTTTTTATGGAGAATCCAAAAAATAAAAAATAGGTGTTCCCATTTAAATTTTGAAAACTCACCCCCGCTTTGACTTTAATGGCGTCCCGACGGCGAACGGGTGATCCGATCAAAAAATTTACCAGCGATTTGAAATCAGTGAAGAATTTCCTATAAGATGACACCACTTCCAGCTTTCTAAACCCTGTAACATCGACCAACGCACAGACACACAGACATCCGGACGAATTTAGTAACCAACTATTTGAAGTTGGTTGAAAAAAGACAAGGAATTCATATATAGACCAGTGCAGTTAGGTTCAAAAACAGCCCAAAAAGAAAAAAATTAATAACAGCACGGCGCTATTTGGAAATGGTAGCAAAAATTATGTTGAATTCGGAAAGAAAAAATGCAACACAATCAGAGGGGGTCGGGGGAAATGGGAAAAATATATGGAAAAGTTGTAGGCATTAAAAAGTTCTGCAACTTTTGTATATAACATTTTTTTACATAACTTCAAAATTTCCTGGAAAATAGAAAAAACCGCGTTTTTCGTTTTGAAATATTTCTCCGATGAAAATGAATATTTTTCACCATGTTTGGTGGAAACATACCTTTTTATGTCCCAAATAAGCTGGAATTTTTTCAAATAAAAATATTAATTTTTACGTCTTACATTGCTCGAAAACTGAAAAAAGTACCTCAACTTCAGTCAAAAAGTCTGGTGTCAAAACTCAATTTTTTTGGCAATTTCCGTGTCGTTTTTTATTCTTTGAAATGTGTACTTTAGATGGTTTAATGAAAAATTGACATCACTATAGAGAAATTTATCAAAAAATCAGAAAAACTGAAAAAACGTGATTTTCAAACAGCATTTTTGTAATTTTCCGTTAATATATGTAATTATTTAATACAATTTACAGTAAAAATCGTTGAAAATTATAACATTTATCTGCACTGGTCTAATACTGAACTTTTGTTCGGTGAAAATCGAGGTGAAAATGTATGTTTCTAAGATGTAACTTTTCCATTAAAATATATTGTTAATGGGAGGTCTTAAATGAGTTAAACACGTTTGCTGTGATCTTGCAAAAGAAAAAAAAGACAACACATTAACTGATTACTGAATTAGCGTTTTGCTAATTGAATGAAATCAATTTCTTCGTGTAAACAGAACAATTTGTAATATTGTAAAACGCATATCATACCTACCTAATTATTAATTTTACCAAATTCCCAAATGTTGCACGTTACACATTATAATGCTTTATGTGAATATTTGAAATAGAGTGGACCATTTTAACAAGCAGAAAGAATGGTAAAGTTCTAACATAACAATTAGGTACTTAACAAAATACGAAAATTTAACTCAGTTTAACACTACAATTTGCTGCGAATTAACTTTAATAACAATATGGAAAGCGGTAACAAATTATAACCAAGCTGACCTTTTTTTTTTTGTACTTACTTGAGCTCTTGCTTTCACAAATGTGAGAAAATATACATATGACGGTAGCCCATTAGAACGCATATTTCATGCAAATGCAATGACAACGAATTTAATATAATATTCAATGTACTGTTTCGTAATGACTCGCTGGCATTGTGAATTAGGTAATTAGTATTTAAATCCCCCCTATTACATTTTTACATAATGCTAACTAAACTTCTAAGTATCGTAAATCTTTTATTATTAACTTCTAAGTGTTACATTAATATTTTAAACGAACATAGCGTGGAAAATCGAACACACGAACAAGTTGTAATTATGATAGATTTGATCATTTTACAAACCGCAATAATAATGGTCTCTATCGCTCTTAATCCTATGTGATGATAGGATGATGGATGTTGCTAATTAATACATACCGTAAAAAAACCATTCATTTCCTTTAAAGGTCTATGAAAAATAGCAACTGCCAAACTCAACAACTAATAAACAGCGCGATTTTATTTGCAAGGATTTTAACGTGCATAACTCATTTTAAAGTAGAGAAACAAATTCTGACACATTTATTTTCAAAATGGGAAATTAAAATTAATGACCACGTATAGGCAGCACGATATCATAAGGCAGGAAGTAAATAGTGATAAATAAGAGGTTGTCATGCTAGAAAATTTTCGCAATTGACACAAAGGTAACATTATAAAAGTTTTTTGACCTTTTACTCCATTGAATCATCCTTAAAATAGGCGATCGATTGCCGATAAAGTTGAGGAAGGATTTTATGATATAACGCAACTTTGAACGAAACTCCGCCATTGATCTAGTTAATGTAGATAATAAGAATTCCCCGCTAATAAATAATAATAATAATAAAACTTCATTTTGTATGCGTATAGTTTTCTGTCCCGTAATAATTCGTCTATAAAGATCATTTCCTGCGCAATAAATAACAAAAAAAATAGACTTACATTTGGCAATCCGGGTACTTTATGTAATCCCAAACGCACTCGTGAATACTTTTTCATAACAACTCTCCATAACACATAAGCCATAATTGTAATCCTTTTTCATTTAAAGATCGATGGGATAAAAGGTGTGACTGAAAAGAAGAAGAAAACTTTATTATTTGTCATCCTAATAATATAAATAGAATTGATGTCACGTACAATATTTGCCGCGCTGTATAATTAAAGAATTACATAAATGTGGATTTAAACTACATAAATTTAATTTGCTCTAAATGTTAAACAATTTAATAAATGATTGCCCGAAATGTAACTGTCCTCCCACGATTCATGTTTCGACTTACATCATCCACTTTTTGTACAACCTAAAGGTCGACATTTATAGTAAAATACAAGTATTTAGTAAACATTTTCCAGTCAGATTTTGACAATAAATGTAAAGGTAGAAAATAAATGTTGATAATGTGCAAATTTTGTATGTCCATGCCGAAAGTGGTTTTTGACTGTAAAGTTCGAAACTTTTTCACGGTCGCCTACTAACCAGAACTGGATTTGTAAATTAATATGTTACTATAATCGATTGATTCCAGAGATTAGCAAAATAATAACTAGATTCACTTTAGTAAATTTGATGGGGAAATGCAAGGAAACCGTTTTAAAAATTATTTACTACTGTAAGTCAATAGGTGTAATAAATTATGATAATTTTTGGATGGTTTGCGTGGTTTTGGAAAAACATCTAAATAAACTTATAACTTGAAACATAAGACTTTACGTAGTAAGTAGGAGGAATAACCTTGTTGAAAATAGGCATACTGTTAACTCGTATTCAATTATTATTAACGCGGAAGTACTGGCGCCCGGCCCCCTGATTGTAATATTAACAGATGATTACTTTTTTCCATTTTATAACAGTTCAAGTTCAAAATATGCTCATTCTTATAGAATTCTAATTTCAAGCAACTTCAAAACCTTATCAAAACTCACCCCCTCCCCTAGAAGGGTGAGGATATTCAAGCGTTTCCATACTTTTTGGACACCTTGTATTATATCTTAACCCTCTAACGGCGGAATTTAATATTTTCTGAAATATTGTAATAAACGGCCATTATTCGAACAAATCATTTATTAGCGAGAATAACTTTTTTTTTAAATCTGGAGCTCTAAAATTGTCAAAAAACGGTGTTACGATATGGTAACGCTAGCCAGATGAAGAGTCAAAGATATGAGATTTTCAAAAATCAAACATTTATTTGGTATGGAATATAAGATTACATTCTATGCATAACCCAACGCCACATTTTAGACACATAACACATGCTTCGGACACTTGATGAACAACCCTCCCCAGCACATCTGCCCCTCTTTTTACCTTCATTAGGGACCAGAAGGTGGTGGTTTTTTTCATCATAGCGGCCATCGTCAGACACTCTGTTGACATTAATGCTGCTCCTAGATGTGGATGGCCTCCCAGCACCGCATGGTGGTTTTCGTCGATGAGGAGATATGTTTTCGTCCATGAGATCTATCCCTCCCATATTCACCATAGTTACTAGTCGGGAATACGTTTGCTCTAGACATCACATCTCCGTCAATCCACGTAATGTCTTCTTTCCCTGGTCGACCTGCAGCTGCATCTTCACCATCATCACCACCAACGAAACGAACTTTAGCCAGTGCTGTAAGCTACCTTCTGCTCAGGTTGTCTAGCAAACCACCTCCATCTTCATCCCCAGAGGCGGCTCTATGAAGATTTCATCTGGGTCTAAATCATCATCTTCTATCATCCTCATTGCTTCTTCTAGTGTAAGTCTTCCCCTGTACAGGAAATTGCCATTTTTGATATCACATTACGCTAGCGTTACCGTACCGTAACAATAAAAAATAAGGGTGATTTACCGGGAAACTATAAGAGGAAAAACTAATTTGAAAACAGATACATGAAGATTAGGATAGATATATTCTACGGAATATAGAAGTAGCCCACGGAGAAAATTCGCTAGCCGTTAAAGGGTTAAATTACCTAAAAAAAAACTAACAAAATTACTCATCTTAATATCGAAATTTTGATTTTAACCACCCCTCCACCGCCAACGGGTGATCAGGTCAAAAAATCTACCAGAGGTTTGGAATCAGAGAAGAATTTGCTATAAGATGACACAACTTTATGAAGTTGGTTGAAAAAAATATATTACTCCGTGGCCTATGAACATTCCCATATAGCATTTAATATTGGTGTAATATTGGCTTTCATTGTAAATATATTGGTAGAATATAAATGTACCAACATTAAAATGCGAACAATTTTACATATTGGCTAAATATTGCTAAGCGATATTATTTCAATATTAGGGAAAATATTTATACAACATTGGCCCATTATTGTTTTTTGATGTGTCCCAAAATAGTAAGAAAGTGGGGTGACCTGGGCCACCCCAGAGCCCTAACTGTTTCGAGGGACTATTTCCCAGTGCTCCGGTGGATACTTCCCCATGAACCCCATTCATTTCGTGTAGACTCAGAAGAGAACGGCGATTCTGAAAAAATCTTCTGCTTCAAGTAGGACTCGAACCATCGATCGCTCGGTTAGCAGTTAACCATGATAGCATGATACCACTGAGTTACGGAAATTTATATAATTTTGGAATTTAAAGTTGAACACTATAAAATATATAGGAGGGCCTGCATAATTTTGATTATTTTGATATCTCTAAATCGACGAAAATTATCATCCGGTGGATTTTGAAAGTATCATAACGTTATTATTTATTACTATTCTTTCATGTTGCTTAAATTTCCAGTAATATTGAAAACACACTATTGTTATGATAAACAAATATTGACTTTATATTGTATAGTAATATTTACTAAATATTGTAAATATGTATTTTATATTGCTTGAATATCGATTTTCAATATTTAGTAATATTGTACACGCAATATTGGTATATTATTGTGTGTACAATATTTGAATTTACATTAAATAGTAATATTTACTAAATATTGCAAATATTGTTCTTATATTCACTAAATATTGTATTTCCAATATTTGTATATTACAAAAATATATTACCCAAATATTGGCTGCAGTTCGACAATATTGCCCCAATCTCTCTATATTGAGCCAATATTCCGCCAAGCTACATGGGTTAGTTTCGATTTCAACAGGAAAAATTTTATGCTGCATAATACACCAAAAGCTATTAAAACTTTTATTATATTATAAAAAGCCCAAAATGTTTCTAATTTTTCACAGAATTAATAATAAAATCTAGTTTTCCTATTATTTTTTTTTCAAAAACAGCACTGGTACTTGGTTGTATCTCGTACAAGTTCATCTAATAGGTAGTCTTGCACTTTTGGAGAAATGTTTGCAACTTCTTCATGTGTTCGGCGCCCAGTGTCCAAGTAGCATTATTTTGTCGTAGTGGTGGTTATCGAAAGCCAGTGCACTTGCATTATTACGATAGAATGGCCAGTATTGTTAAAGGTTTACAAGAATTACAGAGTTTTAAAATGTAGTTTTATTGGAATACACACTCAACACCTGATGTCATCTAATTATATTCTGCACTTTAAAACCCAAACCAACCCCGCTGCCCAAAGTTAATAAAGGGCGCACACACCAGTGACGGATTAAAGTCAAACCAAGCCCCCCTCCCTCCCTCGCATTGAGCAATAACATTTACTGAAAAGTAGGTATTCGTATGTATCTTTTAATTATTGCCTCAAGGGGGACGTTAGATGATTTTTCAGACGTGACTTGTGTCACTAAGTTGTAACCTGAAAATAATTACGTTCATTAAGTACATATGGGTTGGGTAAACTATTCTACAATTTTCTTTGAATTATTGCTTTTCTTTACCCATGACGTGCTTACGTCAACGTGGCCGCAATTGTAATAATAATGAAACCAATTAATTCCATAAATTTTTTATTTTAAATGTAACCCGACGCGTTTCGACACTATGTGCCATCATTATCAAGGATAACAGATTAAAAGAGGTGCTAAGATACAACGCTAAGGAAATCTTTGGTCTCGTCAAAAATGCAAAAAAGAAGAGTACCTATACAGTCCGTAAAGGCATGAAATTAAAGTCAGGTTCAGCCAGTAAGATTAATAAGAATAAATTGTGCAGATATCAGTACAATGCTGCGAAAGATACGTATTTTCCTTATGACCGGGGAAAAAACAGTTTTTTTTACTAATAGTTCACTAGAACAGCAATATTACTGACAAAGTGAAATAATTTTGATTTTCATGCATGTTGTGCACCATGATGATCCTTTCAACAAACCTAATAATTCACTTTTTTATTTGCTTATCAGGGAAAGAATGAGAAAATGAATGAGTGTTGGTTGAGTCTCGGCCTAGCTACTCTACGGTGGACAATGTGTTTAACCTCACTGCTATAATAAAATTTTTTGCAGGTAAGGAGTTACAATAGTACATTGTGTACCGAGTAGGAAAAGCGTAACATTCCCGGACGATGTGAATATTGTTGGGCGAGGCGCTAGCCGAGCCCAGCAACACTGAGTCGGGGTATGTTGCTTTTCCTACGAGGTACACATACTATTTTTGCGCCGATTGTTAAAAAACAGACTGAAAACATGGAAATTCTAAAAATTATTTTATGAAGAAAATAATAAGCGATGCTTTGAAAATAACGAACGTCGGTCGGTATCCGTGGAGAAGTACCAACATTGTAGCTATCAGACGACGCGATTTGCAATTCCAATACTAGTCCAGACAATTTTTCCCTATACACTAATGACCCGCAGGAGTTATTGGTCTTTCGCAGAGGTGGAGACAACAGTAAGCACAACTGGAAATTATATGGTGAGCCCCTAGAGGTGGTAAACTAATATTCTTATTGGGGTATAAACAAATGATGAAAAGATGAAGATATTGTCGACTTTCATCATATTACTTCCCTTGACATGACTTTCCCCATTCGCAAATGATCTCTTATTCTTTTGGCATTCTACTGACAATAAAAAAGGATCTTCTACATCTTTTTGTATTTTTGAATTTTGTACCATGTCATCTACCATTTCACACTCACTAGACACTTGTACAATATTTGCTAATTTTATGTTGTATCTATCATCTTTTTTGTATCTTTATGTTGCAAAGGGCTCGTAAGGTAGAGCAGAAGACACCCTTGTGTCATACTTGTTGCGAAACTTTAGTCCATCTTTGTGACTAATAAAGAATTATTATCATTATTATTATCTAAAAAGTCACAGCCACTTGACGAAAAGTGTGGAGTTCTGTTCTTTGTAAATGCTGTTGCAGCCTGCGAAACAATTTTGGAATTTCACAAAAATAGGGAATCAGAGCTCTTTAGACTTTCTGTCTGAATAATATCTAAGTGTACAGTGAATCAATGGTTTTTTTTTGTAAAATCGATTCAAAAAGTCTTTATTTGAAAAAGGAGTTCAGAAGAAAGAAAAATGATTGGCATATGCAATTGCTGCCTCTATCTCTGCCAAAAACCAGTGAAGATACTCTTGCAATACCATATCTTATTCTTACCTTCCGTATGATCAAAACAAGTACAAAATATGATATGATCCTAACTTGGAGTTGAAAAATCAGAAACCTTCTCTTCTTCTGTTTTGAGGTAACATAATATTAGAGTAGAGTAGAAACATGTTGAAATTGAGGTTGGCTTTTGCAAAGGAAAGGAGTCCAACCTTCACCTTTCTAGAATCCCGAACATGTATGGATTTTCGAAATCTAAATTTGGAAATGTTTACATAATCCTTAATATAGAATGTAGTCGTGATCGAGAATAGTACACTGCTTCATCATCAATTCATTCAGGAAATTTTCTCAGCGGACCCTAGACATTTTGTCTTGATTGTATTCCAGTTGAAGGAGCAACACAGCGATTACTACATGGACTGTGCTCTGAATACAGATTTGGCATGTTTCCTTTAAAATAAAGAGAAAAGAGGGTATTTTGAGTGTAAATTAAAAAAACAGTCAAGCAATGCCTAAATGGATGAAGATGGTGATTAACTTTACGTCGCCTCACCTTGGTTTAACGCAGGTCTATTTTTCCTAGGTCCACCGGAGCCACTTCAGAACAAAAAATAGCTGTTGCGATAATAAACGCAAATGCCAGCACAATTTTTGGAAAAAAATGTGGCCCATTTACTTCGAATCGAAAAATCACAGTGACCTACGTTTCCTCCAAAATGCATTCATTTACACTATTTACAGAATGTCCAAATACTATAGACCTTTTGTATTAGTTCAATTCTGTAGACTTGCAGAGTCAAATGTTCTTTAAAATTCACAATGTAACACTGTCCGAAAGCTCTAATTGCAATAAGCGGCAGGAAATCGTGGTTTAGTGTCTTACGACTACGCTGGATATATCGTATAATGATTTGATCCTCATTATAATTATTATTATGATGACACCCATAGTATCAAAACGTGTTAGGCTATATATAAAATATAATAGAGGTATAAGTATATCGTGTGATATTGATTTTCCTTAATACCTAAACGCCCACTTTATCTTCAGGTTTCATTTCATTACGCATTTAGAAACTATAGTATGTTTCACGTTTTATATACAGTGTGAATACCTCTACATATCTACTTTCTCTTCCATTTTTATAAATTATTCGAAAACGCACAATTTGATTAATTTGAAAATATGCAAAGTATTCCAATAAGATCTACCGTATCATCGCCTCTGCCTAACGGACCACATTTTTGTCTTCCAGTGGAATGAGATACTGTTGTAAATTAAATAGAGTAACACAAATGTCCATATATGAAACTACACTCATTTATTCACGGCTTCTGCACACAACATTGTAACAAAAAAAACTTTAAACAAAAAAATGCGTTAAATGATTATTATTTAAATATTCCAATAACTATAGCATACTAAGTACCATAGGCAGGAAATATTATACTCCGTGATACACATTAATTAAACGAAAGCTAATTATCTAACTAATGCTACACAAGAAAAAAAAGATCATTATGTTAAATTATCAGCAATAAAATCAATATTTTGAAGCGAGTTTCTTATTAAGGAAAGTGTATTTACAAAAAAATAAACTACGATTGTAAATTAGGTTAATAAATATATAATTAAAATAAATCATGCAAATGAATTGTGAGAAACCGCTCTGCTTTGTTTCTTATTCTACACATTTATAACAAATATTTTCTATTATACTTAGCGAGATATTTATGCGTAAATTTCAGTTTATTTCGCTTATACGAATTAATATTATAATCAACAATTAAAGACAATGCAATCATTTGTTAATTTCAATTCTACATTTAATTGTAAATCACACGTCGTTACATTCTATTCCATTTTTCGAAAGTTTGGAAAAGTAAGTAGTTATTTCGATACGATTTACACTTTTACTCTAAATATTTCAGTAAGCATGGCGAATACTTTGATTAAAATGATTAATGAAGAATTATGAGCCCAATTGCATTTTGAGTAGGTAAAGAATAAAATATAACCCACTTTCTTGTTTCGTCTCAGTTCATATATCATTTAACGAAATTCAAAAATTTCCAAATTACCAATACCTACTACAAAATGAGGAAAAATGGAGAATAAGTACATAAAATTCAGCCGCTATAGCGCTGCGGTTGGTATTCGGCGCATGTGCAGAGTCAGTTGACTCTGGCGCATGTGCACTCTGTAGCGCCATCTGTTGCCAAGCCACAGACGCCATTACGGCATTATTCGACCGTGTTTACGTTTTTTTGAGAGTATTAGAAATGTCTCCTCCGATTGAGAATACCGCCAACTGGAAAATACGCGTTGTGTTAAAGGCGAAAGGCGTGAAAGTGGCTGAAATTAATCCTCAGATTAATGAAGTCTACGGAGAAAACGTTATGAGTGATGGAATGTATACGGAAATGGGTGAGAGCTTTAATGGCCGTACGAATTAGGACAAAACGTTGCAGTGGTTGTTCAATCAGGCGGCAGATGGCTACGGGGATGATATTCAAAAGCTTGTTGTACGATACGATAAGTGCCGTAATATTGGTGAAAATTATGTTGAAAAGTAGATTAAAGTACAGGCTTTCATGAAAAAATAAAATTGTTGGAAAAAGTCTACTTGTATTTTTTAAATTTCAAAACGGTACTTACTAAAAAAACACGCCTCATATTTTAATACTTCGGATGTACAGAAAAGATGAATCCCATGTAGCACCGTTTATTGGCGTTAGATTATGTGGAATATTGGCTCAATATAGAGCGATTGGGGTAATATTGTCGAACTGCAGCCAATATTGGGTGAATATACTTTTGTAATTTTATATAAATATTGGAGTACAATATTTAGGAAACATAAGAACAATATTTGCAATATTTAGTGAATATTGCTATTTAATGTAAGTTCAAATAATCTACACACAATAATGTACCTTCCTACCAATATTGCGTGTACAATATTATTAAATATTCAAAATCGATATTTAAGCAATATAACATACATATTTGAAATGTATTTTGTAAATATTGCTATTTAACATAAATTCAAATATTGTACACACAATAATGTAGGTACCAAAATTGCGTGTACAATACCTATTACTAAATATTGAAAATCGATATTTAAGCAATATGGCATACATATTTACAATATTTAGTTAATATTGCTATGTACACTATAGAGTTAATATTTATTTATCAATAACATACCAATACTGTGTTTTCAATATTACTGGATATTTAAAATGGCTACATGACAAAAATATTCACAAAAAATATGATACTTTATCAAAATCCGCCGTATATTAATTTTCGCCGATTTAAAGATATCAAAATATAATATACACGTCCTCTTCTCTTATAGTATTCAACTTTAAATTCGCCAAATTGGATCGCAGGAAAGGAGGTGAAGCAATAAAATTCCCAATTTTGTTGGAAACGACTGCCACAGACTGGTTGGGGATAGATAGAATTACATAAAATTGATTGGATCCATATGCTTGGTTTAAAGTGATTTTTCTCCAAATGGGGTGAATAATGATAATAACAAAATAATCACACAACCTCCCCCATGAATAACTTTTATTTTGATTAAAATATTGATAAATCGAAGTGGTTAAAATTAATTAAGTTGTTTAAGGATACGACATGTTTCGACAACCTTTTGGTGTCATCATCAGGTCTAACAAAAATAAGTTATTCATGTGCACAGTAAACATTTTTGCTAATTTTATAAATTTGCGGTTACGTTTTCTATTCCACTATGCGGCTCCACCGCTCAATGGGAGCCTCGCGCTTCGTTTAATTTCTTATTTATTAATTATTTCCCCATGATGGCCTGCTGTTAATCTTTCCACGGTTTCCAATTTTAAGCTACTTCACGTCACTCACGCCCATTACTTCATTTTAATATCAAGATAAACCTAATTCAACCATTACACTGAGACCTGATGATGACACCAAAATGTTGTCGAAACATGTCGTATCCTTAAACAACTTAATTAATTTTAACCACTTCGATTTATCAATAATTTAATCAAAATAAATGTTATTCATGGGGGAGGTTTGCTATCATCAGAATTGCATAATTTCAGTAGATCGTTTGTGCAAGAATTCACAATATACTCATATATAAGGGTTGAATTATATTCATATTTTGAGGTAGATTACGATTTTTTATGTAATACTGTTTTTTTCTGATTTAATGAAGGCTTAATACCATTATCTTGTATATGGAAAGAATATTTTTGTTTGTACAAAACTCACTGCATTCGGAAAAAGGTTCAGATAGTCACCGAAGGAGAAAAAGAACAGGGGAAAAAACAGCAAGTGCTTACTGCAGATCCTGTAACATATTACTAAGTTCATAGAAAGAAGAAATAGAAATATTACTGATTTTGCAACTTGTAGGGGAAGAAAAGGGATTAAACTATTTTGAGCACAGTAGAAAAACAAACCGATGCGATGACTCCGTCCATTCTGCCACCCTAACAAAAAGGGGTCGGTACTAGAAGTAGAAGTCCAAATGGGTACCAATTTCAACTGAATAAAAAAATAAAATAAAATAAAAAACGTTTTTGTAGGTACCTAATGTGAAAAGGCGATTTGTTTGGACATACAAAAATGTGCTTTTTGCCTAGTCAATAAGTGTAAAAACCATCAATGGTTCGTTGTTTGGAGTACCTAGTAGTATGACATTCCAAAAGTTCTTGATCCTAGGACGGCGTAAGAGGAGGGAGGGGGATTAAAGATCTTTTTTTTGTTTTTCGCCTATATTTCAGTGAGGAATATGTGTTATAAAGAGACAAACAAATGATTAAAATTTGAATATTGTAACATTAATCTTAAAATAAAAAAAAATAAAAATTAATAATGTGTCTCTTGTGAGAGGTCATCCCATGCCTGCTGTATGGTCATATGGAGATCCTCCAAGTTGTTAGGGGGATTGGGTACACGCAGTAACTGTTGTCCCATCATATTCCACACATGCTCGATGAAAGATGTCAGGAGAACGCGCGGATCACGGCAGCACATCAACACTGGCATCTTCGAGAAACTGCATCGATGTCCTAGCGGTAAGAGGGCGCGCATTATCCTGCTGGAAAAGTGGTGCGTTGATCCCCTAAAGATATGGAAGGCCAACGAGTTCCAGCACATTTGCGGCATAACATACAGCTGTCAATAAATACCAACGGAGACATGCTGCCATGACATATTGCTCACCAAACCATCAAGCCAGGACTATGGGAAGTGTGGGGCTCGACGAAGAACTTTGAATTTCGCCTTTCCCCTCGAAAGCGCCTAACCCTCTTACGGCCATCATGAGCCCAAAGACAACACTAGTGCCCTCAGTTTCTTTGCTCGTTGCACCATTTTAGTCTTCGAGCCTGATGATCAGCAGTTAAGGGAAGAGTTCAGAAATGACGATATGAACGAAGCCCAAAAGACCTAATTCGTCTATAAACAGTACTATTTGAGATGTGGCGTCCTAAGACTGCAGTTCGGTCATTACCGATCGCTCATGTTGTGCTAAATCAATCTCTTACAGCTGCTACTCGAAGACGTTGATCTTCACGAAAAGTAGAGGCTGGCATACGACCAGATCCAATTCGACGACTACAATAATTGTATTCGTGATTCCATCCATGCCGCACTCGCATTGCAGTTGTTGTATTACAACCAACATGTGTTGCCATTACACGAAAAGATACTCCTTCATTTTTCACGCCAATTATCTGCCCCTGTGAAATTCTGTTAAATGGCTATCCCGTGGTGGTCGGCGAACTCTTAGGATTTTAACAGTTGCACTTTACCTCAGTAGTGCACTTAACTTTGATATTGCTGAAAATGTAGTACCTACATAATTAAGAAGAACTGACACAAAACATTTTGTTTAGTTTGATCGTTGCTGTACTACAAAAATGACTCCTACGATTCTAAAATTTTAATCATTTGTCAATATAACTGATCCATACATTCTGTGAAAATTTCAATCAAATCGGTTTATGGGTTGAACTTTTTTTGAAACGCAGTGTATTTTATATATCTGTTAAGCTTAAACCATAATAAGTAAATAATTAATAAAATAAAAAATTAAATAACAAAATATACTTATTTGATGCTAGTAGCAGAATAACAATTATTCGTATTGTAATACCTATAATATAATATAATATAATATAATGTAATGTAATGTAATGTAATGTAATATAATATAATATAATATAATATAATATAATATAATATTATATAATATAATATAATCTGATTCCTGATCTCATTCCAATCAGAGCTAGATTTATAATGTTGATGTTAATTCTGAATCCAATATTATTATTATTATTTCGCATGATTGCAATTGTAGCAAATCAACGTTTTCCATTTGCCTTTGTTATTTCCATTCCATTTTGGCTTATTTCTGTATAAATTGGTAAGTATAATAAAATAGTCCATCGAATAACAATTGCCTCAATTGGAAACGGCACAAACTCATAACCGCGACCGCCAATATATTACACAATTCAAACAATCAATTATTATTTCAATAGAACGATGTTTCTGTTACGATCTATTGAGTACTATAAGAAATCGCCTTTTCTTATTGACAATGAAATAAAATAAAACCGACTGTTGTTCGTTATGTATTTTAACGGTAATTTAATATTGTAACATTAGATTACATAAGCGTAGTGATAGGATTAACCCATATGTTTAGTATACTGTTGGAAATTGATAACAAGGTGAGTCTTTTAACAGTTATGGTAAGTACAACATAATTTCTTTAATAAACACGTATATTCATTTCATAAAAGTGCATTTAATTACTTTGCAATATTATCGCGTGATTGATTTAATCTTCGGGTTATAATTAAAGGTGACACCGGGTATTGAAAGAAGATACACACTGTAGATGATTGCAAGAACGTTATAAAGAGAAAGGATATTATATTGAAATATTGGGATCAAAAACTGAAATTCTGTCTCAATCAACAGTTGATCATCAAGAAAGGTAAGAAGGTCGAAAATGAGTGTTGTTTTGCTTTTTGAAAATTTCCTTTGCTTCTCTTATGGAAATGCGTTAAATTTTCCGGCACTTATGGAACAGTAGTTTTTTTTTACATTTATCCCCAAAAAAAATTCGTCGCCATTTCCGAAAATCTCCACAACATTTTTTACATAGAACTCTACAAATAACTTTCCTGCTAATTCATTAAAAATCTCCCATTAATTTAATACTGTTGACAGTATCTGTGATATTTATAGAAACCGCGATCCATTTGTATAAACATCGTTGCGATTTTAAATAAGGAAAAGCAGGATTGTAGTAAAATAAATAATCAAGCGTTATTTTGGGTCAACAGATAAAATTATTTTTGGATACGGATTTAATATGTTTATTAGGAAAAATGTAGGATACGGTTAAAAGTTTTCTCAATAGCGAAGCACCCCCTCAACTCAGTTGAGGCCGTTAACGGGAGTGAAAATAGTGGAATTTTTTGAAGAAAATGTGTATGTCATAATAATTTAGTTACTAATGCTCTTCCCTTTTGCATTTCATTTATTAAAATTAAAACGATCTAAATTCCGTGTCCGGTTAATTAAATCATTATTTAAATTGCAAGTATCTGGATTACCTATAGATAATAGGTTTTTCTAATACGATGAACCGGTATAAAGTGTATAAAATGTTTTAACATTTAAATTAATTTGTTCTACTTCTACTGTCTTTGCTTATTCCAATCAGTGGTCTAGTTCTTCTTTATTTAAAATAAGATCACTTATCATTCGCATTTTAAACATTCATTCTCCCCTTTCCCTACTTTATACATCGAAAATTACAATAGGAATAGTTCAAAAGACAAAGTCAAAACCAATGAAACAGTTGAAATGGAGGAAACAATGCGACATACTACATAATTAGTCCAATGGATGCAACAATTATTATTTAAAGCATTTATAATGAAGAAGGATTCTTTGCTAAGGAATTTCGCCATGCATTTGCAGCAGTGACAAGATTATTTTTACTTACTTGTCGATCATCAAAACAACATCTGTAACCAATTGGAACACTCCGAGTCCTCCCGAAAGAAAGAACTCTTCTTTTTATCTTCCTTGTGTAAAAACGTCTTCTCCCGTCTTTTCTTCCAACCAAACTAGCATAAAATTATTCTCTATGGGTCATATATCTAATTCTCAAGAAGAACTTGGTCGTGGTCAGCAAAGCTAGACTCAATGCCCGAGATTTTCGGCCGACCAGAAATTATCCTTATTCATGGTAAGGACTTCATTATGGAGGCACTGTTTCCAGTTTCCATACATCTACATACTACATGTAATTGACCTAAGACCATCATTGGAATTCTAAAATATGAATGCCCCCATTTGCCAGGCTCTCAGTATCATATTTTCAACTTTATAATTGTGATTTCTACGGTACGAAAAAGTATTTTTTCCATTGATCGTGTCAATATTTACAATATTCATCGCACCAATGTAATGACCCCAAGGGCTTCAGAAAATTTCTGGCCCATATACCTTCAATAAGAATTTGAGGGAAAGACCACACCTTGTAGCACTAATTAGTAATTATTAAGTGTCCAGCAGAAGCGACTTTTTTTAACATACCGCTGAACCGGCTGAACCCAATTTCAAGCTAAAGGTACACATTTGGCGTAGAATTTAATGCTTTTAAATTGTGATAACTAGAATCCTTTCGAGATGGAACATAGTTTAGGAGTTTCTACAAGGAAACGGAAAAAAGTAAGAAAATTTTCAGGTTTCTGGCTCACCTCTTGCAACCATGCAAATACCTACAGAATGATTATATCTTAATAAAAATGAAATTAATGTTTCAACGTTTATATAATCATTTAAAGGAGATAATTCCTCAACGCTGAAAAGAGTGGGAAGTTTTGGAAAGGATACAAGAAAGATATTAGAAGTGGGTACTAGGTTTGGACAGACAGAGACCTTGGGGTATATAGTAGTACAAGAGGAGGTAAAATTGGAGAATATAAGGATATAAGGTAGGAACTTGGAGATGAGATACGAGCAAGGAATGGATAGGGGGAGGGGTGTTCCTGTCTACTACCTACTGCAACCTTGTTGGAAAGAGATGAAAGAAGGTAAAATACCCAGGTTACTTAAGAGGAGGATTTAATATAAGGAAGAAAAAAATAGTGGCGAGGTACAGATGCGGAAATGAAAAAAATTAAATCAAGTACTGGTGGGAGGACGTCAGGAGAAAATGCAGACTGTGTGGCAAGGATTGGGAGAACATGGAACACATGCTCAGGGAATGTGAGGAGTTAAGTGAAGATGAACGAAGTAGGAGGGAGGGAGCTAGAACTGTGGATGAAACATGTCAAAGAAAAAACGACAGTCGAAATAGTGGCATTGTCCACCACCAAAGAAATTCAAGTCACAGTTGAGACTTTAAGAGAATCTTGTTGATTTATTAATCAAAGGGCCAAACAATTCTTGTTAGTAATTATGTACCCCTTTTTGCAGATTTTGTAAATAAATTAAGAGTATATCAAGATGTAAACTACGGAAAGGTACGTTGTTTAGGCAAGACAATGCACTAGTTAACAGTTCCCATTTTACATTCTCTGCTGCGGCTGAATGTGGGTTTTGTAATTATTTTCACTCCACCACATCCAGAATCTCAATTGAAATAATAATTATTTATTTTTTATTTTTTATTTTATTCATATTACGGGCCGAGATCTAGGAACAGCGAATTTCCAATCACCTCTACGCGCATCAACTGCTTTGGTTATTACCGAACATCGCATCGACACGGGACCTACGATTTTACTTCCTATCCGAGAAGAAGGCGTGTTTCAGTTTTTCCCCGCTTTAGAAAAACGACTACCTTGGCCGGGTTTGAACCCGTGTAATAATAATTATTTATTCCCAAAATTGATACCCAACATTGTTGGGAAACGCTGTGACTGAAATATGGACACTGTCTTTTAAAGAAGTTACGAAAGATGGAAAAGTGTTGGACATGAATCCTTTTAGGGGGGTGCAGCGAAAAATAATTTTTTTTACAGTTATAACTATAAGTATAGTATGTTTCCTTTGTAATTAGCCTACGAATTATTAAAGCACTCTCGTATCAATAGTTTCAAAAAAAATCACTCAATGCGAACAACTCACTTTATCCATCATTTGTAGCATGGAAATGAAAACCTTTTGACACTTGTATTGGTGATTTATTGGTGAATGGTGAAAATAATGGTGACAGTAATAGCAAAATCTGGGAAAAACCAACTATGATACGTTGCTTGGGGTACCTAGTACTATAACATACTAAAAGTCCTTGTCTTAGGGGACGCAGAAAATAGGGGGGGGGGGGATGGGGAGTGGGGTTAAAGGTATTTTTTTGCTTTTCGCCTATATGTCAGTAGGAGTTAGTCCTACAAAAAATATATTCGTGTATAAAACTAAAGACGACATAATTCTCTACATTTTTCATTCCACAGAAAATTCGTCACATAGAAAGTTGTAAAGAATTAGATTTCCTTCAAAATGGGTTTTTGGTTTTATTATTTTATATGAATTTGATCGAAAGTTAGAGAGTTTTTTAGAGCTTTACTGGAATGAGCGATTGGAGTAGGAACCAGCACTTAGTAAACATTGTTTTTCTGTAAACGTTGAACTTGTTGTACACGTAGTACCTACTTACTGTTTATTCGTGACCAGGAAGGTTGTCAAGGGGGGAGGAGACCATCTGCAACAATGTAAGTAACAATGACATTCCCTCCCTTCTCAAGCCTTCTCCCATTCGTCAGCTCTCTCCAGTTCTTATCTTACTTTAATTGAGTTATATAACGTCATGCCTCCGTAAGAAGTCGAATTATTGTGTTTATCGCCTTTATATTTTATTAGCCCCCAAAGACCAAGACATAATTATGAAACCAAACCGAGGAAAGGTGTCAACCAGTCTGTATTCCGCCGCTGAGCTACAGGAGCTGGACCAAGGCATTCTGCATATTCACGCTTTCACAAGATGTGATACCACATCAGCAGCCTTTCGCAAGAGCAAACTTGCATTTGCCAAACTGTGCAAGAGGAATGCAGATGTGACAATGTGGCATACGCCGCTGAAGTCTTCAACAGTCCTTCAGCCACTCACAAGCAGATTGAAGAACAGGGTAATAATTGTTTCCTCCGGTGATGGCTGTGGCGGTGGCGAATTTGCAGCCACATATCTCGCATCCCTCCACTCCTACCACCGAGGGATCGGCCAAACATCATAGTTATTGGTGCTACATTCAGATACAACAGTGGCTGGGCAACACCAGATTCCCTTACATTTTTAACCTAATATTCTGCAACTGCAGTGGTGGCTGCAGCACTACACGCTGCAGTTGCCGGAAGGCTTCACTGGTTAGTTCTATTGTCTGAAGTAACTGCAGTGGTACCACAGAAGAAATACCTACGGATGCAGAAGCGACACTTACTCGTTTTCGCATATACCAATTTGTAATACTAAAATACTTTCTTTCAAGATGGCCGTCACACTAAAATGAACTAAAAGGAGGTTGCAAACATCACAGAAACCGCCGAATGTGGCGTAAAAATTACTAAATATAACACATTTATAAAAAAGTTGTATATTTTATTTTATATATTGGAAATTTTTAATAAACAGCACCGCCGAAATACTTGCTTTTAAGATGGCAATCTAGCGCATCAAACATCAAAGAAACCGCCGTATGTGTCGCTTCTGCATCCGTAGGTATTTCTTCTGTGGTGGTACCTACACAAACTGCAGACCTATTGGAGAAGAAGAGGATGACGCAGATCAGGAACAATGCCCCCCACCTCTCGACACTGATGAAAACTAGACCAGCCAGATGGAATGGCTAGAAGATCCACCGCCCGCCCCTTTTTAAAACCTTCCTGGCCATAGAGTATAAGTACTATCATGTACCTACAACGAGTTGAAGTTCTACAGAAAAGCATTTTTTACTAAGGAATCACTCATTCCAGTAAAAATCTTAAAAACCGTGGAACTATTCGATTAAATTCATACAGAGTAGCCCATTAGTGCGAGGAAGTCCAATATTTCATTCAATATCATACGGATTAAAAAATGTTTCAAATAAAAGTAGGATACGGACCATTGCATATTTGTAAAATATTTACAGACATACAGAGTGTTTCGAATAATCGTGGCCTCCTTCCGACCTGTTTTCTTAAATGGAACACCCTATATTTGATGTCACATTCCGATTGCTCTCTTAAATGCGCTATGTCCATATTTTTGGGTTTTGTTTTAAATGTAGCATTCCCAAGTTATGAATTTTTTCATGAAAAAACATGGTCTGATTTAAAATTTTAAGTTAATTTTTGGTAAAATTGGTAAATGTCGTTTCTTAATTAATATACCAATATTTATCGTTTTAATTATACAGCATGTTTGCAATAATTTGTGGAGATTTGTAAATTTCAAATAGGAAAAGCTTTGTTATTTTAAATGGAACACCAGTAAAAACTACTAGTTGTAAAAGATACATAGTACAGGAATAGTAGAGATTGAAAAAACAAAAATATAGTCATAGAGCATTTTAAGAGAGCAATCGGAATATAACATCACAAAATAGGGTGTTCCATTCAAAAAAACAGATTGGCACGGAGCCACGATTATTCGAAGTACCCTGTATATTTATAAATATTTTACAAATATACAATGGTTCGTATACTACAACATTTATTTGAAACATTTTTTAATCCGTATGATATTGAATGAAATATTGGACTTCCTCTCACTAATGGGCTACCCTGTATATTATAAAATGAGCCAAAAACCCATTTGGGAAAAAAATTTCTACAAGTTTCTCTGACGAATTTTTGTGTGGGATGAAGATCTGAGATGCTGGAGAAAAATGTGTTGTTTTTTTTCGAAAATTATTGATTTTTGAAAGTGTATATTATTATAACCGTTAAGTACAGATAAGTAGCAAAAAGAAGTGTATGAATGAAAAATGTAGAGAATTTTGTCAGCTTTATAGGACCAACCTTTACTGAGATATAGACGAAAAACCCAAAAAAATGGGAACCTCCGCCCCTATTCCGCCGCCCCTAAGGTCAAGGATTTATAGTACCTATGTTATAGTACTAGTTACCCCAAATAACGTACCATGGTTGATCTTTCCGCTAATTGTCTTTCCTTGTAGACCCCCTTTTGGGCATTCGTTGATTAGACTAAAAGGGTGTGTACGGAAAAGGAAAAACAGAATATAATAAAACCCAATAATTTATTCCAAAATTAAGTACCTAAGCTTATAAAAAATGGATGTTACGTCCACTTCAGGGAAATTTTTTATTACCTCAGATCGACAAAACTGACTACCAAAATGGCCTTGTGAGATTATAACCAACTTTATGTTGCAAAAATGTTTTTTTTCATATTTGGTCATTCTTTCTTTTTGTAAATTAATGCCACACAGTCGCAACAGTTTACGTAAACAGAAAAAAATATGAATTAAACGAGTTTAAACAAACATCCTGGTTCAAATGGAATTGTACTGTACCCTGTACCTATACGTTTTGATAGTAGTTTGCCTCTTAAGTAACTGACATTAACTCTTTTGGTTATTGCCATATTACAAATAAACAGTTTTAACCTTGTGCAAATTATCTACGTTTTTAGTGCTTGAATCATTTTCGTTTGCGCAATAGGACATAAAAATTAATTATTTCAGCATTTCACTGAGCCGAGGAAGAAATACTGTCCCTGGGGTTGTCCATAACGTCCTCATTATTATATCCTTGCACATTGTGGGAATGTTTATATTTCGTTAATTTAACACAAATAAATGTTGTTGAATCGTGCCGGTCATTACTTATGAAAAATTCAAATTTTTTCCATACCTGGTAGGTAATGTACAAGTACATCCAATTTTGGCACAATCACAAAATATTTACAAACACTTAGTAAAACAGAACTTAAATTTTATAATTGAGGATAAATCCCGACGTTACGCTTCATTGTTTAAATAGGGAACCGAAAAATAAATAATAACGCTACGAAATACGGTAATGTACAGGTGAATTCGCATCTATTACCTCGCACGCGGAAACAACGACTGCGGCCACACGTGTTATTCTTTCAAGCTCCCTGTCGCCGATTGTGAATCGACCAAGAAGTAATTCACCGGAAGCTTGCCGTTAGAAAGAGATGCAAAAAGTCCGTGAAATATGTTTTGACTACCGTTGCAATATTAAAATAACGCAATGCAAATTTAACACGTTAATTATAAAATTTTTCCGATCGATTTTATTCGATTCGAGAAGTTGTCGGAAGTTAGCATCGACTAAGTATAATCTTCTTAAGTTCTTAATAAGACTTTAAGAAAGTGAAGTAGAGGCACTTAAAAGACTACCTACTCCCACGGTTTACTTCAATATTATTAAATTTTCAATAAAGCCAACGCATTATTGGAATGAATAGGGATTATTTCGGTTGGTGGCCATCAATTTTGTTAAAGTGCATACCATAAATGTCCAAAAATGCATTAGCATCTCGCCTTTTCCCAGAACGCATAGTTGCATTATTAATTTCGACAATGAACTTAGCCTCTTCGGTTAAAATAGTAATGGAGACAAACGCCGTAAATTAGACGAAGCCATTAGTTAAATAAATGAACATTTCTAAGAATCCAGTGCACTATATTGCTAATTTTCTATACTTTAAATTGCAAATTAGTTATGTGTCGCGATAGTTTTGTTCCTGTTTATCCAATTTAGATAAGCATAATTCAGTTTTCGGATTATGCTACAAGGTCCCTATTGTTCAGGGCTTGTATATTGACACTCTTTTGTGGGTGGTCATATACCTTTAAAAACAAATGATTCGAACATATTTAATAAATTAGCAATGACGTTTTTTTTGCAATTTGCATTTTTTGTCTCAATATAATATAATAAAAAAATGGTATACTTATTATACTCGATTAAAAGAGTCATATGTCCTCTGCTCCATGTAGCACCGTTTATTGGCGTTAGCTTGGCGGAATATTAGCGCAATATAGAGAGATTGGGGCAATATTGTCGAACTGCCGCCAATATTGAGTGAATATATATTTTTGTAATATTATAAAAATATTGGAAATACAATATTTAGTGAATATAAGAACAATATTTGCAATATTTATTCAATATTGCTATTTAATGTATATTCAATACAATATTAGTAAATATTGAAAATTTATATTTAAGCAATATAACATACATATTTGTTCGAAAGTTTTTTGAAGAGAAGTACCAGTTATTTAGTATACCAAATAACTGGTACTTCTCTTCAAAAAACCTTCGAATTCAAAAACAACCAGTCTCCACAACTTTAAACGATATACATATTTGTAATATTAAGTAAATATTGATATTCAATGTAAATTCAAATATTGTACATAAACAATGTACCTATCAATATTGCGTGTACTATATTACTAAATATTGAAAATCGATATTTAAGCAATATAGCATACATATTTACAATATTTAGCAAATATTGGTATACAATCTAAAGACAATATTTATTTATCAATAACATAACAATACTGTGTTTTCAATATTACTGGATATTTAAAATGATATATTTAGGCTACATGGAAAAATATTCATAAATAATAACGTTATGATACTTTCTCAAAATCCGCCGAATGTTAATTTTCGCCGATTTAGAGATATCAAAATAATCAAAATATAATATGCACGCCCTCATCAATATTTTATAGTTAAATTCCAAAATTATATAAGTTTTCGTAGGACAGTTGTTTCGGGGCTAACTTCTTAACCGGGTGATCGATGTTCGATTCCTACTTCAAGCAGAAGCCTTTTTCAGCATCACCGATCTCCTCCGAGTCTACACGTCCTGGGGAAGGAACCACCGAAACAAATGGACCCTGCCGGCGCTGCGCACTGGAAAATAGTCCCTCGGAACAGTTATTAGGGCTCTGGGGTGGCGCAGATTATCCCCTTTCCTACTTACTATTTTGGGACACATTACAAAACCATAATGGACCAATATTGTATCAATATTTACAAAACATTAATTGGTCAATATTTTCCACAATATTGAAATAATTTAGCCAATACCTATGTAAAATTGTTCACATTTCAATGTTGTGACAATATTGTACATTAATATTCTACCAATATATTTACAATGAAACGCCAATATTGCACCAATATTAAATGCTACATGGGACTTCACTGTATAGTTTTACATCTTCATCTTTGTTAGCAAAGAAGTTATGAATTTTTAAAATTTTCAACTTCAAACATTCATTCCCCTTCCCCTATGGGAAATAAAGTAGTGCCAATAGTTTTACATGAACTATATGTACAACATTTCAAAAAATTAAAAAAATGCTCGTAGCAGATTTTGAGAAAATCGATTTTTAATTTTTCACAAATTTTGAGTACCAATAAATTGACCACGTTAAATTTTTGTTCTTTATCAATTATAAGTAAAAGTTCTCGTCATCCTTTGCCTAAAATTTTCAAATTTTAATTAAGTTAAATGGTCCTTGAGCTAGACCCTAAAAAGTAAGAACTTGGAGAATTGCTATATTGGCCGCCATTTTGAATTTAGAAACAAGCGAACAACGACATTTTACTTGTAACCATCTCTACTAACTTTTCACAAAGGGAAATTGGTTTGTGTTAAAATTTGTATGTTTGCTCCCAAAATAACGGCCCTAGTTTGGGCCCTTTTGGGCCGATTTTGATGAGAAGCTTGTTTTAACGATAAAGTTTTTGATAGGCCTTAGCATTAAATTTCATCAAAATCGGCCTAGTAGTTTAGGCTCCACAGAACGCACTCATAGACAAACATTTTTCAAAGATGGTGGTTTTGGACTCAGGGGGGCTCAAAACGTCGAGATTCCTCAAGATCTTCGATTTTTTTCGATTACATTACTTTCCCTATGTATATAATGTATATGGACGGGAAATTAAAAACAATCGAATTTTATTAACAATGAATTGAATAAAATATAAGGGTTTAAAATAATAACACATAACATATTTTTTTACTTGTGCAGGGTGAATTCGTCTTGGTCTAAAGCAGTTTCCCCACCAGCTGCTTCACCCCCTTCTTTGTTTCACACAAATCTTGGAGTCTCTCGTACAGGACTGTCCTGTCCACCTCATCGCCCGTTGAAGAGTTGAAATCACTGACGATGTGTAAGAGCCTAAACAGTTCTTCCTGTATACCATAAACTGATTATCCTCGGGGGGTCCCTGAATGAACAGGCGTTATTTCCTCTACAACGTGTTCACTAAGGCTACTTACTTAGATCTACGAGTATCTGTCCAGTATTGAGAATAAAAATCGCTACCTCCCCATAACATCATTTAATGTGAAGTATTGAAGTGATTGATTGAATGCAACGTTTGCGACATGTTTCGGGTTTAAACTAAACCCATTTTCAAGAAAAGAAATTGAAATTACATACATACATGTTAATAGATGGCAAGTTGGGGTATGTTACTCACCTAAAGGGAAAAAACCTTTGTACTAGTAGATAATGTCGAGAATCACACAGTATTAGGTTAAAGGGGGCCGGCATGGGAAACCCTAAATTGGGCCAGAATGATTAAAAATGATGACATGGAGTAAAATTATGGACAACTAGATGACAGCAAAAGTGAAAAGTGAATGAAATGACAGATCTACGCAACTTCACACCCCCTTTGTAAGGATCGAACCTCTCTACAATGTTTTATCACTTTTATCTGTCCAGTCCGTACATTTATGTTCACTCCATTATAAACCATAAAATCCAGCGCTAGTAAAATATCGACTGAGAGCATTGGTATGTATACAAGATGAATTGGAATAACCTGAATAACCATATCCAGTTCAAAGCGGAAAAAGCAAGTAGGGCCTTCCGGCATAATTGGAATACTTTGGGGGCTTTAATGCAAGAAAAATGCTCGTGCATAGCATAAGGAACAAAATTGTGAGAATTTCCATTGACGGTAGAGACGCTCTGCAGACACTACGTCATTACAAAAGTACCTCTATGAATGTCTAGAGAAGCTGACAAGCAGTAATACCTTCGAGCTCCTCTTGAACAAAAGCCAATGATCCAGAACCGATTCTTGCACTTACAGTATCAACTGTAAACAACTTAATAACTCAATACACCCAAGCCCAGCACATGGATAGGTTGAATGTTAGATTGTCGCCCACGAGGGAGGCCTTCAGCACAACATCTCGCAGCTTGTGAGTATACTTTCTGGGCGCTGTAAATTAAACAAGCACATACACCGCATGGGTTTGGTCGAATCACCATCCTGTAGAGGATGCTTGACAGAAGACGAGAGTATCCCTTACTTGTCCAACTGAGATCCATTTTGGGGGTATCCTGGCCGGACATCGCCGCTTCCCTCCCAACATCCTCAGCTTTATCTGACGTGTGAGATGGCTTGAGTGACGTTGCGAGGTGAAACGATTCAAATCAGGGAGGCAGCACAAAGGGCCCGAATAGGTGACCTATGTGCGAGTGGACTTAATCCACCCTTTCATCGTAATCAAGAATCCACAAATCAAAGCCCTTGTAGTTATCAAACGGCAAATTGAAAACTCACCTGGGGTGAGTTCAGTTAGTCGACTAACTGAACAACTACCTTGTCTTACCGATATGAGCTACATTTGGTGTGCAGTTAACAGGTATCGATATGGGTGCGTGCACGGTCTGTTCCTATCTTCTTTACTATAAGGGAATTAATAAACGGGTATCCAGGTGCTGAAGGTCAAGGGGGGGGGGGGGGTTCTGTTTAACAACTTTTATCAGTTGAAATCTCGTGTAAGTATTTTAGTTTTTGCCAAATGGTTGCTCTGGCTCTGGCAAGCTCGTCTACAAGCAGGCTCTGCACCTTGGTAAGTACCTCTGCATGTTCTTGTGGGTGAAGGTCCTATGCCACCACATCAATGACGCATACGTAATGACTGATTTTAATCATTCCCATCATAGGGAATTTGTAGCTTTGTTCGCAATCTTCTTCAGTTAGGTTAATCCTTGTTCTAACATAATGCCCAAGTATTTTACTTCTCCCCATACATACGCCGTACATAACAATATTTTAGTTTTCTCTGCCCTTGTCTTCTTGGGAAAAGAATAAGGTTTATTTTCCTCGGATTAACAGGCAAGCGCTCTTCTCCGCAACGTACTTCCACTAGATTTAAATCAGGCAATTCTATTTTGACCACAATAAAATTGTCATGGAGGAGCAATCAACACACACTGCAGAAAGCAGGTTATGAAACTGAATGACGAACGTGAATGGGATGAGGGTGAAAAATTGATAAAACAGCGAGAAATGGTACCGTGCATGAAACCAAGACCAAAAATTAAAACTCAAACGAAATAGATAAAGAGTCAATTGAGAAAAAGGATGTTTAGGTGAAATGACGAATTTCTTTACCTTTTCTACAAAAGTGTAAGATCTGTGCCAATCTCCAGCTTGGAGGCACAGTATTTTATTTCCTCACTGCCTTCAGACACAGCTAGATTGCTGTACTACCGAGGTTCCCCCAATTCAAATGGGAACACACCCAATGGAATCGAGGAAAGGGGAAACAATTGCATGGAGGATGAAGAAAGGAGGTGTAGGCTATGTGACGAGATATACCACATGCTGAGGGAATGTAGAGAACTGAGAGGAGAAGATAGAGATGGATGAGAAGTGCTGGTGGAGGACGGAGAGAGCGCAGAATGGATGAAAGAAGTATGCAGAAGAAGAGAAAAATTAACGGGGAAGAGATAAGATAAGGACAAACTGTAATTACAATGTCATGTAAAAGAGTTTGGGTTAAGTGAACATATTGTAAGGTGCAAAGCACAAGGCAGTGAAACGATATTAATAATAAAAAAAATAGTACCGATGGTATTTTACTTCTACCACGATCATCTTCTAAGAGACCTGGTCGTAGGTATATACACTGTATACTGAAAGAAGTACATATATATTTCCTTGCAGATTGACGTAAGAAAATAACGGTAAATGTAAAAATATAAATCGAAGCTCGTTACCTTTGATCGGTTCGGTAATGATCAATAATACCTACGGTTTTGGACAATTTGCAGTTTATTTAGGAAATGGCACAAATATAACTGTGAAACTTGCAAGGTTATATCAATTTTGTTCTAAGGTTTAACAATATTGATAATCCCTGTGTATATATAATTTGTGGTTTCAAAAATTGAGGAAAGTGTAAGATGAAAGTAATGACATATATACGATATTTATTATTAGGATTCTGTTTCGTATAGAGAATGATACCTACTAATTGAAATAATATAATTCTTTACAATTATTATATACATATATTATTTATAATAACAAATATATTATGCAAATGAAACGGCGTTTTCCTTGTAAATATTCCTTGTTACATGTGGAAAATATTTAAATTTTGTTTTATCAGATATTTCAGTTTTATCATTAGAATCACGCAAACTTCGGCCTTAATTAACTTAAAAGCTACGACGATATTAGTTTTTATATGAAGCTTATATCCTTTCCATTATTATTATTTTTAAGCAGTTTCGTGATATTATCTTTTTGTATAATCACAGTTTATTTACGTAACGCCATAATATAACAATTAGTTTTATTTTCAGTTTCATTCGATTTTTTAACACAAAAGATGTTGAAGGTTTTGAATAATTTATAATCGGCTGCCTCACGTTTATGAGGTGGGATGTATAAATGGGAAAAATTTAAAGCTGATCACCTATAAATGCACGAGGCAGAAAGAATCGAAAAACTATCAATGTCAATAACGATCGGGAAAGTTTAATCAGTCGTCGATAACAATCGCCGTCATTTAGTGAATTGCCCCTGGAAAGTTGAAATATAGAAAACCGTGCACAACATGTATCCGATGAATACTTATAAAGGGCAAGGCGATCAAACGATTATATTATGAAATAGTTTCTATACCAGCGTGGTCAGTGGTCACTCCGAGTCTTCCTTTTGCAGTGTCAACTTCAATTTTTTGGTTGTCCCAATAGGTCACTATTCGAAATTTTCACATCGCTTTGAATTCAAAAATGTCTTGTGCTCTTTCTGGAAATGTTAAAGTCCTCCAAAGAGCTAAGAAGACATGACAGACAGAGAATATCACTATGCAAGACACAGACAAATTGACATTTTCGTACGAAGCTGAGTTAGTCATCACAGGATTCCAATACTACTCTGTCCCCAGAGAAGCGTAAGCTACTCGAGCAATATAAAATATTTTGCCTGAACAGACTTCTACCACATTCACACTGAAGGCCTTAACTTGAGTATTTGCCTTCCTTCCATCACTTTCATTCGACGCCAAAATGGCGTGTCTGGTTCATATACTGAACATTTGGGGAGAATACCGCAACAACAAGTCTAAGAAAGATAAACAGAAAAGTCAGATGAGCACGTGTCCTCAAATGAGCTGATGATGCATTATTAATTCTAGAGTTATTATAATGGCCGTGCATTTTTACTCACAATTCAAAATTGAGCTGATAAAACTAATTTTCAAAAAACTCTGTACAAATTTTACGCATTGTTAAGCTTTGGAAAATTTGAACATAATCTTCATTTTACCTGCTGAAAGGAAGGCAAAGGGAGCGTAAATTGAAATTAGAGAATACTAACCATTTTACGCAATGAACAATAAGGCTTGGAAAATTTGAGACACTCGACCACCGTATCCACTCATCTAATTGTCACAAATCGGTTTTTTGCGGATCATGGGCCCTTAGCCCAAAGTAAGATTTTTGGTTATAATCTAATTTGCGCACGTGCGTATCGATCCATGTATCCGTCATTTTTCTATGACGTGAATATGATTCGAAAACCGTAAGAACTGGAGGCCTAAATTTTTGCATGACACCATGGACCGGGTCAAGGTCACTTCCGACTTTCAAGGGGTCAAAAGTCACCATGTAAAACAGGGACTTGGGGATATTACACGTAGGGCCTATTTGATAAAGCTCCACAAGCTGAACATTTTTCATATACAGGGTTTTTCAACTAAGAGTAGCCACCCTTTATAACTTTTAATAAAATCAAAATTTGAAAAATCGGCGATACCCGTCTATAATAATATCAAGAGGGACACTTTTTGACATAAGCTTGAGATTTCATACCTTAACCCCCTGGGTCCTTTAAACAAACCCTTAATTTTTTTAATGGCAACTTGGGTCATGTGATACGCCATTTGAAAGGTCATTTTATATCTTGCATTACAACATAAAAATATTACTTCTCTAAAACTTTAAATTAAAATATCTCACAAACCATTTGAACGATTTTAAAATTTTAAACGCAGTAATGCAAGATATAAAATGACCTTTCAAATGGCCTATCACATGACCCATGTTGCCATTAAAAAATTAAGGGTATGTTTGCGGGACCCAGGGGGTTAAGGTATGAAATCTCAAGCTTATGTCAAAAAGTGTCCCCCTCGATATTATTATAGACGGGTATCGCCGATTTTTCAAATTTTGATTTTGTTAGAAGTTATAAAGAGTGGCTGCTTTTAGTTGAAAAACCCTGTATGTATGTGTTAACTTGCCTCAGTCCCACAATATGTCCAAGAAGTAGAAAGGGCATGGACGAAGCTGCAGGTATGCGGCTTGCTAGGCGATAATAGTATTGGGTTTAGAAAGGTCGAAACCACTTGAGATTATCTGGTAAGAGAATAGCGAAAGAAATTAGTGAAATATCAGCTAATGACATTGATTCTTCTGAATTTCATATCTTCACTGACTTGTCAACTAAGTGATGTTGGTAAAATTGTCGGTATCACAAAGAAAAAAAAAGGATGCAAACAGGGAAAAAACCAAAAATCAGAAACAGAAAGGTGAAAATGGAAGAAGGTAAAGTATAGCATTCGTATACCTAAACAAATCCTACGCAATTCATCTTCTTTCTCCTTTAAGATTAGGCATTTTGTCTGTTTTTCTTCAACATTAAATCCCTAGGCCATCGGAGCATTTCTTCCTCAGTGAGAGTGTTGTTCTCCTTCCCACTTGCTCTTGACAATTTTATCTACCTACTTCTGTCATTTCACTAATGTGGCTTAACCCATTCATTTATTTCATCCACTTTGCATCTATGTCTTCGTCACTCGATACCATGTCCACTAGGCTTTTGTTCATAATTTTTCTCAACACCCTCATTTCAGTTGTTTCTAATATCCTTTGTGTTTCATTAATTTCCACAGTTATTTCAGCGGTGTATGTCATAATGGGTCTCATTTCAGTGTTATCTATCCACCTCTTCACTTCCGCTGTCAAGAATGTTTCTCTCCAAACTGGGTCGTTAAGACGTTCTGCTCCTAAATTTGCTGCTTCATCTATGTTTCCTCTGCTGTATATTTTTGTGAGGAATTAATGTAAGTAAATTGTTGTTAGAGTTTTTGATGGAATTTGATAAAATTTTTTTCATTATACAAGTTATCCTTTTAATAAAAATACAAAATTTGTAAAAGTGCAGATTTTAGAAAATTGAAAAATAATACAATATTGATGGGATATTATTAAGAATTTTGCATTGAAATTCCTATGATGTAACCAGTTACCACCAATCAGCTATCTCACCCTTTATTTGACAGAAATGCACTCCGAAGAAACTTAATCAAAGATTACTTAATGGTGAACTTTCCTATTCTACAATGCAATTTTATTGCTAGAAATACTAATAAACAAAACCTACTTTTACTATTGCAACATACTCATTAAAAACCGTACTATATGCATTTATAAACAAAATTAAGATCAGCAGTAAAAATTTTGCTTTTAATCAAATTTCATACCGCTATAACGGAAAAGTTTTATGCCCTAAATAACCTAAAATATTTTGATTATAATTGGCGAATGTATTTATTAAGAATCTGTACGTATAATTCCACACAACGTTAATTTAATTGTTAATTAAAATACAAGTAGGATCCAATATGAAATTTTTATAATTTATTTAAATGGCTGTAGTAAAAATGTACCATATTTGCACGCAAATGATTCAATTACTTATGCACAACAAAAATTCAAACCTTTACTTTTATGTGTACAATAAAAGGAAAAGGATAAATTGTGCATTGAGGACCTGCATAAAATTATGAAATTTATTGTGTTTGTCAATCGAAAAAGAAAACAACTTATTTTAAAATCAATGACCACACACACAACCCAATAAGAATAACATTTCGAGTAGAAAAAGCTCTCTACAGGGTAATAAAACGAGTGTTTTATGCTTAACAAGAGAAAATTTTGCAAAGAAAAATATTAATAGACAATCATTATTAAAGGCCATTAAGGTTCATCGTCCCACTAAATCAACTCCATTTTAATTGCGTGTTTTTGTAAAAGAATAGCACTTGATCGAATTTAGAAAGTTAAATTTATTGAATTTCCAGCATTTTCATTTCATTTTTAAAATTTTCCAAATTTGAAACCTTCTACGAAACTGTTTCAAAGGATATCCGAATTGGGATTGTCAAACGATTTTTATTCTATAAATGTAACAATGTAGGGGAGAGGGGGTTAAGATGGGGACGCTAAGGTTTTAAATTCCTTAAATAGGTAAATTTATAGTTTAATGACCTGAAAGAATTCATACTCACTTGTCATCATCTGCAGTGTCATAATAAAAATTGATTTGCCAGAATTTTGATAAACGAGTCATTTACACCATCTTGCCCCTTATATGAGGCAAGATGGGGTACATTGCTGTGCAAGATGATATGGATTTTATATGGATTGTTTTACTAAAAAAATACAAATATTTATAAGAACATGACTAGCTTAATCATCGTCGTCGTCCTCGCCTCGCCAGCACATGAACAATGTGCCCACCTTTTGCAAGCAATGCACATGACCCAACCTTCTGTCGACTGTGAATATTGATAGTCACAATTTACCAGCATCATCAGCGTCTGACTCCGATTAAGTCGAAACCTGTCTTGGTTGTTTTGTTTTTCTGAAATACTTTTGGAAGTGATATGCTTTTTGACAGTTTTGGTTTCAGATTTCTGGGAATTTTCGCGCTTCTTTACAGATTTAGGTTTCACCTGTTGTTCTTGCAATTCATTTTTGTAAGGGGACTCTGTTAAAATTGCAGTTTTTCCTCTTTTTCTAAATGTCCGTTTCTTATTCGTATTTCCAACATGTGGTATAGGCAATATTTGTTCTGGGGAAATTATAAATGTGATACTTCTTGCATCACTATCGCTTTCTTTGTTCCAGGAAGAACATCCTGGAGAATTATTTCATTCAGGATCAAAGTTTTCTTTGTTAGGAACTATGATGCGCATAGCTAAATCTGTGGTAGAAGATGGTTTGCTGCTTTCGGCGTTAACAACTAAAGATATGTTGCTAGTGAGACTATCTTCCAACGGAGTTGCAGGTTTATAATTAGAGGAACATGGATTGTTGGTAGAGGAAGAAGGTGGTGTGCTGCTAGTGGCTTAGAATTTATGGTATTGGTAGTAACTTCCAATGGAGTCATAGGTCTATCGGCCATACACCAGTTTGCCGAAAACCATTAATAACTGTTCTTATCGTAGCCTCTTTCACGAATGCGTTTCAAAACAAGTTAGTTGGTAACCAGGCGGCCTGGATTTGAGCGGAGCCAAATTGAGATCTCGACATGGTAGTAAGTGCTGAGTGTTTTCATATGTAAATGCCACATCCAGTGCCTGCAAACGGTCTGTGCAGTGAGGCGGATAACACAACAGAATAACGCCGTTATTGCTCTAGCAAATTCTATAAGAGCCAAAATTTTTGTATGCGTTGCATGACCGTCTAATAGTAGAAGCACAGGATTGTCTAACGATGCATGAGAAAATTCTACAAACTTTTTAAACCAACTTAGAAATGTAGGTATCACTTTGCATCCAACCACTCTGATGACATTCTGCCCATGTTCCCGGAAATGCGCCATTCAACAGATCAGGATTAATTCTTGTTCGAGGATCAACTAGCATGGGTGGCATATAATGTTCCAGGAGCGTTAATGCACGTTTCTGCGGTAATTGTTTAACCCCTTTCTGCTGATGAGAGACTACCCACCTGCCTTCTCCCCGTCCGGCAATTATGTTGGATTTTGACTTGGCAACAGTTGAAACCCCGGTTTCATCGCAATTAAAAATTTTATCTGCTGAAAATTTATATTTGTCCAAAATGCCTCCTAACAAATCAAAGAAATTTGTTACGACTACTCTGTTGAACCCCATAGCCCTAGCAACAAATGTAGGCTCTGGTTTTCGAAGCGATAAATCCGGATGCCTTTTCAAAAATCCTTTCTTCCAGTCTATGCCAGCAATTTTTTTTTCTGCTGAAAATCCATTCGTCTTATTATTTTTCTGAGTTAGTTGGTAAGCTAATTTTCTCAAGTCTAGTGTGGTAAGACCAACCTGGCCTCCATTGTCTTTAAATACGATACAAGAGTTCTTTCTTCTTCAAGAGTAAAATCGGTGGTTTTTGGTCCTAAACTGCATTTTACTGGTGGAGGCGTATCGGCTGTTTCTGCTCCCCTAAATTGCTTAACTTTGCGCTCTAATGTCGATTGTGGGACGTGATATTCTAATGCAGCCTTCCTGAATCCCATTATTTTTTGCCATACTTCATCAATGGCTTGCCGCATACTCTCTTCTGACCATCCTTCACGATCTGTTTTGCGCACCTTGCACGTACGTACGAACCATTATCTGAATATTCTAAATAAATCACAGCAATTTTAGTAAACTGGAAATTTAATAGTCAATAGTCAAAAATTTTGAAACAATGTGTAAGTTGGTATAAATGCTAATTTATAGCAACCTGGGGCAAGATGGGGCCAGTCCCTTATCAATAACTTCATCATGCCCCATACGATTTTTAAGGTAAAACACGTAAAAATTAAATTAAGAAACTATTTATCATTAATTAACTTTATACCAAAATAATCCTAGAACCATGCTGTAGATGCTAGGCTTAACCAAAAATATAAAAAAATAAAACAACTTTGTTTTACTCACCTCTAAAATATCCAATGAAATTATGTAAATGATATCGAAAACACAAACGTGGGTGTAACCCAATATACAGTTGATTGTTGGTTCACGTCTGTGCTATACCTTACAGAATTCATCAGATCATAAAATTAGATAGATCGAGACACGGATACCGTTGCTATTGAAAAAACCCATCTTGCTTCATGTCCCCATCTTACCCCCCTCTCCCTACGTAATTGTTTTTAATACAGCTCCCTCTCTCATCTGATGCTGCAATTCCGTCTTAGGAAACCTTTTTTGGCTGCATACGAAAGCGTTCGTGAACCAAGACTCCATCGTCGTCCTTTTTATGCTTCAAAATGGTGGATATCACTTTGGTGCCTGATTTGGTGCGATTGACAGTGCTTGACCACACTATACTTTTTTACCGGTCCCGTTTAGTGGGGACGTTTCGACGAAACGAGCAAAACGCGTGGCTCTAAATGTGACCGTCCACATCATCCGGTTGCACCATACCGGCGGGAGGCCATGTGTTTTGCTCGTCCCCTCGAAACTCTCCTACTGAACGGGACCGATAAAAAAGCATAGTGTAGTCGGGCACTAACTAAGACGCAGTGTAACAATCTGCGTAGGTCTCGACGTTAGTGCGAAATCCACCTTACTTACACTTACAAAATGTAAGGTGGGCGACATGTTATGAGCTAAACTAGTTCTCACATCAATATTGAAGCCTCTTCTTCAAGTTTGGCTTAGTTGGCACTTTTGAGTAATGGCAGAATTATTTAAATATACATACTTGATTACCTGTTTCTAATGTAAAATTAAACCATGAAGGATTCAGAACTAAGTATTAATTACGCCGAAAAAATCCTTAACGTATAAAATGGCTCATTATAGGCAAGACAATAATTATTATAGAAAAGGAATGCGTTGAGGGCATACCTATCTATCTATAGCGAATCGAAGTTTACTGTGTTCTTTAAGAAACTTTCCGCCAATAATGTAGTAGATCCTAGTGATAAAACTGACAGATATAGAGGTTACACGACACAATGTTCGTGTGTATGTCAGAGGTCGCGTTATCGTCTATTCGCAAAGAAAATAGATCACAAGGAACACATAAAGTACGGGCGTAATTTATCTACGTGCAATGTTTGTAATTTGATCTTATACAGTATAAATATGTACATGAATGTAAAAAGTTTTTATGTTCTTCAAATTATGACTGACATGAATTCTTCAAGAAGAAAACTGAAACACCCACTTACTGTCATGTAAGCGCCATTAGAAATGGTAAAATAATGCTAAGAACAAAATTACAAATTACTGTCAACCATCAGGATAAAGAAAATAATATACATCACCCTGTACAAACATTTAAGCTCCAACTACCAGTATCACAAGTACAACAGTTTCCTGGCGTTCATTGGCTGTAATCTGAATTAATGACACGTATATACACAATTGAGCAATAATATTGCAATGAAGGTTTATTGGCCACCAAAAGAAATCATGGCACTTAAACTCGCGAATTCTGATACGACATACCAAGTCTTTCAAAGATAACTAATGAAACTTTCATTAACAATTATTTAGCGGCATTAAATTATAGTTTGAAGGAACCTTATCTTGCGCTGTTTTACGCAGGAAGAACTTACCCCTTCTCATTTGTACACCTTTTGGGAACTACGAACCACAAAAAAATATTTCTGCAAGTATCCGAACTGCAGGAATAGCTATTATTGTTCTAAACTAGATGATGAAAAGGTCACTAATGAACATTTTGACAAAGTTTTTACTTTGCTATTTAGCAAACTATTTACTAGCAGAATCGCTAGAAACAGAAGAATTTGTACAAAATATTTATTAAATGGGTAGAGTAGTTGTTCCGAAAGTGAAAAGATATATAAATGTACATTAAGCAAGAAAAGGATATTCCTTGTGAAAATTAACGTCCCTTTAGTGAATAAAATTAATCTGGCTAAATGTTTAAAATTTGACCAATCAAAAATTAGAGACACCCTCAAAATTTAATGAATTTGTCTGTTTGACTCGCAGCCTTGGGGTGACCTATTTGTTAAAATATCAAAGTAACCAGTTTTAACAAATAAATTTTATAACGCGCAGGACGCTCCATAACTATCGAAAGTTGTTCAGTACATTAACGTCGTATGTAGTGTGAGGAAAGTAGAATTAAATCAATTTTGCAATTTTCAGTTATTAATTTAACAGGTGAACGTTGCTTAATTAAAGCGATGGGTTGGAATGGATTGGATCAAACTGGGGAAAAGATCACTAGGCTAACTTAGGGATACAAACATTCGTCGAAATTTGCTAATTTGTACCTTTTCTTGCATTGCAGTGGTGAGTAATTTTTTATTAATACCACACCATTTTTTGTTAGTGAACTTGGGTTCATGGTAACGAACCCAGAATGTAAAGGTTGTGGACAATGTTTTTATTGGGGTCCACTTCTAGCAATTAATTCTGTAGCAATTTTTGCAAATCTGAAAGGAGACGCAATAATTAAGGTGGAAATGGTTGATCGGTTTCAAAAATGTTTGCAAAACCCCAATTTTCTAAGAATTGCTATTTAACAAGTTGATCTTTTAATTACAGAAGAGTAATTGTTGTATTAAATATTCGAAATTTATAAATGTAAAATTCTCCAAAAATCGATAAATTTAACATCTGTTTGATGGCACAAATATTAAAGTAACCATCAGATGTTTAATTTTGATAATGCAGGACTGTAACTTGTACATTGACGGCATTTTGTAGTGCGCGAGTAATGAAATCAAATCAATTTTGAATTTAATCGTCAGCGCGCGTTCATGATTTTGCGTTTAAAAAATTTGTGCATTAGTTACTAATGTAACAGTAAACTTTCTTTAATAATTATCTAAAGTGATGGATTGGACCGATGGGAAGAATGTCACTCGGGTAAGTTTGAAATTTGCTAATTTGTACCTTTTGGAATTACAGACGGCGGGTATACAGTGGCGCAAGGTAAGTGATTTTGTCATTTACGCTGTATATTTTGAACTACTTTGGTAACAAACCCAGATATTATAGGTGCGTAAAAGATATTGATAGATATGTTCGAAATGTTATTTGAACGATAATGAATTGAAATGTTGCGAACCACACGTACGAACACTTACGATTTTGTTGCGATATTCTCTCCTTTTCCTGCTCATTTGAACTAAATAAAATTGAATAAATTCTTTCAACAGGAATTAAGTAGAGTTATAATTGTTGTACGGCAGATGGATAATTATTTGGTGAATAAAGGTTATACGTAGCTGCCAATTTTGGAGTTCATAAATTACATTATTTGTATTTATTCGTCGTAATATAAAAGTTTTGTGGACAACGTTTCGCCAATTTGGCTTTATCAAGTCTGTAACAAAATATGTAGGTTTATGTACAAGTTCACAAGAATATAATATGAGAACGGCTTTGAGGAAGGATTAATTTGTTTGTAACAAATTAATCCTTCCTCAAAGCCGTTCTCATATTATATTCTTGTGAACTTGTACATAAACCTACATATTTTGTTACAGACTTGATAAAGCCAAATTGGCGAAACGTTGTCCACAAAACTTTTATATTACGACGAATAAATACAAATAATGTAATTTATGAACTCCAAAATTGGCAGCTACGTATAACCTTTATTCACCAAATAGGAATTAAGTTTTTTTAGACTAATAATCGAGAATTGTTGCTGTAAAACTAATTTCCTTATAAGTTACGTGATTCAAAAGCCTATGCAGTCTAGTAGGTACGTATACTTATGTGAAAACTAGATACTACTCTATTAGTTGTGATCAATTAGTATTAATTAGAGTATAGAAATACCATAAAATGTAAATTTTATGAGAGCGCAGATACGCAATCTAGAAATTAAATCGTTCTGAGTAATTTACATAATTATGCTTTTGTTGTATTAATAAGTTGATGTAATACATACTTTACTCGTTGTAAAACGATCTCAAATGCACTGGTATTAAACAAATCGCACCTTTATTTTACGTATACATTATGTTATCATGTATAACCAAGTATAAAAATTCTATAAACTAATATCAGTAGAACGAATGCTGATTATTGGGTTCCCCATTATTGTATCGTATGGACACTTGCAGAAGTTGGGCTATTTTTAATTCAATAATGTACAACATCAACAGCAGAATCTTCAAATTCTCGATTGTTTAAATGAAAGCTACTAACTGTGGTGCCTGGTTGTAGATGTTGTTTATGTCGATCACATAGTAATTGTGGTAAGTGGCAAATTTGAAGAAGTTGTTTCAATTGTGGCACAGAGAGATTTAAATCTCGTGGAAACATTGTACTGAGAAGGAGACAAATCTAAAATATATAGCAATGTGCTACACAAAACTACAAGTTTTGGGTATTCAAACCACACCTGAAGATATCGAACAAAGCCACAAAGTGTCTGTGGGCTTGTTGACGAACATCTAGGAGCAAATGGGGCAAATCTTCAAGAAAGACCCACTGGATACACACTAGAATGATTAAACCAGTCATTCGGTGTACAGTTGGAGCAACAAAAAATGGGACACAATGCAAGGAGGGATCGTCACGAGTGGGACAATCGCTCATCTTCGACGAAATCTCAGATAAAAATCTCAGGATCGCAACTGAAAGGATAACCGGATCATTCCAGTAAAGTAAAACTCAATTAAATCGTGTGTTACACAGACGGCGCTGGAGTGTACGGAGCTTCAGAATTTCAGTAAGCCTAGGAGAAAAAGCGACCGTGTTCCAAGCTGAGGTATACGTGATACTAACAGCGGCTGCTTACTTACTAAAAGTGAACCTTCCTAAAAAGAAAATTGTTGCAAACAGCAATGCAGCGACTGCAGCAGTATAGATTTTTTTTCTGACATATTTGGGGTTAGGCCTTGAATGTACCCAAATTTTAAACCTATTAGGCAAGTGTAACATAGTTACGCTAGTTTGCGCACCTGGGCACACGGGAGTCGCAACCATGCAGACTGCAGAGATTGCGTTAATTGCAAACGAAAAACCACATATGGGAGTCGAACCGGCATGTGGAATTACATATCCCTAACACAGCCAAAAAGGAGATTGAAGCAAAAACTCACAAAACGCATTGGAGACATTCGCCGAAAATTCCAGAACAGAACCATTCAAAGATATTTCTCGAAAATTCAAATTAGCGGCGTCAATCTTAAATTAAAAGTAGTACGGACATAACACTTAGACGAAGATGGTCACCGTCTCAATAAACAACTGCACAATAAGGGACTATCCGATAGTACGTTATTCAGTTGTTGTGGTGAGGAAAACGAAACGCCATATCACTTCATCAGTCAATGTCAGGCATACACAAAGGGTAGGGGTATTAGGTACATGGAAATGAAAAGATCATGCAAGAGAAAGAAACTAAGATTTGCCCCACTAAAATCCTGAGAACCCTTGAGGGGTAGACAATAGCGAGGATGCAATGCAGAAACTACCCGGGACTACCTAGTAGGTATAATAATATACACCGTGTCCAAGATAAGAATGCACAGCATGGGGATCTTGAAAACGGTAGAAGATACAGGGTGGCTTAAATTAGAAAAAAGTTGCGCTATTTAGTGTATGTTCACATGCTGGCCGCAAAAGTTCATTATTGTTTATCGTTTTCAAAATTCTCAAAAAAATGTGATTTTTTGGATTTTCGTTTCTTTTCATTTTTTTATTTATTTTAACTGATATTAAAAAACTACCGGCACTTTCTCATTGCCACTTTTTAAGCTCTACAAAATGGCGTGTTCAAATTTTTAATCCGACGTTTCGTATCCGAGAAACCATCATCAGCTTTATTTTTTTATATGGCCTCAAACAAAGAGACACTCTGTATTCGGTAGCATTATTCATTACAAATTCAACGATGTATCACAGATTATGGTTTTGAAGCCAAAAAATGGGAAAAACGTGAGTTATAAGGTTTTTTATTTTTTAAATTAGTAGGCGCTGGTACAATAACAGAAACACAATGTCAAAAAATTATAATAATTGCTCAAATAGGTTGCCATTATTTTCTAGACACAAGTATGCTCTGTCTACAGAAGAATTCAAAACATGGTCTAACATTTCTGGTGTGATTGTATTAACTGCTGCTAAAACCAATGCCAATAACTGTTCTTCATTTTCAAAAATGGCGTCATACACTTGGTTTTTTAAATAACCCCACAGGAAAAAATCCAATGGGGTTAAGCCAGGTGATCGGGCTGGCCAGGCTACTTCACTGTGAGTTCCAATGCATTTTCCAGGAAACCTCTGGGACAAATATTCTCGCACATTTCTTGAATTATGCGCTGGGGCACCATCTTGCTGAAACCAGCAGTTGTTAACCATAAGTAATGGTAATTCATCCAAGGCATTCTCCAAATCAATCTGCAGTAGGTCGAGATATCGTTCGGAATTTAAATTGTTGTGATAAATAAAAGGTCCTATTATTCTGCCACCCAAAATGCCTACCCACAGATTAAATCCAAATCGATGTTGATGCCTTGCTTCTTTTATTAAATGAGGATTGTCTGTTGCCCAATAATGTTTGTTACGCCGGTTGAAAATGCCATTGTTGGTTATCATGCTCTCATCAGACCAAATTACTTTAAAAGGAAAATTTTGATCTTCTTCACATTTTCTGGTATACCATTCACAAAAACTTGCTCGCCTTCTCTCGTCACCAGGTCTAAGACCCTGGAAAATTCTAAATTTATAGGGATGAAATTTATTCTTTTGTAAAACGAAATGGGCTGTAGATCTAGCTACTACAGTTGGACGTTCAATTAGTCTTGTTGATATTTCAGGATTTTCAACAACCATTTGTAAAACAGTAGTCGCCTTTTCTTCGTTGGATTGTTTTTTACGAGATACAACAGGTTTTTTAAATGAGCCAAATTCCTTTAAATTAGATACCAAACGTCTAAAAATGGATTTTTCAGGTTGTCTTCGTTCAGGATAATTATCAGAGTACATATGCTCAGCAGCTACACAATTTTTGCGGCACAAGATGTAACACGTCAACATATCAAATTTTTCTTCGTTTGTGAAACGTTCTCTTTCCATGGTAACACTTGTAAATAAATTAAAGGCACGAAGCAACAAACTAACGAATAAGTAACTTTAACAAGAACAAAAATTAAAACACTTCAAATTCCCGTAAAAACAACTTACACAACACCAAATTACGTTTTCAACAATAATGTGACAGATAAAACATAAATATTGCGATTATTCCAATGCCTACTTATTTAAAAAATAAAAAACCTTATAACTCACGTTTTTCCCATTTTTTGGCTTCAAAACCTTAATGTGTGATACATCGTTGAATTTGTAATGAATAATGCTACCGAATACAGAGTGTCTCTTTGTTTGAGGCCATATAAAAAAATAAAGTTGATGATGGTTTCTCGGATACGAAACGTCGGATTAAAAATTTGAACACGCCATTTTGTAGAGCTTAAAAAGTGGCAATGAGAAAGTGCCGGTAGTTTTTTAATATCAGTTAAAATAAATAAAAAAATGAAAAGAAACGAAAATCCAAAAAATCACATTTTTTTGAGAATTTTGAAAACGATAAACAATAATGAACTTTTGCGGCCAGCATGTGAACATACTCTAAATAGCGCAACTTTTTTCTAATTTAAGCCACCCTGTATCTTCTGCCGTTTTCAAGATCCCCATGCTGTGCATTCTTATCTTGGACACGGTGTATACCTCTTTCCTGCAAAAGTGTGTATCTATTACAAAAATTCACTGAAAATATATATCGAAATGGAAAATGCTAAATGCAATAAATTAATAAATAACAGCTGACAACCAAATAAGTTTTGATTTATTCTGTGATAGGAAAGTTTCGCCGCGCAAATGGCGCTAAAAGTAGTATTGGTTTAGGTTAAAGGCCAAATTGTTAGGAAAATTCAATTGTTTTTTGTTTACAGCATAAACATTTTTATCTTCTTCATTTGTATATTATGATTGCCATAAATTAATGTCGCAGGTCAACGAATTCTAGTACAGACTCAAAAGTTATTATTTATGTTAAAAAAAAAAGAAGTGGGTAGTAGAGGCTAATATACGAATTTCACTCTTAATCTGGATATTCGTGGGTTATAGCAACCTACAAGCACAATTCTTCCATATTTGTACGGAAATGTCAGCTCGATTTCCTTTATATCATCTGTCATTCGTTTATCAATCTCCGTTTCATTTTCATTTGACTGGTGGATAGGCAACTTATTGTCCATCAATAGTCCTTTTCATTGCGCGTTTCTCAGAGGGTCGTCTGTTTAATGTTGCAAAAATCTAATTTTATAGGAGAATATACAAAATGTTTTATGCGACCGACATATTTATAGATACAAAGTAGGCTCTTAGAAGCGAAGAGAACTTTTGGACACGAGATCGAGACGGCAGTGTCCAATTTTCAACCCTTTTGTGGGGTACCTCCCTTATTAATAAATATAGAAGCAAAACTATGCCACTTTTTCATGAAACTTAAGATACCGTTAATAAAATAGAATTTTCATTGCACTCGTTTTTGAATTACCTGATTTTGAAAATCGCCCATCTTCTAACACCACCCGTATCTCAATTTATTATACAATTTATTTTAAAAGTAAAAAGTGTTATTAGGGTAGCCTTTTGTGTAGAATTTGCAAAACAAGTTTGTGTCGCCGTAACTTTTTTATACGTACCTACGTAGGTACGAATTAAGGTTGTGTTTCTTTAAATGGAGCACCATGTATATTTACCTATATTAACTATTCAATTCGCCTTATTTATTTTTAAAACGTTCTTAATAAGCTACAATTTTCTTCAATTAAATACATTATATATCATAGATGGCCATACATGCCCTATGGCGTTAATAAAATTAAAAACAAAATACTGTTACCTGTGTGTGAAATTATAACTTATAATACATATAACTGTAACTGTTGAATTAAACATAAATTACATGAAACAAAATGAAAAATAACTCATCTTTTAAACAATATTAATAGTAATTGTTAGAGCGATTTACATTATAACACAGTACGTTCGTTTAGTAATAAAAATTGTCTATGCTGACCGATACAGTGCTTTCATTTTCTTCTTGTTCCCGTCGCTATTACCAATATATCTTTTTTTCGTTGTCATCGATTTGTAGCTTCTTTTGGACTTTTTTTAACTGCGTTTTGTGTTCTTGTTGAGCCGAACTTCCATTTTCTTCTAAAACAATGGAAGGTATTTAGATTTACTCCAACTACTACTACTACTACTGGTATTTAGATTTACTCCAAAGAACTGAACTTTCCACTAGGCTTTCCGACTGTATTCCAGTCAGAATTAGTAGGATTAACGCTTAGTGCAAGAATAGTATATTAAAGTATAAGTGGATACTCAGGTCTTTAAAATACGCGCGAGTTTTCAAGCACGACGGCGCAGCCGAAGCGCTTGAAATAGAGCAAGTGTTTTAAAGACCAGTTATCCACAAATATTTTACGCTATTTTTTTTATTGGCTCACTTTGAAATCTGGTATTAAAATGGAAATAAGAACTAATAATGTGAAATGGTTGAATTCCTAATGTGAAATCAGTATATCTTTTGTTGTCATGGAAATGAGAAAAACGAAAATTATTTTGCAATCTGTCATTTTTTTGACGTAACAAAGTACTCCTGTCAGATCAATACCCAATAAGAATTCACGTTTTTCAAATTGATGATGATGCCATGGCAACTTTAAAACACGCGCGTTTTTGAAAGCGCGATTTAAATACGCTATGGGGCGTGGTTTAAAAGGCTAAAATAGGACACCAATAAAAAAAGTTTTTATGCATAACATAAAGAACAAAACTAATAAAATTTCCTGTGAAAGCAGGGTTGCCCTGCGAGCACTTGGTCACTGTAAAATTATCTCTAGGTTGGTTTCTGAATCTCAGCATATAGCAAGCAGCAACACCCTCGAGCTCATATGGATTAAAAGGCATGTTGGAATGAAAGGTAACGAAAAAGACGACGAGTGGGTATGCTTTCTGGGTACTGTAAATTAAACAAGCACATGAACCGCATGGGCTCGATCAAATCACCATCCTGTAGACTATAGAGGATGCTACACAGACGATGAGACGGAGCACCACATACTTTGTTAGTGTCCCGTACTTGTCGAATTGAGATCATCCATGTTTGGGGTATCCTGGTCGGACATGGCCACAATTAGAACCACTTCCCCTTCCATCATCCTGAGGTTTATCTCATCAGGGAGGTAGCACAAGGTGCCCGAATAGCCAGTTTATGTGCGCGTGGACTTCTAACTATCCTCCCATCGTAATCCAGAACCTTTCAACGAGCCAAATGTTTGGAAAACTTATTGTACCAAGGCTGGGTTCAATTTCATTCGGAAGTTCCTTTATAGGTAGACAATTGTTCAAGTAATTGAAAAACAGCCTTAAGTGTCGATGGATCTGTTAATTCGTTATGGAAGGCTGGTATCAAAGATAAAAGTATTATGATTGAATAGAGATTTACCAGACCTTTTAAATGAGGTATGACTTGATACCTAAAGCCATTTGAAAAATTTAAGGGCTATCTCCAGTAGGGAAGGGGTGAATCTGAACTTTACGACATTATCGCCAAAAACTGTAAAAAGTTAAAAGTTGACGGGTTTCGGTCATTCTTTCTAACACGGTGCATTTCTGAAATATTAAAAGTGGGTCCTTCTGAGTAACTGAAAAATGGTGTGAGGAATACTCGCTGTTGATAAACCCGACAAAAACGGAGGTAGTTCTCTTCACAAATAAAAGGAAGGAAAAAAGTCAGTGAAGTATCTAGGTATATTACACTGAACTGGAGCAAGCACATCCAGCTTAAAGCGAAGAAAATAAATAGGACTTTCTGGAAATGTCGCAGCGCAATTGGAAGACTTTGAGGTCCATCTCCAAAGGCTGTCCTGTGACTGTAACCCGCTGTGATTAGACCTATGCTCTATTACGAAGCAATTTGTCTAGTGGCTTAGAACCAGACTCTCCACAACCATAGCACTTCTTAATCACGTGTAAAGACTAGCGTGCCTTGCGTGCGAACAACCCCCACAGCCGTCATTGAAGCGCTCCTGGGTGTGCCTCCACGGGATCACCACGTGAGAGAGCAGGCCACGCTGGCAGCCTTGCGTCTGAAAAATAAAGGGTTGTTGAACAGCACAGGTATTGATGTGGGCCACTCTCTGGGCGAGGCAGTCAAGCGACTGCCTATACTTGAAGGGCGATCTGACTGAACTTCCATATCAGCCATCCACTAGGCAAAATGTTGATTGTCTTTCAAGCAGAACTAGCAGAAGTAATGCTTAGTGCAAAAACAATTCTTATACACAGCATACAGAATAAAATTATCAGAATTTCCAGTGAGAGCAGAGCCGCTCTGCAGGCACTAGGTCAATACAAAATCATCTCTAGGCTGGTTTCCGAGTATCACAAAATACTACAGCAAGTGACAAGCAGAAATACCCTTGAGCTGGTATGGGTTAAAGGGCATGTTGGAACAACAGGCAACGAAAAAGCCGATAAGTTAGCCCGAGTCAAGATCAGTAGCCCGAGTGGCCTCAAAACAACTGTTTTATGGTCCAGAGCCGGCTCTTCCACTTACAGTATCAACTGTAAACAACTTAACAACTCATTTAACTCAATACACCCATCCCCAGCGCAAGACTAGCTGGAACTTGATATGAGACTGCCATCACGCGAGAGAGACCTTCAGAGGACCGTCTCGTAGCCTGTCGCATTTTTCCACAGGGCTATCAAGAAAGAACCTGCAGCTACTTGTGGGCATACTTTCTGGGCGCTCTAAACTTAACATGGGCTTGGTAGATTCACCATCCTGTAGAGGATGCTACACAGACGACGAGACGGCGCAACACATACTTTGTGAGTGTCCCGTACTTGTGAAATTAAGACGAACCATGGCCGGACACGGCTAAGATTAGAGCCGCTTCCCCGTCCAGCATCATCAGTTTTATCTCACGTGTGGGATGGCTTGAGTGACTTTGCGGAATCGAACGACTCTAATCAGGGAGGCAGCACAAAGGGCCCTAATAGGTAGTCTATGTGCGCGTGGACATCTGACCACCCTCCCATCGTAATCCAGAATCCAGAATCCTTCCCAAATGAACACAGTATGTAATTGATATCAAGTTATAGGAACAGCGAATCTTCAAGCATCTACCTATTGTTGGGTTACCTTTTACCTTGAAAGCTTCACTACCGGTAATTGACAAGGAATCCTTAACTTGACAATCATCGTAGCAACAACAGACCTACATTACCACATCTACCCTAAAAAAATAGGTTTGTTCGCTTCTTCATTTCTGCTTTAGAAAAGCGGGTACCAGGTTCGGGTTTCCTAAACGGGCGAAAGGTAAACAGGCTAACCTTAGATCACCCATTGTTATTGATTGTATTTCGGACTTCCATTGAATCGGTTACAATTGAGTTGGTGACCAATTACATCAAAGTTCAGAAATCACCTGAAACAAAGTATATCGGTTGTTTAATCAAACGGTTTAATATCATTTTTTTGTTACGTCATTAAGTTTGACTAACATTCATATTCATGGTAATAAACAGCAAAATTTTGAAGGGGTAGAACCAATTTCCTGATTCAAAGATAAATATGGGGTTGTGTGGCTGAAATTAATTAAAAAGTACACGGAACGCCTTAGCTCCTATTTCACGTAATACCACTACACAAAGACTTAAAATGGAATTACACGTAAATATATTCGCTATTAGCACGTGTGTAAAGAGGGCAATGTACGATGAAATTAAGCAATTGAGTAACTGAGCTTTTATAAAGTGGGACAAGTAACCCCTATATCTATGCAAAACATGAAACAGTTCAGTAAAAATGACTTTGAAACGGAATTATTTGTTTTTCTGTATCCCAAAACTTTGTGCAGTCATCGTTACCCCATAACAATTTAAATAATTATTAACGATAAAACTGCTAGAAGCCCTTAAACAATTTAAATACCTTAGTTATTGATTTCAATGTCACACCTACTAAGTGAATTTTTCCTGCCACTGCACCCTTATACCATTGATCCTATTCCCGCGGACGATAACCTTAAACTTGCTAGGTACATTTGTGAGAGTCCCTATAAAATTAAACTAGAAATTTAAAGCTAAGAAAAGTAAATAATAACATACATAAATTAGATGGAGACTAGTTTGTGTTTTGATTAATACCTGCATACGACTTACGAGCTTTAAAATAGAAGCGTAACTAACGTTTGAACTCCCACAAGGTATCGTTTGCCAAAGTATCTCTGTGAAAATTCGATTTGGAAATTTATTAAAACAAATTAGAAGAATTTGTTTGTTAATAGTTTATTTTGATATTATACAGATTTAACAGCGATTAAATGACCTACTCCTCATCGTTGATTCAACTCGATAAAAAGTTCATCAACGCACCCCTTTTAAAAAGCACGCAATTTAAATCAAATTAATTTGAAAAATGTATACAACATAAAATCGTCAACCGGTGGATGTTATTCAAGGTTTTTCGCATAAATTGGCTTCGTTTCATGAATTCGATCTAAAAAATATTAGATAAATGTATCGTTTGTATTTGTCGTTCTGTCGTAAATGGTTATTAATAGATAGTTAACAGTCAATGAAGTTCTTTCAGGAAAAACATTAAATTCAAACAACGTCATTTTCCGTTTGGCATTTCGCCCCGTCCTTCCTGTACATTTATCAAAAGCTCTTTGTGGTAAGCGTCCGCAATCTTGTTGTATAGAACAAGTTTTTACGTAAGTTATGACAATTTCTAACACATTTTCAGAATAAGAAATTTCAACAAATAAGGAAGTTGTATTTTTAGTGTCATATCATCCCTATTGCTCGTAGTTGTCGAAGGTTCCGTCTTCAGTGTCATCCCCTTGAGGTGATAGAAGGCTAAGCTGTACAAAGAAACCATTTTTGGCCTATTATTTGCATAAGCGTAATTATGTAGGATCTGCTTCACTGTACGTGCTTTGAACGAAGCATTGTGCTGAATGATGGTCATATACAGGGTGTCCCACTGCTCCGTAATCGGTGGATAACTCAATTTGGGTTGAAGATACAGAAAAAGTTTCAAATAAAACTTGCTTTGATTTGAATTGCGCATCTTTTAAAAATATTCTTATATCTACAGTATGTTGCATTTTCACGTGGCAGGAAAATGTCACTTTTTTTTAAATGGCACACCCTGTATTTTTTTCTCTTAATGTATCGGCCAATCATATTTATATCACGCCTGAAATTTTTTTTTAATATCGGATGTGCGGTTGCCAAGTTATTAATTATTTTGTCACAATTTGGTACAATTCAAGGTCGGACTATAATATTCATAACAAGTTATTTTTCAAAAAAGGAAAAATTTATTTCGTGAATAATATTACCCTAATGTCGTGTTACTCTACAAAAAAAAAACTAAGTGATTAATTTTATACCGAGTGTTTAAAATGAGAATTCAAACTTTGTGAACTTTAAATAGAATTTATGCGAATATTTTAAATGGAACACCCTGTATTTTTATTTACCATCAAATTCTCGACAAAAAACCCTATTCAACGGTGTATTATTTCCTGGTATTATTTTTTGTACTTTTGTTAATATTTACGATTTTTAAAATTTCACGTAAAAAAAATTTATTAAAATTAATTTTTATTTAATTATTATTACAAAATACCGTTTAAATAGTTGTTATCAACGCAAAAGAACAAAACTCAAGTCCTGTGACTATCTTGTTCTAAATAATTAAAGCAAAACAACAGTCAGAGGTGCGTGCGAGAATCGGACTTACTGTACCCTAATAAAGTAGAGGAGGCCCTGTTCCTTGGCCGCCAAGGTCACCGGACCTTACCTTTATGGATTACTATCTTTGGGGAACTGTTAAATCTCAAACAGCTGCCACAACACGAGATGGCATGAAAATTTGAATTCGAGAGCGTTTCAACCGATTATTCCTATGACTTTAAACAATGTGAGATTATTTCGGGTTGGGCTTCAAAAGTGCATTGATCAAAGTGGAAGACATTTATTTTAATGAGAGATATTGTATTTATTTTCTATTTTAATTTTCGAGAAACACCGTTTATTAAAAATTCGAGAAATACCGTTTACTAAAAATTTTGTTTTAATTATTTAGAAATTAAGATAGTCACAGGACTTGAGTTTTGTTCTTTTCCGTTGATAACAACTATTTAAACGGTATTTGGTAATAATAATTAAATAAAAATTAATTTTAACAAATTTTTTTACGTGAAATTTTAAAATCGTAAATATTAACAAAAGAACAAAAAATGATACCAGGAAATAATACACCGCTAAATAGGGTTTTTTGTCGAGAATTTGATGGTAAATAAAAATACAGGGTGTTCCATTTAAAATATTCCTATAAATTCTATTTAAAGTTCACAAAGTTTGAATTCTCATTTTAAACACTCGGTATAAAATTAATCACTTAGTTTTTTTTTGTAGAGTAACACGACATTAGGGTAATATTATTCACGAAATAAATTTTTCCTTTTTTGAAAAATAACTTAGTTATGAATATTATAGTCCGACCTTGAATTGTACCAAATTTTGACAAAATAATTAATAACTTGGCAACCGCACATCCGATATTAAAAAAATTTCAGGCGTGATATAAATATGGTTGGCCGATACATTAAGAGAAAAAAATACAGGGTGTGCCATTTAAAAAAAGTGACATTTTCCTGCCACGTGAAAATGCAACACACTGTAGATATAAGAATATTTTTAAAAGATGCGCAATTCAAATCAAAGCAACTTTTATTTGAAACTTTTTTCTGTATCTTCAACCCACATTGAGTTATCGACCGATTACGGAGCAGTGGGACACCCTGTATACTACATCAGTACTGTGTCTCTCCTCCAACAGTTTAGTGGGAAGACTGCAAGGTGTATATTTTAATATTCCCGATAGTAAGCTTTCTCTTCTGATAAGTTTCTAAAGCGGTGTTGCTATCATTAAATACACACCAGGTGTCGATTTGAAAACTTGCCAGACCTCATATCTTCGAAACTATTAGAGGTAAGTAAAATTCCTCGAAAACGTTTCTAGAATATTGAGGGGGAACCAATATGGCTCATATAGAAATCTTCTACAACTCACCCCTTTGGTTCCAGCCACCCTCACCTCTATTTTTTTAAATTGCACTACCCCATGTCTAATACATCCGTTATTGGAAAATCGATTATTTCTTAAGTAATACGAAAAATATGTTAGCATGAGGGCAAGAAACTCATTCATAGAAAGTTTATAGGAATTATTAGCAAATAAATCAACAACAAATTATGAAAATATTTACGTAAAATTTTTTTGAAGAATTGAGCACATTTGTTGCTGCTTTTTTGTCATCAGTATTTAATAGTATTTGCACTCTTATCAAATTGATGTATCCCAATATTATCGACGCGATTCAGATTACGTTTTACAGTGATGCTGAAGTTTGGGGTGAATCCATGGGCGCTCATAAGGAGGGGCAAGAGGGAGTAGTGTCCCCTCCCCCTGGACTGGGGCTCTAAGCAGTAAATAATTTCTTAAATAAGGAAACTTTTAATTTAATTGAAACTAATTGTTCAATCTTCTCCAAATTTCACCCCCCCCCCCACCCATGGAATCCGCGGAGTCATCTTTTCAACGAAACTGAAACGAATTGGTTATCAAGCAACAGATTTCTAATTTATCATTTCAATCTAGAATTGATGAAGCAAGTTATCGAGCTTCTTGTGTCAAGGAGTCCGGTAGTTCGCTCAATGTTCTTCCCTCAAAATCAATTGGAACTTTCCTGAAGATAATAGGTACCTACATTTAGAATTGCAGCAGCAATTAGGATAGGAAGTGATATTTTTGTACCATTTCAATGTATTTGTGAAAGTGATGTTAAGTAAAGGGGACTTCATGGCCTTTCTTGTTCAAAAGGTGTTGGAAAATGGGCTCGACATTCTGGTCTAAACGAGCTTATAAAGAACGCATTATCAACAGCACAAATTCCATCTATTCTGGAACTGACTGGTATATGCAATGGGCTCATGGAAGAGCCTTGGTTTGGAATGCGACAGTTAGTCTTATCTAAACGTTTTGTATAGAGAAGCTGGTCGAGTTGCCACAAAAAGAAAGCTCAGAATGTACTAGGAAATTTCGAAGGACTACATCTTTCAGCCAATTTCAATTGAATCTCATGGTCCTATTTGTGAATCTTCATTAACTTTTTCTAAATGATTTGGGACATAAATTAATTGCTGCTACAGGAGAAGTAAGGTCAAAGTCTTTCTTGTTACAATGGATAAGTATTACTTTACAGCGAGACAACGCAGCCCGTATTATGAATGTTATTCCACCATCTAAAACGATGGAGGAAGTGTATTTGCTACAATTTAATTATCTAGATGTGTGTAAATACGCTCGTAATAAAAATTATTTTTATTTTATAACGTGCCATTAAAAAAAACGTCTATCAATAAATTGTTTTTTCACTGATCACATTCTTTATACTTTTTCTGGAATACCTGCGCGTTGCGTTCCTACAACTCGACCATCCTGTCCTCCGATGAATTGCTGACGTCCAACCATCGTTTCATGTACTCAGCAGATGTTGTGGTCCGATAAGGACCATCATGCGAGCGATATTTTACAAATTCATATGCAACTTGCCCTTTACTTGTACATGTACTCGATGTGACGCAAGTCCAGCTGGTCATAGTCTGCCGTTAAGGTTTTTCTACTTCCCCAGTTACTGCAACTTCTTCGTAAAAATGGAGGGGATCTTCCAACTCCTTCACTTTGGATTCCATCATGGCAGCCTCATTCAACCAGATTTCCTCCCGTTCACGACTTCCTTAGGCTCTTAGAGCGCAATTTTAGGCCTCAATCGCAGTCTTTCCATCTTCCCTTTGCATGAATTGGGAGTATGGTCTCATCTTCATTAGCTTCCTCATTTCCGATGCCAACAATATTTTCAACTACTCCGATTCTTAATATTTCTGGTAAAGTCTTCGTAATTGTTATGTGTCATTTCTCACAAGGGTCACGCTACTTTCGGTATCGACTAATGCCTTTATTTTCTTATCTAATAATTTAACTGTTTTGAAGTTGCTATTGATGGGTAAGATCGACTGGACAGCTGATGATGTATTTTGAGTTGTTCTACACTCAAAAGCACGGTGACCGAACCTATCACACTTAAACCACTTTTGAATCCTTTATGTTCACAATTCGATGAAATATGTCCAAAATCACCACAGTTGAAGTACATTTAATCTCTGTTCCTCGGAAATGCTTCATTACATTTTCATACTTTCTTCTTCTTGATGATTTCATAAATTGTCAATTTTTCATTTAATTATTTGAACGTTTTGACTCCAAACAAAACCACTTTTTTCCATCAATTACGTACTGGATAACAGATTCAGGCTCTAAATCTCCTTTATTTGGTATTTCCTTCATCGAAAAAAAATATTCTTCATTTCTTTTCATTTTACGGCTACTCAATTCTACTATATGCACGTCTGCACTACTAATTTTCGACGCAAATTCATCCGTTAATGCTCGCTTTAATTTCTTCTACGTCGTCAACCGGCTTTCTCCCTGAATAAACAATTTCGCCAAACCTGTCAGGCATCTTTGGCGTACCTACACAAATTTTTGAAGATCATTCAACTTTATTTGACGTTTCTTTATAATCGACAGGCCATTTCTTTATTGAGTAATTGTCATTTCCTGAAAATGATCGTATTGACCCTTCTAGATCACGAAATGGCAAATAAAACTTATAATCACTGCATCTTCTAGCCGTGCCATCGCTTGTGTCATCCTTGCCGTCATCGTCATCTTCTTCATTATCATCATCGCTTTCAACTCCCGTTTCTTCCGTCTTGGCTACCGTGACTTCTTTTTCTCCTCTTTGTACTTTAATCTCAATACGTCACAAATAAGTGTCAAATCACATGTAGTAAAGTTGTCGGCAATGTAGGTCGCCTTCTTCTTAAATCACCAACATCGTTAAAAATACCTACTTATCTTTCTTCCGATTAACTCGTTCTTACGCAACTTCGCCATCTTGGAAAAATTATGCGTCTCAACTCTACTTGCAATAGGTAGGTACTCGAAAATAAGCCGGCAATACCGCAGAATGTATAGTCACAATCCATGCAGATATTGACAGCTAAGCAACTCGCGCTCTCGTCAGTATTTGGATGGGTGACCTGTTCATTCTGTGGCTCGGTGTGTACGGCAGGAGGTAGTACAAAGGCCTATGTACGTGTGGACTTAGGTCCCATCCTTTATCGTAATTTACAATACTCGAAAACACACACTAAAATCCCGGACGGGCCCCGAAAACCAATTATTAACAAATAAGTCATTCAAACGTCGATCAGTTGTTTTTTCCAATGATCACATTCTCTACCCTTGCTCTGAAATACCTGCGGGTTGTGTTCCTACGGTATACACCAAAAACGAGACCAATTGAGTCAATAATTGGGGTCTTTCGGAGTCGTCAACGTAGATCGTATCTCTATCACTTTGCCGGTCCCCCTTTCCTGATCCATGGTGATCCTTTTAGAATATCACTTACTCCACCAAGAATCTTCTGTAATTAATAGGGCTGTAAAAATCCGCAAATTTTATGGATACGGGTATCAGATCCAGAAATATCCTGATCAAATAGATCTGAATACCGGATTTTTGTGGATCCGGATTGAAAATCCCAAGGTTAGATCAGGATCTACGGAATTGGGGGTTAAATCCGGATCCACGGCTCTACGGGTTTGTGAGTTAAATCCGGACATGCATTACTATTAATTTACATAGGATCCGATCTAATAAAGTCTGTAACCGTATCCGTATTTGAATAAATCCGTGGAGGAGATTACTAGATTACAGTAAGTTTCATTTAGTGATCCAGATACCTCCATTTTGAGATTCCGATGTATAAATTTTATAGGTATCACAAAGAATCACGAAGTTCATTTCATACATCAATAACCGAATTCACGTGTGATCCAATTTCGGATCCGGTTAATGAAATCCGGATCTACGGATCCAGATCTTGAGGATCCGAATTGTAAATGAGATCCGGAGAAATCTGGATCCGGCTATATGGCAGCTGGAGATCCGGAGAAGATCCGGATCTATACCGGATCTTGTTTTGGATCCGGAACCGTTTCACACCCCTAGTAATTATTTTTTTTACAAAGAATTTAACTATTTACAATTACCTCTATACAAAATGGATTCATGGAGCGATCAATGTAAGTAAACTTGAACATGACGAGAATTTAACCAAATAGTTTAATATTCTTTAAAAATATAAATGCGTCATATTATAATCAGGAATTATAAACATGCGTAATCTATATGATGTATGTATGCAAATGAAACCGCATCTATAGCCGAATTTAATTTGTTTAGGTCAAACAACTTATCGTTAATACTGAATTTCAGAACCGAAATAGCACATGTAGGTAAATAAGGTTTATAAATATAAACACTTAAGTAAACCCAAACATTAAAATGTACGTCAGATTCCTCTCTGCTGTAAAATATTTTGGATTGAATGGAAAGTTCCCAGTAAAAAAGGACAAACTTGTGGAATTGTACCTACTTATCTATGGATGGATAGCAGTACAATCTCTAGTTAATCATTGCTTAATGACAGACATATAAGATTAAAATTTATGAATTGCAGCCAATGCATATTTTTCGCACGAAGAAATATTTCTATAAATAAAAAAGCCAAATTTACATGAAATGGTATTTAAGTGTCTGACACTTGGGGAGCGCGTCATAAATATAAATATATTATAAGTACATGGTTTGGTTTTTCCAATATCGTACTTTTACTACTGTTCATTCTATTGGCACAAGGTTAAAATAAAAATACTCAATGATCCATACCTTGGAAACATTTATCAAGAAGAAAATTACAGGAAACCTCAGAAAAGGCATAAGTAATAAAACAAAAATAAATTATTGTATCTGAGTAATTCAACATTCAAAACTATACCTTTACAATAATTATAATGTTTATTACTATAAAGTTTATCATTTGAACATTTGAACATTTACGATTACAATGAATTAGAAGTACCCTAAGTATAAAATAATAATAAACATAGGAAAAAAGAAAAAGAACCTACAAAGATAGGACTGTGCGTGGCTTATGTAAAAAATATTTGATAGACAAAGATACATAGGTACATATAAACATGTAGATAAGTCCTTTCATTGTTAACTGGATAATGAAAGATGAAAAATGAAAGTATAATGGAAAAACTCATTAACTTAAGGAAAAAGACTATGTATTTCTGATCTGTTCGAATTTAGTAAAAAAAAGTTTTATTTTATATTTGAATTGATGAAAATTTGTACATGACTTGATAGCTGGTGGCAAAAAATTGAAAAATCTAGGAGTCTGGTATGGTAAACATGGCTTAGGTTACTAAAAAAACTAATATTTAAAAAAAATAACATAGAAATACGAGAAAATACAGTTGTCTGGAATCAAAGTATTTTGGATCCTGAATATAGTTGATCAGAAGGATAAGCAGTATTTTTATAGGATGATTTTAATAATTTTTTGTTGTAAAATTTCAATTTTTTAATGTTTACATTGTTGGTACAGCCCTATCCAATTATTCCATAACTTAATCTTGGCTCAATTAGAGTATAGTAAACATTTTTTAGAGATTCAAACGGTACAATATTTCTAAGAATCTTAAATTTGAATAAATAGAATATTAATCACTGAGCAATATTGTTTATATGTTTTTTCTATTTTAAATGTGCCAATAAACACACCCAGATACCTCATTTTCAATTCTTGTTTAATCAAGGTACCATCATCAATATGAAGTGTATTAAATGGAGGAAGTTCATTTGAATAACAACAGAATGAAACAAACTGTAAGTAACTTAGAGTTAAAGAAATTCTTTATGATCTTGAAGTCTTTTATGACAATTCCTTTTAAAGTTTTCCAATCTTGACTTTCATAAAATACAATACTGTCTCGTCCGCAAAAGTAATAATTTTTTGAAAAGAATGGGTCCTAAAACTGTACCTTGTGGGACACCATAAGTCAGTGTAAGTTCTTCACTACGAAAATCATCTACGACTACGTAGATACTGTTTTCTGTCCGTTAAATAACTTTTGAAAAGATTAAGTGCGTTTTTTCTAAAGCCAATCCCTTCTAATGTATCTATTAATTTACCATGACTAACAGTGTCAAAGGCTTTTGTCAGACCAAGCAACAATTGCCGTCATTGAAAGATTTGGTTATCGTAGGGGTTAATTTAACAATAGCATCTTGTGTCGATCTACCTTCGTTAAACCTACCCATGTAGCATTTAATATTGGTGTAATATTGGCATTTGATTGTAAATAAATATATTGATAGAATATTAATGTAGAATGTTGCTCCAACATTGAAATGTGAACAATTTTACACATTGGCTAAATATTACTAATCGATATTATTTCAATATTTAGGAAAATATTTATACAATATTGGCCCATTATTGTTTTGCAATGTGTCCCAAAATAGTAGGAAAGGGGTGACCTACGCCACCCCACAGAGCCCTAACTGCTCCGAGGGACTATTTCCCAGTGCGCAGCGCCTGCAAGGCTCCATGTGCTCCGGTGGCTCTCCTTCCCTACGAACCCCATTCACTTATGCTTCAAGTAGGACTCGAACCATCGATCACTCGTTTAAGAAGTCAGCCATGAAACAACTGAGCTACGGAAACTTTGGGGATTGAAAGTTGAACACTACAAAATATTAAGGAGGGCGTGCATATTATATTTTGATTATTTTGATATCTCGAAATCGGCGAAAATTAACATTCGGCGGATTTTGAAAAAGTATCATAACGTTATTATTCATGAATATTCAACGAACTTCGTTCGTTACTGGAATCAATATTCCGTCCGTGCGTCCGTGCGTTGCAAGAGATGCGTATTGTCTACAACCGAGTTAAGATATGGATCTTATGTGAAATTTTATAAGGTAAAAACAGACTCACAACCTTCCCCTTAAGCTTTTTTAATAATATAAAAGCGATTAATTGATTGAATTGCGACATGTTTCGGGATCAGCTGATCCCATTATCAAGCGATAAAATTCGAAGATTATCGCTTGATAATGGGATCAGCTGATCCCGAAACATGTCGCAATTCAATCAATTAATCGCTTTTATATTATTAAAAAAGCTTAAGGGGAAGGTTGTGAGTCTGTTTTTACCTTATTAAACTACCCCTTTGGAAGTATGGACTCCTACAATGTTTGAAATTTTATGCTGATTCAAGATCCGGTCCCAATTTTTGGATATCTCAAATACTTTTCGAAATATTCGACTTTAAAGTCAAAATTTCGAAATTATGAAATTTTGTCTTTTTGATAAGGCCAGATTTTTTTTATACTTTCGTTACTGCTGTATTCGAAGTTCGTTTTGTAATCCAGGGATTTCAACTATTTTTTTCATGTAGCCTAAATATATCATTTTAAATATTATACAGTAATATTGAAAACACAGTATTTTTATGTTATCGATAAATAAATATTGACTTTATATGGTATAGTAATATTTACTAAATATTGTAAATATGTATGCTATATTGTTGAAATATAGATTTTCAATATTTGATAATATTGTACACGAAATATTGGTACATTATTGTGTGTACAATATATGAATTTACATTAAATAGCAATATTTACTGAATATTGCAAATATTTTTTAAATAATAATAAAGCTTGCTGGTTATTGACAGACGTTTGGGTTTAAGAAGAAAGATCCCAGAAGATTTACGTAGTTTATTTGGATTGCTTTTCCAAAATGTCAATTACAATAAAATATTTTTGGTTAGATAATCGTTCTTCAAACCGATTCAAAATATTCCATTTCCAATATTGTGTAATATTACAAAAATATATTCAACCAATATTGGCTGCAGTTCGACAATATTGCCACAATCTCTCTATATTGCGCCAATATTCCGCCAAGCTAACGCAAATAAACGGTGCTACATGGGTATGTTGATATTCAGACGGTATTTTGAATTTTTTTTATTTTAAGTAGTTACATATTTGAATGTTTAAAACTTTTCGAAAACTTTTGCCAAATTGGTGATGACGGAAATTGGACGGTAATTGTTTAGTACATTCATATCACCTTTTTCAAATAGAGGTTTAACTACCTACGGCAATTTTGAAAATCAAAGGACAGATTAATTTGGCGCACAAATTAGTCATACCAGAGACTTCTAAAGATGTATGAATATACTTCGATAGAATTAAAATCTGGCTGTGAGAAACCCAAAAGAAAACTACCAAAGAATCAAAATGGAACGACATTGTACAGCGAAGAAAGTCAAGAGCTGATATAGAATTCTGCAAAAATGGTTTGAAACATTAATTATGAGAGAAAGAAAATTGAATTGGGACGAAAAAGCAACGAAATAACAACAAAATAAATGGAGCGATGAAACAAAATGTGAAAGGCTAAGAAAAAAGAATTAAGAAAGGGAAAAGAAGGAAGCGAACATCAATCCCTGGTGCAAGAAAAACATTCAATATTGATCGAAAGCATGCGTTGTAAGCTAATGAGAAACAAATTTTTAATACCAAGGCGATCCTGAAAAACCTTTTTATCTTGGCTTAATTCCGATCCGGGCAAGTTTTCTTCCATTCTTCCACGGGCAGAGTCAATAAGATAAAGACGACTTCCGAGGTGCCTGTTCACTCAATCGTTCATTTTGGTCACTTTAAAGATTACCAAATGATCCATCTTTCTTGCCATATTGTTTAAATATATGAGGGTTGTCTTTAAGATTTCAACTATTGGAGTGTCAATTACCCTATGGATGGCTCCGCGTTGCCATGGCTAGGAATATGAAGGATATTTTAGTGCAATTGTAGAAATTTCTAAGATTCATCAATCCTTTTTTTCAGCAACTCATTTTACACTCACTGAAAAAAATTTAAACTATCTAAAAGCTTTATGTTTCCATTTAAGAACAGAGAAAAAAAATGTTCAATACATAGCTAATGCTGGGTCTCCAGTATATGTAAAAATATTCTTAGATTGTCTTATTAAAAGGAAGTGATGAATTTTCGTATGTTTAGATGAGAAGTGAAAGACAGATCCACCGATTTCACAAAGACAAGTTCGCTTAGACCACATAATCCTCATCACCTCCCGCTTTGGACAGCGAAGGCCATTTTAGAACAATTTCAACTTCTCCCATTTCAGGTTGTACTGTGTTGCTTGACCTTGTGTTCGTGCTGGTTGAGTGGGTTTTTATCTTTTGGACGCCCATAATTCTGGTTCCATTTTAGCTCCTTCTTGGATAACTCTTGAGTTTACTGAAATAGAATAAGCACAAGATTATTCTTTCGAATATTTATGGCTTAGACATATGGGACTACTACGAATCTTTCACGTGGTTAGATCCCTTTTATATGAAATTGCCAAAACTCCAGTTTGGATTGCAGTAGCCGTAATTCCTCCTCTGTCGCCTAGTTTTACGTTAAGATCTTGCTCATGGGTGAATGGTACCCCTTAACTCTTATCTTCTCAGAGCCCGGTAGTTAATCATACTATCGGTTAGAAAAAATGGTGTATCTTTGCTGCTGAAAATCCTCCCGCACTGTCATGAATCTCATACAAAATATCAAAAAAATTCGCGGTTAAAGTCCACTTTTAGAATACTATTTACCTTTCATTTCTGCTTGTTGGCCTTGCCTCGGGCGTAATAGTAGAGTAATTTATTTTTAGTCCCTAATATTTTAGGTAAATAAAAATTTGAGTGGAATTAGTTATTATTATAATATGATTAAGCTAATCTTGTTCAACCCACTTCCCTAAGCCAAAATTGTAAAATTCAAAATTTATGAAGATCACGAAAGAGCAGGCGGCTATTAGTTCTTCCTATTCCTAGTGAATCCCACATTTTGTAAACTCCATCAATACCATGTCGTGGTCCACACAGTGAGTAGCAGAAATCAGTATTTTCATAAAACACTTAACTGTTGACAAAAGGCTTCCAGAAATTGATCAGCAAATCCACCCCCCCCCCCCCCCCCCATTCACACATTCAAGATTGTGAATAAACGTTGGTAAAACGCACGGTATAACCAATACGAAAAAGTTATAATAATAATTATTAATTTTTTTCTTTAAATAACTACTATATTTTCATAAACGATATTAACAATAAACTAACATTCATAACAATAATATTATAGTAACAGCTTTTCTCATACAAAAGAATCGCTTATTTTTACATACCAAAAATATAGATAATTGCTAAGTGTTCAGTAATTAATAACATTATTCTCGCTCAATTTAAAGTGGCATAACAAAACGCCATTTTAAAAATAATTTAAACCCAGCTAATTATAGACTACTCGTTATTAATAAAAATCTAAAATAAAATATAGAAAAATGTATAAATTATTTTTTAAAAGGGCGCGTTGTTCATTAAATTTCTCTAGAGATTAGTTATTTTCGTCGACCTTTATCCCTGCCAGTAATCCAACTCATTATTTCTTCTTTTAATTGCCTGTAAACCATAACAAGTAACACTGGAATTGCCAAAAGTTCGTTTGTAAAAAAATATAACCAACAAGCAACGATGAACATTGCTAAATCTGTTATGTAATCCATGGTCGTTCGGACTTTGTATTCGGCACGTGCGGTCAATTCGTCCTTAACACTATAACGTGGATCGTCAAACTTTGCAAATTGCGTTGCAATGGTCTTGTTCTTGGCGAATGGAATGGGCGATATTGAACCGGGCGAATTTCGACGTACCATTGCCGTAGGCGGAGTTAGAGAATTTCGGCGCATTGTTGTTGGGGATGACTTTCCAGTTCCTCCGGGTGCCGGCGAGGGTGCTCGTAAACTGCTCCAATTTTCTCCTCTGAGCTGTGCACTTTTCTTGCTCGATTTAGTACTATCAGATTTGGTTACACCTTTTGTTTTTCGTTTATTGAGTTGAGCACTGCCCCTCCTTTGCATTGAAGGAAGAATTTCTACTTCGGGATGTATTACGTCGTCATCTACATGTTCACTGGCGAATGCCGCCGACACCGTTTGTTTTACCTGTCTCAGCAGCGCCGAGGAAACTTCAATGAAGCTCGATCTCCTTCCATCCGTATCGGGCTTGTCTTCTTCGGTATCCATTTCAGGCTCACTGTAATCACGCGAGTCATCTTCGGATTGTTTTGCGGCCGCCGCTTTAAGATCGTCGCAATTTAAAATCACTTTTGGAGTTGGTCTGTTTCTGTGGCCATAACTGCGAACTATATCACCGTAGTGGTCTACAACGACCCTTATTTCCTCTTCGGCTTTTTTAGGTGGAATAATCGGTGGCTGTATCGGCCTTGCCATTGGTGAAAAATGCTCACCGATAGGTTTCTGCGCGGGTACTGCTGGTGAGCTTGTTCTTTTCCGAAACATTTCCTTTTCCTTACTCTTTTTCTTTGACTGCTTAGCCTGCGGAAATAGAGAAAATGGACGTGTCTTGGAACTTCCTTCAGAAGCTTCCATAGCATTAGTGGAAGGTGGCGGTTTCTGGTGCAATTTGTTAGTATCTGTGCTTTTTCTACTAGGTTTATCGGGAGAATCTTTTAACGCTTTTTTCTTTAGAATGGGTTTAGGTATAAAATTCGGATCTGGTAAAGGATTTGGCTTAGTTAGTATTTCAAACGGCTGATTGCTATTAGATTTAGTTTTATTTGAAGCACTTTGCTGCATAAAACCGGGATGATAGGTATCTTCCTCTTCGGGAAATGATCTAAATTTGTGCTTTTCGACCGCCCTATATTCCTCAAAAGAATCACTTTCTGACTCAGTTACGCTCTCTTCATTCCTCTCGTTATCCCACTCAGTTTCTTGAACAACTGCAACCTTCTTTTTAGGTTCCTTCTTTTGACTAGCCATTTTCGCTCGAATTTTTTCAAACTCCTCCTCCTCGCGCTCTTCCGATCGCGATCTCTGGCGTTTCGTAAACATTTCTCGTTTAACTTCAGTAGATAGGGTTTCGTTGGGCGTGTTAACTTCAGCGCTTTTATTGTCCAAAACAGTCGGATAACGTCTCAGGGCATTTTCTGAAGTTGAAGACCCGCCCGGTATATTTTTTTCGGCGCTCTTATTATCTAAAACCATTGGATACCGTCTTAGTGTATTTTCGAGCATTTCAGAAATATCGGGGGCGTTTTTCAAACTATGTCGCCTGTAATTCCACGCTAAGTGGTTAGGTACATGTAATACACCCGACGATCTCCGACGAAGAGAGTTCGATCGTTCCAATCCTACAATTAGCTGATTGTCTTTGGAATTTATTTGAATTTTAGGTATATCTATTTTGTTGGACATTTTATCTTCCTCTCGTTCGTTTGATTCCGCATATTCTTGAAACCGTTTCAGTGTGTTTTCGTAAAGTAATTCGGACGAACTGACAGAACATCGCAGTGGCTGAAATATTAACTCTTCCGCACCAAGTTCCGGCGCTGATAACGACATTGGTGGCGCCACGCCCTGTTCGTCGAAACTAAATTCTGTCTCCTTGGTATCTCCTTTCTCTGCAAGTTAGGAACTGTATTAAAATGTACTTGATATAATAATACTCTACGCTTACCTTTTTTATCTTCAGGCAGTAGCACTAACATGAACTCAGAACTGTTGGAGAGGGGATTATTTTTATCAAGTGGTAATTCATCTTCAGATTCGGAATATTTGGTTGGGCTGGGAGATCGACTTCTACTAAGTGAGCGTCGAGGACTAGGTGACCTTTGTCGAATTGGTGAAATTGTCACGTTTGGTAATGGTGAAGGAGATCTTGCTTTTTGTGGTAGATGTTCTGTTACACTTTGACGTACAGGAGATTTTCTAGAAATTGTTTGGATTGGTTTTTTGACTACGACGGGATGGTTATCGAATTCTACTGTAGGTTTTTGGTAATGGATTACATTAATGGTACTTTTCACAGCTACGTTTGACATTTCGTCGAGTTTTTGGGAATGGTAATTCTTTTCTCTGGTGCTTGTTGCTACATCAGTCTGAGGTTGTTCCATTTTAATTTCGGGACTTCCATACGCCAGATCTCGTGCTACCGATGTTCTATCGAGCATGTGTTTGCTTATGTCTGAACTGATTTTTCGTTTGGTGACTATGGGAGACGTATCTGGTGATAGAGTTGGACTTTTGATTTTGGTACGTGCAGGTCTTTTAGGAATACCGCCTTCGTAAAAATAGGAAGGTGTTGCTGTCTTTGAAGTTTCAGTTCTTGTTGTGGATACAGATCTCGGCTTTCTTTTTGTTGGCGACGGAGGTTCGTTTGGTATGTCACGAGGCTGACTTTGACTTCGAATGGACGGTGATAAAATACCTCGTTTGGCATCCGGAATAAAAATAGTGTCAGATTCTGAGCTAGGTTCGCTAATTCCGTAGGGGCTTTCTGCTTTGATTCGAAATTTATATTCGCTGCCTTCGATTAAATCTCCAATTGTTGTGGTTAATTGCCTACAGGTGGCAGCTTTCAGCCAAACATCCCATCCTAAGCGGAAATATTCCACTATATAATTTCCAATTTTGCATCCACCGTCATCTGGTGGTACATTCCATGCCAAGGTGACCGATTTTCCTAAACTCATAACAACACGCACTTGAGTAGGAGGTGATGGTTTATCTGTTACGGTAACTAAAAACGATGATGTGGCTTCACCCAGTCTATTTGTGGCTTTAATCTGGTATTCACCACGGTCAGTTCGTTCAGCCGATTGTATACGTAAACTGGAATACTTGTCAGTGCTTTCTATTTCGTATCGTTCATTGTTACTTATTGGTTCATTGTTGTGGCTCCAAGAAATTATTGGAGCTGGTCGCCCGGCAACTGATACCTTCAGTCGAACGGTTTCTTCCAATTCAAACAGTAAACCGTCTTCATATTGTCGAGGCAATCGGATACTAGGTGCCGCTTCCAATGTGAGTTGTGCTTTGGTCGCTGCATGACCCGCTTTATTTGTAGCGGTGCATTTAATTTCGCCCTCGTCGGACAAAGAGCTTTGATGTATTGTTAAGGTGCTTTTCTCATTTTCGGTTGCAATTCGAATTCGACGACTGCTAAAAATTTCGAATCCATCTTTGTACCAACTGATTTTTGGGGGAGGTTGTCCCAAGAAATGGGAGGTAAATTCGACTTTCTCGTTTTCTAAAGCAACGGTATCTGTTAGCTCGCTAACGAAACGGGGCACCGTCACTGCCGATCTCTGCAAAGTGACGGTGAGTAATTCCGAAAGTTCACCGGGAAGCGATAATCCGACGGCATTTTCGGCACTAACACGAAATTGATATCGCCATCCAGGCTCTAGACCACTTAAACTTAATTCGGTGGAACGTACCAATTGTGGTGTTGCTCTGACCCAGTGTGGTGAACCATAACGTCGATGTTCAACTAAATATCCAACGATGGGAGATCCTCCATCAAAGCGTGGGGGGTCCCAACGAATCGTAACAACGTCTGGTGTTAACTCGGGTTCTGATACCAGTTGGGGTTTTCCAGGCGGTCCTGGCCGATCTAAACAAATTGTCGTACATTGGGACTTGTGATCAATCGCATTCTGTACATCTCCATAATTCACGTATAGAATTTTTTTTGTAATTAAGCGGTTAAGTTAAGCAAACGGTTTATTATTTATCATCAATTTTTTTCAAGTAACAAAATACACAGTTCGTGCACCAAACACAGGCCAACACGAGAAAACGAGTCCAGAAATAACTCTGCGTTCCGGTAGTAATTTGTTGGATCGAATTATTTTGATTAATTAATTGAGGACGTTAGTATTATTTACAAAGGATTGCACAGCATTAAGACACACTTATACGTTACCTGCTGCTTTCCAATGCACTTGTTTTTTGTGTTGATTTGATCTTCGATGGGGTTTGGCAGATGTATTCCCCATAGCACACTACATTCTGATTTTAATACGGAGCACGTTTCAAAAATAGCATCACCTTACCAACTTTGAAACACGGAAATAATGTTAATAAATCGCTATCGGAGCAAGCATTACATTACTTTCGCAAGTAATTAAGCTATTTATAATAGTAAGAGTATTACATTTCTCTAACCAAGTTAAACACATAAAATGTTCCTTAAATATTTTTCACACATTTCATAATTTTCTGGAATGTAGCGAGTCTTGCTATTATTAGAAATTGGTTACTAATTTTACTGTAGTAATTTCACTTTCGTTCAGTTTAAAATTTGGCGTTTGATTGGTGGCCTATGTGCCAGATCATTCGGACTCCGTTGATCGACTTTTTGATAAAACATGATCCTGAAAAATGCGTGATTCACATAAATCTAATCACCGCATGGCAATATATAATTCTGTTTTCGATGTGCTGATCATTGGATATTCAATATCATATAATTTTCAGAAAATGTGGAGGAGACTCCAGCTCCAGAATTAAAGCTGTTGCCCATTAGGCGGAAAATTCCTCTTGTGGTGAAAGACCAGAGTCCATAGATTATTGGGTGGAAATACTTTCCAACTCTCTCCAAAGTTAACAAAACTCTTTTGGTGAGTAGTAGCATTTGGCATATTGAAGGATTATATAGGAAATGAGAAATAATGGGACCTCCAAGATTTTAAAAATGAATAATGCTATAATATTACTACTAATACTATAACAGCGAGAAAAGAACCCCAAAAAGGATGAAGAGAACCACAACAAAACTTGAATAAATTTCTGATCATCGAGGAATATGGCCTAGGAAGAAATAAAGAAGAAAAGTAATGTTTATTTAAAGCTGACTTCCGGAGAAGTACCTCATTTCCTATAAATACACCCATTATTGACAGCGAACTTTGGCACTGTTCTCAGACCATTCTAATAAATGCTAAGGTTTTCAGATATGGTACGAACCTTGACTTTTACGAACTTTTCCTTTGACTCCAATGGTTGCCGAAACCGAAATCTCCAATATGGCACTGGCTGTTACACTGAGCCAGGACAATGGATCCGTTGTCTTTTTCTCCAGGATACTACCTCATCGGAAATTAACCGGACAAGAAAGAAAAGCGCGAAAATATATGCCCTGTTCATCTACTTACGAAAATAAACTCAACTAATCAGCTACAGTCATTAAAAATGGCCTCACAGTTCGCCAAACACGTACTGAAGTCAAACCTAAATTTCAAAGGATCCCAAGCTGCATTATAAGGATACCCCACTCCCAACAACATTATGGAACAAATATATGTTAACTAATCGACGAATAATCGCGTTTTCCTGTCGCTTATTCTTGTTTCAGCTACAAGCATATCCAGTTTTTTTACATTCACTTTGTCTGTTCAGTGCTCCTAAGGACCCATCATTTTGTTTAAAGGAACTAGCCGAATACCTTTATTAAAGAGGAATTTCCTCGAGCCGTACAGATGTCTTAGGGAACAGACAAGTATATCGTTTTAACGAACATCCCATGAACGGTTGGGTAAACATGGTTGGAAGACTATGCCTCTCTACCATCCTGGCTCCTAAAAAAAGCACGATGACTTTGTGGAAGATGGTGACTGGGAAAAAATACAGCACTGAGGCACATATATTTTTAGGCACCTCTCCCACAAATATCGCACAATGAGGAAGCAAAAATGGATGATGAAACTCTCCAAGGATCGCCAAAAGGAGCACCCATCGAAATCCTGGCAGTAGGGACGTCTAGTCATTGGCGTACCAAGTCCAGCAATTTGTCAACAACTGAAGAGTAATTTAGAGGATTATTACAGATACTAACTGGGTCGAGGCTTTTTATGGTTTTTATGTGTTTTATTTATAACACTAGAGACAAAGAAAAATTGTTTTAAGTATTTTGAGGAAACAGGACTGAACAAGAATTGGAAACTATTGGGCAAACAAAAACTACAAAATTTTGAATTAACATTTAAAAAACTTATCATAGATTTAAGCGAGATGTTCATTGCTAAACTTTACGCGAGTAGAAATAAGTATAGATTTTCAGACGATAACAGCATCCGTGAAAATATAGTAGCTTGCCATCAATAAGTTCTTTGGCCGAAACAAATCATAGTCGTGTTTATTAATAACTTCTAGAAACGATGTGCAACCTTAGGTGTAAGAATTGATGGACAATAATCATCCATGCGATTCTTAAATCGTCACTGACTGACCATTCAGTTATGAGTTTTTATAGAGAAAAAGAGAAGAGAGCGTTGACAGTAACATTGCCACGAGGACATATATGAACGAAAACACTCTACAACACTCTAACAACGGGCAGAAGGAGGCTCCATAGTGTTCGTATCAGTGAATGGACGCGATTAGTAGATCTTGAATAATTAATAAATCAAGGAGGCGTGTAACATCAGGAGATGGGCTTATAATTAAAAATCGTGTACCCAACACAGGCCCGATCGACGATGGGTAGCAGCCGTTACAAAGAAGTGGCAAGTAATAATAAATAAATACACAATACAGAGAACTGATAAAGACAAGTGGAAACGAACCAAGTGCAAGGAGGGTTGCAAGAGCGGGGTACTTCTTAATCGATCCAAAATCAACCAAAATAACACCTTGAACGTCTTTGAACGAGTGCTTTCTCCAAACTGCACAAAAAGTCCCTTCAAGATTTGACTTGGATGCTCATCTTTTTGGCAAAAATTATTGAACAAAAGCTATGACAACCATCGTGATAAAACAAAAGACTTCTACATAGTCTATTACATAATATCAGGGTCACTTTTATACTATGAATCGTTCCAGGGTGATTCATTAAGAATGTCCAATCTCTGAATTAATTGTAGATTCCAGACCTCAAAATATGATGATTCTGCCCAACATGCCTTATACAAATATTGCTAGTTTCCGATATACCGGGCGTTTAAAGTTTAAATATGAATTTTGATTTTCGCAATAACAATGAATTAATTAATTAATTAATGTAATTAAAAATAATAGACAAGGGTTGTTTGATATGAAGAAATCTTTGCGAAAACAGATCATAAATATTGTATTGTATTGTTGACGTTTTCTATACCATATATATGGTCCAAAGAAATAAATATATATTAAAGTGTACCTACTGAAGTAAATGGTGGACATTTTGAACATTTACTTTGAAGTTTTTTATTTTTGTTTTTTCATTAATTAGTTTTAATTAATTGGCAATCCTCATGCAAAAAAAGGTAAAACTGCCAATTTTCAAAAAGAAATTGTGAAAAAATAGAAAGTTATTGCGAAAATCAAAATTCATATTTAAACTTTAAACACCCGGAAACTAGCAATATTTGTATAAGGCATGTTTGGCAGAATCATCATATTTTGAGGTCTGGAATCTACAATTCAGAGATTGGACATTCTTAATGAATCACCCTGTATAATAATATCATTTAACCATTTTAGAAGTCGGCCGTAAGGCTATTTAACCAACCTTTGACGGTATCTTCGACATTATCATTTGCTTGTATCCTTTTTCCACCTAGAAATTCCTTGTGAAGAGGTAATATAGTCGGGCCACGTGGGTGGTAGAGAACTACAGACATTTCCATTTAAAGCTTGACAGCAACGCTTGCATTGTGGCAGCAATATGCGGAAGAGCATTGTCGTGCAGAGTAACCACACTCCACTTGTGAGCAGGACTGACGGTCGACGATTCTAAATAGCATTCCGAAGACGCATCAGTGTTACACAATATATGGTTTGCCTGGCTTGCGTGGATTTGCTGGACTGTGACCGTGATGTCACTCAAGAGACTGTCGCTGAAGTCCCTGGTTTGTAATAAGTTTTATCACCTGTCACAATGCGACCCGTCTAAGAATGCCTCTCCTTCATTGTTCTAACGCTCCAAAAAAGCAGGGATGTAGCCATGCGCTTCGCTTGTGTTCTTCCGTTAACATTTTCGATGCCTATTTGGCACAAATCTTACTGTGCTATAAGTGGATACTAACAATATGATACAGAACAGATCGAGGAACACGTTGAAAATTCTTATACAGTTCGTCAATAGTGAAGCATCTGTTCTGTCCAATGTGTGCATCGGCAGCTGCTTTCAGTTAGTCCTTGATTACGGTTGATCAGCCAGAACATTCCTCATCATGGGTGTTTTTCTGCCACTATAAAATAAAGGAGGCCATTGCAGCACATTTCCCTCGTTCATCACACCTTCTCCGTACACTTCTGTTTTTGGCATTTAAAAATCTAATGACAACACGTATTTCGCAATCGGCGAGATTTAAAGATGCAATTAAGTGAATAAGTTACAAATGTAGATGATGGGAAATAAACGAAAGAGACAGTGACAGGGAACCAACTGACTATTAACATTTAGGGGTTTATCCCATTTGCGAATGACGTGGCATAGAAATCTTTCGACTGCTGTGACGGGCAAGTGGATTAGCTGATGTCACAGCATCATTTTCTGCATAATGCTCTCAAGGTTGATGTTGCCCAGTGGTTTAAAGAGACATTTGATTATAATGCGCTGCGCAACTTGGGTATGAATCGTTTTTTTTCGGACATGACAAACAATATTCATCGCAATGGTAATGACAGATCACAAAGCTTCTAATATCTGTTTACCTAACAGAAATAGTTAAGCTCCTCCCCAAAAATTACCGCCACATTTAAATGCAACTTTTTTATTGGTCGAATTTTCGAAGCCCGATACACAAGCAATTACTTGCTTTTAATTGTTGTAGTTAGCGTAACTGAATTTGACATCTGTAATCTGTTCTTACGTTTACATGCGGTACGCTACGCTACTTGCTTTATTAATTTTTATAATTTTGTGCATGTAAAACTGGTTGCTGCTTACACTGGCTAAAATTTAGTGGGAGGAGCTTAACTATTTCTGTTGGGTAAACAGATAGTAGATAGTCTATAACATAATATAATTATATAACAGTGGCTTTTTATTGCAGCATCGTGTGCATTATTCTGAACGTTTCAGTTATTTATTGCACCAAAAAGTTTCGGCTCTCTAGAAAAATTTCATGCAGTTATGGACAGTGCAATCAGTTGTCCTAACGGAAAATTTATAGACATGCTTTTGTCATTCTCTGCGAGTAACTGGTGCAATTTTACCTTGAAATAATAATCTTAAGTGACTAAAACTTTACGAGGAGATTTATGTTACCAGACAAAGTAACACACCTTCATGACCATACCGAGGGTGGTCTACAGTCGACCGTATTATTACCGTGGATAATTATATAAATGAAATCGCATTCGCTCGAGCAGCAGAAGTTAAATTGAGTAGAAAGTCATTGATTAATTTACAATGTATTGAATAATAGGTACCGTAAGAAACGAAGAATTATAAATTCTAATTCTTGTTGAGGTCGTCGTCCGATAGTTTTATGCTGCGTAACATTATCTCACGCAAAATTTTAAAAAAAGGCCTAATCCGTGTGCCACAAAAAAATGCATAAAATGTGTCAATGAGATGTACCTATACGAAATTGTCGCATCAAACGTGATTGTAGCTGATTGACTACATTTTGCAAGAGCAAGTTCTTTTAGATTGGTGCCGTGGTACCGTTGGAATGCAGCCTCAAGGCAAATTTTGTTAAGTGGGGACGAATATCGAACACTATTTTTTTCGATTTTAATAACATCTAAAAAGATGTGAAGATCTACTTCTTGTTAACTTTCTATTTGCTCGATTGAAGATCTTAAAGCTTTTTTTTCTGCGTAGGTTAGAACAGTGGGTTTTAGAGCTTAATCTTCACGGCATCCTACAAGTAACAAGTACCTACCTAATAATCAAGGTAAGGCAAGGTAAGCATGCCATACCACGACGATAACCGGTGTGGTGGAAGTCCGTGCCTTCTATGACATACTCTGGGTCGACCTGGTGTACGAACTTGCTAGTTTCAATCATCTCATCGGTAGACCAGTACGGTCGGTGCCGTAACGACATTGATTGTAACGTGTTCGCGCGGAAATATGTAGTAGGTACGTCAGGTGTACGGTTATATTAATTTGTAAGTATTTCTAATTTGAACTAAATTTAAATTTTAATCACCGCCGGCTATTTTTTACCGTTTTGGTCATTTTATCGATGAAACACCCTAGAGTATATTATGTGGTCTGTGTAATTTAATTTGATACTGATACGTATGTAAATAATACATTCAAGGTAGTAATTGTTTACATTGGATAATATTTCCCAAGAAGCATTACAACTTTCAATTTAAATGAAATTCTGTAATAATTACAGTATTCATCTGATAGGGTTCCTCAACGCATAATTCAAGGATAATTTGTCTGGTTTTACACCTCGGTGAATTATTAGCATCTCTGTAAGTTTATTACGAAAATGTTGAATTTTGTTAATTATTGTGGTAGGTATTTAAAATTATTTTGTAAAAGGACCAAACTATAATTACCTACCTGTTGGTTGGCCATAAAGAATTTTACAATTTTATTGCACACGAGGCTGGTCATTTCATCATATTATAAGCTTCTTGTCGAAGGTGTAAAATTTCACCAAAATATACATTACTTCACTTTCATTAAATAACGAAATTTTATTGAACCTCGACGTCCAATAAGCTCAAATTCAGTAAAGGAGTGTTAATAAATAGGCGAGCCAGAAGTGAAATTCCAAAACAAACACAATAAGTGCGAATGACTTTTTATTTATAAAAATAACAAATCATACGTCATTACATTACTTAAACAATTTTAAAGTTTAAACAATAGTACGAGGTAAATTCAATAGAAAGGAAGCAATTGAGGTAGGACGTCATATCTGCATATCACTGTGACCTTTAGATATTTTTTGTCAAATTTAAAAATATTCCACAACTTTTTTCCTAACGAGTAAATGGAATGAGGGACATTTGCGCTTCGAGACATTTGCGCACCCGTGCCTTTTGCGGACGCATACCTATTTGCTCATATTTGTAATACAGGATGGCCCAACGAAAAGGTAACAGTCGGGTTTCCGGCTACAAATTTTTTTTTGAGAAATGGAAAAATACGTCAATTTTTATATCAAAGGGGACAACTTTTGTCATGATTTTCAACTTGAAATGATTTCATCCCTTAGCGCTGTGAGAGCAATCCTACATTTTAAATATAGTCTAAGAGCTAGCGAACCATCTGACTAACCTTTTTCCCACAAAGGTAGAAACTTTTTAAATGATGTTTTATTATCAGTCAATGAAGAAAATACCGTTCTGGCAGGCATCTCGCGGTTGCGTCATCATCCCTTAAAATTTTTGAAAATGTCAAAAAAAATTGTTTTTTAATCTACTCGCACAAGGCTACAATTGTAATATGTTGTAATGTACATTATGTTTAAGTGTAAAGAAAAATTACCAGCTTATTTTGAGGGTTGCAAGTATGTGCCAGACAATAGCAAAGTTGTCATCGAGGTAATTCATAACCTGCTCCCACAAGGCTCAAATTTTGAGGGAACATTCTTTCAATTGTTTAAAAAGTATATTCTAGCGGTTGCAGTTATCTGCCAGACGAGTATACAGTATGTTCCCGGATTGAGTTTACAAGTGGTATGATTGACCAAAAATTTTCGAATTGGAATTTCATATTTTAGAATTCCGCCCTGCTTGGCTTGAAACTTATTTTTAGTTTACTTTCGATTTTTTAAAGTCAAGTAGGCCTTTACAGAGTTGAGCAAAACTATTTTAGTTCTAGGTAAACTACCCAGCAAACACCTTTATAAAATACATATAAATTATGTAAGAGCTTTTTAGATTTATACAAAACTGGAAGAAAAATAAGAGATATTTAATGTCAGGATGTCAGCAATTTTCAAAATAATATATATGTCTATTAGATGGTAATTCTTCTACATGAATTTATATACGTTTTATGTATATTTTATGTAATATTTACATAAAAAATATTAGTTGTAAAAGCGTTGCAATGACCAAAATTTCAGCTACTCGAGCATACGGCCGTAGGGCGTAGATCCAATAAAGATCCAACAGCTTCGGTTAAGAAAGAGTTTTAACTTTTTAAGGGCGGCGTCGGCACTATGCAGTGCCGAAGTGCTGGCAAAAATGTCGGACGAATCGATTAATCCATTCGTTCGAACACGATTAGTGAACGATTTCCATACGCACAGAAATCGATTAATCGCGATTTTCGATTAATCGCGATTTTCGATTAATCGCGATTTTCTATTAATCGAGATTTTCGATTAATCGCGATTCTGGATTAATCGCAATTTTAGACTAATCTGCGATTAATCGATTTTTTCCATTTTCGACTTTTCCAGAAATCGATTAATCGATTTTCGATTTTCACAATTTTTGCCAGCACTATATTATACCTATCTTTAACTTTATGTTAAAAATGACCAGGATTTAATTTATTTTATATTGTTTATTTTCTATATAAATTAGACGCATTTTAGTCGATACGGATCTAATATTAAAGGTACGTGAGCTTCAATTTTTGGCGTTGTAAAAAACACGCGCGTTCGATTACTTATGTGGCGCAAATAGAAACGGACTTTATTTTCGACCATACAGTATATACAATCATAATTTCTAATTATATTTACAGAAGGCATACATAAAAAATAAGTAATATTACATATAACATTTTACATATAACGTACATAAATCTAATCATGTAAGTATGACAGCACATGAATTTCATGAGTGATATTGATATGTAATTATCTATATGTATATATTATATGAATTTCTGTATACAGAATATCCGTAAGTTTCTATACTATTATGTAAAATATACGTAATAGTGTGACATACGGTTTATATAACTTATTAAAGAATACTTACATACTTGATATATAAAAAAGCATATGTAGGGGTATTTACTTCAATTTTACATATGTTGTATGTATATTTTATATGTGTGTTTGCTGGGTACCTTTTCCGTTCACAGTATGCCAAAGTGTAAAGTAGTAGAATTTAGTAAATATTGCTATTTAATGTAAATTCAAATATTGTACACACAATAACGTACCAATATTGCGTGTACAGTATTACTAAATCTTGAAAATCGATATTTAAGCAATATAACATACATATTTAGTCAATATTACTATATAATATAAAGTCAATATTTATTTATCAATTACATAACATCACTGTGTTCTCAATATTACTGGATATTTAAAATGATATAGGTACTTAGGCAACATGAAAAAAATATTCACAAATAACAACGCTATCATACTTTCTCAAAATCCGCCGATTTAGAGATATCAAAATAAGCAAAGTATAATATGCGCGCCCTCCTCCATGTTTAATGGTATTCAACTTTAAATTCCAAAGTTATATAAATTTGCACAGCTCAGTGGTATCATGGCCGACTTGAATGGGGTTCCTGGGGAAGGAGCTACGGGAGCACATGGAACTCTAGAGGCGCTGCGCACTGGGAAATAGTCCCTCGGAGTAGTTAGGGCTCTGGAGTGGCCCAGGTCCCCTCCCTCTCTTACCATTTTGGGACAAATTACAAAACAATAATGGGCCAATATTGTATCAATATTTTCCCCAATATTGAAATAATATCGGTTAGTAGTATTTAGCCAATATGTAAAATTGTTCACATTTCAATGTTGGGACAATATTGTACATTCATATTCTACCAATATATTGACAATGAAAATCCAATATTATACTAATATTAAATGCTACATAGGCATTAGGCAGCCTTCGTCCCTAAATGTCTCAGACCATTTTCCTATGCTACTGTAAATAGGCGGCTCTTTGTTGAATTGTGCTAGAAATCGTGGTTGTACAGTCACAACGGAGGATGTTCGTGCGTGTTCTAAAACGCAAAAAAATTTTGACGTATATTTAACGCCATACTGACTGTTCGTTGCTTGTTATTGTCACCGTTTCTAAGGAACTGTTTAATTACTTTTAATCTTAGAGGCAAATTGCGGCAACATTGCGATACTGTTTTGACAACAAAAACTTGCAGTTTCTGGTTGTATTTGCAAAAAGAATTATAATGTTTCTTTGTATAGTTTGCTTATAATTAAATTTTAAAATGTTTCGCGGAATTAATTAATCCGTAATGAAGTTAAATAGCAAGATAATAAGATTGAATTGGGCTCCTACCAGTGCGGTGCTGTGAATATTGCCTGCGGTAAAAAACTTTTTCATGGTTTAGGAAAAGTACAGCTAAAAATTATACACTTTTGTTATAATCAAGCACGTAAAGCAAAGGCTAATCGATAAAATTAACTTCCTCACATTCTTTAAAGGTGGATTTGATAGCATTTCTAAAAAATTTAGTTTGGACCTTACATTCCGAAAATGTAGGAATTTAATGCTATAAAGTCGATAACAACTTCTTCATATTATTAATTATTATGCAACTGTCATTTTCTATACCTAACTTTTACTGTTTTAGCGAAACCATAAATTGCTACATTTTGTACATATTCTTGAATTTAATGATTGGCACATACGGCGTTTTGTAAATTCGTTTAACGTAATTATCGAAATTAAACACAAGGTTCAGAAACATAATGCTAATTTGTAAAAATATAAACATGTTGTAAGCAAGAATTTGCATATCTGTGTCTATTTTTAATCGTGTTGTCTTTTATACATTTTATAATTAATCTATTAGGTAACTTATTTAATGTGTATCAAATATTCAAATTCTAATTTTTTATCTATTGCTCATCGATAATTAATGTCAAAATATCATTATAAAACCTTCAGAACCGTTACATCCTCCTTTGTCTAGTTATTCACGGATGTAACTATATTAAGTAAAAAAAAAACTGTCGAACTGTGACACAATTGTTAGCAGCGGTGTAGGAAAATCCTTAACAAAACAACGCATTGTACGTAGTAGTAAATGTCTTACATTATTTTAGGGGACACTTGGCCCGTCCTTTTCAAAACATTAAATTTCCATGAAGTTATTGAAAGTGAAAGAAATGTGAATGATTGTAGTTTCCGGTCGAACAGCACCCCTGTGCAACGCTAGTTCCATACTAAGCTCGCCTTGGTTCAAAAAGCTTAAAATGGACAGTTTGGTGATTCGGCACTAACAAATTAGGCTATCGAACCGCCTTGCTCACTGCGGTGAAAATGTCGGATTTGGTCCAAACTTAAATCCTTGTATACTAACACACTGGACCACACACATGGCGCCTGGATTCTGGAGTTACATATCACGCGTTTTTGTACATGTAACTCCTGCAATATAATGTTGAATAATAATCAATATATGTATCTGCCGCTGTATTACAAGGAATTGTATTTTAAAAAACCACCAGTGATATTCAATTCGAATGCTATGTGTGTTGTGGTATAGAAATAAAGCGCCATTGACCTACTTGTAATACATACATTTACACATTACAAGGTTTGCGCATTGATAACAATACGCGAAGTGACCCTTTTTTCAGTTTCCTCGTTACCAAGACACCCTGCGCGAAATGACGACGCCGTGCGCGAAATACTTACTTCGCGCACTGCTATGAGAGTTTTGTATTTTAACGTTAAAATAATTGTCAACTTTTTCACGTGTAGAAAAAATTTTGTTTGCAACTCGTGCGCGAAATAGTTTGGTGATCTCGACTATTTGGTGAGAAGAGCTGAAATACGCCTTTTCAGATGGGAAACCGATGCAAAGTTCGCATCCACATTAAAGATTCCGTGCTATGAGTGGCACTCCCTCATTTCAGTAGGGGCGCTTAAATATCTTCCCACAATTCTATACACATACAACCTCCGCCATTTAACATTAATGGACCTATTACCATGTCCAAAGTTATAATGTCTAGGCGTGGTTGATGCTAAAATAGTTGTATGAAAATGATCGCTTTCCACCAAGACAGTGCGAGCACTATTTTTATGGAGAGAATTGGAGTATTACTCACTAAAACAAGCGACCTTGAGACTTTACCCCTTTCCACATTCATGGTTAACATTTTATTCATCACACCCATAAAAAATACAATTTTTTTACCAGTTCTCTATCCACCGTTCTTCAGATATATAATCAGATGTTGAAACTCTTCATCATGATCATAACTTCTTGAATGCAATCTATACGTAGATGAAACAAGCAACAGAAAAGAATAGCAACAATAATAATATCCTCAATTCATGCGTCACGAATGGTTTACTTAGAACAGTAGTCGAAACTGTCATTTGTAGTACTTTTTAGATTAGTTTGCGGTTTGATTTGTCGATTACGTTTGAATTGAAACTTGCCGGAAACCTAAAAATGTATAATAATGTTTCTTAGAGCGTTGTTCTACTAACACAAAGGTCGTAAGTTCGATCCCCAAGTGGTCCAACATATTTTCACAGGGGATTTAAATAAAAAATAATGTACCTATACTTGTGGAGCAGGTCCAGGTGCATAATTTATGCATGATAGTTCTCCTGCACTATTAAGCAAAATTTGTTAAAAGTTTGACGTGACCATTCTCCGTTAAAAATGTTTAAACTGAAACAACCTACATTTATTAATAAAACAATAAATTACGTGAAGTAATTGAGCATGTTTCTAAGTAGGTATATTATTCTTATGTTGTCTTAAATAATTGTTGTAGAGATATCTAATGATTAGGACTACTGTAGTAAAGTTTGTACTCCATTAAAGATAAATGATTAAGGATTTTTTATATTGTTTATAAATAAACAAAGACGTTCGTTTTCCACTTCGCTCTTAGATTTTCCCCTTTATTTTAAAGCAACAATAAACGGTGGGCTTCTAAATATAATTTTATATAGCTTGTGACAAACATTTTAAGAGCTTTGTGTAAAAAAGTAATGGGTTAACTGTCATAATAAACACACGTAATTCCACTAATTTTGAATGTAACCCGACACGTTTCGGCACTATGTGTCATTATCAATGGTGATAGATTGTGATAGGAATGAAACAAGAGTTGCTAAGGCTAAGATACAACGTTAAGGAAATGTTTGGTTTATTTATTCTTATCAGAAATGCAAAAAAATAGCAAGTCAACCCACTTTCCGCGAAGGCACACATGAAAATGAAGTTTAACTAGAAAAATTAATAAGAATAAATTGTGCGTATATCAGTGCAGTGCTGTGAAAAATGTTGCATGTGGCCTGGGAAAAAATTGGTGGCGAACAGTGCTAGAAGAAACAATTTGATATCATCAACTACAACATGTTGCACACATTGGCTATGCTTCGTCGTACATCATGATGCTAAAGAAAAATTTTAGGAACAATCTAAAAGATAAAAATACCTGTATTGACAAGTCGTGATAAAGAAAATGGCTACGAAACAATGGGAATTAAATTGTAATGTATTACTTTAATTAAACGCTTAGGTTAAAGGTTTTCTTAATATATATTTTTTTCAATTGAAAGAAAAACGGGTATGTAACACTAAACGACGTTTGAAACTAAAAAGAAAGCTAACCTATACGTAGACTGTCACGAAAACGCTTAGGTTAAAGGTTTTCTTAATATATTTTTTTTTCAATTGAAAGAAAAACGGGTGTGTAACACTAAACGACGTTTGAAACTAAAAAGAAAGCTTACCTAGGCGTAAACTGTCACGAAAACGCTTAGGTTAAAGGTTTCCTTAATATATTTTTTTTCAATTGAAAGAAAAACGGGTATGTAACACTATACGACGTTTGAAACTAAAAAGAAAGCTAACCTAGGCGTAGACTGTCACGAAAACGCTTAGGTTAAAGGTTTTCTTAATATATTTTTTTTCAATTGAAAGAAAAACGGGTATGTAACACTAAACGACGTTTGAAACTAAAAAGAAAGCTAACCTATACGTAGACTGTCACGAAAACGCTAAGGTTAAAGGTTTTCTTAATATACATTTTTTTCAATTGAAACAAAAACGGGTATGTAACACTATACGACGTTTGAAACTAAATAGAAAGCTAACCTAGTCGTAGACTGTCAGGAAAACGCTTAGGTTAAAGGTTTTCTTAATATATTTTTTTTCAATTGAAAGAAAAACGGGTATGTAACACTAAACGACGTTTGAAACTAAAAAGAAAGCTAACCTATACGTAGACTGTCACGAAAACGCTTAGGTTAAAGGTTTTCTTAATATACATTTTTTTCAATTGAAAGAAAAACGGGTGTATAACACTAAACGACGTTTGAAACTAAAAAGAAAGCTTAACTAGGCGTAAACTGTCACGAAAACGCTTAGGTTAAAGGTTTTCTTAATAAAATTTTTTTCAATTGAAAGAAAAAGGGTATGTAACACTAAACGACGTTTGAAACTAAAAAGAGAGCTAATCTATACATAGACTGTCACGAAAACGCTTAGGTTAAAGGTTTTCTTAATATACATTTTTTTTCAATTGAAAGAAAAATGGGTGTATAACACTAAACGACGTTTGAAACTAAAAAGAAAGCTAACCTACGCGTAGACTGTCACGAAAACGCTTAGGTTAAAGGTTTTCTTAATAAATTTTTTTTCAATTGAAAGAGAAACGGGTATGTAACACTAAACGACGTTTGAAGCTAAAAAGAAAGCTAACCTAGGCGTAGACTGTCACGAAAACGCTTAGGTTAAAGGTTTTCTTAATATATTTTTTTTCAATTGAAGAAAAACGGGTATGTAACACTAAACGACGTTAGCAACTAAAAAGAAAGCTAACCTAGGCGTCGACTGTCACGATAACGCTTAGGTTAAAGGTTTTCTTAATAAATTTTTTTTTAATTGACAGAAAATTTATCATCATTTATATAAAGCGCGGCGCTGTTTTGTCGCAGCGCCTTTTTTGTCGGCGCCGTTTCTGTCTGCGCTGTTTTGTCGTTGCGCCCTCTTTGTCCGCGCCCTTTTGGCAGCGCCGTTATGTCGGCGCCGTTTTTGTCTGCGCCGTTATGTCGTGGAATCCAAAAAATGTGGTTTTTATACTATAATTTCCACACGATCACTAATTTATTGTTTGTTACCTTTGCGTAATTGACCTGCAACAAAAATTAAGAAGTTCGCCCTTTGAAACAGGTTGCAATATTTAACATACTATGAATACTGTAATCGTTTTATATTCAAGGTTCCTTACATACCATTGAGGTTAAAAAATTCGTTGAAATGCAAATAAATACAAACAAGCTAGAAAATGTCATCAACTTCTTCTTCAAAGTAGGTTACGTTTGAAAAACCTTCAATAAAATTGTCTTTTGGCATTTTTAGGAAGATTCATCCCTCGTCCGCTATAAACAAAACGATTCTGGTCACTTATGAAAAAAAAGTTATGAGAATTTCGAGACCAAGAAGTATCCTTGTGACATGAAAATGTCTCTTGATTGCGAATAGAAACCAGAAAGATTTTGTCGTTCCTCATCCCATGAATAAGGTACGCGAATAATGAACGCCAAAGAGAAGTTGATGTGAGGGTAACGAAACAGAGGAGCTATGAGAAGAACTCAATTAGGCTACAAACAAGAGATTTTCAATCTTCCCGTATAGATCGATACGCTAATCTCAAGGAAAGGCAAATTAACCTAATTAAAAATTAGACACAGTGTGAAGAATTTCGTATCATGCATGTCTATCGGAAAAAATATGCTCCCTCTAGTACAGCAATATCGACCTATTTATTACCCTCAAGCTCTAGCACAGACTGTTTTCAAATTTGCAAATTTCACCCCCAACTCCGGCCCAATTTTTGGGGGTGGAAAGGGGGAAAATTGTATATAACCGCAGAAAAACTTTTCTTTCTTCCAACATTTTTTTGTGATTTACAAATTGTCCGTCACTCTCTCCGCTTCCATCTCCGTTAAGGGTAAACTAGAAAAACAATCACTCATTTGTGCAGTATACGGGGTTCTTGTGTGTGTGGGGGGCGATTGAGAACAGTTTCTTTATGGCGAATGCAAAGTTGCAATAAAAAATAGGTGTTCCCATTTAAGTTTTCAAAAAGTCACCCCCGCTCCACCCCCATGGAGGTGATGGTGAATTGAATCTGTCGTTCTCGAGATATTCGAAGGTTTTCATACTTTTTTGACATATGATCAGGGTGTTCTTTTTGGAGCAATAGTTAGACGTTTCTGGTAAAGCTTTATAGGTAGGTTTCTGTACTTGAGGGTTACTCTGAAAGCCGAATCGATCTATAATATTTTCAAAACGACAGCACTTCCGGAAATGCCAGAAGTGGCAAGTAAGTTCGTTATTTTAAATGGCAACCCCTATTTTTTATTGCATTTTTGGATTCTACGTGAAATTTCGGTTCTTTTGATGCCACGTATAGACATGCTGGAGAATTGGCTGATGCCATAGATGAATGAAGACATTTCGATAATGACGTACGAGAATATCTCAACACAAATTTGCCACAACGGTGGATAGGACGCTTTGGACAAGAAGATGTCGCGTTGCGTTTGTCATCTTGACTACCAAATTTAACACTTTGCGATTTTCTCTTGTGGGGACTTGTAAAAGACGGCTGTGGCACTGATTGATGTGTGTGGAATGAATTTTATTATCGGTTAGATGTCTGCCGTATCAGTCAAGGTTTCTGCTCCTGATGGCATAAGGATTATAATGATCCCTTGTATAGTTTGTTTATAATTCAATTTTAAAATATTTCAGGAAATTATGAAAGAAGGTGTACAATACTTTTGGGTAACGTTTTCAAATGGAAATATTGTAAAAAATATTTACCGTAATTACTCAATAATTACATTCAATTTAACAATGCGATAAAATAACCGTACATATCAATAAAAAAAGTAAACATACTAACAATCCATTGTAAAAGAATTGGCATTAATAAACATTTTATTATGTTCACGTTTTTATTGACATATTCGGGAATAATTATTAAATGATACGGTAACAAACAATACCTCATTTTAGGCTTCTGACCGATACATCGTTATACAAGTATTTGTGATTTCCGGTTGCCGATAAACTGTATATTTTTTATGCCTAACGTATTTTGCATTGTTGTATTTTATTTCTCTGTTAACGCATGTTTATCAACGTGAGTGCTGGTAATGCTACCACATTCACATGTCGTCGATATAAACAATTACTAACAGTTACCAATTGTGCAACTCTAAGGTGTGCAACAAATCATTACCTATGGGTCGTGATTCTGCAGATGATCTGCGAGTTGTGTAACTAATCTTTAATTCAGCACACATTTATATTGCAATGAAACCTGTCTGTATTGCAGAAAAATGGAAACATCAATTTTGGAAGATACTGCACTGAAAGACCAAGTTGCGATACTTTCAGGTGGAAAGGACAAAGAAGGACGTCCAATTATACTAGTTACAATTCCCACGGAGGCCGCTCCGATAAATATTGGTCCTTCGTTACGATATTTACTTTCGATATTTAGGTAAGTGCTATTTTATATTAATAGTGACCTTGTTAATCGGAACCACATTATCTGTGTTAAATTATACGTTATTAATTGTTTCTGTAATTTAATATTAATGATGATGTCTTGCATGGTTTGTTTCTCACTTGTTTATTTATTTGTCATTGAAAAATAACGTAACCATTAATAATTGTAACTGTTTATTGGTGACAATTGCCCCATGTTGTCGTAAATATTAATCTAATGGACGACATATTATAAGTATGGACACACCTGCGTGTACTGTCAAATTCCGTACTGAAATAGATGAAGGTGAAGTCACCGATCATAACTATTGATAGAAAGATATTTCCTTATCTTAGACGGTTACGCCGTGTAAACAAAAAAAAACAATAAATTTTGTAAATTATTTTTTAAAGATCAGCCCGATCGAATCTAAAGTTAACTATTTATTTGAACTATTGAAAACATTTTAATATTTTTGCCAATAATTTATTTTTTGGATAAGTACTAACTTTATAGTGCGCCTCGTCCCTCGTCCAAATACGGTGCTTTGTTCAATTAATCTATTTGGGATATTTATATTACGGAGAGAGTAGTTCTAGACAATCGTTTGATTGAAAATTTGCAAAAATTTCAAGAAACCCTAAGTGTTAGTTAGATAACCAATCATTTTGGGAAATGACAAAGCTCTTCACGTGTGGGCAAGATAAATTTCAAAGTCTTCACCTCAAATTTTACTTAATCTTTGGTACAACATTCTCATGTAGCTGTGTAGGTATCCTCGTTTGTAAGCCTTAGATTCAATGACAATTGACAAATTTTGTTCACTGTTCCTGCTGTTCTTTCTAATTGGTCGTTGCTGGAAATGTGAATCTCCACATCTTTAACAACCGATTAGTCTCCTTTGATATTATCAGCTTGTTCCCTAGTGTCCCCTTTAGCGAATGTCTTATTCTCATCATCGAGATATGCTAGTCACTTCTTCCTTGCCTGCTTAAACCTGTAAGTTCCTAATTACTTAATCCTCTCAATATTCTCCTCAAAATAAGTTTAAACAAAAATATTCAAGTTATATTTAGTGGAAATTCTGAACGAATCTACTTTTAAAGTCGAATAACGTCTGATAGTTTACTCGGCCGGATTGATCGGATTGGGAACATTCCGGATAATTAACTGTAAATTTATTATCGGTTCTAACAATTAATGAAAAAGATAATGCTGAACAACCAAAAGCTTTTCGTATCCGAGATCCACTTACGGAAAAGAAGAGACACACTCAGTCGAGATATAAAGGTAATAAGCCAATACTATTACTAATACTGACGTAAAGAAATCAAATCTTTTGTTAATTGGGAAGATAGGGTCATAATTTAGAAAATTCGGATGACAAATGAAATTGATTTTTTAAAACGAAATGAAAATACTAGAACTGAAAATGTTTAGAAGAAGGCGAAGATAATGAGGTAGAAAACAATTCTCCGGAAGAAGAACTTAATTTGCAAAGAAGGCGGAAGATTGAGAAATAGACATAAAATAAAGCCCCCTGCCTTGACTGTTGATTATGAAATACTCGATAGGTACGTGAAATTATGCTGAAGCATGAGATACTGTAATAAAATTAAATGACCAGTAAACTGGAACAAAACTACGACATAGACGTATTAAATAAAATAGTTTTTTGCGTACCTAATAAATCAAAATAAAATAGTTCTTACGTAATAACTCAAAAAAAAAAGAAATATGTAGCGTGTAGTATAGTTGTAATCAGAAAACGATTTCTTATTTTCTCCTAAAATAATATACAGGGTATATCATAAATATTTTTAATATTTTGTTAATTTCCGGCTAGACCGGAAGTAAATTGGTCTACATACGACTCTTTTAATCGAGTATATTATACTCGATTAAAAGAGTCGTATGTCACTCTACTTCACTGTACAATTTTACTTCTTCATCTTTGTTAGCAAAACAGTTACAAATTTTTAAAATTTTCAACTTCAAAAATTCATTCCCCTTCCCCTATGGCAAATAAAGAAATAAATGTAGTTCCAATAGTTTTTCAGGAACTATAGGTATGTATAACGTTTCAAAAAATAAAAAAATGTTAGGGGCAGATTTTGAGAAAATCGATTTTTAATTTTTGACCAATTTGGGTACCTACTAATAAATTGGCGACGTTAAATTTTTGTTCTTATCAATTTATAAGTAAAAGTTCTGGCTATCCTTTGTCTAGAATTTTCAATTTTCAAATTTTAATTAAGTTAAACTTAGAGTTGCTATATTAGCAGCCATTTTGAATTTAGCAACGGACTAAAAAGGGCGTTTTACTTGTAACCATCTCTACTAACTTTTCAGTAAGGGAAATTAGTTTGGACTAAAATTTGAACTTTTTCTCCCAAAATAACGCCCCTACTTTGGGGCCATTTTGATGAGAAGCTTGCTTTACCGATAAAGTTTTTTATAGGCCTTAGTTTTAAATTTCATCAAAATCGGCCTAGTAGTTTAGGCTCCACAGCCGTCACGTACGTACCCACAGACAAACATTTTTCATAGATGGTGGATTTGGACTCAAGAGGGACCAAAACGTCCAGATTCATCAAAATCTCGAGTTCGATTTTTTTATCGATTACATACTTTCCCTATGTATTATACACTTGCGTATGTTTTTATAGAGTTACAAACGCACGGAACTACGTCTAGTCCACGATACACATAAACACGGTATGCTGAGTATTTGTATCAAAGGCGTTCGCTTAGCGCATGACGTCACCCGAGAAGTAACGGCGTTCGGTGTAGTCGTAGCGGTACATCTAAATAACGATAACTCCTTTGTTTACAACTTTTTGAAAAAAATATATTAATAAAAGTTTTAGGAATTCTTATAAGGAACATTTTATATAAGAATAAAATTTTCACAAATATCAACCCTCATCGAGATATATGGAAAAAACTGCTTTTGCAGTTTCATTACAAAATCGGTCATAGTTTTCTTGTTTATCGTTTCTCAGAAAAATTATTCAAGTAAAAGATGTATATATTAATATGATCAATATTTTAGGTATATATAATATTTTCACAGAAAGCAACCCTTAACAAGTTATTTCGATATTTCTGAAAGTAAGCAACCCTTAAGTATGAAATCGCTCGTATCTTTTTTATTTGTAACGTATGAGGAAAAACATGTGAATAAATATTATAGAAAATTATCTTTTGAGTATTTTATATTGGTATGAAAATTTCTCAAAAGTCAACCCTTAACGTGATATATCGAAAAAACCAGAAACTGTCAATTTTCACATAAAATCGAGCATAACTTTTCTATATTTTACTACAGTGACATTATTGTTATATAATTCGGTAGGTATATGGATGTCCCACTTTACGTCCACAATTTGCATGCTTTATAAATAGTATATGTGAGTTTCCATCGAAGATGACGTCAGCCGGTGCGCATCAGCATACCGTGTTTATGTGTATCGTGGTCTAGTCTTAAAATTAATGCACTTTTGACGCGTTTTCATGATAATATTTCTCGAGAACAGCGAACCGTAGCACTATCTACTCAAGAAGCGGAATACTGATGAGTAAGTGATGCTACACAAAAATACTTTCTTACACTGTTGGTCAAGAACGAACTCAAAATCCATTCATTAAGTTTCGATACAGCGTGGAAGCGACAAATGGGATAAATTCGTTAGTTCAGTCATTGTGCATATTTATAAAAAAATTCGAAATACGTCAATTTTAGTTCTTAAAATTACATCGAATTGTGTACAAATTTCACACCTAAATTTAACACCCTTAAAGTGAGGGTTGCAACCCTTAGATTATTAAATGGGATGCTTCATTATTTAAAAACTTTCTTCATTGTCTATTCAATCATTTTATTGTTTTCAAATCTAACACAACAAGTAATTAACATTAAAGAAAAATAAAATCATCTGATTGATGAAAGTCGCTACAGCGTATTGGGAGCTTAGTTCTAGATAATGTAAAAAGCGAAAAAAAACATGAAAGCCTGAAAAGGTTTGGGTAGAGATCGTTGGAGACCGTTTCATTGGTCCCTTTTTCGTTGATGACAATTTGAATGAAAATAATAGCTTTATTGGATTTAGAGTTTGTGGTTAACTTAAGCCACTCCTGTCAGTTACGCACTATTCGTTTTATTAAAAAAACTTTGACCCTGTGCCCAATAACCCTATTCGTTTTAAAACCTTTGTCAGCCCCAGAGTGCCTCAGAGTGAACATGCACAACGAGCATGTTCAATTTAGGTCAACTTGAACATTCGTTTTATATTAAACTGAGGCAAGAAATGTCTTATGACGCAAGCTTGATGCAAGTCACTCCAATGACGTGATTAATATGACTTTGACTAACCATATGACTGTATAAAAAGAATAAAGCTAAGGATTTAGCAATACTGCAAAATAATATCGTACCGACTTTGATAAATTTATATCCTGCTCCATCGAATACGACATTGTTCCAAGAAGATGGAGATGGACCTAATCAATGTCCAACAGTTCCTCGACTTAATACTTCAAAATCAGTGGATTGGAAGGCGAGGCGCTCCTCGTGTGGCCAGCTATTACACTTCTTCTTAGGGCGTTATGTGAAAAGTGTGATATACAAAACTAATCCACTATAGATTTAGTTGATTTAAGAAGATATTGAATAACGTTAGAAGACAGTTTTATTTAAGATTAGGATGTTGTCAAAACGTCCCAGACATCATGTTCTTTTTTGTTTTTTGCGTTATCTAGAGCTAAATGACACTGTCTATTAAGTTCCCATGTCTTTCAGACGATTTTATTGTTTATAGTGATAATTTTTGCCTTAAATAAGTTTTTGAATAGACAGTGAGGAGAACTTTTAAATGATTTATCACAGATCCCCACCTCTCATTAGAAATTAAGGGGTTGCGACTCTCACTTACAGGGTGTTAAATTTAGGGATGAAATTGTTTATAAATATGCACAATAATTGAAACAACAAATTTCTTCCATTTAATATAAAGAAACACTTCATTACAGTAAAAGGTTTCTGTCGACTATAAACCTGCAAAAGAGTCAGACGAGCTCATCTTCTCATCACCAAGGGTCTGTGTAACCGATGTCATGGTTACAAAATGGCGAACTGTCTTAATAAATTGACATGTTACTCCTTTGATGGACATATTTAGGACAAAACTAAATACTAATTCACTAACGTTTTGTATGTTTTTATAGGGTTACAAACGCTCGAAATTACTTCTAGTCTTAAGATTAATGCACTTTTGACGCGTTTACATGATAATATTTCGGGGAATGCAGTTAATTGGTGCCACACGAATACTTACTTATCTTTACATACGGTTAGTGTACTCAAATTTCTTAATAATTAGTAATCAAAGATAATGCAACAGTCATCTACAGAAATGCATTAATCTCAAATTTTTGAGATTAAAATTTCCGCCAGAATTATTACTTACTTAGTTATAACGAAAATTGTATGACACCTACCCAAAATATTCAAACCATTTAATCAATTTAATGGTTTATCAGACGTCTTTTTCTTCTTTTATTTCTTGTATATTTACCGGTACTCTAATAAAAAGTAGATATAAGAAAAAGTGGCAACTTTGTGAAGTACAATTAAGCAGAAGAATGTTAATTTCACAATTGGTAGCTTAATAAAGAAACAATTTAAAATATAGGCGCGGATCCAAAGTCAACTTTCTAAACTGTTTTTACGTAGATAGTTTATTGCAAATTATTACGGCTCGTAATGATAAAACAACAACAATTCTTTATTTTTGTCACATAAACTTAATTGAATTAATTTTTGTTATACCTATGTAGGTGTCATAAATTGATTTATGCAAACTTTTGTGAACTTAAAAGCTTTTCAATGAAGACGTGGGTTTATATAGAATGAACTATAGCAAAAAGCTTCTTTGTTATGTTGAAGAATTAATTTTATTTATTATAGCTGCTTTGTAATACTTGCAACGTTTACTTAAATGGTAGTCTGCGTCAGTGCGCTTCGATTAAACAAGTTTGTCGAAAATTGGAATTCGGACTCCCCGTATTAAGCACCAAAAATAGCTTTCCTTCAATGAAAATACTTTTTTAATTTTACCACTCCTACAGTTAAACGTCACAGTGCACACTGAAGTAAAGTAATTTATTGAACAACAAAAAATTGGAAAAATTATAATTATGTACCTATACCATAAAGGGAGCTGGGGTAATTTTCTGATTACTCACTTGAACAAATTCTGGGCTTTGCAACTGAAGACGTCTTCTTCAAGTCAGTTTTGCAGGGCACTTTTAATATTAATGAAGATTCCTAGTAGTTATTTGGAACAAAAATGAAAAAAAATACATATCTGGTGGGACAATATCGGGAAGATAGGGTGGGTCTGCAGGCACTAGGTCAATACAAAATCACCTTTAGGCTGCAGTTTCCGAGTAAGTGACAAGCAGCAATTATACCCTTGAGCTCGTATGGGTTAAAGGGCATGCTGGAACAACAGGCAATGAAAAAGTCGATAAGTTAGCCCGACTGGCCTCAAAACAACTGTTTTATGGTCCAGAGCCGGCTCTTCCACTTACAGTATCAACTGTAAACAACTTAATAACTGAAGACACTCAAGCCCAGCATAGGGTTAGGTGGAACTTGATGTCAGAATGCCGTCACGCGAGAGAGGCCTTCAGAGGACCATCTCGTAGCCTGGCGCGTTTTTGCACAGGGCTATCCAGAAAGAACCTGCGGCTACTTGTGGGCATACTTTCTGGGCACTGTAAACTTAACAAGCACATGCACCGCATGGGCTTGGTTGAATCACCATCCTGTAGAGTGTAGAGGATGCTACACAGAAGATGAGACGGCGCAACACATACTTTGTGAGTGTCCCGTACTTGTCGAATTAAGACGATCCATGTTGGGGGACTCCTGGCCGGACATGGCTAAGATTAGAGCCGCTTCCCCGTCCAGCATCCTCAGGTTTATCTCACGTGTGGGATGGCTTGAGTGATGCTGCGGGGTCGAACGACTCTAATCAGGGAGGCAGCACAAAGGGCCCGAATAGGTGGCCTAAGTGCGCGTGGACTTTTGACCACCCTCCCATCGTAATCCAGAATCCAGAATGCATAGGGTGGGTATGGAACAACTTCCAAAACGAGCTCAAAGATATTGTGGCGTAAAGACGACCGAGTTTTGGCTATAAATCGTATTAGTGATTGTTACATTCCTTGAGACCATCCCTAACAGATAACGCCAACCTTGTGCCACAAGATGCACAGCACTACCTTGTGTAAATGGGCCACAGATTTCGCAGGGGAAGGATGTTTCTTTTTGGTTAAAATTCTGCCATTCGTTTCTCTTCGTGATGGTCACACAAAGGTATTTCTTTTCGCCACCAGTAGAACTGCACGACGAAAAAGGTCGAAGTTGTTGACGAGCAAACACAGAAGCGCAAATAGTAACACGTGAGGTGGCCATTATTACTTACTATTGATGATTACTTCAGTACCACCTATTGATCTGTTCCGCCCCCCGTTGTAGTCCACGCTTCAAAAATTCCTTTAACAAAGTCTAACACCTTAGTGGAGCGAAACTCCGTGGCTTCGCTTCATTTCAAACCCTTACATAACGGGCTATCGGTCAATTCCATATTGTGCTGGTGTTATTCAGACTGCAATGGCTCTTGAATAATTTCTTCGTAAGTTTCGTGTTCGTCCTACTTAATTCGACGATGGACGCTGCTAAATCCTCGTTTGGATTTTTCAGAAAGATCTTGGAATAGTTTCCTTTGAATTTTCTGCAGTGCTCTTATTGCTTGAATCTTCTTTTTAGCCGGTTGCCTGTGACTCCCAATGTTGATGATCCCTCTTCGTCATTACATTAAGATTGCATGCCTCTCTCAGCGTCGCTACCCTAATTACTAGGTTTAGAAGCGCTAGATTTAAGTATAATCTCCATACCTGCTACAGGGGTCGTTATCATTGCTCCTGCAACACCATGGCAAGCGCCGTGCTGCACTTTGCTAAATATCTGTGCGTTCTTCTGGGCGAAGGTCCTTGGTTTGACATAATGCCCAAGTATTTTACTTCTATACTACCTGCAGATTGTTGCCATATATTGCTATGTCCTTTAGCTTTGTCGGCCTTTTTCATCGCAAAAAGAGAATGATGTTTGCCCTTATTGAATTAACGGGCAAACCCTTCTCTTCGCACCACTAGATTTAAAAAACTCTCTGCATCACAATTCATACAGCCTCCTCAAATCTGCCACATACCACAATGACAATGTCATCAAAGTAGCCAATTGTGATATAACTTTAGTCACCTCAGTAGTAGTCATCTCCGGCCAAGCACCGCAATAGTGATGAAATAATGCCCCCCTGGCTACGCCCAGTGGATGTCACTATTAAACAACCAAAACCTAAAAGGAGACAATACTGAGCAGCCCACACGCATTATCTCTTCTTCTAATTGAAATTGATTTGTATTCGTTGTGAAAAGGATTGACTTTCGTTTTGACTCAATCGCATCTTGGAGAATGGATGCCATGTCGATATTTATTTTTCCCACGACCATATACGAAACCAACTCCTAACGCACAATTACGTATGAGCGAAAATTGACGATATCGTCCGAAGCAAAAAACCCGTGCGATTTGGTTTCGCGCTGTGTGTTAGAAATATAACGCACAGTTTACACTCGAATAGGCGGCTGGATCAAACAACTAAAATGACAGTTTGAATTTATTCGCGCTGTCACTAATTTTGTTAGCAAAGTAGTTTATTTATTTTTGTTATGGTCGTGGGAAAAATAGTGTACAAAACTCGTAGGAAAGTGTCTAACTCACTCGCGGGATTGCCGGCACTCGGCTGACGCCTCGTGCGCAACTTTCCCGCTTGTGCGTTATTTATCACTTTCCATACTTGTTATGTAATATACTATAATTATGTATATGCAGTTTAAACATTTTTTTGTGTGAAACACGAGAAGAAAATATTTTTTGCAATTCTCGCCCAATTGACACTTGCTATCCCCGTGTGACTTTGGGTTTGAGTTGAAAAAAGCATCACTTTCTTCTCTAGTTGTTCCCATAACTATTACGCTTGCTCAGTGGGCTCTCATTGCGAGTTCCGTGATATTTGCCATATGTTTGTATGACTACAAAGATGTTTCAATTTACCGAACATGAGCAACATTTGACATACCTATATGTGGATAGCGAATTACAATCTTTTAGAAGAGATTCTTCCAGCAGGCAAATTACCCACTACACCATAACTATGGAACTGAAGCTTGCTTTGTCTACTGGTTCTCTTCCAGTAAGTTTAGAGATTACGGAAGATGTGCTTACTCTCAAATCTGAGATTGATTGTATGGCAGAAGAACTAACTAAGAAACATAAAGACAATGCGCACATTGACATTAGAAGTCAATTGAAGTGGATTGAAGCATTCCTTACTAACCGCAGATTCTGTGTTAGAATTGATGACCAACACTCGTCGGCTCGTTCTGTGGTCAGTGGTGTACCCCAAGGATCCGAATTAGGCCCATTGTTGTTTCTCGCATATGTATCCGCTATTTTTACGGTTGTGTCATCAGCCTGCTCAGCCTTTGCAGACGACATAAAAATTTATGGCAATCCTACAACCAAATACAGAGTAATACATCAGGACCTTGATGCCATTGGCAAATGGAGTGATGACTGGTTATTACCGTTAAACGTCGACAAGTGTGTTGTACTGCATCTTGGTAAGAATAACCCGCGCATGCCTTACTTTATCAAAGGACGCGTTTTAGCACCTGTCAGCTCTCACTGTGATCTCCGAGTAATTGTAACTGAAAATTTGTCATGGTCCGACCACATATCACACATTTGTAGAAAAGCAAACAGAGACCTCCTCAACAAATCGTTCTAGAAAGTGTTGTTCCAAACCCTCGGTGATAAATAGTATCATATTTTAGTAGATGGGCAGAACATTGAGACCATCTGTCTGTAATACACCGGGCTAACACTGGTGTTTGTTTGTTCTTTGAGCTCCTTTCGAAACGTTTTTATCACTAAAACCATCATCGATAACCTCTAATTACGTTGAATAAAAACCAACTTTACTAGATGTCATTTAAAAATTAACACGTTAAAAAATACAACGTATACCTGCTTTATTAATGTTTCTAATTTGATGAAATTTCTAAAAACTTCGTCTAAGTCATACAATTTGTTCGTCTCGTAAAGTATTTAGCGTTTCTACTTTCTCGATTATATTCAATTATTACACGGCAATCAGCAATATTATTGTTAAATTAAATCTACTAAAATCCAATTACATAAATAATACCCACCATCGAATAATTGATTTTATTATTCATGTTGTTTAACTTCATATGCGGAAGTGTACCTACGTTAACTAATTCAAATATGATAATGAAGCTTTTGAATTTCTTCAAATAAGCGTCACAATAAAATATGCGATTTACCCATTTGCAATCTGGCAGACAGCGGGGGCCGCAATTTACATTGCCGGTAAACGACCCCATTACCTAAATATATTATTATACAACTTAACACGCAAAATTTTCTCTATTAGAAACGGAAAACTGACTTAACCTACGCAAAACCACTTTAAGAAAACTTTTGTACGTGCTTCCCAGCAATTACATTTTTTTTTAAAACCAGTTGCTTTGAACAACCAAAAGGTATTGACCTACATACCTGTTTTATTCATTAAATGTACAACGTACAATTGTTAATTTAAATTATTATGACCTGTACAAAACGAGAGAATAAACCGGAAATAAATGTGTGTGACTACTCGTTTTTGAAACAGTACACGAATTGTTCAGGAAATTCTGTTTCAGCAATGAAAATCAAACAAGAGATGTAACTGTAGTATTGGATACCAGAAAAGGGCACTGGAAGACCGCAAGATCCTATATACGTCAAGTGAACACTTCATTAATAACAACAGAATTAGCACAACTCATAGTTGTTCGACCTGATGCCTTTTGGGATAAACAACGTGTTGAAAACTGTACCAGTCCACAAAAAGACAGTCAGGTGCGTTCATCTTACAATAATATAACCCAAAAAAAACTGTTGAAGAAACATCTGCCTTATTGTAGATCATTTTCACCTCACCATCACGTTTGAATAGATTTATCGATCAATCTCAACTACCATTTGAACTTGGAGGATCGTTTATTTACAATCACAGTCAGTGGATTGAGAACCGGCTTGTATGTATACATATACAGTTATAATTAATCTTCACTTTCTTTATTAATTAATATATGATTTATGTTTTAAATTTTTAGAAAGCGGACGAGTACTTTAAAGAATCGGGGGAAATTTTAAACAAATTGGAAGAGTTTCACCAACACCTCTTAAATAATCAGTTATTAAGAGCGAATGAGGTTGATGATGCTCTTAATTCTAGTAATGAAACGGCGGAATCCTTACAGACCTTAGCCGAGGAAAATTTAGAAAAAGGTAGGTAATGATATATTTTAATGTTGGTCCACTTTCCAAATGTTTCATTAGAGGAACTAGTTATCAAACGTTGTTAATTATGTGGTGACCTAAAAATTCACTTGACGGTTAAATTGAGATTAATGTATGTGTATTTTCATACATTACTCTTTAATAAAGTTACATAATTTGCAAGGTTAATGAAGAAGGCAACGGTTAGCTGATTTATTTCGCATCGAACACATCATTCCTCCAAATTCTTCAAGCTTTTTACGCCTTCGTGTCTTCCTCCCATTAAGGCTGTTTCAAACAATCATCGCACCATCAAGGGTTTCTCGTCGTGTTGCGTTTCTGGTCTTGCCATAAATTTTTCAATAATAATTTTCATATAAAAACTATGTGTTTATAAACTAAAGACACTTGTGTCACTTTCTGTAAATAATCGATGGTACGTTTACCTTGTTCCTAAAATTGTTTCGTTTTCTACTCAATTTTTATATTTCTGCTTTTAAAATTACACAAAAGTCTTAAGACCTATAAGTAACTATAACCTTTCTAATTATTTCAGTTTTTTTTTTAAGTCTCTCTCTTATGCTTTCAATGGAAATATGAATTTTGTAGAGGTTTGCAACGCATCTAAAGCGGACGTTGGGGAACCCGCTCAATTATACAAGGTGTTTTTTTTGGGAGCTTTAGTTAGACATTCCCGCGAAAGTTTTATAGATAGGTTTTTGAAAATTGGATCTTAGGGATTACTCCTTAGAATATAAATGAACTACAGAAGTCAGGACAAGGATAGCCTAATTCAGTCTTATTTATTGTACTTTGCAATGCAATGTTGTCCAATTATTAACATCACAACTAAAATAGTAATTAAAATCGATAACTATCTATAATGTGTTATTGAAAATGATAAACTAAAACATTAAGCGACTGTTAAATGTGTACAACCTTTATTAATTTACGTTCTTAAATAAAATCTTCCATAGGTACAAAGTGAAGTTAATTTGACAACACAGCGGTAATTATGCGTGCTGTCAATTTATAAATTGGTTGTTTAAATACAACAAGGATTATTTTGTTCTGCATTTAATTATTAAAACGGAAAAGACAATAACGCCGCGATGGTGCTTTGTGTGCAAAAGAAGCCTTTTACGGACGTTGAAGGGTAAATAGAAAATATAACCATACATAGGTAGTAACGTTCATAGACGTAGAAAGAAATTTTAATGGGGGATGTTTAATTATTTACTTAAAATTTGAAGGAGAAGCGCAGATTATTTTGTATTTTAAGGAGAGAAGTGTGTATCTGAAGATACACATATCTACCTTGCATGCCCCGTATTCATATTATACAGTATTTGCACAATGTTTATGGTATACAATAATTTATATGACCCTTAAATACAGTACGCCCCTGAATATGTAGTCTTGTTGTTTTTTCTTCTCTCTTTTTTTCCTCCGCACGTCAATGTTGGCTTCATGTTTTAATAACGTTCGTATATGGAAAGGCGTATCTGTACCTTTCTATAATAATCTAAGGGTTACTCTGAAAGCCGAATCGATGTAAAATATTTTCAAAATAGCAGCGCTTCGGAAATGCCGGAAGTAGCTAGTAACTTTGTTATTTTAAATGGCAACCCCTATTTTTTATTGCATTTTTGGACTCTACGTGGAATTTCAGATCTTTTAATACCCACATGTCAATATCTACAAGTTGCGGTTTTTAAGTTATTTTCACTTATTTAAAAGAAATGGCGGATGCAGACTGTACTTTGTTCATTCATTACTTGAAAACCGTTTTAGATATGGCAACCGAGTTTTCACCAGCGCATAGAGGAAGAGTAGGGCTTTCTTTCAGTGCACTTAAAAAAAGTTGTTGCGTACAACGTCACCTACGCAGCTCAAATTTTTTTAATGAAATGACCATTATTTTACTATTGCATTTAATGGAGAATCAAAATGAGCATATTTTAGTATTAATAGTTTCTGACTTATTCCCATTTCATTGCAATGATACCATTTTTTTCCGATTATTTTAGTAGTTGATCATGGCCTTATGGCAAACGAATTTTAAACCAATCAAATGACATTAATCCGTCACCTGTTTAGGTTTCAATTCTATTCAAAACCTTGTCTTCTTCAACACATGCTCAAATTAATTAAATTAATTAAATTAAAATTAAAAAAAAAAAAAAAAAAAATGCCTTCATGTTCCAAACACAAACTCTTTTTCCCAAATGTTGTCGTGTGGAGTATCGTATGACTTGTGATTCAGTATTCAGCATATTCCTGCAGAGGCAGATCTTCTGGATAAATGCGGAAACACAAAATCTTGTTATTTTTAAACGTACAGTAAAAAACTTCAGCACTCTTGAAAGTGTACAACCCAATTCACAAACTCAATATCAATTTGGGATCGATTGGTTTCATCGAATCTCCATGATGGTGCGAAAAGTTTTTTAGGATTTGTTAGATGCTACTAATATTTAAACTCGAACCATTGCGAGCCATTTTTTTCGAACGTTGAAAAACTTATGTTAACCTTTATCAGGTGACGGATTAGTATCACTTGATTTGTTCAAAATTTGATTGCAATGAACTACTACTAAAAAAAATCCGAAAAAATGGTATCAATGCGATGAAATGGGAATAAGTAAGACAGAAACTATTGAAGATAGGGATAGGAACATGTAATATCAAAATATGCCCATTGTGATTCTGTATCAAATGCAATAGTAAGAAAATGGTCATTTCATTTAAAAAATCGGAGTTTTAGTCTTTGAATTGTACTAAATTTGGAGCCCCATAGATGAGGTCGTACGCAACTTAACTTTCTGTACGGACACCAAAAGAAATCCCTATTCTTCCTCTATGCGCTGGTGAAAACTCGGTTGCCAAAGCTACAACGGTTTTTAAGTAATGAACTCTTAAAGTACCGTCCGCATCCGCCATTTTTTTTAAGTAAGTGAAAATAATTTAAAAGCCGTAACTTGTAGATGTGGGTATCAAAAGAACTGAAATTTCACGTAGAATCCAAAAATGCAATAAAAAATGGGGGTTGCCGTTTAAAATAACCAAGTTACTAGCCACTTCCGGCATTTCCGGAAGTGCGCCATTTTGAAAGTATTTTACATCGATTCAGCTTTCAGAGTAACCCCTAAGTAGACATTTTCAGAAACGTACCTACGTATAAAACTTTCCCGAAAACGTCTAACTAAAGCTCCCAAAAAACACCTTTTTGACAAATTTTTAACTGCTCACGGCGTAAAAAGGTTGAGGCTTTATAAAAAAATAATCACTGCACGGATTTTAAATCGTCATTGTGCGTTGTATAACTGTACACACATTTTCTTCTAAAACTGCCTTAGAAAATAGTATCTTCTTTAGTAAAATTAGTCAAGAAAGTTATATTTCCCTCTCAAGAGATGAAAGTAAACAGTATTGCTAACACCAATTACTTTATTATTTATTAGGAAAACAAAACATGTACACTTACCTAATGCTATAAAAATGGAAATTTCATTTTTTTAATTATATGCAAGTTTAGAAAAAAACGTGTAAAACACAAGAAGAAAATGTTCTTCAACTTTTGCTGAAAAATATAATTTTCTGCTCTATTTATACAATAGTAAGTTGTTTTTCTAAAACTGCCTGGGAAAACGGTATTTTCTTTAGTAAAATTAGTGAAGAAAGTTAAATTTTTCTCTTTAGAGATGAAAGTAAACAGTATTTCAAACACCAATAAATGGAAATTTCTTTTTAATTATATGAAGTTTAAGCAAAAATTGCTTGTAAAATACGAGAAGAAAGTGTTTTTACAGCTTCGAGTTAAAAAAAGCATGACGTTCTTCTCTAGCTATAGGTACGATGTCAGGACCTGCTTTTATTCAAATCGAACAGAATGGGGAGCAACAATAAGAAAATTGTTCCAAATTCTTTTTCTTCTTCAAAGTTTCAAATTGGCCATAGGGATGTTAGAAAAAACCATTTTTGGGCAACCAAATATGATTTCGCGGCCGTTACTATAACAGCGGCCGTTAAAGTAACTGCCACTTTGATATATTTCAAATTTTAAATTTTCTCTTAATTTAATAAAACAGGTTGCCCAGTTGCCCAAAAAATGTTGTGTATATCTTGTCCGCGAAAAACTTTAACGTACTCGAGATTGTTCTGCCTCGGCCGCACGCGGCCTCGGCGACAATTTTTCTCATCGTACGTTAAAGTGTGTTTTCGCGGCCTTGACATACAATAGTTACACATTAAGTGTACTAAAAAATGTTGGGATGTCAGAGTGTAAAGCGGCAAAAACACCGTTTTTTAATTCGTTTTTGTCGAGCCCCCCCCCCCTTCTTTTAAAAACAAAAATTACACACAAGTCTTAGTATTGCTTAGTAGGACGACTAATTCCCACGCCCACTCACATTTAGGTTAGGCTTCTTTACTGAATGATTTCTAGATTACATTAAAAAAAAACTGTTTCTTATGTGAATTTACTTGTGCATACCACTACATTTAAGAATTTAAGAATAAAAAAAATAAAGGAAAATTGTTCTTCATGTTTAGACAAAAGAGCTGCACATTTTTTGTTTTAAAGAAAATAATACAAAGTGGTCCTTGGAAAACGGATCGCTTTTAAGTGCCTCACTGCATTTTGGTCTAAAACCATTCGCACAGAGAAACGTATTACTGTCTTCAGTTCTTCTAGAGTATGTCGCTTTATTACGTATAAATCTGGAGGTCAAGGAGGTCACGCAACAGTCTAAACTATTCTGATCAGGAAACTCTCAAATTGCAGCCACTGAACCTCCTGTCTACACAAGCAGCCACAACGTCTCGCTTAAATCATGCTTTTCTCCAGTTCAGATTTTTGTAGACGTGCACCATGCTTATTACAGGACAAATATTTTACGAACATCCGAACAAAAAGAAACCGGAAATGCCACACCTTTCGAGCAGTGTAACGGTCACTGATACAACCCATATGACTTTTTTGAAGCCTAGAACTAATCATTTTGCTTGTTTACGCCTCCACTTAAGTAGATGTGTAGATGTCTTGTTCAATCCCAGTTTAGAATCGTGTTGTCTGGCAGAACCAGTTATGACTGGGTGTTTTCATGGTCTGCAGGCGTCCAACGACCAAAAAGTCTCTATTCAATGCAAAATCCGAGTACTGCTCATTATACAAACGTTTGTTCTCCATAAACCATACTGCTGAACGGTTCAGTAGAAATTTCATCCGGTACGTTCGATCAATAGGCACACAAGATTTTCGGTTTAGAATAGCTCATGGTGTGCTTTTTTTATAGGTTCTTGAATTGTTTAGATACGTCGAAAATAGTGTGAAATAAATTTGTTATGGTAATTTAATGATGTAGGGTTTTGCTACTTTAGGAGTGTACACCATGACCTCTTCCACGGCTTTAAAAGCTTCTGCTATTCTGCAACTTCCCATGTAGCACCGTTTATTGGCGTTAGCTTGGTGGAATATTGACCCAATATAGAGAGATTGTCGAACTTCAAGAATATTAAAGCCATCTATAGTTTAAAGTTGCAATAATAATTTAATAATAATTTATTAATGCTTTGTTATGAAAAGAAAACATTCGCATATGTCACATTCTGATGTTCACACACAATCCCTTGTGGTACATTACTCCTATGTAGTGCTTGTCCACAAGCAATTGCATAATTAAAATTCTACGCATTTTTTTCTCTATGGAAGAGTTAAAACTTTACTAGTAGTTTTCCGAGCACAGATTCGGTAGGTAGTCCTTGATAGCAACGATGCTAAATTTACACGATATAACATTTTTTTCTTTGAAAAACGGTATAAAATAGTAAAAAATTGAATTAGCCGAAGAAAAATGTTATCAAGTTGTTCTGTTGGCGATCGATTTTGACCATATAGTCATTTTCAGACCATAGCGTCAAGAAAAAATGAAGAAAATGTGCTTGTGGCGTAAAAATAAGTATAATTTCAAAATGAGATATTATTTTGTGCATCCTAGGAATTGTCATTCTCACCCCAAGAATTATTATTTTTACCCCAAGAATTATTTTTTCTACCTTAGCTTTTTAATTATGTTCCCAAGAATTATTATATTAGCCCCCAACATTATTAATTTAACCCACGTCATTATTCCTATGGCCCCAAGATTTTACTCATTTTACCCCATGATTTTATTCATTTTACCCCAAGGTTTTATTCATTTCACCCCAAGATTTTTTTTATTTTACCCCAAGAGTTTATTCATTTACTTATGTTATAGAAGTATTTGAAACTAAAAAAAAATGCCAACCTAAACGTATATTGTCACTCGGGCGCTTAGGTTAGAGGTAGGTTTAGTATATTTTTTTTTCAATTGATAGAAAAATGGGAATATGATACTAAACAGTATTTGAAACTAAAAAAAATGCCAACCTAAACGTATATTGCCACTCAGGCGCTTAGGTTAGAGGTAGGTTTAGTATATTTTTTGTCAATTGATATAAAAACGGGAATATGATACTAAACAGTATTTGAAACTAAAAAAAAATGCCAACCTAAACGTATATTGCCACTCAGGCGCTTAGGTTAGAGGTAGGTTTAGTATATTGTTTTTCAATTGATGCAAAAACGGGAATATGCTACTAAACAGTATTTGAACCTAAAAAAAATGCCAACCTAAACGTATATTGCCATTCAGCCGCTTAGGTTAGAGGTAGGTTTAGTATATTTTTTTTCAATTGATATAAAAACGGGAATATGATACTAAACAGTATTTGAAACTAAAAAAAAATGCCAACCTAAACGTAGAGGTAGGTTTAGTATATTTTTTTTCAATTGAATACAATGAATAAGATCATGGGGTAAAATGAATAAAATCTTGGGGCCAAAAGAATGATTTTGTGGGTTAAAATAATAATTTGGGGGCTAATGTAATAATTCTTGGGATCAGAAATCTTGGGACCAAAATAATTAAAAAGCTGGGATTGAAAAAATAATTCTTGGGGTAAAAATAATAATTCTTGGGCTTAGAGTGACAATTCTTGGGGCCGCGAAAATTACGTATACTAAACGTATATTGCCACTCAGGCGCTTAGGTTAGAGGTAGGTTTAGTATATTTTTTTTCAATTGATACAAAAACGGGAATATGATACTAAACAGTATTTGAAACTAAAAAAAATGCCAACCTAAACGTATATTGCCACTCAGGCGCTTAGGTTAGAGGTAGGTTTAGTATATTGTTTTTCAATTGATGCAAAAACGGGAATATGCTACTAAACAGTATTTGAACCTAAAAAAAAATGCCAACCTAAACGTATATTGCCATTCAGCCGCTTAGGTTAGAGGTAGGTTTAGTATATTTTTTTTCAATTGATATAAAAACGGGAATATGATACTAAACAGTTTTTGAAACTAAAAAAAATGCCAACCTAAACGTATATTGCCACTCAGGCGCTTAGGTTAGAGGTAGGTTTAGTATATTTTTTTTCAATTGATACAAAAACGGGAATATGATACTAAACAGTATTTGAAACTAAAAAAAATGCCAACCTAAACGTATATTGCCACTCAGGCGCTTAGGTTAGAGGTAGGTTTAGTATATTTTTTTTCAATTGATATAAAAACGGGAATATGATACTAAACAGTTTTTGAAACTAAAAAAAATGCCAACCTAAACGTATATTGCCACTCAGGCGCTTAGGTTAGAGGTAGGTTTAGTATATTTTTTTTCAATTGATATAAAAACGGGAATATGATACTAAACAGTATTTGAAACTAAAAAAAAATGGCAACCTAAACGTAGAGGTAGGTTTAGTATATTTTCGTTCAATTGAATACAATGAATAAGATCATGGGGTAAAATGAATAAAATCTTGGGGCCAAAATAATGATTTTGTGGGTTAAAATAATAATTTGGGGGCTAATGTAATAATTCTTGGGATCAGAAATCTTGGGACCAAAATAATTAAAAAGCTGGGATTGAAAAAATAATTCTTGGAGTAAAAATAATAATTCTTGGGCTTAGAGTGACAATTCTTGGGGCCGCGAAAATTACCACCCTTTCAAAATTTGAGTGTAAGTAAGTAACACCCAGCAGCAATTTTTTCTACTACTAACAGTTGTATGTGTTCCTGTGTTTCCAAAATGAATAGTTAGGTGCTTTAATTCCATACGAACAGCGTTCGTGTCAATAAACTAAACCGCATGATTCCTTGTCAATATCAATCGAGCCGAAATATTAATTCTTTAGCTACAGAGACAGTATTGCAGTATAAACCCTTATTTGGTCTCCACTAAACAGCACACACAGTTTTTGGAGTAGCACCATATATGAATATTTTTGCAGCTTCTCATTTCAGAATTTTTTTACAACAATTATTTTAACATTTCAAATATTGAAACTGTTTAGTGATTAACCACCAATTGATTGTTTTCTACATGTTAATTTACAATTTTCCGATTTGAAACGAAACGTTTAGGGGCGCTCGAGGATACTGATGAATTTTTCATACCTACTTTGGTTACAAAACAATTTTTTATATGGTTTCCTTAAAATTAAACAGAATTTCATGTTAGTTTCGTTAAATATGACTTATGCTTCAAGAAAGAATCATTTTGAGATTATTAATTGTGCAGAAAATCAGGAAACGGTCAAAGTTTTCAGGTGGCAAAAAATAGTAGGTATTGGATCCTCTGAAACCTGATCATTTTCCAATTAGGGGTTGCTTAACTACTGGATTCGTTCAAAATATTTCTAGGATACACCATCTTAATGTTCATTTACAGTAATTTACTGTCGAACAATACAATGTAGGAAGCAGTTTCGCAGATGTAACAACACAATAGAGTCCCTACAATATTTTTCTTAAGTCAGTTTTTAACCTAAGTAACCTAAATATAACCAAAAAGGATACCCATTTCATCTATTGGAATTTTGTAGGGCGTTTAACCTAACATTAATATTTAACGGTACCAAATGATATCGACCAACACATTTTCTTTATAAATTTTTAATTTAAGAACTAGTTTTACGAACCATTACGTTCAAATAACGCTCGACTTAATTTTCAGGTCAAGAACTCCTTCAAAAGATTGAATACGATAATAGAAACCGAAAATATGCCTCTGAATCGGAATCAATGACCACACCGCAAGATATTTTAGATACAATTATAAAAATTGAAAGTACGAAAAGTAATTTACGTAAGAAACAGTCAGAAATAGGGGACGCATGGAAATTAATGCAGAAAAGTTTCGTTGGTACCAAAGACTTAAACTTATTAATACAAGGTGTTGTCAATGTAACCAATTGGATTTTGGGACCGGCCGAAAATTTGTTAAATTCGCAACACAAAGTCGGTCACGACGTTTCGTCAGCTGAAGAATTGAGAAACGCGCACGAGGTGATTGAGTTGAAGTGTTGGGAAACGTACGGTGCTTATGCGGAATTATTGTATAAGATAAATAATTTTCCTAATGATACATCCGCCAGCCAAGGGAAGGACTTAATCTGGCAGAAGGATTTTATGGATTTTGTGTGTAGGAGTTTTGCGACTAGAATGGAGAGGCGTCGTAATATTTTAATAACTTCATTACGATTTTTTCGATTGGTTTCCGAATATTTCGATCGCACCAGTGAAGTTTTTGAATCTTTAGTTATGGGTAATAAAGTAGGAGAATTTTCGACTGCCAAACAAAAATTGAATAAACTACAAGCTGGACAAATCAGTTTAGGTAAGTCATAAATTTTATTGAATTTGCAAAGTATTAATTATCTTACAGATGCAATGGAACGTGAACTAGTCAGGGAAGGTGAAAAATTATCCGATATGCTGTCGATGCCTGTAAAAGATGCGCTTGGAAGAGAACTGGCGTTAGATTATTCAGAAGATATTGCCAATATTCGAGATATTTTGGACGCGACAAATGCGAGAAAAAATTTATTCAGTGATAGCGTGGAGTTGCAGAAATTGACTTTGGAGCAAGTTACGCATATTGATGCTTATGAAAGCGATGCCAGGCAAGCAATACAGTGGTTGGATGAACTATTTCAAGTTATGTTACAACATCATGGATACGTTGGGATAACCACATACGAAATTCAAGTGCAGAAAGATGAACATCAAACGTTTCAAGAAACAGCAAAGGTGACTATGTCATTCATTACCATCATTGTCACTACTTGATTTGTTTATTTTTCTTCAAAATACGAGGTTATCCCAGTTCTGGTAGAGCTTCAGGTGGTAAAATTATTGTTGTATCTCAACGAATAAAACTGCGTTTACCGAACGTTTCGCTACTAAACAAAGCCATGGATTGAAGTAAAAATAAAAGGAAAAGTTTTAACACACCCCTTTTCATAAATAATTAATTGATCTTACTCATGTTACCCCGAATCAAGAAACTATGAGTCCACACAGAAGCACAAGTATAAAAATAAATACGAAATTTGGAAAATTGGGAGGGGGGGGGGGGGTCGCCAAATGTGATGGTTTATGAGTTTCCCATAAATTTCCTTTCCTCCGTTTAGAAAGACGATCCCTAATTGGTCATTTTTCTTTTTAGCTGGGTTGCAGCTCTGTGATCAGATAAAATGCAAAAGGGGGTGATCCCAAACCAAAAACCAAGCTCTATGCAAATCGTGTGATAAACTGACGAACGGTGTCTTTAGGGTAAATTGGCCCTGTCGATTGCCAAGTGAATTTTCTGCGATTCTTGCGTACCTTGGGTCGAATTTTGTCTGTTTTCTCCTTTCCTGGAACGGTTTTTCGTTTTTGATAGAATAATTTGGAAATGATCCTCCAACATTGCCCATTAAGTGCACTACCTCTCGTGCCTACGTCCCAAAACGGGGAGCAATTGTGGACGTTTCGCAAGATTTTCAGCGATATTAACTTTTAAAAGAAGTCTGTCAACACGTTACTTAATTTTTTATGTAAACCTCTCCCCACGGCTCCACCGGCCTCCACCCTCTAGATGAACAGTCGTGCTCAGCTAAAGAGGCAGAGAAAGCAGAGGAATTTTGGTCAAGGCTTGCGGCGCTGCCGTATCCAAGGCAAATATCGCGGATCGGATGAGATAAATTATCTACTTTGGGACATTTTAAAAAAGTTGAAAACTTGCACCTACCTCCGACGCCAGATCCTAATAATAAATTAAAATTATAGTTCCCTTTTAGACTCAAATTTGGCGAGCGGTTAACGGTACAACGCCAAATATCCCTCAAGCAGCCGATTTTGGATGGCAAGTGAAAGACGACAGTCTTGCACCAGTCCTATTCGCTACGATTCTAGTCGCAAGGCGTGCGAAAATGGTGTTCTGTGGTTGCAGAATGAGCAATGCAGGAAAATGTGCAATGCTGCTGAACGGAAAGGACGAACGGAGATAATTTCTTTGTGTACGCTTGCGGCGATGCCGGTACCAACGGAAAAGATTATGTTCACAACGAGCAGTGTAAGACTTCGGGACCTATTCCTTTAGAGGGTAGGAACCATGCAGGGGGGAGGAGTATTGTTTATGGTGGAGGTGCTTACATATAAAATTAATAAAAGGTGATATACCTATTTCTATTGAAAGTCGATATTCAACCAGGGAAGGGGAAAATAGTGATTTATGCATCAAAGGCGTAAAGAAGTTTTTATGACCCGAAGCTTTATTTCAAGCTCAAGCGGTAGCGAGGGCTAGAAAAAGGCTGTAGGGCCATAAAAGTAAGTTACGCCAGAAATTCATACACTATTTTATGCACAGATTAAGTATTTATCTCAAATAATTTAAATATCGCTTAAACTTGAGTAGATTTATCACGCCGCGCCGCTTGAAGTACATTGCTATAGATATTGAAATACGTTGCCATACTCAAAGCAGTAAACAAGGGTATTCATTTTAATTTTGTTCAAAAACTGTATTATTTCCATTGTCATTTCAATTGACCTTACTTTATGTCCCGCGGGCCATAATGAGTTGTTCATCTTCAGGTAACCAAGGTTATAGTAACCTCATTATGATGTCTCTGTGCACAATAGTCATTAAGGTATCTAGGGCGTTATGCCGTGTTGCTTTCTTTACTTTATGTCATACTTGCAAGAAGTTGATTAAGATGATTAAAACAGATGATAACAATAAAATCAGTATAGACCCACATTTAACATCCTTGACCGTATCTACAGCGATGAGGCATAATTTTAGATTTGCGAGCGTTATAAGCGGACGTTATAAAAATAACGCCCGTTGCTATCTAAAATCCGCTTGTCATGTAAAGAGGCGTTATTGTCATTAATGTTTCTTGTTTCAGTAGTTGTTATGGTGAAATAATAAGGTAGTATGACATAAAAATGTTTTTTGGGCAACCAGATATGATTTCGCGGCCGTTACTATAGCAGCGGGGGTTAAAGTAAATGCCACCTTGATGTATTTCAATACATCGAATTTTCAATTTTGGCCACGAATCAAATTTGGTTGCCCAAAAAATGTTGCGTATATCTTGTCCGCGAAAACCGTTAACGTACTCGAGATTGTTCTCTTCGTACGTTAAAGTGTGTTTTCGCGGCCTTGACATACAAATAACTATTTAATGACCACTATTGCTCTCCATTTTGGATCGGACGCAAGGGGTGTGGGAAGTGAAGCACCAATGGACAAGCATAGGCAATGCTGGCGGATCATGTCAAAGTAACAGAATAAATTCAACCCATTATCTACCCAAAAATAATATGAAATCGGCCGCCATCCTGGATCCAAAATTCGGTTTGGAGACCGAAAATTCGTGTTTAGCGGGGTCGATTTACTCCAAAAACACCACTCGCCAGTTTGTCGCACGAGTTGTCGTTCCACGTGAGCTTGATTGTTGACTACCCTGGTCTAATTTGATAAGAACGGTTGTAACTCGATTTTGAATACAATTACATATCCCTTTGCAATAATGCTTAATCCAGATTAAGAATACCTTTTCAAAGTTATAGCTAGTGCGATCCAGTCCAGTGTGGGTGGGCGCTATCAAATGTGGGTGTGCCCGCAACATGATCAACAAGGTTTTCAGACTCTTGGCAATACGCGTAGTGAGTACTTATAGGACGGTATCTTCGGAAGCTGTATTGGTGGTGGAGGGTAATCGGGTATGCCGTCTGCGGAGATAGCGGTAAAGAGGTGGGGCCACGAAAGATGATGCAACTCCCCTGTGACCGAAGGGTCTCCTGGACCAACACACTGATACAAGATCTTAGAAGATGGTTAGGTAGGCTACACGGCGACGTAGAAAGTAACCTGACCGGCCACGGAGAAAATGTAAAATATTTGTTTAACCCTTATCCGGGCAAGGTCTTTTTGTAACACAACCGGACAACGTGTGTCTCCCGGACACACGCTTTTGCAACGCTAGTTCTAGTTACATATTTACGTAAAATAAAGTATATTATGTATTAGTTTATTAACTAAATTATTTTAAAAACAGTTACAACAATTTTATGTATACGATTGACATTTTGTTTCACTTGCTAAGTAGATGAAACAAGTATGTGTCCAATGGACACATCTTATACGGTTGTGTAACAAATGAAAACAATACTTTTTATTTCCCTTATTTTTGAAATAAAATTTTTTTTTAATAACAGTTACAACAATTTTATGTATACGATTGACATTTTGTTTCACTTATAAGTTATAACAACGTAGCCGCTGCTAAGTAGATGAAAAAAAAGTAGGTATGTGTCCAATGGACACATCTTATACGGTTGTGTAACAAATGAAAACAATAATTTTTATTTCCCTTATATTTTGAAATAATATTTTTTTCTTTATACGAATCTTTAGTTATTCATGTAATTGAGGAATACAAAAAATATCAATGTCCAAAGTCAATTTGTTTTTTTTTAATAGAGCATTTCTTAACAGCTTGTGTCCAACAGACACACGTTGTCTGGATAAGGGTTAAGATAGGGAAGAGAGAGGACGAGGATTGTGTGGATTGTGGGCTGATCGACGGCCAGGGGTGCGAGTGTCCAACATAGCATGGGGGAAGGGTGAAACTATATAACGAAATTGGGAAAACACTCACCCCGGAAAACACAACGCGGATAATGTGTGAAGATGAGCGAAGCTAAAAGGCCATAGAGCAGCACTGCCGCATGATAACAAGATAAGAGAGCGGGAGTATAAGGCCGCAAGAGGCAAGCATGTTAACTGGAAGAATCCCCTGGGCGATGACTGGCTACCATGGCTTATATCTACATGGAGAAGGAAAAAAAAAAGAAGATTTAGAATACCTTTACTATGTAACTCCACCATGGGATTGCCTTGCGTTATAGCGAGGTCTAGATGCAACGTTAGAAAGGGCTGAAACGACATTTTTTTCTCAAAACCCTTCAACCCTCGTAGCTAATTATATTTTCAGTAGCTCCGGGTGGAATTTCCAAGAATCCAAATTATAGTGATCAATTTAAAAATGTTTGTGAAGACGCTTGATTTCCTCCTTAAATTCCTTGCTAATCTTCAGGAGGCAGCGTTCTGTAGCGTTTTATAGTTGCCGTAACCAATGTTTTCGTGGAAAACTTTCGCCAAAAATTTCTCAATGGCGACCAAATGCAGATAAATCGCTCCTCTTGCCAATTCGTGTAACATACCTACAATGCGCGGTAGTGAGGGCTCGACACAATGTGGGGGCGGAAGGGGCGAAACAACATTTTCTGATCTATTCTGGTTGTGGTTAGTTTTTGAACTCCTTGCTAAACATTGTATGTCTGCACTAACGGTTTCCAGTGAGAAAAATGTCCTACCATACATTTCTTGTACTAGACTAGGGACATGCTTTTCTACTCTCACTTCGATGGGGTAATTAAAACTACTGTAAGTACCTCCCAGATAACTAATTGGAATAATCTGGACCTTTTTTCTACTAAAGTACATAAGCTAGGGCGTTGTTTAATTAAATATTTTCAGGACACCTACAACTACGGCTGTCAACTTTTAAACGCGTCACTGGCACTTCGCCAATCTTGCAAGTTACCCATCCAGGAGCAAACAGTTTTGTATCAGAAACTAAAATCTTCATGGCAAAGACTTCTAAATGTCAGCCAAGAGCAGATGACCCGCCTTCGAGTGTCCGCTGTGTTTCACAGATCTGTCGAAGAACATTGCAATCAATTGCGCGATCTTCGTGAAGCCGTCGCAACCATGCCGTTAGAAGAAATGTCTAAGAAACAAACGAGAGTTCGAAACTTTTACAGTATAAGAGAAAAACTTTTGGTCGAAGTTGGACGTATGGTACGTCTTGGAAAATTGTTGAGAAGTCGACTGAGGGAGCCCATTTATTTAAACGAGACGTAAGTGTTTTTTTGATTTTCTTATTCGTTTAACCCTGGTTTCATTTTTTTTTAAATTAGTAAGTAATATTCATATGAGGTGGTAGTGTAGTGGGTTCGATTCCCGGACCCACCAAAAAGTCTTTGGCACATTTTCTTCTTGAGGTCGATTCAGCCTTCCGAAATGAGTACCTACCTGGGTATTTTTTCGGAGTGGCTGAGAAACGCAGTGCTTGCCTCCCTCGATATATTCCAGATATGGCGGGGCTACAATTAAATGATACTTAACCCGTATAAAATTATTAGCTCTTCCGGGAACAATCTGAAACTAGGAAACGTCTTCAATACCTACTAAATTAAAATTTCTCAAAAGACAATTGACAATGCGTTCTACACATCCAAAATTGAAGCTTGCTGCGTCCCAAAACGACTTTTATAATACAAAAGCATATATCCTGCATGTTAGTGTTGGCATTCTTACTACAAACACTGTACAATTTACGGTACTCATTAAATGAACATAGAATGCCTATCTTTTTAAAACTCCGAAAGTAAGATTTAGTATGGATAACGAATGAGGAGTAAAAATAGGTGGGGATAAGGAAATCAGCAGTGGTTACTAAACCTGCTCGAGCTCAACAACGTGCAAATTTCGGTAAGTGTATTAATTAATTTTTTTTCGAATTTTCTCAATTTGTATTAGTTAAAATACGCGTAGGACGTCACTTGCATCTTAGTGGAACAGAATCTAAAATAGAAATTTTATATTTAGACGTACAAATCGTATTCCGTTGCCATCTGTTTCCATAACTGTCGCCTTTTTGAGCCTAAGATTTTTTTTGTTTGGTTTATGCCTAACATAAATAAATAATTTTTCAATATTGAAACATTGTAATTACTGTCTGATGTAATTTGTGCGATGTAAGATGAAAAACATGTGTGATGGTTATTGGCAACGATTTTTAGTTAACCCACTCACGTAAAGTAAACATCAGTTTCATTTTACCGAAGAATTTTTCGGGTGGCAGTGGAAAAACAGTTGGTTTTCTTCTTTAAGTTAAGGTTACTTAGATGTCAAAACTCGCGAGTGGTTCCTAAACAATTGGCAACTTTATTTGGGTGAGAACTTGATCCGTTCGTGTAAAAACTGTAATGGTTCCGGCTTTTTTTCAATGGTTCTTTACCTGAGCATTTTCAAAATTTTGGTGTCATCAAGCTCAAGGTGTTATTGTCTGCAAAGGTGCCTGGATTATTTCGTAAAAGTGTCAGAGACGGGTTTCGTAGCTTGAATACTTTATAACGTGTAGGTATTTTACGGGGATGAATTAAAAATTCCCGCCTAGACAAAGAAAGGGAAGAATATAGCATCCTTCGTATTCCAAAAAACCAAGGTCGGGTGTTTCGGTCTTTTCAGTGAAAGTTGCTGTTTTGATTCTGGAGAATAATGATGAATCCACGTCTCATTTAGTAACCAACTTATCATTTTTTTTTTGTTTTCTTTGGCTCCCAAAAAAATTGTATTGTTTGTTAAGTTGTAGTGTGGTGCAAAATATACAGGGAAGTCAAATATTTCATTCAATATCATACGGATTAAAAATGTTTCAAATAAAAGTTGTAGGATACGAACCATTGAATGGTCGTGACTCCGTGCCGACCTGTTTTTTTAATGGAACACCCTATATTTGATGTTATATTCCGATTGCTCTCTTAAAATGCTCTATGTCAATATTTTTGTTTTTTGTTGCAGCGTTTCCAAATTATGATTTTTTTCATGAGAAAACATGGTCTGATTAAAAAATTCTTAGGCTCGTTCAGTTTTAAAATTATGAGTCAGTTTTTGGTACACAAATTAGTAAACGTCGTTCCTTAGTGAATATACGAATATTTATCGATTTAATTATACAGGGTGTTTACAATACTTTGTAAAGTTTTGTAAATTTCGAATAGGAAAAGCTTTGTTATTTTAAATGGAAGACCAGTAAAAACTGCTAGTTTTAGAAGACACATAGTACATACATGAATTGGAGAGATTGAAAACCGTTATTAACCTACATAATAATATACAAGGTGTCCCATTTAAAATAACAAATTTTTTTTGGAACTTGTTTAGGAACTTTACGAATTATTGCAGAACACCTTGCATAATTAAATCGATAAATATTTGTATATTCACTAAGGAACGACCTTTATTAATTTGTGTACCAAAAATTGACTCAAAATTTTAGAACTGAACGAGTCTAAGGATTTTTTAATTAGACCATGTTTTTTCAGAAAAATCATGACAAAAATTCATAACTTGGGAACGCTGCATTTAAAACAAAAAACAAAAATATGGACGTAGAGCATTTTAAGAGAGCAATCGGAATATGACATAAAATATAGGGTGTTCCATTTAAAAGGACAGGTCGGCACGGAGCGACGATTATTCGAAGCACCCTGTATGTTTATGAATATTTTACAAACATGCAATGGTTCGTATCCCACAACTTTTATTTGAAACATTTTTTAATCCGTATGATATTGAATGAAATATTGGGCTTCCTCTAACTCTTGTTCTTTTTCTATGACTTCCTCGCACTAATGGGCTACCCTGTATGTTGTTGTACTAATATATTTTGTTGTACTAACAGAAGATCTTTTCCACTAAACGATACGTTCCATCTAGTGCAACTAACTGTACAGCAGACGTTGATTTTCCCATTCTTCCTCGTCCTTTTTGTAATGTTGAGTATGTCTTCTCTGAGATATCAAAAAGATTACTCACTTGAAGTCTAGTTGGGAAATATCTTTTTACTGTATAAAATCTATGGATAGCTCAGAAAATAAGACCCAACACCATTTTCTATTGCATATTTGTCCAATATTGACGTATATTTTGAACCATGCGATCAGTTTCACCCATAAACTTATTGTAAGAGGAAAATATAGAAGGACGGAGAATTTCAATATATGAAGAGGTGGTTAGCGCTGGGGACCAGATCTGGACTATACGGTTGGTGTGAAAGCAATTCAAAGCCGTAATTCATGTAATTTTGCCATCGTTGTCATTGACTTGTGACACGGTGCATTGTCTTGGTGAAACAAGATTTTTTCTTCGCCAAAGGTGGCCTCTTTTTGGCGATTGCGATCTTCAAACACTCCAATCACCCATTATAATAGACGCTGTTTATTGTTTTTCCATTTTCAAGGTAGGCAATCAAAATTATACCTCGCCCATCCCAAAATACGGAAACGATACCATACCGGCTGATTTTTGCGTTTTTCGTAGCTTCGGATGGCTTTCACTGACTGCTCCCTACTCAGCTGACTATCGATTTGATTCTTTAGTGAAATATGTGCCTTGATGTATTGGCGCAAAAATTAGGCTTATTCCGCTTGAACATGTTCAAACAGCGCCAGCGCTCTGAATAATCAATTCGTTGTTGTTTTTGTTCTGGTGTGAGCAAACGCGGCACCCATTTGGTAAACAGCTTTTTCATACCCAAATGTTCCTGTTTAATATTGTAAACACTACCTTTTGATATCTTCAGGGTGTCAGCTATCTCTTGCAACTTCACTTTGCGATTGCCCATAGTGATTTTCAGGGTTTTCCTGATGTTTTCAGTGTTGACAGCCTCATTATTTCTGAAATAACAAAACGTAATCCCTTAGATCATATACACTCCGTACACTTTCTTACCATACATAGAAAATGAGCCAAGATACCAGACAGGGAAACGATATTTTTTTGTCTTTAAAGGCGATCCGCACATGTGCACTTTAAACCCCGTTTCCAGAAGCGACAATAAAACTAATTTTCATTCATACTGTCACATAGAGAATTAAAAGACGTTTCAAATGAGGGGTCGCACGACTCCTTTTCCCTATTTAAATTCTTGAGTTAGGGGTTGCTGGGGCTAGGGGACTGACCTGATAAAGTCAAATTTGACATCAAAAGTTGTCCCCCAAAAATAGAAAATCGACGTGTCCGAGCGTTTTTTTAAGAAACTGGTCCCAAAACAGGCGTGTTACCTTTTCAATGGGCCACCCTGTATGACAGAAGCCTTTATTATTCTACATCCATACTGATATAGCATAAAACAACAGAACACTGTAAAAACAGCGCAAATGTGTAGCCTATCTCTCTGAGGCCGGATTTCGATTCATCATCGTAAGTATTTTTTGTCAGAGTGCGTACTCGAATGTTCCCTAAAACGCTAACCTGGTTCTCTTTGAACCTTTGAAGGTTTATATGTATCCATCTTATACTGCCGGATACCCATACCTTCAATGTTACCTATTTTCCTAAAACGAGAGAGGGGTGCTACGAAGATTGCCTTTTGTGTATTGCGACCAAAACAAAAGATTAGTATTAAAAACGTTTTTATTAGTTATATTATAATAATAACAATCAAGTCCACTAAATTAATCATTTGACTAGGTTTGCATGACGTATAATTGATTGTTTTCCAAAATATTCTCTTTGATGCAACCTTATTAGGCCATAGCGAATACATTAGTTTTGTACGCATCAACCGCATCTTCTAGCATCGAAAATGTGCATGCACAAAAAATCATTTGGTCTCAAATGAGAACTGTAAAGGAGATGAGCCATCAATTCAATTTTTGTAGTGCTCAAAAGCTACATTTTTTCTGCGATGGGCAAGGGCTTAATTTTTGGTGCAAAATAACGTTGCGTTGTGCATTCCTTAGGAAACTTCTACCAAACATCAATCAGAATTACCTAACTGTTCTACGATTCTCTAAAGTCGCAATACGTCCAGTTATCCGAAAAAATAGGCAACCGTTCCCAATTCAGTGCTTTATTTGAGTTTTGCTCACCTTTCTGACTAGTTCACGGTTATTCACCTGTGATGAAGAGACAATTGCGTTTACAAAACTTTCTCCTCTTACTCTCAAGTCAATCGAGTCCACCAACCAATTACAGACATGCTAAACATCATTGGCTCAACTTTGCGTGAGTTCCAACACCAAGAGTCGGATTAAGTTTGTTGAGATAATCCACGTCAAAAATGATAAAAAATCGTCGCAGGGGAATGTTCACGAGTTAATTTCATTTTTTCGACTAAGACGAAATGTTCAAATCAATCAAACTAAATGACAAAATGCTGTTAAAAATAAATGTTTCGATAAATCACATATAGCATAGCAACACTTTATAAGTTACGATCGTATGGAACAAACATGTGTGGACGAAAGTGGCCATCTTGTTAAAGTTTATGACGCAATTGTGGTTGAAATTTCATTTAACGTTTTCACATTGGTGCTTCAGCGAATAATACGTATTTATATTATTTCGTCCCTACTTTAAATCACAAAAAAAAATGATAAATCTACCTTTTTCCCCATACGAATTCAATCGTAATGCTTCTTCCATTCAATCCTAACTCGCTATCATACTTAAGTTTGTCTTAGATTTTAAAATCACTTTCCATTCATTGTCTATTATCCTCATTGTTAAGATGATTTTTAATTTGCAGTTTAATGGAAAGCGAAAAGAGCACAGATGCCGGGAAGAATTTGGAAGTCCGCGACCCATCAGTTCACGATAATGTAGTAGCCGTAGAGACGATTACCGAAAAGTTAGTGGAAGTAACAAGTTTAGCCGAGGAAATGGATCAAGCCCTTCTGAGCGCTCAACAAGATTGTGGCCTTTTAACGACAAACAGCTCAACAACGACAAGCGCCTCCACAACACCAACGACCGTTGTATGCATGAACACAAAAACAACTTTCGACGACAACAGTTCATATAGTGAGGTATGTATCTTAAATTTATTACTTGTCAAAACAAATTTTTCAAAAACACTTCCGGAATATATGGCGTCAGTACATTCACATTAAATCATTTGTGTATTTTTAAAACATATTCGTCTAGTTTAGTTATAGTTATCTATTTAAAGACGCTCGTGTTCTTTGGTTTTATATAAATACACTTAATGTTGAAGATTTAAAACTGACAGTCCTACAAATTTCAGCAGTTTTTTCTCTAGGTATTTAACAACAGTATCAGGTTACTGCTTTTATTGTTTCCATAATTTCTCATAATATATTTTTCTATAAACCCTAATACTCTGTTTTGCTCGTTACCGTAAATTATTCATATTATTCAGCAAGACGACGTAAAATATTTATTTTAATTAATTTTACAAGGGAATCACAATATTCTACAAAATTTAATTAGGAATCATGACAAATTCAACAAGTCAAGTCAATCAAATATTTAGTGTAATTATAAAATATACAGATGATTCTCATTCTCGCTTCCCATATTCAACATAATTTTACATCTTATTAAGCAATTAAAAAAACCAATACTACCATGTACTACCCTTCCTTTCCTTTTCCTATTCTCCACCAGATCAACTAAACTCTAGCAAACCCTACTACCAAAGTTTACCCTTCTACCAAATTACACAGTTCCTGCCTATTCCACTTCTCCTCCCCAATAGTCTACCACCCTTTCCTTTCCCTACTTTCAATTACTTGTTCCATCCACTCTATCCCTTCTCCACCTCCACTTAACACTCCTCTCCACCCTTCCTCCTGTTCTCTTAGCTCACCACATTCCTCCACCATATGCCCTATCGTCTCCCTTCCCTCCCCACGCAGCCTGCATACCCTCATTTCCTCCTCCCACCAATACTAATTATTCCTTTCTTCGTTACCCACTCTGAACCGTGCCACTATCCTCTTCCTTCTTAGACTGGCCTCGCCGCTTTAAGTACCTCGGTATATCGTTTGTCACCAACTCCCTGTATTTCTCCCTGCATTAATTTTCATCCTTCTCTCCTGCATTTGCATATCCACATCTCTTCTTATATTCCCAGCTACCCCAACCCTCTCGTCTCTCCTCCTCTCAACCTCCTCTCTCGCGTATCCGCCTCTCTCGTAAAAACAACTTCTTCCTTCCTGTCCATATGTTATCTTCTTATTCTTCACCTCTTTCCAACAGCTTCTCAAGATCCACCCTTCCTACCGCCTTCCCATCTTTTCCTCGAAGCCCATCGCTCTCTTCCCCGCCACAGTTTTAATTTTTTCCAGATTCATCTCCTTCTCTACCACATATCCCGGAGTTTTCCTTTCAAGGGAACCCATCTCCAGTATTTCACTTGTATTCTTTCTATCTTTTCCCTTTCCACATCATCGGCGTAAACCAGAGCCCATACCTTTCTTCCTCCTATCACTATACCACCACTTTGGTTCCTCCTCAACACTTCCTCCATATCACTTATGTACATCGTAAAGATACTGGGACGCAGCGAACAGCCCTGTCTCAACCCTTTCATTATCCTGAACGGTTCACTAAGTTCCTCCCCCACCCTTATCCTACACTTAGTCCCTTTGTACATTTCCACTACCATCCCCACTAAGTTCTTGTCCACGTTCAACGTCCTCAACCTTTCCCATAATTTTTCCCTGTTTACATTATCAAACGCCGTCTTTATGTCTATAAACAACGCGTACACTCTTTCCGCCTTCTTCCCGAACTCCTTGTTTACCAGCTACCTTAATATGTACACATTATCCATCGTTCCCTTTCCTTTTCTAAATCCTTCCTGCCAGTTTCCCTGTATAAAAATTCAACAAAGACAGGATTAGAGACATAATCATAGGTTCTCTTTATATATTTATATATAATAAATAATAGTTATTACATATTATTTAAATTTAATTCAGTAGAATTGACTGATGACTCACTTTTTAGCCAAATTAAAGGTTTAGGAGATATATAAACATCTTGTTAGATGAATAATAAACCTTCCTTACGTCCCACATAGATTAATTTTCGACTTATACTGCTGTTTCTAATAAGCAATGTATTGTCGTTGACATGTAGTATACATTCAGATAAATATTAGGACCTGGTATTGAGCCTTGTGCCACTCCTGAACTTAACGGTTGAAGATTAGATGTGATGTCGTTCACCTCTACTACCTTTGTCTGGTACGACGAAATACGTTTACAGCCAATTTGTTGCTTTCTGTAAAAAACTGATTGGCAGTATCACCCAAAATGGAAGAATTGGATAAAGAGGTACATTACAGGCGAAGTAAAGTCGGAAAATTCTACAACAGGCCAAACACAACATTTTTTGGGAAAAGGACAATATATTTGTCGAGGAAAATTTGGGTATAAAACAGACACTGAAGAAAATTCCAGAAAGACAAATGTGGTTACTGATGTACATACACAGAACGCCAGAAGACAGACTTACCAGAGAAACATTCGAAACTGGAGTACAGGGAAGCAACAGGAAAAGAAGGCCTAGAAAACGGTGGAAAAGGAAGTTGAAAACGAGATGAAATGTGCTTCCATCGGTAGCTGGTGCGCTTCTAATGCTAATTGTCGATTTTCCGCTTATTACTAATATTAAAAATGAAACATCCTATACATAGGTTTGCAAAAATACTGAATTGTACAGTAAAAGGATCTTTTAACATGAATATCTAATACTCAGATCATAATATTGAATTGGAAAAAGTTCAAGTTGATTCTTGGCTCTCGTGTGAGTTTCATCGAGCACAAAAGGTAATAACAAAATAGAATTATGAAGTTGGGCGAATTTGATAGGTGTGTTTATATATTTAGAAAACAATCAACCTTTGTTTTTTATTATTTCAGTACAGGACAAAACGCAATACAATGTAGTCATTTTAAATACCCAATAGAAAGATAAAAGGTGACATTGTTATAATAACAAGTAATTCCATTTTTTACTTAAAATAGCCCAACGTGTTTATCAATGATCAAAAATTACACAGGTAATTAAACTTTTATGTTTCTAAGCTATAGTTTTTTTCTGCGACTATTTTCATTAAAAAATCCAAAAGAGAGCAACATCCAAACAACCCCCCTTTTCCAAAAAAATTAATATACGTTAATTGCGTAAATATCAACTCATTGCTTTTTTTATTTCTCTCAAATTGTTTATTTGTAGTACTTCTTCAGAGTAAATAGGCAATTCCTTATAAGGACATAGCATGCAGAATATAACTTTAGATAACCGTATTGCCATGGCCAAGGCACAAATTTGCACAAAAGAACCACGCTACGAATTGAATATACCTACTGTCGTTTTGTATAATACATAAGTGTAATAATTATACTAAAAGTACCTACCTACACGTTTTGGCACTACAGTATAACACTAGGTGTCAATTTGAAAACTTACCATGCCTCTTCGAAACTATAGCATCTTTTCTTGAAACCGTTTCAAGAACATTGAGGGGGAATCACTATGACCCGCAAGGCAATCCTCTGACATCCACCTCTTAGGTTCCAGCCATCTCACACCTATTTTTTAAATTGCACTACCCCATGTGTGACATATCATTGGAAAGCCCTTTAAATATGCTATTTATCAGTACTAAATAAAATGTTAATTCAACGATTATTTTGTTGAACAAAGTAAAAAAAAGTTTCAGTAAATTTAGTTGTATTGATTGGGTCCATAATCTTGATGTAAGGAATGATTTCCTCTAAATGGGGTAATGAAATGATAATAATCAGTGGTAATTTACACAAAACCTTCCCACATAAATAACATTTATTAATGTAATAAATTTAACGATAAGCGAAGTTGAAATTTAGGTTAATTAAATTGCGACATGTTTCGACGAAGTCAAATTGCCGTCATCAGGCTAAAATATTGTCGAAACATGTCGCAATGTAATTAAATTAAATTTCAACTTCGCTTATCGCCAAATTTATTACATTTAATACATCTTATTTATGGGGAAGGTTTTTGTGGATTACCACTGATTACCTATATTATCAAACTTTAGTTGTATGTTGTATGTTTTCGTATTTATCGCTACTAATCTATCTGTGAATTTTAATATTTTAACAATATAATTCTCTATAGACTATTGTTGAGTTTTTCAGTTCATTTTGACTACCGATTTGTAAAGATAAGCTGTTTTTGGAAAATAGTAATGTGACATTTAAATAATAAATTTGATTAAATTGGCTTAACTACTATTTTTCGTAGTACTTAAAAATTAGTCGAAATTTCAAAAAATAGGGGTGGGGTGGCTGGAGCCTAAGGATACTTACCTGTTACAGTTTCGAAGACATGTAGTCTGGCAGATTTTAAAATTGACACCCGGTATAAGCGTTCTTACTTATACTTATTCCTAAAGCCCTTCTACCTTGTCGAGTGTCAGTTAGGCTGTATGGAGTTGAGTTACAGTCTCTCGAGCTTTCTCTTCGTTGTTTCCCTGTCAAACTTTTCTATCGAGAGATCGTCTTCGGATCTGCTCATTCGGCCGCTACCCCAACTTCTTATACAAGTGACACTCGTGGTCCTCCCCTTTTCCTCTTACTGGTTATCCTGACCTCATACACTCTTCTTACATCCTCCATTCTCATACAATCTTTTTGCTATCTTAGTTGTCCATCCTTTATATTAATTTGTTCTGGTTCTGTCTGTCTGTTACAGTGTTTCTATGCAGGGTGTTTCAGACCACCCGTACCGCCCAAATATCTCGCGAAATACAAAACGCATTGAAAAAAGAAAAAATACGTCTAAAAAAATTTTAAGACTATTGTTTGATGGTAAGAAGATGTCTCCACTCCCACCCCCGAGGGGTGGAGAGGGGGTTAACTTCGTAATCTTAAATAGCACCCTCCAGTTTATTATGCAGATTTGAATTCTGCGTTAACAAATAGGAACTTTTTGTTTGAAACATTTTTTGAAGTTCGTGACAGATGGCGCTATGATCGCCGAAAGAAGTTTTTCCGATTACCTGTGCTAATTTGATGTCAGTTTTGTTAAGTGGCAATCAAAAATGTTAATGCTTTGTAAAAGGGAAGAGAGGAAGCTTTATTAACCCCCCCCCTTCCCAACCCCGCCACCCAATTACTCATCAGCCCCATTATCTTCTTGGACATCCTCTCCGTCCTTTTCGCCGCTTATAAATTGTAATTTTTTCACCCTTTTAAAGTCTATGGTTAGTGTGAGTTTTGTCAAAACTTTTTTTTGGGATAAGCTTGGTGAAGAAATATACACTGTCGTCTTCTGCCGAACAAAAGAGGTGCGAGACCAAACTCGTTTTATCAGAAGTGTAGTTTGATTTGGACTTTATTACAAGAATAGTTTGCCAAATCTTAAGAATAACCAGTTGAGAATGCTCTTTTAACAATGCCATAGACCGAAGAAATTCGATGTAGATTTTCATCAGTTGAGTAATGATCGTTTTTCTTATTAATCTCTCCAGTTGGATAAAAGGATTCATTCTTTACTAAAGCATATATTTGTTTGGCAACATGCTCAACATTAATGAGGCCATGCAATGAACTCATAGGTCCGCCAAAATCAATTTCACTCATTTCTTGCACAAACCTAACTTTATATGGGAAAAACTTTTGCGCCGATTCTTGTGCTCTTCTTCATTCAATAACAGTTGCGCATTTTTCTGTTTATTTAGAAGAGAACTGGTTGTTTTTAATTTTGTCATAAACTCTTCAATGTTTTCTTCTATGTGGGAGGTTTCCGCTGTATTTCTGCATCAATGATCTTCGTATCCACCCACTAGTGGCGGGAGAAATTAATATTTTAACTTTAAAATTCGACAGTTTAGTGGTTTTTTTGTTTGAAGATTTTATTTTTTTTTTGAGTTGATCCATTTTTGCGTCCCACTGGTTTATGTTGAGGGGATTTGCTCCCCTCAATGATTTCGCTACTATAAGTACAGTTTATCGGTTGGTTTCCTTTTATCCTTATTATCCTTTCTTCACTTTTCGCGGTCACATTTTACACCTTTTTTGGCTCTCACTTTCTTATTTAAATTAAAAAGCTAAATTGAAGAGAAAGGCAGATGGTAAGTAGTAATAAGTAGAGAAAGTTTTTGTCTAATGTACAAATTCATAAAAAATTACGATCCTTTTTCACACTGAAGTTCTTCATTGGTTGCGCGTTAATGAAATAAAAAATTTATACCTATATATTCGCCATAGTAATATAATTATCTTATTTTTCTAGGAGCCGTTACTTCCATCAAAACCACTAAGAACTGAAGACTTAAAATCAGATGACGAATTTTTAACGGCCTCCGAATGCACTTTCCCTCATTCACGATCATCATCTTACAACACTGCGTCGGAATGTGAAAATCGATATTCGCCATGGTGGGATTACGACAAGAAGGATGGCAAAGAAAACATTTCAAAAGAAAAAATGGTATTGGGTGTCGGACTTCCGGAATTGCCACCACCAAAATCTGTATTGAAATCTTCACCTGAAGTACCGCCGGGCAAAGTTGTGCGCGAAGTAACCGAAACTACGCATTTGAAAGTTCAACATTCCCATACTCTTGGGGTTTCCTCGTACGTCTTAACGTCTGAGGTTGCAAGAGAAAAGGATGGTGCGTGTTCTACAAAAGAGAGTTTGGGCTACGTCGATGAGGGAAGAAAGGAAGCGATTGTTATTAGTGAGAAAGTGGACGAAGAGTCTTTGTTACAACGTATGAAACAGGTAGGTGAAAGTTTGGAAGAAGACAAGTGGATGAAATATCAAGGCGTTACTAAAAAGGCAATTAGGGGTTGTTTTTAATTAATTTTACAGTTATATATTTACCTTTTTTTAACTTTTAGGGGCGCTTTGTTTAAAGCTGCTTGACTAAAGCTTGAATGTACCTTAATATATTATGTAAATGTGGTGTGCTATACTTTGCCATAATTTCTTAAGTTTTGTTGTTATACATGGCAAATAATATTAATTTGTTTTCGTTATCAGTTTAAGGATTATAATTCAGAGTCAACCCATTATTTAGAAAACTGCATGTAAGACTTGAATAACAACTTTGTTGTGATTTGGTAGACTTATTTGTTGTATTTGTATTATGTGTTACAGTCTAATATATTTTTGTTGCTCGTATGTTTTTTGGTTTTTGTTTGTTTTATACTAACGTTTGTGCTTTACCAAAAAAAATAAACTGACTACAAGTATAAACCTTGGTTGTAGCAAAAATTTTGAAATAACCACCCGATTTCAAAAATATTTGGATAATTTTGAACACGGCCACTCAACTCAAATACCGTAACATGTCAACTAATTGCCAACCTTTACATATCCGAGTTAAGCAATAAGTGATTTAATTACTTTATCGGTGCCAAATATTATGCATCGTTTACGTGTGCATTATATCTTTAAAAATATCCCTGAAACAACATTCTAATTGTATAGTGCCAAAATCTATTTTAAGTACTCCCAAAGAGTTTTAATTCAAAAAGTAAGCGGTTGTGTTGTTTCACAATACCTGAGGTTTCGCATGAGATAAGTACAATGCAACCAATTTGATCTCCATGAAAAGCTGGAACAATGGTTTACGGTTCGAATCCATGTATGGCTTAAAAGATGGCAATACGTTTTGGTAATTCATAGTATTTTCCTCTAAACAGGAGTAAAAATTATTCCCCATTGTAATAATAATACCCTCATTTTGGACTACTACTTGATACCATTTGGTGTTAATAATAATTAATTGTAATCCACAATCAGTTAATTAACGCAAGACTACTCTAATGTCGATGTTCACTGTAATAATTAAATAGCATTTACCGGCACTGCAGAATGTTTTTGAAATGAAAAACACTAAATTGTATTATAATAAACAAAAATCCAAGTGGAATCTTGAAGAAACTCTCTCTAGAGTTTGGGGAAAACACTCGCCCTGAGGTAAGTGTGGAACACATTGCTCACAAAGACTTAAAGTGCCGTAAAGTTTATGCAAGATGGATGCCGAAACTCCTTACCGACGCTCAAAAGCAAAGGCGAATTGTGATGTCAACTGCGCTTCTTCTTCGCTGAAGCCTATAAAGCCAGTAGGGAAAATTATGGGCATCATAGTTTGGGGCGTTCATGGTCCTATTATAATGATTTTTAAGGGAAAGGTGCACTATTAATGCTCGTTACTGTTACCAACTTCTCCCAGAAACCAGTGTTTCTATCAAGAGGGCAGAATCTATCCATCCAAGCGTATTCTCCATGGCAACTCACCCGCCCGCACTCTGCTCAGACCCTTGCAAGTTTGCATTGGGAACCACTCGTCATCCCTCATATAGTGCTGATTTATTTAGTTGGGATTCCCTTTTGTTTGGGCCACTTAAAAGTGTGTGACGATCGTGAAAAAGAAACATTTTTATTGTTAATTACTCTAATCAAGGTTATGTTGGAACAACTTCTTCCATTTTATAAAATTTTGAAAAGTGACTAGTGTCGTCATAGTTTGGAGATACATAAGGTAAGTGGTAAGTGTTATTAATCATTCGAGTGCTATAAAAGGCTCTAAATTTTAGTGTTGCGATATCGCAACGCTGAGGACAAAGGTAGTTGCATACTATTTTATTAGCTACTACCTATTTCTCAAAATAACACGGCTGATGTATCGTCTACATCAAAAATCGTATATTGTGCAAAATCAAACGCGACAATTTATCGAATGGAGGCACTTTTGGCAATCTAACCGCTCATTAATTAAACGCCGAAGTTGCGACAATTCTAAACCATGGAGAGGAAGATGTACCTACGAGTTGATGAATCTAATATTGATAAAATAGAAGTGGTGCAATTAACAAAAATCTTGATTCAGACGTCCTCGATGCAATGAAAGTGACCTCGTTATCGCGCCACCAAACAAGAAAAATGTAAAATAGACTGAGAGAGCTTGGACTAATAACGATATTCCTGCAAACAATGCTGTGTTGCAAAGCTTCACAGCATATTCGCCCAGGAAAGTTTGTATCGAGAAACTTCAAACGTATTTCGAAAACAATATTTTCCTAGAACAAATGGGTAATATGGAAGATCTTCTTAATTATTCTTCTTCTTCTTCGTTCCTTAATTTATTTTGCAGTTTCAATTGGAGGTTTCTATGTTCATGTTTTTACTTTGCTTTCCTTTAAATTGTTGGTAATAAAATATATAGGTACAAAATGTATTCTACAAAATGGATTAAATGAGCTTGCAGCTCTATACGTTGTCTTCACGAGACAAGTGGAGCTTTTTGCCTTGCGGTTCTTAATCCCATATAGCACACTTTGTCCATTGTACGTACATTTTTTACCCATATTAGGTATGTTGGTCCATGTACCAAAAATGTACGTACATATAACATACATTTAATTATGTACTATGTACGTTAAAACTTTACGACCATTGTAAGTACATTTTACATCGATTAAGTTTTAATTTTGAGTGGAAACAAAAATATCTAATTTTCCAAGAATTAGTGCAGCTGTATCTTCCTATTTTATTTTCTAATTTCTTTTCTCTGGTTGCTTTTTTAGCATAATTAAAATAGGGCTTAATCCAATTTAACGAAATATGTCGGTAACACGCGAAGTGACGTTCGAAGCGAAGTGAAAAAAGACGCGCCACCACCATTTTGTGTTTTCTGTGTGGTTTATTTCACTTTATTTTATACATAAGACACGATGATTGTAAGTATAGCTAGTAAATAAGCCATTACTAATTTATAACAGCTTTCTAGAATTGTAAAATACGTCCTTTAAGATCAAGGGATTTAATTTAGCAATTGAAGTACATACCTAACCTAATTTGGGTTTACCGATCCTCGATACAGAATAACCGATATTATTGACCTCCATAGTGATAAAATAAAAAGAATGGCTATTTGAAAAGAATGAAACGGTGGATATTGATAAATGGCAATTATATCCTTGTGCATCCTTCAGGAATGGCACCTATGGTAATACATACACTAAATGTTGGTTTATGCTTCTCAAAGGTTTATGCAGACAAATTTAATGTAATCTAATTTAACCTACAAATTTAAGAAGTTCGAATACACACAGTCAAGTGCATACGTTTATGCAGTCATTTAGCGTAGTGTAAGGGGATTTAATGTAAGGTAAAATTGGTGAACTTTTATCTTTTACTTAAATTACATAGACGCCTGCGCAGGCTCACAGCTGATTTCTGTTTTTGGTGTTAATAAATGCTAATAAATTACACACTAAACAATTCTGCATAAACGTTCCCTCAAATTAAAAGTTACACTATGTTAAATGCTTAAATTACGTTAAATTTGTCTGCATAAACCAACCTTAAGTTTATTAAATGTATCTAATAATTTTGTTTACCTAGATAATTTCAAGAGGCGTGTAAAAAATTTAAAATTACCACAAAAACATCTGATTTGGATACATGTACATAACAAAGATGAGGCGGAGAGCAAAATCTTTAAAAAACTATCGGTTTTTCATCAGTAGACGAGCCACCAAAACTAAAAAAACAGTGGAAGTAAGTATGAGAATAAATTGTAGTTAATGTGTGTGTTAAAATAGGTTTGTTGTTTAGAAGTCACATCCGACAGCAGTTGCATTAAAGCACTCATGGATATAGCGGAATGTCAATGCTGTTGAGGCAGAGGATATCAAATTAAGTCCATTGCAACAATGGCAAGGTATTTAATAATATTGCCATAGTTAGTTATGTTTGCTTCTGAATCTTTTAGGGTGGCTGTGTCCTGCGTGAAATAATCTCATACATGCCTCTGTAAACAGTGACATGCAAAAATAAAAGGCCAAGAAAACTGCATGATTGCCAACAGTACATTTTTCTGTGCAGCTTAGGTAAAAGTTAGAATCCAGTGAAATGCAAATAGTTAATTAATATTTGTAGGTGTATATATACTACATATCATGAGCGTTATGCAACAGATGGGAATGTGTTGATGGTGGAAGTTACCTTATGAAGAAAAGAAAATAAGTAATCAGTAGTAATGAGATTCAACTGATATAACCTCAAGAGAGAAGAAAGCAGATGGTTGTTGCTGTTCAGATAGGTGCAAGAACAATTACATTTTTTATTGTTGTATAGGTATTATCGTTATTACTTATTATATATTCTTATATGGTTATTCGTTTCTCATTATACCCTTCCTAGTGAGTTAAAATGTATGCCCATGTTAAGCACATAATAAGTGTGTGGTTGTACATACAATGTACATATCTTAATACCATTGTACATACAAAGTACATAACTAGGGACAAGTTACTTACGTACATTGGATGTAATTTAGTGTACATACATTATAGAACCAACGTTGTGCCATTTGTACTTAAAATGTACGTCTAATTTACGTACATAATACGTATCTCTACGTATTATGTACATTGCTTCATTTCATGATGCACGTACTATGTACATACATTGTACAAACGTGTGCTATATGGGATTTTCCTGGTTCGGATGGGATAGTGAATGTGACCTCCTTCCAGAGTTTCTATACTGTCTTGGGTAGTCATCGTCATCTTGACGGTGATGAATGATCATCATCTCTTCGATGGTACCTCCATGCGTGTTCTCTTCGAAGTGGTCCATATTCCCCTTTTCCTCTTCTGTATTCGACCGTATTAACGTTTTCTCGATATTGTTGATCTCTATTCTCGTTTCTTGCGTTGTTTTCCCTTTCACTTCTACCCAACAAACACACATATAAAATATACATACAACATATATAAAATTGAAGTAAATATTCCTACATATGCTTTTTTATATTTCAAGTATGTATGTATTCTTTAAAAAAGTTAGGTATATGAGCCGTATGTCACACATTACGTAGATTTTACATATTAGTATAGAAACTCACGGATATTCTATACCTATACAGAAATTCATATAATATATACAAATAGATAATTACATATTACTCATGGAATTCATATGCTGTCATACTTACATGATTAGATTAATGTACATTATATGTAAAATCTTATATATAAGAGGTATTACCTACTTATTTCTGTAAATATAATTAGAAATTATCATTACATATATGGTCGAAAATAAAGTCCGTAAGTATTCGCACGCGCGTGTTTTCTATAACGCCAAAAATTGTAGTTCACGTACCTTTAATATTAGATCCGTATCGACTAAAATGCGTCTAATTTATATATAAAATAAATAATATAGAATAAATTAAATCCTGGTCATTTTTAACATAAAGGTAAGTATAATCATTGAATAAGACTTCACTCAACGATATAATCAAACAAAATTTAAACTAATAACGAGAAACAGCGCAAAGTTACGAAGTACGAAATAAAAAGAAGGGATGTTTCAGATTAGCGTAGTGGTACAATGTCGGATACAAAGAAAATACATGTCGGATTTCGGAATTTGCAACGCCCACTCTCAAAGGTTCGAATGCGGTTAAGGGAAACTTTTCAAGCAAGTATATCATAATAAACTGACGGCTTTCAGTTCAGGTAAAAATGGGTTTGTGCAAGAATTAAGTTAAATATAATTAAAATTACAGTTGCACGGAAAAATGTGGTTTTCCATTATTTTGTATGGATCTGCTTCATTAATTTTTTCACATTGATAATAATTACATTAAACTCGAGTAGTTGCCATTTGGTCATCGCATCGCTTTTACAACTAATATTTTTTATGTAAATATTACATAGAATATACATAAAACGTATATAAATTCATGTGCTACACATATAGAAGAATTTACATCTAATAGACATATAGATACCTATATTATATGGCAAATTGCTGACATCCTGACATTCATTATCCCTCATTTATCTTCCAGTTTTATGTAATTCTAACAAGTTCTTACATAATTTGTATATATTTTATATATAAATGTGTTTGCTGGGTATCGTTATTTCCATTATTTTTGTTTCGCCTTCAATATTCACCTGGATCTTGAATCTTTTCAATTATTTTCAGGAGACCTTTTCACTTTTTGGGTTGGGGAGCGTATAGTATATAAGCTGGGCTTCCCTATGAAAATGTCCAATTAATATGTCCATCATTTGCAGGATTTGTTTTAGGCGTAAGAAAGGATAGTTGAATTTCTTTTAAGAATCCCTGAGAAGGATTCCTCCCGTAGGAGTGTAGTTACACGGATTTAAAAGGAATTGTTTGACAGGAATAACATCTCCGTGTATTCTGCGAGACGTGATTGGAGTAATAAGGGCGTGTTGAATTGTGAGGTGTAGTGTAGTCTGTGCATTTTATGTAGTATGTCACGCTCGCAGGCGGCCAATTGTCGTAGTTGGGAGAGATTTAACGTACCTACTAAACAGTGGAACTCGGTAATCGATTAGCAGTTGGATAAAGGTATTGTATGAGGGTTTTTGTTGTCGCACCCTTGAATGCGACCACACAATGTATAGAAGGGTGGATCGTTAGCGGATTTTATTAAGAGTTGTGGAAAGGTCGGTGTCCCAGTTCAGAGTTAGATTGAATGTTACTCCTTGGTACGTCACATTGTCCGAGAGGGTGAGTGGTGTACCTCCTAACTAGGCGGTTGTTGTCATGTTTTTGGCGAGTTCGCCGGCTGTAATGTAGATGGCGGAAGCTTGTAAGAGTGTCTCTGGCGGACACTGAGAGTGCTGTGTTGTCCGCAAAGAGAGCTCTTATGGTGTTTTACGGTTGTGGCGAGTCGTACGTGTAGATGATGTAAATAAGTGGTGCGAGGGGTGAATCTTGTGGCACTCCGACCAGTGACATGAATGGCTGGGATTGATTGTCTCCTACCTTAACTTTAACCGAGCGGTTTGAAAGGTAAGAGAAAAGGAAGTTTGTCACTAGGTCGAGAATTCCGTACCTAGTTTGTGTATGAGACCAGCGCAGCGTGCCAAACACGGTCAACTGCCTGCCTTATTTCCCGAAAGACAGCCAGCGTGCACCAACGCTTTGGTCGTTTCGAAGTGGCTTGAGAAGGGGGTGTTGGGCCGATCTTAGCGGTCTGAAACGAAATTGGGACGTAAGAAGTATGTTATTTATTCCCGTAAAGTTAGGAAGGTGCTGGACGATGATTTTCTTTAAACATTTGCTCTGATCTGCGTTAGGGTTGGGATCATTACTGTGGTGGCGGTTTTCCAGAGGGTATGAAAATATGGAATTTGGAGACATCGGTGGAATATACTGGAAATTATCTCCAGAACTTCGTGGGGGTGGTGTCTAAGGACGAGTCTGTTAAGATCTTCGGGAGGCTTTAAATTCTTCTGCCGTACAAGTCGGCACAAGCTTACACATTAGCTTCCAAATAATCCCCCGTTAAGTTCAATTTATTCGTTAATGTTGAAGTTCAAATAAAGTTCACATATCTCGTGTTTCCATCAACTTTCTTTGGTTTCTGTCCTTAAATACCTACTTTCTGAATTTTAGACCATTGTGGTTTTCATCAACAAGAGTCATAACCTCTTCTTCGCTTTTTTGATATTCTTCGCGCACAGAGTGGCACTTTCTCTTCATTTAAAGTTAATTTACTGTGGAAATCATCGATCGCATGCCCGACCTGACGTTTAGCATATTCATTTCTTTCCTCAACTTTTACTTCCCAAGTACGAAGTAAAAGGGAAGTACATATTGTATTAGTGTTCAAAAAAAAAAATTTGACCTATGCAAATTTTTACATACCTTTGCGTTTCTGAATACGTAGATTCAAAATATGAAAAAAAAATTGCTGTCTGTCGTCTGTAGTCTGTAGTCTGTACGTGCACATTTCTTGCAACGCTCTAAACTCAGAAACTATTAAAGTTATCGAAATGCGGTTTTAGCCAATCGATTACATTCGGGCCAAGGACGAAAATGCTGATATTATCTTTGATGGCGTCATTTTCGGTATAAGCTAAAATGGCGGCACTCGTTTTTTTATAAGATAAAGATGCAGTTTTTTAATGTAGTTTAAAAGAGTGTTTTTTTCTGAATTCAGCAATATATATTGTGATATACTTATTTTTTGAAAAAAGTGTTAAAAAAATAATTATTAAAAAATGACTGCAACGCTCGATACTCAGAAACTATTAGAGTTATCGAGATGCGGTTTTCGCTAATGAATTACATTCGGGCCAAGGACGAAAATACTGATATTACCTTTGATTACGTCACTTCCGGTGTAAGCTAAAATGGCGGCACTCATTTTGTTTATAAGATAAAGTTGCAGTTTTTTTATGTAGTTTAAGAGTATTTTTTTCTGAATTCAGCAATATATATTGTGCTATAAAAGTGTTAAAAAAATCATTTTTGAAAAATGACTGCAACGCTCTATACTCAGAAACTATTAAAGTGATCGAAATGGGGTTTTCGCCAATCGATTCCATTCGGACCACGAACGAAAATGCTGATATTACCTTTGATTACGTCACTTTCGGTGTAAGCCAAAGCTCATTTTTTATAAGATAAAATTGCAGTTTTTTTAATGTAATTTAAGAGTATTTTTTTCTGAATTCAGTAGTATTTATTTATTGAAAAAAGTGTTAATATGAGGGAAGTCTCGTGGCAACTTGCTAGAATTTTCTTTATTTTGCTATCTTGTACATGGATTTGCTGGTTAGTATCTTCTTTGTGTTTTCTAATGTCTTCGTTACTTTTCGTAATTGCTTAATTTTGACTTTGTTTTAGATTTTATTTTATTCGCTCTACTTGGTCCGTCATTTCTTGTCTCAATGCCAATTCCACTTCCTCCTGACCAGTGTCAGTTTGTGTCTGTGTTGCTATCGTTTCTTCTCGAACTGCTTGTTGTCCTGTTCTCATTTCTTGTTTATGTCTAGTTTTTGCCCTGCTTGTATTTTTTCTTAACTCTATTGTATTAGTGTTCCAAAAAAAATTGACCTATGAAATTTTTACATATCTTTGCGTTTCTGAATACGTAGATTCAAAAAATGAAAAAAAAAATCCGTCTGTAGTCTGTCCGTACACCTTGCAACGCTCTAAACTCAGAAACTATGAAAGTTATCGAAATGCGGTTTTCGCCAATCGATTGCATTCGGGCCAAGGACGAAAATGCTGATATTACCTTTGATGACGTCACCTGCGATATAAGCTAAAATGCCGGAACTCATTTTTTTTATAAGATAAAGTTGCAGTTTTTTTATGTAGCTTAAGATTATTTTTTTCTAAATTCAGTAATATATTATATTGTGCTATACTTATTTTTTGAAAAAAGTGTTGAAAAAAATAATTGTTAAAAAATGACTGCAACGCTCTATACTCAGAAACTATTGAAGTTATCGAAATGCGGTTTTCGCCAATCGATTTCATTCGGGCCAAGGACAAAAATGCTGATATATTACCTTTGATGGCGTCACTTCCGGTATAAGCTAAAATGGCGACACTCATTTTTTTTAAGAAAAAGTTGCAGATTTTTGGTACGAGGGAAGTCTCGTGGCAATACATGCCAGAATTTTCAACCAACTTCAAAAAGTTGGTTACTAAATTCGTCCGGATGTCTGTGTGTCTGTGCGTCTGTGTGTCTGTGTGTCTGTGTGTCTGTGCGTTGGTCGATGTTACAGGGTTTAGAAAGTTGGAAGTGGTGTCATCTTATAGGAAATTCTTTACTGATTCCAAATCTCTGGTAAATTTTTTGATCGGATCACCCGTTCGCCGCGCCGTCGGGACGCCATTAAAGTGAAAATATACACCCTTGAATATCTCGAGAACCACACATACAATTACAAATAGAAAAAAACACATTTTTTTTTAAACCTCTTGAGTCATGATACGTAAACATCACCCTCACTCCTCTGTGGGGTGGACCGACGGTGAGTTTTAAAAACTTAAATGGGAACACCTATTTTTTATTGCACTTTTGAATTCTCCATAAAAAAATATTCTCAAATTGCAAATTTCACCTCCAACTGCAACCCTTTTTTTGGGGGTGGAAAGGGGTAAAACATGTTACAGGGTTTACAAAGCTGGACGTGTTGTCATCTTATAGGAAATTCTTTACTGATTCCAAATCTGTGATACATTTTTTGATCGGATCACCCGTTCAACATCGGGACACCATTAAAGTCAAATGGAAACCCTTGAATATCTCGAAAACGACACATCCGATTACAAAAAGAGAAAACAGTGTTCCTTAATTTTTTTAGACCTATTCATCAGTCATGATAAGTAGACATCACCCTTACACCCATGCGGGGGTGGAGCGAGGGTGAGTTTTTGAAACTTAAATGGGAACACCTCTTTTTTATTACACATTTGCATTCTCCATAAGAAACTGTTCTCAAATTGCGAATTTCACCCCCCCCCCCCCACTCAGACCCCTTTTTTAGGGGTGGAAAGGGGGAAAATTGCATACGTCCGCAGAAACTACTTATTTTCTCCTCCAACATTTTTTTGTGATTTACAAATTGTCCGTCATCCTCTCCGTTCTCATCTCCCTACGGAAAGAAAAACAATTACTCATTTGTGCCGATTCCGGGGTGCTTGTGTCTTAAGCTGCCATAACGAGTCACAGATTTGAAGTTGGTTGAAATTAGAATTCTATAAGAATTCTCACCTTTTGATACTTGCTTCGACTTTAGACTTTATTATAATGCCAAGTTTCGTACATAAAAATTATTAAAATTATTCAGAACATTAATGGGTTAATAGTCTACCAAAGAATATTTTAAATAATAAATCTTTCTAAATACTTAAGTGTATTTAAATTTAAATATGGTTTGTTGGTATCCAAACCAGTCCTCATTTTGAGGAAACCTCTGTTTTATGGCGAACTTAACACCGAACACATAAATACGCGGCCTTCAAAGACCACAAGAAGCGGGAAATTTTTTGTCTTAGTTTCTAGTTTGTTTCTTTTGTCTCCACCTACCCCTGCAGTTTATATAGGTACGTTTGATTAAATTGCATTCAGTTATAATTTAGATCGGTGTGGGTGTTTGGGTATAATGCCATATTTCAAGCTTATACGATTAAGTAACCCATAAACATTTCCATTAGTCTTATCTAAAATTCATTTAACTTTTCGCAAGCTGCTGTTCGTTCGTTTCCTGTTTGATGGCGATGGTTTAAAAGGTCATTAACTGCACAGAGGCGATTTAGCTTCTCCAAAAAAAAAAGTAATATAAGTGATTTAGTTGATCCACTGGAATCTGGAATAATTACTGTCAACTTTGATCACTTTATCCTACAAACAAAAAAAAAACACGATAATGATAATGTACAAATTCAAGTTCGAAGGTCTATGTCATCTAAAAGGATCCCATTGTTAAATAACTTGATTTGTACTGTGAGTATAGACTATAGAGGAAGTGATAATGTGTATAATAACGGCGCCGAAGCGGGAAATAATAAAATGTAGCTATTTTACACCTTCGGGAGTCAATATTCTTAAGATGACGTCAAAGCCGGTTACTTCCACACACGTTAAAGAAGCCTACATCAAGATCCAGCTATTATAGACAGTAAGAAAACCTCTCTATGGAGTGGTCATCGAAACGTATATGAACGGTAGCAGCTTTGAGCCGCGATCGCGAGTTTAGTGTGTTTCGCGGCTCCGTCGTCGTGCAGCAGGTTGAAATTCGGCAGTACGTGAACATGCGTTGTTTTTTCTTTTAAATTTCCGTTTTATAGCAACAAAAAAAAAGAAAAATCGGCTGTGTTAAGTTACCCTAAAAGTTCCTACAATTTTTTTTCCCAAATTTTTATAAAAAAGTAAGTGAACTATTTTAAGATGGATGCAAATACGGATGTACCGGTGGTACAAAATGGACCATCAATTTCCGCAAAAGATGAAGTAACCGATACATCTTGCGCCATGGCCAAAACAACCACCATCAGTACAATTGCAGTGCAAAGTGGCAAAACTCGTTTGGTTATTGCATTACTTCATGTACGTATATAATATAATAAACTTGGCCTACTAAATAGAATTGCGCGCGTAGAAAAATCAAATTCCACCCACTGAAATTCAATCTGTAAATACAACATTTAATAATAATTGTAAAAACTAGACGGTTATTTATAATTTGCGTGTAATGTTTATTTTTATCGTCACTTAATTCTTAATTAAAACATGGTCCAAATAAGATAAAACTAACTTTACAAACATTGATTACCTACTTATCTTAGATACGTTTGCAGGTATTTCATTATCGTATTTTTTTAAACAAATGATATAACAACTATTGAATAATACCTAAATATAGGTTAAATATTGGCCAACAAACTAGAAATCCTTGAAATTTTACATTATTTATTCTTAGATATGTATTTAAAAAAAAATGTTGCGATGATTTAAATGGTTATAACCAACTGTAATAATAATATCATAAATTTTTTAGTTTCTTATTGAGAATTTTCTTGCCATTTGGTGACCTATAAAATAATGAAAGTGGGGAAATTGGCGCGTTTAATAGTTGGCAGACTTTCATGTACAAAATTAGCGATTTATTTACAATTACATGTTTGATTTTATAAACAATATTAAAATTTAACCCGTTTTTTTAGGTCGAATTTTTCCAAAAAGCTCATGTCTGGCAGAGGTTAACAATTTGCCAAAAAATGTCAAGGTACGCGCACAAAATAAATAATTTATGTCTCTTTTTTATTCACTAGATTTTTTGAAAAATAACCGGATGTGTCGGAAAAGATCTCCTGATGTATTTTCAAGATATATTTTTTATCTATATTTGATGATAGTAGTGGCGCTAAAACTTGACAAAGATAACTTGCAACTCAAGTACTTTTAGATTTTTTTTATTTTTATAGCTCTACATTTGTCCATGACTTCTCTAGATTTATCTTTATTTTTGTTTCCTTCCTCCAGTTTTAAATATTCATCTTTCGAAGGTCCTTTGCAGTTTGCCTATTCACCTTTTGCGAGGTCTTCTTTTTCTATTGGTTATCTATATTACTTATATAATTCTTCTGGATTCTTAATTTTTTCGACAAGCCCCGCCATCTTATTTTCTGGGCCTTCATATATATGACTTTTTTTTTCTTTGTATGAATTTTATACTTTTTATTTGTTCTTCATGCCCTTTTTCTTTTTTCTTATATTTTAGCCTTAAGGGAGTCCTCATTGTTTTTATCACCAACGAATCGATTTTTAATTTTTAAAATTGGTTTTTTGAAAAAAACCTTGCCTTATCGGCATCGGATGACGAAAAGTTTGTTTTGTTTTTTGGAATCCATGGAAATTTTTAATTTTTTTTTTTTTTAGTTTACATTGGATGTTAGCCATTTAAAATTCCTTACAATGAAGCAATGTTGAATGTTATCAGGGCATACCACGTGGAGGTATCTATTAAATGCCCCCCCACCACCACCACCACCACTCCTTCCTTCGTTACTCTCAAATTCGATATACAAATGCATATTTATATCCTCTTGGTCTTTTTGGAGGTTTTCGATTGTTGCCTCGAATTTTTAGAGGCAAAACCACTCCGTTTTTCATGAATCCTGGGCGCAAATCTCAATAAATTTCATCGGAAATATCTTGAAAAGTCCGGGACGAAATACTCTAGCTGAGAAAGTCCATGATAACATCTTATTTTCTTCTTCTTTTTTATATTACTTAAAATCTCGATAATAAAAAATACTTTAAAAACACTCTGACTTAGAGGACTTGGCTTCAAGAGGTGCAAAGGAGGTATTCTCATGGACTTTTCCCGCTAGATCATTTCGTCCAGGATTTTTCAAGACATTTCCAGAGAATTTTTATTGAGATTTGCGTCCAGGATTTTTATATGTTAGAAACTCCTCTAAAAAATCTAAGGGTTGTTTGTTTTTCCCCCCTTTCTCTTCATCTTGTTTCAATAACTTTCCATTATTCGTATTGGCTGACAGATCGAGCAAGCTTCACTATGTTTATTATTTCTGTTACCCTTAACTCTTTAAAACGTAGTTCTGCTCGTGTACCGTTAGATGTCCTTCATCTTCTTGTTTCCATAATCCAAATTTCTGAGTTTCCCTTGCTAAACGTTCACACTTTTCCTTTATTATCACTCCAAAATCGCCCACAAAGTCATGCATTTGTTGTCGCTTATATTGATGTCTTGGTTTTAACGTTACTTATTATTGTTGTTTTCATAACCTGATTGAAAACCACCATGGACACTACCTCACCTATGAAAATCTCATCTCACTGTCCGATATATTTGCTTTTTATGTACTGTAAGTCCTTTGTACTCGTAACTCATGGTTTGCGTCCCTTGTGAAGATTTGGTCTGTTACTGAAGCCCTAACCACATTCTCTGTATGTTAGCTTTTCACTTCTATTGACACTTTCGGTAATTCTCACATTCCTTCTTATCGTATTTTTTATTAACCGGGCTTTGCTTCAATCTTAGAGAATTTGTTCGTTCTTCCATACATTTTTTATTAGCCCATACATGAGCCGCTCCGCCCATTTTTTCCTGGGCTTTCATCATCTCTCTATTATATCTTCTATCTTCCTTCCTTTTCTCTTTGTTTTTCCCTCGTTTCTCTACATCTTGTTTCAATAACTTTCCATTATTCTTATTGACTCACAGATTGAGCTTCCTTTTTCTTTTTTGTATACACACTATGTTTATTACTTTGTGTTTCACAATTCCGTCCAATTTTTTGTTAATTCTTCAGTATGTCGCTTCTGTTTTCTACATATTTTTGTATTATCTTTCCTAATTTTTCCAATTCTATAAATTATGTTCTGGATGCTTCGTCAAGATTTTTTTTCCTTCCTTCTCCACATTGATAATTAAATAATTCCTTCGTTTTGCTTTCCTTGTTCTTATTTACTGATATCGCTTTATTTGTCATTTTTATACTGAGCCTTTCATTTACTATCCTTTTATGTCCATGTTCTATACTTGTATCTTTTGTGTAGGTAAATCCATTGTGCACAAATGGGAAAGTTTTAGGTTTGGAAATCAAGTAGCTTTAATTTTTTAATTTATTATTGGCTTCAAGGCTATCACTTTTTACGTCATTATTTTCTTAACCATAAAACCCGTTCCTAGTATTCTGTTTTTCTCCACATTTTAATAATATTATACTATATAGTGCCATTATATGTATATGATACCTTTTTTGCTTTGTACAGGGTGTCTCTACTCAAAGTGGAAAACGTAATAGAGGTTGTAGAACTCGTCAAAACTAACACTTTTGTTTAAGTAATTATTTTTCATTTTGGCTTTTGTTTTCGAATTATGGAACTTTTTTGTTTTTTTTACAAATCTCTATATCTCAATAATTATTTGTAGTCGAATTTCCAAAAATCAAAGTTTTTTATGATCAACAGTTTAATATCTACAACGTTTGTTTAAAACGTTTTTACAAAAAATTTAGAACAGCAAAATGGTGGTCATTTTAAATTATAGTAGTAGAGTAGATTTTGTGTTAATCAATTTCCAAAATTTAAAATGACCACCATTTTGCTGTTCTAAATTTTTTGTAAAAAATGTTGTAGATATTGAACTAAATAAAACAACTCTAAACCTTTATTTATTACAATTTAATTTACCTCCTTTCTGTTATCTGATCTATAATGGATTTAGATATTAAACTGTTGATTCCAAAGAGCTTTGATTTTTTGAAATCCCACCACAAATAATGGAGATATAGAGATGTGTAAAAAAAAATTCCATAAATCGAAAACAAAAACCAAAATGAAAAAAATTATTTTAAAAAACGTGTTCGTTTTGACGAGTTCTATAACCTCTATTACTTTGCCTACTTTCAGTAAAAACACCCTGTACATTATTTCTTTAAGTTATCGTGTCTAGTGCTTCTCTTATTCCATTACCATGATCACTTCTTTCTCTGCCGGTCCCGTTTTCTTTTCAGTTTTTCCCTTTAGTTTCTGGTTCCTTTTTTGGTTTTTGAGTTAGTTTTTGGGTATCTCTTGCGTTTCATTTTTTACTTCGTTCGCCATTTTCTTCTTTTTTCTCTCTCCATTTTACTCATATCTTTGCTTTTCCTTACCCCTTTTAGCATGAATTTGTTTTTCATTATTGGGGACTTATCCGTTGCGACTTTTAATTTTACTATGCTCATTTTTCTCCAAGGTTTCTTCCGCCCTTTACATGTATTTCCACTTTTTCAATTTCTTCCACGCCAATTTCAGCTCCAAATGGCCGATCGATTGTTTGATTTTCTTGTTTTTTTTTTAAGTTCTGCGTATAATTCACTTATTTCCCTCCACTATTCCATTTGTTATTGTTTAACTTCCTTTAAATCACTTGTTATATTTTTTGATATTCAAAATTCCCGTTCTTCACCTTTTCTAGATTATCTAGGAGTTTTCTTGCTTATGTTAAAGATTTTCTTCAGAATATTCAAACCGAACCAAAGTAAAAATTATAGAACCTAGGGGTTCTAACTGCCGGTATAACATCTTGATGGGGTAAATACTGTGAGAGCCATAATACAGTGTTAAGGCAACCATAAAACGTATACCAAATGTGGTAAAAGGGAAGTGCTTTGCTTAAGGTTTCAAGGGCGCCGCCAAGGGGGGCCGTTGCCCCCCCCCCTTGGGAAAAAGAAAAAAGGCAAAAGTTATTACGAAATCTTGAAAAAACGCTAGTCACGAACCCCCAATAGTGCTTGACCCCCCTGGGAAAATTTTCTGGTGGCGCCCTTGTAAGGTTTGCACAGTCATTTCAGGAAAAGGAGTGAAACAAGTCAAGTTTCCCCAAGGGAACACCAATTCGATTATACCACAAGAAACAATATAATCCTGGTGAAATTAAACCATTTAAAGGCATGGGGTAGATATAACATCAATGTCCTTACAGGAATTCAAATTTTTATGTTTTTATGTTCTAACAAGGAAATATTCGAGGTTCTCACCAATCTCACCACACAAATTATGCAACCGGTTATATTGTGTGTAGGTACTATGTAAACAGAAAATCTAAACACCAAAAGGTGACAAGAGCAATGCTTGTAATAATTTTTGGCAGAAATTGGTAGAAGAAAATGAAAATCAACTGGGTTATTAAAATTGTAAGAACCGAAATACTGAAAACCTGTTGAATGTTTCTATTGAAAAAATGGTTAGGTACAAATGTTCAATTAAATTAATGATTGAGCCGATCTCACCAATGAGAATAATGAATTGTTTTCTGTTCTTTCAACCGTTAATGGCGTCTTTTACTGTAAATGTAAAGGATTATGGTCTAGATTGGACTATATTTTGGTTGTTCAACAAAGGAATATTAAGAGAACTGAATTTTTCTGTACCGAATTATTATCTATACGTAGATACTTACCTATATCATAAAACCTCAACAACAACGTTGTTTACAGTGTAATTCAATAAGCACAGTTTGATACTTTACACATCACTGAACTTATCGCCTGAGAAAGGTTAGAAAGGTATAACCAATTATTACAACAACAAAACAATAACATTGGTACTTTTTTTATAGTATAAATTAAGAAAAAATTTTGGGTTTTTGGCATCTTTGTCGTGTACCTACTTCGTTTTTAATTACATACAATACCGTTGCGTTAATTAAATCTAATTAAAGAGATGTGAACGAACTGAATTAAAAATGCCAAGTGAAATTTTCAGAATGGCAAAACACCTTGAAACAGAACAAAATTATAAACAGGTTTTAGCGAGGGATCCTTTATTAAACATTTTTGTGGATCGTCAACAATTTGAAATTTGAACATTACCATATTATTTGAAGTTATATCGTAAAAAGTATATTCGAAAACTGATTTTTTGTACAAACCTCAATATTGTTAACTTGTTTTTCGAATTATGGATCATTGTACAACAACATTTTTTGCACCCCCTTGATGATATTTACCCTTGATTGTATCGTGGTGTGGTTTAATTAACTTTTATTTCATACTGACTAGTAATCTGTGTTTTACCAGACTCATACGAGTCTGGTAAATGAAACTTTACCGTACTAGAAATTTTGTACCCGAATGGCCGAATACAAAGGTTGCCATAGCAACATAAAGTGACATGACTTTGGAAACGTCAAATTTTATATAAAGTTAATAAAAAAACTCTTAAGAAATGAATCTATGGCCAGTATGAAATAAAATGTTTTACAAGATTACGTTACTCGTTTCGAAATTCTTGCCTCAGCTACGCTTCGGCAATAAACATCTCACTCGTTAACGTAAACCTTGATTTACCGTACTCATATGTAAATAACTATTGTTCAGATTGATAGAAATTCGGGTCATAGTTCATACAGTTTTGCGTCAATTTCGGTTTTTTGAGTCCGAGGCCTATTTACCTTTTTTCGTTTTTGCTATTTCAAGTGTCTGTTTGAATTTCTTAGGCTCGAACTTGCACTATTAACTGTATAACTATTTTTGATAAAAGACAGAGCATTTCTCCAGCCAGGTAACATTATAGTGATGACACATCAACCAGCAACCATTTTCTTGCGCAGTTCTGAAGGAAACGTTTAACAAATCATAATTCTTTCAGTTTGACCAAATAAAACAGAAACCAAACGGTTATATTGTGATAATACCATAATATTACATCAAAATAACAAAATTTGAGTAGATACATCTCTTTACGCCCATTTCATCCTGTAGTTAGATGGAGGTTTAATGACGTATGGTGGTTGATCGAATACTTTGGTGGTCTCAATGTAGAACCCATTACCAGTTGAATAGAAAAGGTGTCGGTGTTGCGTTACCTTTTCCTAGACAAAAATTTAATTTTATTTCACTAACATGCATTATATGAAAGTTTTTATTAGTGTGTGCCACAGGGTTCGAATCTAAGTCGAGTGTTGTTCCTTATATATGTCACTGTCACGACTCATTGGTAGACTTGCATTCATTAGATTCACTTACCAAATATCGGTTCTTCCTAAAAAAGTTTATTTAATTAAACATTCTTCATAACCTTTAATTTCTAGTAAAAATATAGCTCATGTCGTCGTGGCCGTTATATACAACCACATCACATCTTTTATCTTTTTGACGCATCAAGGCCATTCTCCAGTTCTTTATAGACTTGCTCAATCAAGTCAGTGAATGAATTGAATAGCTTTTTGCAGTGATTGAAACTTGGGCAAAATGTGTACAATCAAATCTTTGTAGATCAAAGTCACAGTTGAATAGCGAAAAATTCTTTTAACGTGTATTTCTTAATTTTTTGAGTTTACTCTTCTTCCTATTTGTACCATGTGTTGAATTACCCGTGGAAGAAGCTCTCAACTTCCAGTTCGCTTCGCCTCTATGCATTGCTTCAAATAGTGTTTTGTACAAAATTAATTTGCCTACACCCCAGCAAACACATTTATATATAAAATACATACAAATTATGTAAGAGCTTGTTAGAATTACATAAAACTGGAAGATAAATAAGAGATAATGAATGTCAGGATGTCAGCAATTTAGCATATAATATACAGGGTGTTTCAGACCACCCGTACCGCCCAAATATCTCGCGAAATACAAAACGCATTGAAAAAAGAAAAAATACGTTTAAAAAATTTTTTAAGACTCTATTTTTTGATAGTAATAGGATGTCCCCACTCCCACCCCCGGGGGGTGGAGAGGGGGTAACTTTGTAATATTAAATAGCACCCCCCAGTCAGTTTTGTTAAGTGACAATCAAAAATGTTAATGCTTTGTAAAAGGAAAGAGGGGGAGCTTTATTTACCCCCCCCTTCTCCACACCGGCACTTCACCCCTACGGCCCATAACCTAGGATGGGAAAACGCAACCATTTTAGATTTAAACAACTGTTCAATACCACGATTGAAGAAGTTAAATTTTGTAAATTTTTTTTGTCTGATGGAAAATAGAAAAAAAAATTTGAAATACTTTGATTTCACGAGTAAAGAACACATTGACATTCGAGATACGTTTAAATCTAAAATTAGCGGTAAAGTGGCGGTGTGGGTGAGGGGGGAGGGTAAATAAAGCTCCCCCTCTTCCCTTTTACAAAGCATTAACATTTTTGATTGTCACTTAACAAAACTGACATCAAAATAGCATAGGTAATCGGAAAAACTTCTTTCGGCGATCATAGCGCCATCTGTCACGAACTTCAAAAAATGTTTCAAACAAAAAGTTCCTATTTGTTAACGCAGAATTCAAATCTGCATAATAAACTGGGAGGTGCTATTTAAGATTACGAAGTTACCCCCCTCTCCACCCCCCGGGGGTGGGAGTGGGGACATCCTATTACTATCAAACAATAGAGTCTTAAAAAAATTTTTAGACGTATTTTTTCTTTTTTCAATGCGTTTTGTATTTCGCGAGATATTTGGGCGGTACGGGTGGTCTGAAACACCCTGTATATGTCTATTAGATGTAAATTCTTCTATATATGTAGCACATGAATAAATACGTTTTATGTATATACATTTACATAAAAAATGTTAGTTGTTAAAGCGTTGCGATGACCAAATGGCAGCTACTCGAGCATAATGTAATTATTAATTATCAATGTAAAAAATTATTTAAGCAGTTCCGTACAAAAAAATGGAAAAGCTACATTTACGTGCCACTGTACTTTTAATTATATTTAACTTAATTCTTGCACGAACCCGTTTTTACCTGAACTGAAAGCCGACAGTTCATTATGATATAGGTACTTGCTTGAAAAATTTCCCTTAACCGGATTCGAACCTTTGACGGTGGGCGTTGCAAATTCCGAATTCCGATATATATTTTCTTTATATACGACTTTGTACCACTGCGCTAATCTGAAACATTCCTTGTTTTTATTTCGTACTTCGTAACTTTGCGCTGTTTCGCGTTATTACTTTAAATTTTGTTTGATTATATCGTTGAGGGAAGTCTTATTCAATGATTATATCTACCTTTATGTTAAAAATGACCAGGATTTAATTTATTTTATATTATTTATTTTCTACATAAATTAGACGCATTTTAGTCGATACGGATCTAATATTAAAGGTACGTTAACTATAATTTTTGGCGTTATTGAAAACACGCGCGTGCGATTACTTATGTGGCGCAAATAGAAACGGACTGTATTTTCGACCATATGTAAAGATAATTTCTAATTATATTTACAGAAGGCATACATAAAAAATAAGTAATGCTTCTTACATATAAGATTTTACATGTAACGTACATAAATCTAATCATGTAAATATGGCAGCACATGAATTTCATGAGTAATATGTAATTATCTGTATGTATGTATATATATATATTTTAATTGCGTTCTACTGGCACCAAATTACGACGTATATTGTCGATGAGACCCCCTTATATTCGTTGTGGCCCCTTTTCTTGGAGCCTCTACGTTTCCGCTCGGATTTAGCGTCCAGAGTAAGTCAGGATCATGTCCACGAAGTTTCAGGAGGGCGCCACTTTGACCATACTTCGCCAAAAATGAGAATTTAGTTCAAGGCATATAACTAAAGAGGGCATAATTGTGCAAATAATTATTTTCATTTCGTTCAGACTCCCCAAGCGGTTAAGCACCATCACACATTCAATCGAAAAAGCAGGTAGATAAACCGAGCTGGCTACCTGTCACCTTTTTCAAACTTAAATCTTTTATACTTTTACACAAATTACTATTTGAATGGAAGCTAGCATTTATGAATATGTTGCTGCAAAATAAGCCATACGATAAGAGTTTTAATGGCGTATATCTTTTTTTTGTTTAACTTTATGTTTAATAAATTTATACAATTATTTGGTTTACAGTGTTTTTATTATACATAGATAAATAATTTTTGGAGCCATTGATACCGAAATTTAGCATCGTATTCTTTACTAAACCTGTTAAATCTTTATACATAAAAATGAATTTAACTTTTTGTGTCTCATAAAAACTCGAGAACGGCTGAATCGATTTGGCTAATTTTGGTTTTAAAATATTTGTAGGAGTACAAGGAAGGTTTTAAAGGTGAGAAATAAGCCCTACGATTTTAGGACTTCGCCCCTATGGGTTTCAAAGTTACCGTCTTTTTGTTATGGAGTTTTGATTTTATTAGTAAACATTGTAAACAAAAGCGCAATGTTATTACCTACTGTCAAACTTAAAAGCTCTAATGTAGCAATTACCTTTGGAAGTTCAGACAACTTTTATTGGCGATACGAAGTTCGCCGGGTCAGCTAGTGATAGGTAAATTTTAATTGTTGAGACTAAATTAGTAATGAAACCGACTGATTAATTAATAGGATTTGCTTTACAAATCGTGCCACCCTATTAATAGACTCGGAAGGGAATCAATTTCTATTAAAAGTTGTGCATAATCATAATCATAGTCACATTTGCACTTTTACATTGTTATGTTAGACTTAATTAACGTTAGTGTTGTATGGTAATTTTTTCTAATAAGTATTATTAAAGTACAGTAAAATCATTGTCTTCTTTCACAATAATTATTCCCCCTAACAAAATTAAAACAACTTAAAGTTTTAGGTACTATTTCTTGGAATTGAGTGAAAACACGTTGGTTTTTGTTAGTTAGATATCTTAATTGAAAGGTTACTAAATTGAATTTATTCAGCGGACCACCTTAAAGATATCTCAGTTTTTTTATTAGGTACCTTTCTTTGCGAGTTATAATTAGAATTGTCGTTAGATAACTACCGCTAGAAAAAAATTAATACTTTCCGTTTCTTCTTTGTCCATTGCCTGATGGTTGTATATCCCGTTAGACTTAGTCCCGTTAGGGTTAGAGAACATCAATATTCTCAAAATCTTCCTTTGTCGATTGGTTACCGTAGTATTATTCAGAATTATAATAAAATAAAAGTGAAATTATTAAACAAACTTCGCGAAACAGGAACAGTAGGTACCGTGAATTAGTCTACCTTTTCTTGCGGAATTAAAGGATTGCACCGTACTTATATTATCAAAAAATCGTTACACTATTCTTAATTATTATGATTCAAATTTATGAATGTATTCTTGTGCTTAAATAAACTCGCAAGGGAAATTTCTATTAAAAGTTGTGCATATCATAGTCACATTTGCACTTTTACATTGTTCGGCTTACCTACTCAACGTTATTAATTGTTGTATAGTAATTGTATTTTTTCTAATAAGTACCTATTAGTAAGGTACAGTAAAATCATTGTTTTCTCTCACAATTTTTCCCCCTAACAAAATTAAAACAACTTGAAGTTTTAAGTACTATTTCTTGGAATTGAGTTACACGTTGGTTTTTGTTAGTTAAATATCTTATTGAAAGGTTACTAATTGAATTTATTCAGCGGGCCACAATAAAGATATCTCAGTTTTTTTTATTAATAAGTACCTTTCTTTGCGAGTTGAAATTAAAATTGTCGTTAGATAACTACCGCTAGAAAAATCAATACTTTCACTTTTTTTCTTTGTCCAGTGGTTGTTTATCCCGTTAGGTCCCGATAGGTCATGAATAGGTAACATTACCTACAAAGTTATAATCTTCTCATATTGCATTACTAGTTTGTAATTACCTACTTTTATTATCAATATTTCTTTTATCTCAAAAGGCATTTAAATTTGCCAAAGTAGCAGTAACCTTCAAATCAAAAAAATTCCGTAATAAATCAAATAACTTTTATCAAAAATAAATTTTTCGGTTTCCTTCGTTTATCTTCAAAAACGTTTGGAATTTTTTATTTTTTAATCACCATTTGACTCATTATCCACTGTACAAACTGAATCAACGACAAAGAGGGTAATTAGACGACTACCGTTAGAAAAAATTCAATACTTTCACATCAATTCTTTGTGCATTTTTTGACATGGAATCATATAGAAATATTAAGGAAAGTTTCATAAAAAAATAGGTTTTATTTGAAAATGCAGTAAAAAAAATTGATTTGAAAAAGACATGCCCACAACATGGCAGTGCGAGGATCAAACTTCACTTCAGTAAAAAATATTATTAAGGAAAGTTTCATAAAAATAGGTTGTATTCGAAAATGCAACCAAAAAATTTATTTCAAAAAACATGGCCATTTATTACGCTAGATAGGCTCGAAGAAGGATCGTGTGGCAGTGGGCCATAAGCTTCACTTGAGCAAAAAAAGTTATTAAGAAAAGTTTCATAAAAAAATAGGTTTTAATTGAAAATGCAGTTAAAAAAATTAATTTCAAAAAGACATGCCCACAACATGGTAGTGTGAGGTTCAAACTACACTTCAGCAAAAAATAGTATTAAGGAAAGTTTCATAAAAAAATAGGTTTTATTTGAAAATGCAGTAAAAAAAATTGATTTCAAAAAGACATGCCCACAACATGGCAGTGTGAGGATCAAACTTCACTTCAGAAAAAAATAGTATTAAGGACAGTTTCATAAAAAAATAGGTTGTATTCGAAAATGCAACTAAAAAAATTTATTTAAAAAAACATGGTCATTTAATACGCCAGATATACTCGAAAAAGGATCGTGTGGGCCATAATCTTCACTTGATCAAAAAATGTCATTAAGAAGCGTTTCATAAAAAAATAGGTTTTATTTAAAAATGCGGTAAAAAAAATTGATTTGAAAAAGACATGCCCACAACATGGCAGTGTGAGGATCAAACTTCACTTCAGTAAAAAATATTATTAAGGAAAGTTTCATAAAAATAGGTTGTATTCGAAAATGCAACCAAAAAATTTATTTCAAAAAACATGGCCATTTATTACGCTAGATAGGCTCGAAGAAGGATCGTGTGGCAGTGGGCCATAAGCTTCACTTGAGCAAAAAAAGTTATTAAGAAAAGTTTCATAAAAAAATAGGTTTTAATTGAAAATGCAGTTAAAAAAATTAATTTCAAAAAGACATGCCCACAACATGGTAGTGTGAGGTTCAAACTACACTTCAGCAAAAAATAGTATTAAGGAAAGTTTCATAAAAAAATAGGTTTTATTTGAAAATGCAGTAAAAAAAATTGATTTCAAAAAGACATGCCCACAACATGGCAGTGTGAGGATCAAACTTCACTTCAGAAAAAAATAGTATTAAGGACAGTTTCATAAAAAAATAGGTTGTAATCGAAAATGCAACTAAAAAATTTATTTCAAAAAACGTGGCCACTTAATGTGCCCGATAGACTCGAAAAAGGATCGTGTGGGCCATAAGCTTCACTTGAGCAAAAAAAGTTATTAAGAAAAGTTTCATAAAAAAATAGGTTTTATTTGAAAATGCAGTAAAAAAAATTGATTTCAAAAAGACATGCCCACAACATGGCAGTGTGAGGATCAAACTTCACTTCAGAAAAAAATAGTATTAAGGACAGTTTCATACAAAAATAGGTTGTATTCGAAAATGCAACTAAAAAATTTATTTCAAAAAACGTGGCCACTTAATATGCCGGATAGACTCGAAAAAGGATCGTGTGGGCCATAAACTTCACTTGAGCAAAAAAAGTTATTAAGAAAAGTTTCATAAAAAAATAGGTTTTATTTGAAAATGCAGTAAAAAAAATTGATTTCAAAAAGACATGCCCACAACATGGCAGTGTGAGGATCAAACTTCACTTCAGAAAAAAATAGTATTAAGGACAGTTTCATACAAAAATAGGTTGTATTCGAAAATGCAACTAAAAAATTTATTTCAAAAAACGTGGCCACTTAATATGCCGGATAGACTCGAAAAAGGATCGTGTGGGCCATAAACTTCACTTGAGCAAAAAAAGTTATTAAGAAAAGTTTCATAAAAAAATAGGTTTTATTTGAAAATGCAGTAAAAAAAATTGATTTCAAAAAGACATGCCCACAACATGGCAGTGTGAGGATCAAACTTCACTTCAGAAAAAAATAGTATTAAGGACAGTTTCATACAAAAATAGGTTGTATTCGAAAATGCAACTAAAAAATTTATTTCAAAAAACGTGGCCACTTAATATGCCCGATAGACTCGAAAAAGGATCGTGTGGGCCATAAGCTTCACTTGAGCAAAAAAAGTTATTAAGAAAAGTTTCATAAAAAAATAGGTTTTATTTAAAAATGCGGTAAAAAAAATTGATTTGAAAAAGACATGCGCACAACATGGCAGTGTGAGGATCAAACTTCACTTCAGTAAAAAATATTATTAAGGAAAGTTTCATAAAAATAGGTTGTATTCGAAAATGCAGCCAAAAAATTTATTTCAAAAAACATGGCCATTTACTACGCTAGATAGGCTCGAAGAAGGATCGTGTGGCAGTGGGCCATAAGCTTCACTTGAGCAAAAAAAGTTATTAAGAAAAGTTTCATAAAAAAATAGGTTTTAATTGAAAATGCAGTTAAAAAAATTAATTTCAAAAAGACATGCCCACAACATGGCAGTGTGAGGATCAAACTTCACTTCAGTAAAAAATATTATTAAGGAAAGTTTCATAAAAAAATAGGTTGTATTCGAAAATGCAACTAAAAAATTTATTTCAAAAAACATGGCCATTTACTACGCTAGATACACTCGAAAAAGGATCGTGTGGGAGTGGGCCATAAGCTTTACTTGAGCAAAAAAAGTTATTAAGAAAAGTTTCATAAAAAAATAGGTTTTAATTGAAAATGCAGTTAAAAAAATTGATTTTAAAAAGACATGCCCACAACATGGTAGTGTGAGGTTCAAACTACACTTCAGCAAAAAATAGTATTAAGGAAAGTTTCATAAAAAAATAGGTTGTCTTCGAAAATGCAACTAAAAAATTTATTTCAAAAAACGTGGCCACTTAATATGCCCGATAGACTCGAAAAAGGATCGTGTGGGCCATAAGCTTCACTTGAGCAAAAAAAGTTATTAAGAAAAGTTTCATAAAAAAATAGGTTTTATTTGAAAATGCAGTAAAAAAAATTCATTTCAAAAAGACATGCCCACAACATGGCAGTGTGAGGATCAAACTTCACTTCAGAAAAAAATAGTATTAAGGACAGTTTCATAAAAAAATAGGTTGTATTCGATAATGCAACTAAAAAATTTATTTCAAAAAACCTGGCCACTTAATATGCCCGATAGACTCGAAAAAGGAACGTGTGGGCCATAAGCTTCACTTGAGCAAAAAAGTTATTAAGAAAAGTTTCATAAAAAAATAGGTTGTATTCGAAAATGCAACTAAAAAAATTTATTTCAAAAAACATGGTCATTTAATACGCCAGATATACTCGAAAAAGGATCGTGTGGGCCATAATCTTCACTTGATCAAAAAATATCATGAAGAAAAGTTTCATACAAAAATAGGTTTTATTTGAAAATGCAGTAAAAAAAATTGATTTCAAAAAGACATCCGCACAACATGGTAGTGTAAGGTTCAAATTTCACTTTAGCAAAAAATTTTATTAAGGAAAGTTTCATAAAAAAATAGGTTGTATTCGAAAATGCAACTAAAAAAATTTATTTAAAAAAACATGGTCATTTAATACGCCAGATATACTCGAAAAAGGATCGTGTGGGCCATAATCTTCACTTGATCAAAAAATATCATGAAGAAAAGTTTCATACAAAAATAGGTTTTATTTGAAAATGCAGTAAAAAAAATTGATTTCAAAAAGACATCCGCACAACATGGTAGTGTAAGGTTCAAATTTCAATTTAGCAAAAAAATTTATTAAGGAAAGTTTCATAAAAAAATAGGTTGTATTCGAAAATGCAACTAAAAAAATTTATTTAAAAAAACATGGTCATTTAATACGCCAGATATACTCGAAAAAGGATCGTGTGGGCCATAAGCTTCACTTGATCAAAAAATGTCATTAAGAAAAGTTTCATAAAAAATTAGGTTTTATTTGAAAATGTAGTAAAAAAAATTGATTTCAAAAAGACATCCGCACAACATGGTATTGTGAGGTTCAAACTTCACTTCAATCACTTCAGCAAAAAATATTATTAAGAAAAGTTTGTAACCAAATAGGTTGTTGAGCAAAAAACAGCACATAATTTCGATTAAAAGTAAGGGAATAGTATTAGTTTGATTCAAATTGCTACAAACATGTCACTTTTTGCAGGGTCATTACTGACAGAACATTCAACTTTGATATTTGTGTAATCAGATTTATTCTCTTCAGTATTTTGTGATATCCAGTGTTGTAATAGCTTAAATACATGGCGATTTTCTGTGTTTATATGGGCATCGGCGACTTGAAGGGATTGTTTATTAATTTGAAATTTAGATTTCATTTTATTAGTTCTCGATTGAGTATTTGGTTCTTGCCTAATTTGACCTATAAATGCCCAAAGAGGGCTTTTGTGACCTATAACAACTTGGACCTTTTTTGGGTTGCTTACACATGTCGTCTTCACTTCTCTAAAAAAGTTATTGTCGCTTAGATTACCATATAAGCATCTTCTTGAACAAGTACGTCAGTAGGTATACACTAAACTTCGTTTTAAACTTATTTTTGTATAGATTTTGTTTTACATACAACAAGAAATTTATTTCCAAAACGACTACTCCTGACAGAAGCCATTTTTTAAAAGAATCAGAGGAGCTGTTTTGATATGATTTTGACCGTACATACATCTATCAATATTTAATTTGTTATCAATTTATTGTTGTGATCGCTTAATCGGAAAGATTTGAAAGGAATTGCAAAGAATGCATCGTGATTGCAGAGATTTTAATTAATTTAACTTGATTGCAACACTGAATTACCTCTCGGTCACTTAGGAGAGGTCTAACGGTCCCCTTCAAAATCTTGTAATTGATTGAAATAAGTTAAAAATTAATTAAACAGCGATATTTTTGGAACCAAAAATTCGAGAACGATGTAATTACGTATCGATAACGCAAAAATGACAAACAATTAAATCTGAGGGGACTAGTCTATCGACCGTAACATTATTGGTAAATAATTGTCCACATTTATAAAATTAAAGGGCTCTCACAAGAGAAACCCGCTTACAGCTTGAAGAGCCATGATTAAGGTGAAAAAGACGAATTCAAATTATGTAAACTTAAGGTGAAAAGCAAGTGCAATGGAAATTATTTTTTGTTATTCGGTACTTTTTACAGTTATTTTTAATAATTCATTTTTCTTGATAATCATTAACCAATCACCAATATGTATGCGAATTACGTAGATGAGATAGAGAGTAAAACATTAATAAATTGAAATAATGCATTAAAACACAGATTTTGTGTAAGATTTAAAAGGGTAAAATTCGTTAAAATCCCGTTTCCGACCAACAATGCTAGACCACATAAAATTTGTAGAATATCCGAAATACGGAAAGGTATGCATTGTTCATTATTATACCTGCAAAAACTTGCCATGCAGTAACAACTGCAGGTTTCAATACTCTCCGGTGATAATGAGATCATTTTTAATTGTCAAATGAGAACTGTATTTATTGTGTTCTAATGTTTATTCTATTTAATTTCTAACTTTCGCTTACCTACGCTTGCAAAGCAAGCGCGTATCTGATTACAATTTGAAATAAAAGTACCAAAGGTGCGATAGAATAAGCAATTAAGCATACAAATAATTAAGGTTTGATGTACCTACAACAATTTTCACTGTGTGAGATATGCCTACTTTAATTTGTAGGGTTGTTCGCCTTTAGCTTGTAGCGACCTAATTAAAATTATTGGGTACTTTTTACAGTTACTTTTAATAATTCATTTTTCTTGATAATCATTAACCAATCACCAGTATGTATGCGAATTACGTAGATGAGATAGAGAGTAAAACATTAATAAATTGAAATAGGTAATGCATTAAAACACAAATTTTGTGTAAGATTTAAAAGTGTAAAATTCGTTAAAATCCCGTTTCCGACCAACAATGCTAGAGCAGTTCAATATAAGATTTTTAGAATATCCTAAATACAGAAAGGATTGTTTAATATTATACCTGCAAAAACTACTTTGGCATGCAGTGGTAACTGCAGGGTTCCGCCCACAATTGTATATATACCATATGCTAAGACGCATATACAATTCTGTCAATGTGTTCGAGGCTTGAACCACTCGTTATCTGGATATAATACCGGGTGCCTGAATAGCGAATCGTAATCTGAAGTTAAAACGTCGATTTGCGCGTATATATATGTATATGAATTTCTGTTTGTATTTTCTTCTGGAATTTCTCCGTGTTGGTTTTTGTGTAGAAAAAAACAGATGGAATCGAAACGTAGACATTTTCTACACAAAAACCAACACGGAGAAATTCCAGAAGAAAATACAAACAGAATATACATCCGTGGAAACCTTAATGAAAATATATGAATTTCTGTATATGGAATATCCGTAAGTTTCTATACCAATATGTAAAATATGCGTAATGTGTGACATACTGTGTATATAACTTTATTAAAGAATACTTACATACTTGATATATAAAAAAGCATATGTAGGGGTATTTACTTCAATTTTATATATATTTTATATGTGTGTTTGCTGGGACTCTTGGTTGACTGTTTCTAAATTCCCACAATAACGACCCCGGAATTTTGGTAATCCCTCTTTTTGATCTTTCATTGATTCATATGAATGTTGCATCCAAATAGTATATTTGCTGAACATTTAACCGCCGGTGTATATGTACGGGATATGGCATTATTTTGTTATGTAGGGGATGAATACTACGAAGACCTACAATTGCTTCAATTTGCAGGAAAATAATTTCTTTTTTGCCACAGGTACATTTTCCTGAGAAGTTCAATCAATGTATAAGGTACCTAGGGTACAACGTATTTAGATCAATAAACCCGCCTTTTTCATCCATTCATCGCCATTTATAGTGTGGGGATATGTTTGCTAAGTGGCGATCTATTGTGCAGGTTATTAATACAAATGGACGAACATCCTTGTAGTTTAGTGCGAGAAGTTAACTACGTATAACCACAATTTTCGGTACAAACGAACTATTAATGTGAAAAATAGTGTCGTCACAATAGTTAAGCAAATCTCATCTCACAATATCTCGCCGAAGAGTTTTTAACAAAAACCAATAATGAATAAATTAGAAATTTTCATGAAAATGTAACTGAATTAGAAATTTTACGCGTCTGTATTCGATTTAATAAAAATTAAATAATCTCGTAGACATTTAGGACAAGGACAGCCACCATAAGATCATTGTATGCATATTGCATTTCAGAATACTGAAACACTTTCCAAACATCTCAAATTTATGTACATATTTTTACGTAACTTGAGACGTTCCCCAATTTCACGTTCTTTAAGGTGATTTTATCAATGTCTATTTTTAAGCATTTGATCGGTAACTGACAATTTTGTAACGAGTGCCATGGTTATAAAGACCTTTCACATGAACTGCAGGTTAAGTGCCAGACTATCATAATCTTTGAAAGTCGTGAGAATTTGCAAAAACTGTTCAACTTAAGCCAGCGAGGAATCAGAGTTTAATTGAAAGTTACTGTAAAATTTACTGTTGTTTACGATACTATCACATAGTAATTAAATTACATTTTCAAATTAAACGACTTGATTAGTTCTGGTGGGCGTAGGCGATTTACATTATGATCAAATCAATTGGTAAAGTAAAATTTACACATTATAACCTGTCAGATAAGTATGAAATTAAACTGACGACGATGATTAATTAGTTACCTAATTTTATTACTGAGTGCAATTTTTTCTCTGTTCGGCACTCCTTTCGATCTCAATTCTCCATACTTTTCATTATATTTACCTTCCTTGATCCTGATCCGACACCTTCTTTATTGAATCTGTGAATCTACGTCCCTTTCCCTTCTTATAATCTCCTCTCTTGTACTACCCCTAACCTCTTTCACTTCTGCTTGCACCTCTTCCCTTGCGTACCCCCTCCTTCGTAATACTCCTTTCTATCTTCCTGTCCGTATTTTATTTTGCCTTCTTTCACCTCTTTCCAATAGTTCTGCAGTCCCTGCCCTTTTGCAACTCTTCCTCATATCTCATCGCCAGCTTCCTACCTCGTATCCTTGTCTTCTTCCATTTCACTTCCTCATGTGCAATATAATCCGGCGTTTCTCTGTCCAAACCATTTCCAAATACCTCCCGTTCCTTCCATCCCCATATTTCCACCCTGTACATCATCACACTTTTCACCAACTTATCACAAATCCATCACCAAATAATGTTCTTCCTCCTGTCCTAATATTTTACTTACGATTTTTCCTAACTCTTTCATCTGTGCATCGTCCTTATTATCATATCTCATTTTATATCGCAGATGCTTCACCTCCCCTACACTTTCAATTTCCTCATTTCCCCATAGCCGTTCCTCCTTTCCTCTACTCCCTTCCTTTTTGGAACACTACCATTTTAGTCTTTTTCACGTGTACACTTGGGTCTTTCTTCTCCAAGAACTCCTTTACTTACTTACTTACGCTAAGGCTCATACACCCCCTATCACCACCCCTACCCTCTCATTACTCCTTCGTTCTTATTCTAACCCTTCTATATATGCCGCAAACAAATTAAGTGGGCATACCTGCCCCAGCTCTTTGGTTGTCACAGAAGCTTCACTTAGTTTCCCTTTCTATTTTCACCAACTCCAAATAAATTTCCTTCATTCTTACCACTAAATTCCCATTTATTCCTTTCCTTCTCAGCTCCTCGCATAGTTTTCTTCTACTCCTCAATACTAAAAATACTGTGAAGATGCCGAAGAGACCTGGCAATTAAAACATGCGAACTACCGTACACTGGAGCTTTAGAGGTTTTCCCATTCCCAAAATGTTTCCAAAACGTAAATGGATTGAGATTTTAAATAAACCTGACTCTATCAACAGACCAAAAAGATAGCTGTGAGCTTAAAATACTTACAAATTTAGAAAAAATAAAAAAGGCGTAATTATTGTAGATCTGCTATAGTTTTCCTCGCAGAACGAATATTTACGGAACTACTCGAGTACGGAAATAGTTTTGAAAAAAATCTGTAAAGAGAAGAGAACGATAGAAAACACGAAATGAAGACATTCAAACCCAAAGAAAAAAGATCAAAGTATTAAATGGAGGTACGACAAGAATGAACAGGAAAACAATAAATAGAAAATTTTTTAAAATAATAATAGTTAATACTAAGAATGATTTTCGTTACACACAATTACAATACAAATATAGAAAAAACAAATGAAATATAACCGCAAAAGTTCAGTTTATCGAACAGTAATATTATAATCGTCACAGAAATAAAAGAGCAGGAAAAACGCGATAATGGCAAAATGATTATAACAAAGAAGTAACAAATGAGAACGAAAGAAATTGATAAACCTAAAATTACATGGAGATGAAGTAGTAAGTAAATCGGTTTTGTAGATTCCTATCAAGATAATGAAAAGTAAATTGTACGGACCTTATTGGGAACCCCTATAGCGTTTTTAATAGTTAACCCAGAGTGGAGTCTTACATTTACATTGTAAGAATTGTGTAATTTATTAAATATTTGCATCATTCGTAACTGTTCATTATTAAGTAACATTCCTAAAAGAAATTAATAGAATAAATTTGACATACTCGTTTGTATTGCAAAAGTTACTTAAAATCGATAATAACGATTGTTATTAACAATCGTTTTGTTTTCAGAAATATTGCACAACGCAACGTTCAGTTTTTTTCAGGTAGTTAATTTATACAGCCGACACGGTTGTTTGATGCTTGTATAGTACCCAGTAAAAAGTAAGTTATTCTTAAGTCCATAACAATTTATTGAAGTAATGGTCGTTATGGATCCTGCCTAACGATAGGGAATACTTATTTATTATCGTTACATACAGGGTAACCCATTGCAAACAGTCCAGCAAGCTCTACGGCTTTGTATGTGAAAATTTAAAAAAATCCTCGGACCTGTACACTTTTATTTTCATGGGGACATATTTACACTTCTGTAACTTCAACCCCTTAGCGGGGGACGTATATACCCTTATTTTTTCAAATGGGAGGGGGTACGTTGTGATACTACATCTTTTGAAAGAGTATCAAATTTTATCGAAAACTCGCTGCAGTTCATCTTCCGAATTCGTCACCCAATCACTTTTATTTCGCCATGGTTCGCCCGGTATCCTCGTTCTGTTCTCACCTTTCTAAAAATTTCGTCATTGAACGCCAATAAGGCGTTTTCAATTTCAAGGTCTTCTCTATTACTTGCTGTGCCACATTAGTAACAGCCACACTGCAAAACCCTGTTATTCGTCCAATTCTTCTCCTTTGTGTGCCATCCTATCGGAGGTTGGCGACCGTAACGGCATTTATCATGTACATTTTTTCTGCTGATTTTCCTTGTATGATTAACCTTTTTAGATTAACTTATGGTATTGTTAATTTTGGTTTTGATTTTCAACCAAATTCAAAAAGTTGGTTACTAAATTCGTCCGGATGTCTGTGTGTCTGTGTGTCTGTCCGTTGGTCGATGTTACAGGGTTTAGAAAGCTGGAAGTGGTGTCATCTTATAGGAAATTCTTCACTGATTCCAAATCGCTGGTAAATTTTTTGATCGGATCACCTGTTCGCCGCCGGGACGCCATTAAAGTCAAAATATACACCCTTTAATATTTCGAGAACGACACGTCGAATAATTACAAAAAGAAAAAAATTCGTTTCCTTTATTTGTTGAAACCTATTGAGTCATGATATGTAAACATCACCCTCACCCCTCCTGTGGGGTGGAGCGGGGGTGAGTTTTCAAACCTTAAATGGGAACATCTATTTTTTATTACTTTTGGATTCTCCATAAAAAACGATACTCAAATTGCAAATTTCACCCCCAACTGAAACCCCTTTTTTGGGGGTGGAAAGGGGGAAAATTGCACGTCCGCAGAAAAACGATCTTTTTTTACTTTTTTCGTGATTTACAAATTGTCCGTCACCCTCTCCACTCCCATCTCCCTTAAGGGTGAAAAGAAAAACAATGACTCATTTGTGCAGAATCCGGCGTGGTTGTGTCTGAGGTGGGGAGGGGGGTAGTTATATACATATATATTGTATATAGTATATGCCATAATTAGTTACAGATTTGAAGTTGGTTGAAATTAAAATTCTATAAGAATTTGCGCCCTTTGATACTTGTTTTAACTTTATTGTTAATTAATCTTACAGATTATTGATCTTTATCCCTTTCAAAGTACTCTCCTCCCCTCCCCGCACTTTTTCCAGAGGTGGTTCCATTTCACGGAGAAAGCTTTATTTGGAATGGCTTTTAAGATATATGAGGAATTTACGTTCGTCTTCTGTTATGATCTTTTGCATGAATATTTCATCGCCACTGGCTTGTTCAAGGAGTTGTTAACAAACAAACAAATCTCTATTTCATATCTTTCTGTTCTTCAATCATCATATGAAGATCAAATAAACTCAATATTTGTGTCAAAACATAACCAAATTAAGATACTAGCCAATAGGAAATTAGTACGCATCAGACGTCGATTTTCTAAACGAGGAAGTCATTAGTTAAATTCGTGGGCCTTCCTCGTCGAGAGCCATCTTCAATTGCCCCACAACAATTTTTAAATCCTGAAAACCATTTTTCGTAATTTGTGTACGACCTAGAGCACCATCTGCGTAAGCTTGTATACTTCATAGATACCTGGAGATTTTCGGTTTATTAATTTGCTTCTATTAAACTATTGTTATTGTATATTTCAAAAAATTTCTTCATTCAATGACAATTGATTTCCAATGTTTTCGAGAACCAATATTGTTCCTCGATTTCTCTTATTCGCGCGTTTACTCGGTTTCTTGTGCATATGTTTTGTTATATTTTTATATCTTACTGATGTTATAGTTTAAAGGCGCCCTTTTCTCCCTCTCCAAGGTGTGCTCGCCTCCTTTCTTCGGATTTGTTGTTTTAGTGTGTAGGGTTTCTTATGAATCTTCTTTAATATCATTTTTGAGTTTACCCCATGCTTTATCCATATTATTAATTGTTGTCAGATAGAAACCTTGGATTTTTTTTCACACTAGCGCTTTGTGTAGTTCCTCAACAGTGTCACCTTCTTTAACCTTCATTGGTATTTTTGACCTACCTGTTTGTATTTTCCATCTTAATTTTGTTAGAATCATTCTATGGTCATTACTTACGTTCGGAAAGTTGGCATATTTTGGCCTGATGGACTATGTCAGGTGTATTTGAATAGTGGAGCGAAGTCGAAATAATTACTGCGTTTCTTAAATTGTTGTTATCCGTAGTGTTCTATGTTGGTAGTCTGGTGTCGTTTCCCCTCCATAATCACTTTCCTCTTTGTGTGGTCGTCAACAAATTTTCTGTATCCTTCCGAGAATTGTGTTTGGTTCTGTAAGTAATCACGAATTTTTATTTTCAGGAAGGTTACTATCCTGCCTTATCACTTATCAGTGTTTGAGACCAGTTCAGGTACTTGCTGTGCTACTCGAACCACACTTTTCAGAGGGAATGGGATGTTCCGCCGCGGTCGTTTCGACGTGGCGGTTTCGATACAGGGACGGTTCGCCACGAGCGCTATTTGCGGAAGGAACGGTTCGCCGAGGAATACGTCCAATAAAAATTTTAAAAACGAACACAATAACTGCACGTGCTCATCTTCAACATTAATTTTCCTTTGGGTGCCATTTTAGATTTTTTGCATTTTCCTTGTTTCTTATAAAAATGTCTGTCATTGATGGTATACAGTTCCCAGAGAAGCAAGAATACGACAAAGTCAAAGAATTTTTTGTAGAAAATGAGGACATTTTGAATACTTACTTTACAAGCAATGTTTTATATTCGCTGATATTTTCCAAATGAAATGGAGATGTAGACACAAACTTATATTGTACTCATGGTCTTGGTTCAAGAATTTGTTTATTTACTTCATAAATGCAAATGTGACACTGAAGTCGATGAACACCAACTTTCGTGTACACGAAGAATTCTTATAAACACGACATGGACGAACCCTTATAGCTACACATTTAACTTTTCCAATTCATCAAAAGTTATTACCTACGTGAAAATAAATTCAAAGCAACTCAATTGAAGAAATTCTTGTTCAAAAAAGAGATGAAGTTCTGAAAATGGTTTTCTGTCAACCTATTGTTGAGCTTTTTTGCTGTGTATGTATAGTGTATTTCACGAATAATTAGACCTGAGCAATATGGCTGCCATTCCACTATGAACAACATCCAATTATAAAATAACTAAAATGCTGTGAGTGTAACGTTGTAATGAAAGCGATATTTCAGTTGGCTACCCTGAACAGCATTTTCCATCCTTTCTTACAACGTTATAATAGCAAAAGACAAATACAATAACAAATACGACCTTCAAACGTCTTAAAATATTTATTTGTCAACTCAGTAGCGTATCACGCGGAAAGGTAGCTTAGGTTAGTAAAATTGAACATTTTTCAATTAAATTAGTTGTTGTAAGAAATATATAATATTTAATTAATACTAGGTGAGCGTGGTGATGGCAACTTTATTAATAATAAATTTATTCAAATATGTTTTTCACTTTTTTTTAATATGACAAAAGATACTACGCCAATGAGTTCTCCCGCGCTTTATTTGGTAACAAAATTTAAATGGCGGCCATATTGCTCAGGTCTAATTATTCAAGAAATACACTATACTTCGTGTAAGGAAAAAGGATTAATTAAAGATATAATAGGCATAATGCTATTTTTGTCAAAGAGCTTGAAGCATTTTAAAAGTTGTATAATGGTAATGTAAATATTTTCGAATTTACCTATACAATTACTGTGATTATAACAACTTAATTTACGTGCTTTATTACATAACGGATTAAGCCATAACGTTTTATTTGCCGTTGCATTGTCTTCTGTACCTAATTGTATAAACTTCCGTTCAATAACAAATTACTTACATAAGATTTTGAAATTAATGCGTTAATTGAATTTTTTTGTATGGATTACAATCGGTCAAGCTTCATCTCACTTTAAAGCTTTTTTTTTCGGAGTCATTTCCGTTTAGCCAAATATGAAGAATTCAAGGGTGGGAACGTTCGGGTTGATACTAAATGATTCGAAACCACATTTAAATGGTAGTATATAAAATACATAATATAACGCATCTACAACCACACTAATATTTTATTACCTAGTAAATTCCTTGTGTGGTCTAACCTCCAACACGTACGTATAGGTAGTAGCGTGACTCGGCCATTTTCTTGACTATTTTTTGTCACGTAAGAATTAACCAAGATTAATTTACAATTTTAACGGTATCTTTTAATTGATAATTATTTTTAAATTTTCAATTCTGTACAGTTCCACGGAAATCCGCTATTGGTAGCAATACCTCGTTTATATGTCAGACTACTAGGACGTTACCTTGTAAGTACGTACCTATAGCAATTGTTCTGTAATGGTATAATATAAGGTGAGTAGGTCAACTAGTTAATGTGATACCGAATGGTCGTAGTATTTTTCTAAATCACAATTGAACTAATTAAGCGAAATAGTATTCAATTATCAACCTCATTCAGCGTTTGTTAAAACTATTTCATCCGTAAATTATTGAATGTCATAGCATATTGAATAGTTTTTTGTGTGCAAGGTCTATATCTCAGTGGATTGGATCAAATACCTCCTGTTGTTGTTATTCGTGTTGATGTTGAAGATCATTCTGTTTCATTTTTGTTGTACTCGTATATTAGTCTAATTCATAATGAAATGTTGTCCTTCGGCAGTAAACACCAAAGTTCAATGAAAGGTTCTGGTTCCCAGATTAGGTACGTTACATTGGGAACGGAAATAAAATGTTAGCATGTAGGTACTATATATTCCGAAAAAGAAGGGACCAGTTACCCGCCATTTCTGAATTTCAATTAACGTATCCTTACAAATCCCTTGCAAAGTTTCAACGCACATGTACTTGATCTTGGTAAGCAACATGGCGTATAGGTCCATCGAAAGTAGCAGCAATTCCAAAAAATATGTATGTTGTGCGTCAGGTGATCAAGCAAAAGTTAGTGAACGCAGAATTGGTGCTAAAAAATGGAATAAAGCTAATGAAAGTTTTCAAGAAAATGGTCGTTAGATTTTTTTGAATAAATTTGGAGAATGTCTCTTGAAGATCAACGATTGGTTGTTATCACTAATTGCGAATAACCAGTAAAAACCGCCCGATTCTCTTTCACCATGACAATGCCAGCTCGCACAATTAAATCTTTGGAGACAGAGGATGTTGAAGTTCTAAATCACCCACCATATTCTCCTGATGATGTTTCCAAAAATCAACAAGTTGCATAACAAGAGCTTTTGGTCGCAAAAAAAGACAGGTGAAGGTTATAAAGAGACCCTAATCTTAATGTTTTACAAACTGGTTCCAACTAATGCCAAAATGTCGGTATCGGTTGACGTTAATGGAGAATATAACTACAGAAATAAATATGTATATTCTCATTAACCTATACGTTTTTCATTTAGTCACATTTTACTTTAGATTGTACAAGGCTTTGTAGAGCCTCTCTGGGTTCACTTCTGTTCTGTTGAGTCCCGTAGACCCCAGTGAAATTTTGTGTACTTATGTACTAATTTAGATCTAAACTGTAAACACGCCATGTGGATCTCTTCATTAGTGGTTCATTACAGAGATTTCCGATGACAGAAATAGTAGAAAATCTACTTAATGGGCTACGTCAACTAACCCATAGTATTTTTTACAGTAGGTACAAGGCTCTGGTTTTAAAATACTTATGTCTGATAGTGCAGATCCATTAGAGGTGTCGTTTGAAGAAATTGTGGAACGATATAGAGTAATCTCTTGTAAGGAAGTACTAAAAGTCATAATTAGGGTAGTATCCTCTGGGTATTTCTGTGTTATTCTTAAGGTGCTAATGATTAAACTTTATTTTCTGACATTATTAAGAAACTGTTTGAATTTTTTAAATAGCTTGAGAGAAGGGAAGATGTGTATGGATTAAAGGGAAACCATAGAAAGGGGAAAATAACATGGAAGTGTGGAAAGTGAAGTTGGCACAATGATTTATGTATAAGAACAGGGATAGCCAAGAAAACCCACAGGCAAATGTCTACAATCTTATTTATTGTTTTTTATCAATCCTGTGGTTCCTACATTGGAATGTATTGATCTATTGCACCCTCCGCTAAGATTCCTGTATCCTTTGTCCAGGATTCAAATTTTCGTTGTTTCCTCTTATAGAATCTTTTCATTTCCAAGTTGGTGTTCTCTTGCCTTCGTATATGGTTCGCTTGGCAGATGACGGACTATTGGACAGTTCCATGTTGTGCAGGTGTTTATTCAAACGGCAGTGCTAAGTCAACAGTTCTCCAGGAAGTTCTTGGGATGCCCTGGAATTTACGACCAATGTCTGTAGTGCTTTTTTTGTGAGTATTGCCCGTGTCTCCTTTTTGTCTGTGTTATATGCAATTCCACAGACCTGATCCTATACATGGTTCCTCAACCACGTCCATTGCTCTTGTGCACTGCAAAGTCACTGCCCTTACTTCTTTTGAATCCGTCTCTGTAAGTATTCTCCCATTCATGCTGAGTGGGGATCCTTTTCTTAAAAACTGTTTTTATTACCAGGCTAATATTTCGTCGTAAATCAGCGAAGGAATGACTCACAATCGGCGATCCTTCCTCGCCATTGTATTTCAGCCGTTCAAGAGAGTTTCTATGGCTGCTATGGGGGTTATTATCACTGACCCTTTTTGAAGATAGGCTCCACTTGTTCGCCCATACGCGCACAGAGACTTTGTTCTTTATCTTCTACAGGTGTGGTTTGACTGGTGACTTTGTCTAACGTAATCTGCAACCGTTTTAGGTCTTCCACTTTGGCACCCTATATTACAATACCCTTTAGTTTCGCCGGTAATTTATTTTGTTTGTTTTTCTCGGATTAAGAGACAATCCCTCCTCCTCGCACAAAGTTTTTACTCGATTTAAAGCTCCCTTAGTCACCTCAGGGGGGCCATCCACAACAAAGGCTCGTAGTAGCGGTGATGAGAGAACTCTCCCTTGCGAGTTGCGAGTACCTTTACCAGGTTTGTGATTGAGTGAATCCATGATGTTTCTGTGTTTCAGCATGGCATCTACCCATCTACACACGATAGATTGTACTCGTCTTTGCTTTCCACAGCAGTGATTGATTCTAAAGTGATATTATAAGCTTTATTGTATTTCCTAGTTCCCTTCCTTTATGTACTTTATTTAAGGTAGTTCCTCCGCGAAACGATTTGCGACGGAATGTGTTCAAACTTGGCGTATACGTTATTAAATACGTTATCCAAACATCTGTGGAGTTTAAATGAGGTTTACCGTCCCTAAGTCGAGATATTTACAGTTAAAATTGGCATAATTGACATATAACCCATATACAAAAAACACCGCCCACGTAGCACATATCTTTCAAAGGCGTCCCAAAGACATTCTAAGGACTTCTATATTTCCACATAAGTCCCCAGGACATCCGAAAGACATTCTGAGAACTTCTGAATGTCCGCATAAGGCCACAGGACATCCCTTTCAGATCTCGTGTTATGTGGGCACTGACACATTATCAATTGTACTGTCAAAACTAAATGTCAGAATTTAATGAAAAACTAAAGAATGCTAGAGAGGGATTATACGAATATTGTGAAAACATTTGAGAATTGTTTACCGTCTACTTTGAAGATATAGCCTTGAGAAACATGACGTTTTTGGTATTATTAGATATGTTTAGGCAAGCGAATGATTGTATACGCAATCTGTTCCATGACAACGCGGACAGTCCGAACAAAAAGTGTACTTCCACTGGCGTGACAAAAATGGTTAATAATAGAAGTTACTATGGTTACATGGGACGATACTTTTGGTTGAGATTGTCGCGAAGGAACTACCTTAAGACATTTTGTTCGTTTTCTTCTTCATCCACGATGATGACTTACGCCGACATATCTATAAGTTCGTAACTCAAACATTTGGAATTACGAGCTTTTTGTTTCGTGGTACATCTGAAACCTTTGCTCAGTGTTCCATTCACGCAAAAAGAATAATTATCGAGTATTAAATAATACACGAGCTTCTAGATTTATTTAAAAAACACATAAATAGCTACGCGTCATGTTAAACAAGTATGGGTACATAATCATCAACACTGGATAATTTATTCAGACATGAACATACACGCAACAACGGCATTTGCAATGCTTTAATCAAATCTGTAGATAATCGCGTGAGGATTATATACTAAGAATGACATGTAAGGATGTGAATCTGATAAGTAGAGCTAAAAGAACTATAATTAAATTTAAATTAAATCGTAATGGGGCGACAAAAAAAAAGAATGGTCGTTCTTCTCATTGTGAGAAATAGTATTGCTTAATTTCATAATCATTTTTTTATATATCTACGACTAAACTGGAAAGACAATCCAATTAACCTTCCAGCGCTCGCGCGCTTTGGTATTACACCAGCGCGCGCGTGTCATATTTTTTATGTAGCTTGGTTAAGGGTGCTTTTTTCACAATCTTTGAATATAATATTACAAAATAGGATTAAGGAATTATGAATAAGTGTTTGTTTCTTCATTTTACATAAAACAAAAAAATGTAACTGTCGTTTTCATCTATATCTCATATTTATGCTCAGCAAGATATTCGAGTTCTGCTTGTGACAGCGGGCGGTGAGAAATTTTTGTGATTTTACTGCAAAAACAAAAAAATTATATAAAATATGTCTATGCAAATATCTAAGACACTACATAATGCACTTATCGAAATGAAAATAATGAAATTAACACTAATTAAAGTTGTATACACTTGCAAAACTGAAAACACTAGTTCAAAACTAACGCGCTATAACCCTTACGTAGTATGCTCTTAGCGACGCAAAATACACAATATATCTAAGTTAAATACCCCAATTACAATGATTCTTTCGCCCCCTGCTACCTAAGTGAACATACCTGGAATACAAAAGGGTCACGTAGAAAAAAAATTTACAGAAACAATAATATACAATATTTTGTAAATTTGTCGTAAATTTTATGTAGGCGCGAGCGCTGGAAGGTTAATCATAAAAACATTTAATGGTCCAAGAAAATAGACCTTTAAATACGAATTTTGAGGTAAATATTTGAATTTTTGATATAAGTTTCTTTAAATGATTAAAAAACGAATTGTGAAAGTTTTTTTTTAAATCACCCCCGGGGAGGGTTGAAAAAAAATAAAAAGAATGTTTTTTTTTTATTTTGAGGAAACCGTAAGAACTAGAAAAAAAAAGTTGAAACGAAAGTTGTAGAGCATCCAATTTTAGAAAGAAATAATCTCTTTATATTTTTTGCTAAAATTAAAATTATCCGAGATAGGGTGGTTAGAAGGTAGGGAATGATAGTAACAACTTTAAAAAATCATAAGTTGTTAAAAAATTGATATTTTCAATAATTTTTTTTTTAATTTACTCAGAAAAAAATAATCTTTCATTCTACAGATACTTTTTTTTTTTTAATTATTTATAACCCCTCGAGAAATCTGTCAACAGGTAAATTATTTTATACCTGCTTGGAAAAGACATGTAAAAATAAAATTTCAACGCATATGGTCAGTTTATAAAATAATAAAAGAATAAATAAAAGAAAAAAATTAATTTCATCGAGTGAAGCTGTTTTAATTCGGTCCTGAAAATTTTGAATTGTTCTAACTTTGTTATAAATAATTAAAAAAAAAGTATCTCTAGAATGAAAGATTATTTTTTTCTGAGTAAATTAAAAAAAAAATTATTGAAAATATCCATTTTTTAACAACTTATGATTTTTTAAAGTTGTTACTATCATCCCCTACCTTCTAACCACCCTATCTTGGATAATTTTAATTTTAGCAAAAAATATAAAGAGATCATTTCTTTCTAAAATTGGATGCTCTACAACTTTCGTTTCAACTTTTTTTTTCTAGTTCTTACGGTTTCCTCAAAATTAAAAAAAAACACTCTTTTTATTTTTTTTCAACCCTCCCCGGGGGTGATTTAAAAAAAAACTTTCACAATTCGTTTTTTAATCATTTAAAGAAACTTATATCAAAAATTCAAGTATTTACCTAAAAATTCGTATTTAAAGGTCTATTTTCTTGGACTATAATGCTTAGTTTAGCGTTTGTTAGCGCACCTTGTAATCTGGAGAGCAAGAAAGAAAGCAAATCGATGAAGAAGTGGTTCTCGCGTAGCAGAAATGTTTTCCAACCCAAAATTCTAGACAAATCCAGATCAAGCATATTTTGCCTTTTTCTACTTGGATGTAACTAGAAAAATACTGGATAATTTTCCTCTTATGGATTTTGCTAAATCGGAGTGTAAAATCGAAATTTATTGATCCCTCAACAGAAGAATCCTTCGACAACTATAACTGGATATTTTGTTCCGCAAAAAAAAAACAAAAATAATTTACTTAGTTTTTATTTGTCTCAAAAATACAATTATTTTCCCACCATGGTCTACGTTTCCTTCTTTTCCAGATTAGCTTTCTACAAACGCTGATTTTGCAATTTATTTATTCATTTCTCATACGTTGTATAATGGTTCTAGTCAGCAGCATACTCTTTATGTCTCTGGGCCCTTTGTGCTACCTCTGTGGTTAGAGTCGTCCGATTCCATAACGTCTCTAAATCCATTCCACGTACTTATCAGAGATATTTAATGATCTTGGAAGAATAAGCGGTTGTAAGTCATGTACCGTTAAAGATTCCGCCAACAGGGATAAGTACGAGACACTCACAAAGGATATGGTGCGACATCTAATCGTCTACACGATAGTGATTCTTTAGGGCGGTTTCACCAAAATTGATGCAGTATTTAAAACCGGTATTAATTTTATTTTATTTTAGTAGAAAATATTTTGGATGAATGATATTTATTTATAGTGCAAAATATTTTATGTATACAGGGTAGGCCAATAGTGTGTGGATGGAAGACTTTGGATTTATTAACGAACATTTCGTTCATGGGATATGGTAAGACTACAAATCTAAAATATTTTCACTTGAATCGTCAATTCTAGTGCGACTTACGTATCACACATAGTATTTAAAACGAATCGTTTGTCCGCATGTGTCCAAAAAATTAAATATCGCAGGGATCACAAAGCTTAGAAGGCCGGTAACTTGATTTTTCAAATGGTACTACGAATTTTTGATTATTATACGTTTTAATTTTTGAACTATGAATTTACAAAATTGTAATTGGGAGTTTATTATTTTCAATTTCAATATTAAATTTAATTTAAACTTTTTAACTTTAAGTAGCAATAATATTTTACGTTTCGAATTTTGAATTTAGGATTCATTAGCATTAATATTTTGAGTTTCAATTTCTTATTTCAAATTTCTATTTTGAATACGAAATTTTTGAATTTTATGTGAATTTTTTTCATTTACATTTTATATTTACATCTTTGAATAACTTGAATACTTTGAATTTGGAATTTTATTTTAGCAGTAAAAAAGTCAATACCGGGATCCCGGGATTCACTTGATTGGATACCGAAAACCGGTATTCAAAATTTCTTCCGGTATTCTCTCCCATCTTTCCAAGTTCCCTGTTTCCGCTTTGTTGGTATGCATGTGTAACAAGTGGTCTTATAAATTTTTATTTTTGTTTTTAGTGACAGCAAGAAATTGCATTGGGTTTGTAAGCATTCTATAGTTTAGATTTTGTTAATTTCTTTTATCTTTTGTTTTTCATGGGTGTTTTCATTCAAATAGGTAAATTCCTCAATCCTGTAGGTGGTATTCTTTTATGTATACAGCTAAGGGGTTGTAGCTTGGTCGTTGAGATGAGTAGGCGATAAACAAGGACACAACAAAGATAAAGACATATCTATAGGTACAAAAATTTCATTCCTTGTTAATTTTATCCATTCAACCGTTTCTTCTGCTTTTTTCTTTACAATATACCTTTATAGTTCTCTCTTTCACATATTCGTTATAGAATTATTGTGTATCCAACTGTACTGCACTGTAACATCTACCTCTCTCTGTTTATACGAATAATGAGCTTGTAATGCACGGGACTAATTCTTTGATCCATGGCCAACTCTCCCACGAGCTCTGCTCTTTGGTCCTTAAAATTAATCTAACATTGATAGTCAAAGTTGAACAATAGAAAAAAACTGCAGATACACGCGTTCCTTTTCAATATTTTTTTGGGAAGGTCTTCTCTAGCCAAAGAATCCAAAATAAACGCACTTACTCTTACTCTCATGTATCCAATTTTCACGATTGTCCAATTTTGTCTTTCTTTTTTTGCTATTTGTCTTGTTTTGTTTGTTCTGCATTATTTTTTAATCTCTTGATAGCTTTTCCGTCCATATTACTTTTATTAGCCATCTTGTTTGCTTTATTATATTTTTAATAATTTGTTTAATAAATTGTGCTTGCTTTCTCTTTTACCGTTTACCGTTCAATTAACGCTTTTCGTTATTTTATTTTTTTGGTACGTTTCATTGTTTTACTTTATTCGCTACTTTCTCCCTTTATTTCTTTTTGTTGTTTTCCCGATTTCTGCTAGTAATACTTTCTTGTTGTTTACTATCTTCAATAATTTTTTCCATTTAGTCTAATCTAGTTTTATTGCCTGCGCCCTTTCCTTGCCTCAAGCTTGTTTTAAGCACCTCTGTTTTGTATAGTGCCAGTAGTTGCTCTCCGGTGATTAACATAATTAATAAAGGTACTGGTCTGTTTTATTTTAAATTAACAATTTCTAATCAATAATTTACAGTGCTACGTTTAAGTATAGGTAATTAAACATAAATTCAGAGCTGCATGAAGTGATTTCTAAATAATTGATTTAATTGAAGTATCTTCTTCTGTATATAGGTGTAATTCTTAAGTTTGGTATCTATATGGATTACAGTCTAGACAAGACGCTTATTTAATTTTCGAAAAATGCCGAGAACACCCTTATTTGGAAAAATTGTTACACAAGAATCGGTGATGATAAACAAGGCTATAATTTGCAAAAAGAACCTTGAGACGTCTGTTTTATAACCTATTATTATTTATTATTATTATTATTATTATTATCCATCTTTGGATTTGTTTCGCATAATCGCAGATAAAGTTATGCCATTGTTTCAAGCGCCTTCTCAGGATCAAGCATTATAGTAATAGTAGTATGTATAATGTTTATAGTGTAATTATATAAGTTTATCCTTTACAGTGGCGGCTCGTGACGTGACCGACACTATGAACGGATAGGTTTATAATTACTCGCCTTATATGTAAAACAATGAGATGAGTTGGGTTCATTATTACTATAGTAAATTAAACAAATTGTAAAGCGTGAAGTTTTAATAATTAACACACGCTTTTAACTTGTACCTATAACTGTAAAAAGACTATGTTTTACACACTTCCGCCCATCAGAGGCCACAAGTTTGAAGACAATGTCAAGTTTCCACTTAGCCTTAATAGAAAATGCATTGTTATGTAAACGAAGCTGGATTAGTTCATTCTTTTTACATTAACAAATCACCAAGTCAGATTGATGTAACAAAATTAACTTTTGTTAATACATTGAATACATTAACAGTGTTTTTTTTCTTCCCAAGAAAAGATACAATCTGATAAATTAACATTGAAGGAGATCATATAGTCCCACGATAATCTACCCACGGGGTAATACATATTTGCAAAAAATAATAAAAGGTACTAAAACACGCGACGACATTGATTTGCATATTGTAACGAAGTCTCCGGGCTCTAATTTTTTATATGGGTGATTTTATTACGTAACTAGTTGAGATGGCGAGGTTCTTCCATGCCCAAGGGTCGTAAATTAATTACCACAATGACTTAATTTTATATTCCACGTGGAGGTAATTGATAAGTTCGACGCCCTAATTATACAGACCATCCCTCTTCAAAAGTGTGTTTAAATTAAATATTGTTTCCTAATTAATTACAAGGGTGTGTATTATGTAGGTGTAGGTTAATAATAGCTTAAATTTAGTAAACACCTGAATGCGTGTGCTAAATGATTTTCGAAATAATAAATAAGAATAGAGAAAATTAATCATATTGTGGAAGCGCCTATTAATTATTCTATAATTTAACTGACAAAATTAATTGCTGAAAATTTCTACCTTTGTGACGTTTGGTAATGAACTCGTTCAGAAATAAATTTTAGTATCTACGAAAGTGAGTGCTCAAGGTACTTACGGGTTCGTCTAAACGTACTGTATAAATTATATTGTGTAAGCAGGGGCGTAACATTGATTTTTTCATCTCAAAAAGAAAATTTTTTTAATTCACTCAACTGTTTACACTCTGTTGCATTTTTTTGATTTGTTTTATGATCTTCTTCCTCGTCCCTTATACGGTTACTACATATATTATCAATTTCCTTTTTTAACGCATTCCTACCGTTAGAAATACATACTTGAGGGTGAAACACCTCAACAAAAAATGGCCGGTATAGCCCTTCATCGGTATTTATAGGTCTTTCACAGTCCATATTCATCTTGTGCAAGTGTTTGTTTTTGGGGTAGTAACCTCCAAACCCTTTCCATTCCTTTCTGTTCTTTGCTGTATGTTATTCTATATCGACCCCTCTTCATGATGATCACCCCATGTCTTTTTAGGTATCCTGTTTTGGTCCCTTTTGGTTTTAGATTTCTGTGTCCCCTTTGCTACTCTACTCTTGGGCCCCCACCGCTTAGTTGCTTCCTTTCTATCTTTTTTTCTAGCGGAAGAACACCTATTTTTCCATTCGTTTTGCATGTTAAAATTACGTTTTATTGCTGAATTTCTCTTCAATCTTTGAACTCTATTTCTAGCTATTAGTTGACCACGAAAACAGAATCGATATTGACGTCACGAGATCTATGGTTCGCTATGGGACACTCCTTTCACGTATTATTACCACTCCGTGATAGTCTCAAGGAAACAAAGTTCCTACTCTACACTCGTGGCTAAACCATTGCAGGCTTTGCCGGAGTATTTATCCTTCGGCGACTGCTTTGTTGACACATATTCGCTTGTGATGTGATTGGGCCGTGCGACTTCCAGAACCCGCTGCACGTATCTCATTTGGAGCAACTCCAACATGATCCATGTTTCTGATCCCTAGAAGGAGGTTGGTAACATCAAGTTTGTGAAAATGTTGGTTGGTGGTCCAATTTTGGCGTCAACGGGACCATCGTTCTCAAACCGTATCACTTGGCAATGTAGATGCTGTGGACTTGTGGACGGAATATAATTGACAGTTTGATAACCGCATCGGGACCGTCTGCGTCAATGCACACGTGAAGAATATTTAATTCCTCTTCGTTTGGGTTTGAGTCTATTTGATTGGTAAACTTATTTGGATGAGTACCCAGCAAACACATTTATATATAAAATACATATAAATTATATAAGAGCTTTTTAGATTTATATAAAACTGGAAGAAAAATAAGAGATATTTAATGTCAGGATGTCAGCAATTTTCAAAATAATATATATGTCTATTAGATGTAAATTCTTTATATCTGTAGTACATGAATTTATATACGTTTTATGGGTATGTATATGAAATAACGCACAACCTTCCCCTTAAATTAGTTTAATAAGATGGAGACAGAAGTCATCCAATTAAAACGATGAAGTTGGTGATCAAAAGCGACATGTTTCGGAATTAGCTAATTCCATTATCAAGCTTAAAATTCGAAGGTTATCTCCCCCCAGCTATAATTAATTCAATAATGTTAATAATTCGTCAACTGTAATTATAAGGAATGCTGTAACTCATTGATAACCTTCGAATTTTAAGCTTGATAATGGAATTAGCTAATTCCGAAACATGTCGCGTTTGATCACCAACTTCATCGTTTTAATTGGATGACTTCTGTCTCCATCTTATTAAACTAATTTAAGGGGAAGGTTGTGCGTTATTTCACATACATACCTATATTAATCCCCCCCTTCGGGAAAAATGGACTCCACAAAGATACGTTTTATGTATATTTTATGTAATATTCACATAAAAAATATTAGTTGTAAAAGCGTTGCAATGACCAAATGGCAGCTACTCGAGCATAATGTAATTATTACCAATGTAAAAAATTATTAAGCAGTTTCATACAAAAAAATGGAAAAACTACATTTTTACGTGCAACTGTACTTTTAATTAACTTAATTCTTGCACGAACCCGTTTTTACCTGAACTGAAAGCCGACAGTTTATTATGATATTATATACTTACTTGAAAAGTGTCCCTTAACCGGATTCGAACCGTTGCGGGTGGGCGTTGCAAATTCCGAAATCCGACATGTGTTTTCTTTGTATCCGACATTGTACCACTGCGCTAATCTGAAACATTCCCTTTTTTTATTTCGTTCTTCCTAACTTTGCGCTGCTTCGCGAGTTTAAATTATGTTTGATTATATCGTTGAGTGAAGTTTTATTCAATAATTATACCTACCTTTATGTTAAAAATGACCAGGATTTAATTTATTTTATATTATTTATTTTCTACATAAATTAGACGCATTTTAGTCGATACGGATTTAATATTAAATGTGCGTGAACTACAATTTTTGGCGTTATAGAAAACTCGCGCGTGCGATTACTTATGCGGCGCAAATAGAAACGGACTTTTATTTTCGACAATATAACATATGTAATGATAATTTATAATTATATTTACAGAAGGCATACATAAAAAATATGTAATACTTCTTACATATAAGATTTTACATATAACGTACATAAATCTAATCATATAAATATGACAGCACATAAATTTCATGGGTAATATGTAATTATCTATATGTATATATTATATAAATTTCTGTATACAGAATATCCGTAAGTTTCTATACTATTATGTAAAATATACGTAATCTGTTACACACGGTTTATATAACTTTATTAAAGAACACTTACATACTTGATATATAAAAAAGCATATGTAGGGGTATTTACTTCAATCTTATATGTATATGTTGTATGTATATTTTATATGTGTGTTTGCTCGGTAGGTATAAACCTATCTAGGGCGCCTGTTCGATTTCCAATATTCTCAGTATGATGTATCCAGAAGGTGCAACCATCCTTCCTTGGACTTGAATGTAGCCTGTTTTTCTCGGTTGGTCTATTCCGAACGGTTTTGTAGTCCTGATAGGAAGACCTTCATGATCCCCTTGCAGATGATGGTAAGATGCCGGATGCAGCAATTAATCTTGCATTCCTACTGTCGTTTTTTCTTTGTTTTATGCTACTTGAATGGTACTCGTGTTGTGCGCTGTACGCCAGGTGATTTGATTCCTCCTGGGTGCCTTGAAGTTCTTTAGTGATTGCTTCTTTGATTGTAGTCCTATTGAGCACTGTAGCAGGGACGTAGTCAACGACGCCCAGTAAGGATGCAGGCACATCCTGGAGTAGATCACTGTTATACACTTCCTTGGGTTCCCTTAGTAGTGCTGATCTCAGACCGATGTCGCTTTTCCATCCCAATCTTCGAGACAGCTTTAGTGTATGAGGTGCTTGGTTGCATAGAGCCCTCAGGTTGCCCCTCTTTGGCTGATGGGAGGTCAGGTTGCCTAGTAGTTGCCCGCTGGTTCCTGACTCATATTTCTTAATTTCTGGCACGCTGCCTCGGAGAGTTTTTTACTTGGTCCATGTATGTCGCGCGAGTATGAGGGAAAGTGACCCCTGCACACGTGTAAGGCTACTTAATGCAACGGAGTAGCAGGTCGGGACCGATAACTACTGATACAGTCCAGCCCCTGATCCTTGAAAATTAGGATTTTGCTGGAGCTGTCTCCTCTTGGTCCAGCCGGCTAAGCCGAAACCCCCGCACCAACCTGAGCACTTCAGATTCGTGTATGGTATATCGACATGGTTGACACACATCAAACACATGTTGGCACCGTTAAACCCCGTGCAAGCCCTTGGCCACGACATTACAGCCGGGCGGTGTAGCTGGTCCGCGATGCTGTCTTTGGTTGCTTCCAGTCACTGCGCATAAGCGCCGAACACCCTCATCCCTAGTATTGTCCTAAGCGTCACTTAGACCGTTCCCCTCCCGGGGACGCGCCTGGTGGGGTGCCAACCCTCAGGAACTAATTCCTAACTCGGTTCATTTCATTTCAGGAAGACATTCGCCAAAGTTTAGAATTCGAACTGTATCATAGCTTAATTTTACTACCTGCATTAAGTACTTCTAAGGGTTAAATGTAAATATTTAACGGAAAATCAAAATACTTACGTTTACAATGAGTAATTCAAATAAACCATTCTTATTTTGTGTTAAAGTAAGCGGAAATATCGATATAAAATAAATTCACGGAATAGTAATGTTTATTGTCCATGTTTAAAATTCAAATTATTTCATGTAAAGTTCACGAGAACAACGAATAATAATAATAATAATAATTTTGCGCATTTTGGCAAGGATTTCCTTTTAAATCATTTTACTTTCAAACAAAGTAGGTACAAAATTGTTCTCCGTAGAAAAAACATAGATAATTTACAATTTAGTAAGGACCTTACTTTTATTATAAACGCAAAATATTCATGTGCTAACCTACTATAGCAGGCGTCCCGGCGCGCCACGGTTGCCCAAACTTCTACTAAAAAAGCGGCATGAAACAGACACAATGATATTTTGTCACCAGCCATTTATTTGAGTTCCATTTCAAAATTTCCATCTATCCTTCGGGTTTAAAGATCTACTTTGAGGACGAGTTAAAGATCGGTCATGTGAAGCATTTTTCAACAACTTCGCATTGCGTTGGGTAGGATGTTCCCAAAAATTTTCGAGGAAACAATTTTAAAATACACTTAGCCTAGTGTAGAAAAAATTCTTTGATGCCATTTCGTTGGAGAATAGAAAAAAAATGAACAGTGATTACTACATTACCGTTGTTAGACCGGTTGAAGGATGTAATCGCGAAAAAGGGCCTCATATGGCAAAGAAAAGTGTTGTTTCATCAAGACAACGCACCGTGTCACAACCCAATTAAAACGATGGCAAAATTGAAGGAATTGGGCACCGAATTTCTTCCCCCATCCACGCTATTCTCCAGATGTTGCTCCCAAAGACTATTTCCTCTTCTCAGACTTGAAGAGAATGCTCGCTGGAAAGAGATTCAGCACTGATGAAGAAATAATCGTCGAAACAGAGGCCCAGAGGCGACTAAAGAAAAATAGTAGATACTACAAAAATGGTATCGAATAGTTGGAAAATCATCGTCCTCGAAGCAGGGGCGGACTAAGGCCTAGGCAACATAGGCACGTGCCTAGGGCCCGTAATTTTTGGGGCCCGAAAATTGGGTTTTTAATTTTTTAATTTTTATAATTAATTTTTATTTTTATTTAATAGAAAAACGTGATATTCATAATTATTGCTGAAACGTATCCAAATTATGGCTAATCGTTGATTGATAAAGTCGACAAGTGTGGACGAGCGTTCCCGTGCTTTTGCATCCACGCCTGACGCCCTCGAGTGTCGATGTGTGTAAATACGATCGAGCCTCGCGCCTTTCGAGCCCTTACTATGCACGTGTTTAAGAAGTCAAACGTAGCTATTTAAAATCAGTGTCTCCTGAACGTATTCCATCTTATGTGAGTTGGGATTGAAAATTGTGCAATTAAGACTTAAGAATTGATTGCAAATAGATTGTTTTGGATTCATAGTTAATACTTTCTGGATTTCCTAAAATAATAATGTAAGTTTTTATAAAAGTATTACATTATTTAATTAAAATAATATACATATAATATAAAATACCACAAATTGTGATTTTGATTTGTTTGTGATTGTGATATTGAGTAAAAATGATTTTAATTGAAGATCATTTTCTTCTTTTTATTTAGTACGTGGTCTTTAAAATGAGTTTCTATAAACATTTAAGTGGAAGTGAAAAAAGAAAACGAAAAGCAGATCGAGATAAAGTGAAATAGCTATTTATGTATCAAGTACGCAAAATGATGTTTTAGCGGATGAGTCGTGTTTGTGAAAACTTCGACGAATCCGCTAGAGCATTTTGCGTACGTGATGCATACAATATTTTTTTGCAGGAATTCTCTAAACTATCAAATTAATTTCATAAACATTTATTTTGACGCGTACAGAACAGTTGTAAACGTCATAATATTTAGGTTTGACATAGTTGACAGATAAATACGTTTTAGCGTACTAGTACTCTAAAGATGTATTTTGCGGACTATTTAGAGTCCGCAAAACATACATTTTAGAGAATGAATGAAAAAATATTATTTCGCCTATATCCACGTGGTTATTTGTTCAGGAAAATAATATTATTGCAACATTCCTTAATTTAAACATAATTCTGAGAATTTATTTAACCCTTCCAATAAGCAATGCAAGCGGTGAAAGATCATTCTCAGTAATGGCCAGAATAAACATTTTTTTAAGATCCACATTGGGCCAACAAAAATTAAATAGTTTATCATTACTTTATATAGAAAAAGAGTTATTAAATAATTCTATTAATTATGAGAAACTAATTGACGAGTTTGCAGAATTAAAAGAGAGAAAAAAGGCAATATAACTCAATCTGGGTATTGTTGTTTAAGTATTATTGTTTGTTTTAATAAATTATGTTTATGTTTGTTTGTTTTAATAAATGTTTATTTAATTTTTGTACATGTATATTATTTTTTTTCTTTTTTTCTTGGAATCCGATAATTAAATAGAACTACATACTATACGCTTTAAAACCAAACTACCAAACGCAAAGTATGTGCCATGACTGAAAAATAGGCCCGGAATTACAATGTTGCCTAGGGCCCGCTTTACCCTTAGTCCGCCCCTGCCTCGAAGGCCAAAAAAATGTTTTTTTTTGTATGTTATCCTACGAACTTTTCAGCCGAACTGTTGCTACATAATTTTGAAACGGAATATTTTTCCAAAAATTATTCTGACAGAACCATCTGGCAAAACGTAAATCTCATTTCATGCTTTCCAACCTAATTTCAAAAGGGCTAAACAGAAAATTGTTTTTTTTTTATTTTCCGTTCTAAAATCATGTGCACTTTTATAGTTTTTGGAAACTACTCTTGCGGCACATGGCGAAGTTATTGTTCGTCCAGTATCAGTTGACGTTACGATTTGAAATGAAGACGACTTCCGGGATGGAGATGGAGAAGTTTACCGAAACACTATTAAAAATTTAAAGAAAGTTGTGATGGTGAAAAGACGGGATTCGTGGAAACGAAAAGGGTTATCGCTGATGACAACTGCGCAGAGTGCACCTGATTATTGCCGAATTTCGGCATCCACCCTATAGTCTTGACTTGGCCCCTTCCTGTTCAAACAACTGAAAAAAGTTTTTCTTACGATGATCAAGTAAGAAGAATATTTGGCAGGGTTGACGAAAGAATTTTTTTTCAAAGGAATAAATCAGTTGGTGAAAATTATCCCCTCCATTGAATTATTTCAATCACTACAATTCGTCAACTCATCTTCCCTTTGATTTTAGGGTTTATTCTTCATTTTCTGAGCCTATTTACTTCCTTATAATGTAGTGTCTTCGTCATTTGAATCTTTTCTCTTTATTTCCCGATAAATTTTATCAAAATTTTCCTCTTGGAAGCTAAAATATTTCAGTGAAACAATCTTATATGAAAACTTAAAAATAAATGTTTATTTTTGTATTGGTGAGTTCATTGTACACTTTCGCAATTTTTGAGGCAAAAAATGTTAAAAAATGTCCTTATGTTATGCTAAATTTTGATTATACTGTGAAGACTGCAACTGGTAAGGCGTAGGATTGGAAAACTTAACTATTTTAAAATGAAAGGTACTATTATTAGATCTGATGCTATGTTTCAAATCCACATATTTCTTCTACCAGCACATGTGTTTATAAGTAAATATATCTAAAAATTCAACTCATGTAGCTTTGAATGAATAATTTGGGTACCAACTGCAACAACGCCTTGACGGTTTATTTAACCGCAAGAAATTAGAAATCAATTTTGTCGGTACTCGATGGGTTCCTTGAATACTTTGAGGATTTAATGGTAAATGAGTAGTTTTTACGAGTACCGCTATCGAAATACAATATTGTGCAATGACACATGTTTTGAATGTTGTTTATATCGTAATTACATTTTTTGGTAAACTGTAATTTGATTCCCTCAAACTGAGACTGTAATAACGTATGTAAACTGCGTAACTTTGCATGCATGTAGAATTATTAATAGCTGTTACTTGTGGGTTTATCAAAATATGTAAGCGGTGAAACATCTCTTGAATACGTAAATTATTCTTAATGTTTCTTTCACGGTGTTTGTTTTCTCATAGCTTAACCACCATAAGTTGGGATTTATGATACCTACTTAAAAGAGTGATGAGCACGATTTATACAAGTGAACGGTATTTGCAGTGGCAGTTTCTTACAAAATGAATTATAACACATTTAACTTAATTCCAGGTGAAAAATAACACAATAAGTCCATACCTACTGTATGTAAAGGATGGCTCCAAGAACGCCGAATTTTAAAAATTCGGTTGAGTGTTCACTTACAATATTGATATCGAAACGAAACACAGATCAAACAATAATAAATTGGCCGATTGGTTACTAATTAAATAGTATTTTAAGCAAATAATGTCAAATTAACAGTATTTTCTACACAAGTCATAAAATAAATGAACAATAGGATTAATTAAATTGAAGAAAGTAATAGCAAAGAATAAAATAAACTGCAACTCGCTGCAACACTGATCACCCCATGGCGATAATTTGATTAGAAAGAGGGCAAAGTCTAATTGATAATAATTCAAACTTCTACTATACAGGGTGGTTCGAATTTGTGTAAAAAATCAATTCGGGCAGTAAGTGTATTTCTTCTCACAGCAGATTTCCATTAGGTTACCACAGACCATTATGAACTATGAGGATAACTACATAGTTCAATCTTTTCTGTCAGTAGATTTTATAAAAGTTTTTAATCTCTTTACTAAGATTGCGTTTCGGTCTATTGGAATTGTCAACACGGTTCGTATCAACTGCCAAATTTAAAAAATAAGTTGACATAAATCTCCACCAACTTCACCAACTAAATATAAGATCAAGAAACGTAGAGTTATATGTACAGTTATAGCCTTTCGGAATCTAAATCATCATCGTGAAAAAGCAATCACATTTAGTTTTTCACATAATAGGGGAAGAAACGATCCTTTGTGAGCTACTTTCAAACTAATCTTCAATAATTCGCCAGGATCTCAGTTAATCATCAAAATTCTGCAGATTTTGAATCACGCAATAACCTAAATAATTAAAATATTAACCCCCACCCCCCTTAAATAGTTTTATTGACTGGTTCACATTCACACTCAGATCCACTTTGAACTATAATTTTTAATTTTACGAACGTCATGCCACAGCAAGCACACATATAAAATATACATACAACATATATAAAGTTGAAGTAAATACCCCCACATATGCTTTTTTATAAATCAAGTATGTAAGTATTCTTTAATAAAGTTATATAAACCGTATGTCACACAGTACGTATATTTTACATAATAGTATAGAAACTTACGGATATTCTATATACAGAAATTCATATAATATAAGAAAATAAAAGAAGATATGAGGCGTATTTTATTATATCACAATCTTAAACGAACGGCGCCGTTCGTTTTAGATTGTTATATAATAAAATAGACCTCATATCTTCTTTTATTTTCTTGGATTATGGACTCACACAAGTCAATTGAATACATCATATAATATATACATAGAAATAATTACATATTACTCATGAAATTCATGTGCTGTCATATTTACATGATTAGATTTATGTACGTTATATGTAAAAAGTATTACTTATTTTGTATGTATGCCTTCTGTAAATATAATTAGAAATTATTATTACACATAATGTATGGTCGAAAATAAAGTCCGTTTCTATTTGCGCCGCATAAGTAATCGCACGCACGTGTTTTCTATAACGCCAAAAATTGTAGTTCACGTACCTTTAATATTAGATCCGTATCGATTAAAATGCGTTTAATTTATATAGAAAATAAATAATATAAAATAAATTAAATTCTGGTCATTTTTAACATAAAGGTAGGTATAATCATTGAATACGACTTCACTCAACGATATAATCAAACAAAATTTAAACTAATAACGCGAAATAGCGCTAAGTTACGAAGTACGAAATAAAAAGAAGGGATGTTTCAGATTAACGCAGTGGTCGGATACAAAGAAAACACATGTCGGATTTCGGAATTTGCAACTACCATCCCCAAAGGTTCGAATCCGGTTAAGGGAAACTTTTCAAGCAAGTATATCATAATAAACTGTCGGCTCTCAGTTTAGGTAAAAACGGGTTCGTGCAAGAATTAAGTTAAATATAATATTAAAAGTACCTACAGTTACACGTAAAAATGTAGTTTTTCCATTTTTTTGTATGGAACTGCTTAAATAATTTTTTACATTGATATTAATTACATTGTGCTCGAGGAGCTGCCATTTGGTCATCGCAACGCTTTTACAACTAATATTTTTTATGTAAATATATATACATAAAACGTATATAAATTCATGTGCTACAGATACAGAAGAATTTACATCTAATAGACATATATATTATATGCCAAATTACTGACATCCTGACATACATTATCTCTTATTTATCTTCCAGTTTTATGTAATTCTAACAAGCTCTTACATAATTTGTATGTATTTTATATATAAATGTGTTTGCTGGGGAGCAATTTCTCCACTTTAAAAAAAGATATCATCAATGTTCACATCCCCAACAACGAACCACTTAGTTTCTTTTAACGCTGTCAACGTCTTCTCCAGCCTTCTTTTAACGAATGCATTGTGCGATGTCCGATATGTTAAGTGCCTAATTCTTACCTGACCAAGGGTGTAAGTTTCTCAACAATCCCCTAAACTTTGCTTAGAACAAAACTTGTTCAAATTCAAGAATAAAACTTCTCCTTTACTTCCAGAAATCTTTCAACAACTCAGAGAAAAAATTAGTGACCATATTATCAACCCCCATTTTCTTAATTAACGTTATGTAGACGATTTTTAGAGGCAATTCCTGTCAACATTCAGATTGTTTCCAGTTCTTCAACTCCTTACATAAGAATATCAAATTTACAGTAGAAACAAAAACCAATGTCTAGGTATAGAAAACCTACCACTGCTAACCGTGTTATACCTTTCTACCACTCCTTCCATCCCATGCCCCACAAAGTGGCCCCCTTCGCTTTTTCTTTAATAGATTTCGTGATTTACCATTTTGTCATTCCAATTTCTTAAAATTCCTCCAATATTGTCCGCTTTATTACCTACCCCTTCCCAATGATCCAACACTTATCTCAAAACCTTGGCTATACATTAGTTCTATCTTTCTACAATATTGACCCCACCTCAGTGACATCAAATTTCCTTTTTTCTCTAATTTAATAATTGAACTTATCGTGTCCTTTTCGCCGAAAGAAAATCTTAAACATTCCTCCTCGACTTTGTTTCTCGTTCAGGTGATAGTTGGTCCTAGACTCGTTGGCCCATTTAATTAGGCAAGGTCTCCTTTCACCCCTCAAAGATTTTTTTGAAATGAAAGACACGCAGGACTTACACCACCCTTCATCCGAATTAACTAAACACGTTTCTGCTACACTACTTCTTTTACCTTTTTTTGCTCTTCGCCCCCATCATTCTTTAATTCACCACGTTATCCTTATTATATTATCACTTTCGCGGACAGTCTGTTCTCGACGAGACCACCCAAAAACACACTTTTGGTTTTTGACAAATATTTCTTTAATATGGTCTAAAAATATTATTTACAACAAATATTAGTTAAAATTATAATTATTAATGTTAATTACACATAATTGCTTTTGCAGACATGTACCAACACATAAAAATTACTGCAAAGTCTTGTTGCAGCAAAGACAGGATGATAATATAATGAATCCTTGGAAAAGCTCTTCTTATTATTGTAAATGGAATTTTCGCGTGTAAAAATGTCAAACCCAAGAACTTTAGCAACTCTTCTGGCTTAATTTGGCAACATTTTGAATAGATTTTATAAATTCAGCCCATTCTTCATTTTCAGTTATATCTTCAATTTCATCTTCACTAGAACTAGACTCTATTTATTAAATATTTGCATGTTGAAAATTAAGATCAGCCACACTATCATCAGAACTGAATATATCCGCATCTGATTCTAAACTTCGTTGAATTATTATTTCAAAAACCCTTCAACATATTTTTATAAAATTTGGCATGTCTTCATTTCTCAGAAGTCTTCAATTTCAAAAAATATTTTTTTTTAAATTATCAAATTTAAAAATACGGGACGTTCAAACATATTAAAGTAAAATTGCATGAAAACTACTAAGTAAAATTAAATTGTGCAAGAAACGTCATTTTTAGTACTTTTATTGTTACTACTTAATTTTATTTAGTAGTTTTCATTTAATTTTAGTTTAAAACGTTTCAATGACCGCCATTTTGAAAATTGATAACTTTGAAAAAAAAATGAAAAATATAAAATGGTTCATAAAAATGTTACTGAACTTATTTTCACGTGTAAGTATCCGGTTATGCATAGCCCGTTACAACTTTTTGAAACACCCTGTATAGGTAAGTACTTAACATTGTATGATGCCGCTTGCCATGACGCTACAAGACAAAGATACAAGAATGACATACTGCACAATTTTTTTACATATTTGTTGCTGCACCATTGTTGAGAAGTATGCACCACATTCCAAATGATTTCCCTTCAAGTGCATGAAAATCACTTCGAAGCTCAGTGAGTTCTTCATAAATATTTCCAATGAGATTGTGATCATATCTCAATCAATTGATACAGTGTCGAAGGTTTCTCGAATTCGAGATCCAAACAACTAAAGGAGGTACCACTTTTCTATATAAAACAGTTCTCTTTGGTAAACATTTAGAGCGTTTTTATTCAATTAGATTATTGAAACTCAATGCCATATGGATTTTTATTTCAAAAAGTCACTTATTTTCTCTTTAATCGTGTCTCGAAACTTCACCCTTATTTTACAGATTATATGCCGTTGTGGTACGTTTTTCCAACAACAGCAAACTTCGTTGAAAATAAGTCATAAAGATATTAATTAAATATAAATATAATTCATGGGGTTGACCTCGCTTGCCCTTTAGTTCTCTTGGTTCGAAAAGAATGTCAAAAGAGCCGCAAGACAACGTTATCAGGATTTTGTTCTAAGAAGTGCTTTTCAATGTGCTTCACGATTGAATTATCCCATCAAGTGCTACACCAACTTCACCGCCTGTTAGGGTCGATGGAATAACCAATCACGTCTCTGTATTAGTTCTCAAAAGGTCACAGCTCTTCTCGTTTATTTCTCAAAAATATTTTCATGGCTATATATTTTTGACATCAAAAGATTTCTTGCGTCATTATAAACTATGATAATACACTAGTGAACTTAATGTCTTTAAGAAGCCTCGGTCAACCGGGTGTCTACTATTACTTACAACTACTTAAACGACTGGGTCACTAAGATTGAACAGTGAGCAGAGCGTGGATGCGAACAGTGCGCATCCTACTCCTGTTTAAAGTTATTTGCGTCAGTGCTCAGTGTCCTATCATAAAATTGGACAACTGGCAACACTACGCATGTACATATATCTGACCAAAGTTGCAGCATTCACGAACAACTAGAATAAAATGAAGATCATTCTTCAACAGAGAACATTGTTCAGTTCAGTTCAAGCCATCCCCAGTAGTTTGGTGCATTATACGTTTAAGCACATATTCTCGTCCATTGTTCTTACGAAGGAGGAAGAATAAATAAATTTGGGTCGAATCTTCATTTCTTCTTTATTAGTTACTTAGATTGAGTTCTAATTAAAAAATCGAGCACCCTTAAGGGTTCACAGAGAATCTAAAGGATTAGTATGGGGTGGAAAATAAACCAAACCAGTATAAATAACTTCATTGTTATAACTACTCTTTAGTTGTCTCCTGATTATGCCGTTGAAAGGCGTTCAATATTTAAATATTTTCGTAGTACAGTAGAGCGTCGATAATCCGGACGTCAAAAATCCGGATCGTCGATAATCCGGATTCACGTTTTTCTGCTGTTTTGTATTTCAGTTTCATTAAAGTGAAGTATACTACGTAATATACAACAGCTTTAACTGTATTTACCTACTACATATACATATGTACATACATATGTAATTGTTTACACACCTATGTGAGTGAATTCTCAAGATTTGAGTTACGTTTCTATAATTTTAAAGCATAAAATAGCCTATTTTCGAAAATCCGGATTTTTTAATAATCCGGATGAGGTTCGGTCCCAATTAATCCGGATTATCGACGCTCTACTGTAGCTTTATTTTCTTGAACAAGTGTTCAACCGTTCACAAAGGTTTATTGGTATTTCCTTTGAAGGTAAACAATTAAAACGGATGTATATAGTAGTAAGTGCACTTAATACTTCATCAGAAAGTGAAATTAGTTATGGGTGGCTGCACCAGACTACAATGTTGCATGGCTCGGTTATTAAAACGTCCATAACATAACACAATACAGAAGTTGTACTTCACGAATAATTAATTTTGTTTTTTTTTGCAGTGTGGTGATTGGCTACAGCTAAAAATTTTAGAAGTTAGTCCAGAACTGACATCGCTTGGAAATAATTTAGCCGAAGCTTTGGAATTACAACAGGCACATGATGAAGTTCTGCACCAATTACAGGTAATTATCATTTCACTTCTACTTACTGTAGAAATTTTCTTAAAATACCAATCAAGATTAATGCCCATTACTTTATTGTGACAAATTAATAGGTTCGTGTTTAACCTGCTGTATCATTTTGATTCATAAATCCACTGCTCAATATAGAAAGTGCTACCTATTATATTCCTATATTTTTAATACAGGGTGTCCACTTATATTTTCCCCTATTTTAGATGCCTATAACTTCTAAACGGTTCGGGATAGAAATATGCGGTTTTCACTGAAATGTTTCATTTTAGTACAAGTTTTGTTTGAATGGATTAAATTTTTTCCATCGATTTCGATTACGTCACTACAAAAATGGCGGATTTTTGACAATATTTTTGGTAGGATTTTTAATGGAACACCCGGTATATTTTTTGTAGTTTGACGGAACTGACTTTCACCTATCCAGCGATGCAAATTTTTTCAAAATCGGTTCGAAAATGACTGAGTAATCACATAAGAGAACATCAATTTCATTTTACATAAAACGATACACAAACAAAAATGTGCAAATGTTAGTTCATTAAATTTTCAATATATCGTCCTTCCAGATGAATACAGTTGCTCCAACGTAGATATAAATTTGTGAAGACCTTGTGTATCGTTTTATGTAAAATGAAATTGAAAATTTTGCATTCAAGCTACAAAAAATTATACTGGGTGTTCCATTAAAAAATCCTACAAAAAGATTGTCAAAGATCCGCCATTTTTGTAGTGATGTAATTGAAATCGATGGAAAAAATTTAATCCATTCAAACAAAACTTGTACTAAAATGAAACATTTGAGTGAAAACCGCATATTTCTATCCCGAACAGTTTAGAAGTTACAGGCAGCTAAAATAGGGGAAAATATAAGTGAACACCCTGTAGTTATCGAAACTCTTTAATGCTAACTGATTAAGACCACGTGGTGATTGGATTAGTTAATTCGAAGACTCATTATAGTGATTGCATCATAAACTCAAAGGGGCCTTTCTTCTTCATACACTTTACTACTGCTCCTTTTTTAAATAAATCCTTTCGGAATAACATTACCTACAATTTGTTCATGTTTTAACTGGTTGTAGGGCAAATCGCCCCATGACACATCGCCCCCGGACTATTCGCCCCGTCACTTCGCCCCACGGACCGTTCGCCCCCGGACATTTCGCCCCCCGGACAGTTCGCCCCCGGACATTTCGCCACCTGACACTTCGCCTCCAAGATATATCGCCCCCATACACTTCGCCTCCCAGGACAATCGCCCCCGACAATTTCGCCCCCAAAACATATCGCCCTCACATCGCTTTCATCCGTTATACATATACAGTGTGTCCACATTTCGATGCTCACCATTTGTAGAGCTATTAGAAGAAGTAGAGCAGCGGTTAAATACTTAGGGAATGTTTTTCATGGTTTAATACCCGTGACATTCAAATTCTCCATAATTTTCGTAGATTTTCAAAAACACAGTTCTGGTTTCTGTATTTCACAGTGTTACTTAGCACTTGCATACCTTTAAGCTTACATTTCTCATATACTATTAAAGATAAATATATGTTTTTGTTAATATCTCTCCCATAAATAAATATTTTTCGGGCATGTTATACATTTTTGAAAATCTCTTTTCAAAGGCAATTAACTAATAAAAATTCTATAACATCTGCCGTATGAAAACCATTGCTGGCACACATTACTTAAAAAATTAAAAATAGAACGGTGGTTTTCTGATTACATCAAAAAGTTTGTCTTGAAAATGTTTTCGAACATTGTAAAAGTTTAGAAGAGGTCAGATTAGAAGCTGTGGAGTTATTGAAGAAAATTGGAATCAGGAAATTTTGTTTTTTTTTAAATTATTTGAAAATCTAAAGACATTGAAGAGAATTAGAAATGAGATTTATCGCGAGAATTGAATTCTAAAAAAACATTCCCTATTTAACCGCTGCTCTACCTCTTCTAATAACCGAGATACCGATGGTGAGCGTCGAAATTTGGACCACTGTATAAGATAATAGACAATGGATAATGGAATATTGGGGCGATGTTTCGGGGGCGAAATATATAAAGGCGAAATGTCTTGGGGGCGATATGTTTCGGGGGCGAAATGTTCGGAGGCGAAATGTCTTGGGGGCGATATGTTTCGGGGGCGAAATGTTTTTAGGCGAAATATCTTGGGGGCGATATATCAGGGGGCGAAATGTCTTGGGGGCGATATGTTCGAGGGCGAAATGTCCGGGGCGAAGTGTCCGAGGGCGAAGTGCCGGGGCGAATTGACCGCACACCGTTTTAACTATGGGTAATTTGCTTCTAGCCTAATTTTGTTTATAAGTACGTAGTCTCTTATTCTATAGTCTTTCTTCGTGGTTCAGAGTATACAAGGAAATGGTTTGTTTGACAATACCAATCTCCAAATTTTTGTGGATGTTGTGTACCAGGGGGCATCTACGATTTTCTTAGCACTGTATTATGAAAACATTGGATTAGCATGATGCCGCATTCACTGGCACAACCCCAAAGTTGTAAACCATAACTCCAAACAAGCTTCAGAATTTGATTGTAGAGTAGTAAGTTATTTTGAATGAATAGCTCGGGGTCATATCCAAGCAATCATACAACTTTTTTAATTTTTAATTTTTCTTTTTAATGTCTCCTCCATCAGTGTGATGCCCAGGTGTTTTGCAGCATTTTCATACTTAACTTAGGCATCATTTATTGTAACTGGAATCAATGATTAAATAGCATTCCCTGAATCCAAATTGTTGGGGGCTTCCTTATTTTTTAATCGTCATTATCTCCGGCACCTGCCATATCTTCGAGAAATATTTCACTCTGAACAAGCCTTGATCAGATGGATTACTTTGTCTGGCAACTGTTTCAATATCTCACCGGCGATCAGAACGAAGCCAATTGTTTCTTTCAAGTTAATATTACATTTTATCTCCGCTGTTAGCAGATCCGTTCAACTGGCACCCCCACCACGCGGAAATTAAAAAAATGATAACTCAGAATTAGAAGCTATCGCAACCCCCTCCCCTCCCCACCTTTTACAAATAACAACGGAGGATAGCGGATAGGTGCATAATTAGGAACTCTTTAGGAGCTTTTAAACCAGTGCAGTTTCGATTTTCGAGCTCCACCCCTTACTTAAAACCAGCCCCAAAACTTGTTTCGCTGAAGAGGTAACTCATTAGAACGAGGAAGGCTCCTATGGCTCAAGAACGAAATCAACTACTGATATAAGTACCATTAGAACGAGGAAGGTAGGTACCTATGGCTCAAGAACGAAATCAACTACTGGTATAAGTACCATTAGAACGAGGAAGGTACCTATGGCTCAAGAACGAAATCAACTACTGGTATAAGTATTATTGGAGGAGGAAGCCACCTATGGCTCAAGAACGAAATCAACTACTGGTATAAATACACATTAGAACGAGGAAGCCACCTATGGCTCAAGAACGAAATCAATTACTGGTATATAATGCATGTAGTTCCAGCATCAATAGTCTACAAAAATATGTAACACTTCATTTTCAAGATGCAGCCCCTTAGCAGTAAAACCACCAAGAATTGGGAAACTTTCAAATTAAAAATTCCATCGAGCTCAAAATGTGATTCTTACGAGGTTTGAAAGCTCCTAAATAGCTTCTAATTCTGAGGTATAATTTTTGTAATTCCCACGTGGTGTTAGGGGGGGGGGGGGGGGCAGCTTAACGGAGGTTTGCCTTTGTAGTCATTCTGGATTCTTGATAGCGTCTAATGAATTTCTATATGTATCGTACTCGTCTTTCCAGGTTAAGGATTCCACCATTCATCTTATTGTTTCACAGCTTCACTGTATGTTTTGATTTTCAGGATGTTCACCACCACAATGCACTCATTTTGTCCCTTGGTTTGGGACATTGTTCTATTAAATGTTTGGCTGTGCATCTAACAACACATCTTGGTCGTTTGGCCGGCAGTGCTTAAATCGTAAATAAAAAAGGGACGGAACGCATTTTGCAAAAAGGGGATTGGTGATTTCAAAAAGGGATATTTGTTAATCCCCCCCCCAACAGAATTTTTAAAGAGGATTTTTACAACATCGACCGATTTGCTAAAGATCTTGTTAAAAATCGTTTGTTCTGGACGATATCTATCAAATTAGCTTTCTACAGTTTTCGTAAAAATTAATTTCGCTTTTCAGTCGTTAAAAAAAGAAGCTATAGATATGCTTCTGACCTGATTACAACACCTGAAAATGGTCGAATTTTGTAAAATGACAAGGCAGAAAGGGAAGAAGCGACCTCTGAGACCATCAACCGGAGCGCAGTGCACAAAAGCAGGAACGCTAATGAAAACGGACGGAAGGCAAGACAAAAAGCATAACCGGAACGGCGCTCCGGTCAGCAAAAGGAGGGCCGGAACGCCGTTCCGGTGCGTTCCGGCCCGATTTAAGCCCTCGTTTGGCGCAATATTTTTACCATACCAGATGATTTTCCTTCTCTTTGGTGCGGAATCTCAACTTTGAAGTTACTTATATCCTCTTCTGCTCAAGTTTTCAGCAACTTCTTGAGGTATGAGGCAATTTTTTAACTATTCCTTTATTGGACGGTTTTGCTTGTTTGTGTAACTATGAAGTGAATAGGTTCTTTCTTGGAGCAATTTCTGTAGTATTCTCCATCTTGTATATTTACCTTCATATATTCTTTATTATTTATAACTTTGGTTTGAAATTCTTGAATTCTTCCATCAAGTATTTCATATAGTTCATTGTAATCATTGATTCCGTCTACGACGGCTGTTTAAGTTTATTCGTGTTATTAGTTTTGGTTATTCAGCCCTTTTTTGATGAATCTTCATTTATATTTTTGAATTTTATTGTTAGTCCGTACTCACTAAGTCTCGTTTGCCAATTTTTCTTCGTCGAAATCGAAACTTCTCGTTGTGACTGGAAATTGGGTCGAAAATACTAAAATCTTCGTGTAGATTGCATTTCCCTTGTTTACTTTTTTTGGTTTATGACAGGCAATGTCAGTTTTGTGATTTTCTAATTTGTGCTCCATGAGGGCTCGTTTAATGTTTTTTGATTTACTTATTCGTATCCATTATCTCGTCTGTTCTTTTTTTACTATTCATTCGTCCGACATCACTGGCTAGTTTTGCATATCTAGAAGCATCGTCTTTTTTTACCTTTTTTACATCCTTTATTCGGGTTTGCCCCCGCATCTCGATTTCTAACCATCCCATTTACCACAAGTCTTTTTCAATATCGTCTTGATCATTATTTTTATTATTTGTTCAAATTCCTCCTCGATCTATAAAAATCGTATTGTAATAGTCTCCGCGCATCAAAGGCTTTAATGTGCTACCGGCTACAGTGACACATTCCTTATGCTTCAATGAAATTTAGTACACCGAAGTATTACTACATTTGTTCTTATGATATTTTGAATACCTCGGTACGTTTCATCCCTTGTTTTTTGAATGTTTTTCAAATACCTAAATGATTATTTATATCGGTGTCTAATTCACTGTTGTTTGTAGCTAAATTTAGTTCGTTGTTATGTCTAGCGTAACACCCGCCGATACCTATAAAACAGAAGATCTCGTAGTTACACATTTTTGTATTTATATATATAAACACGCGAGTAAATATTTCAATATATAGACATTCTCACTCCCACGAGGTTTTCACTATTCATGACTTTAGAACTGTTATCAGCTGTCCTGAACTGTTAACTTCTACAATAAAATAGTCCTCACAAAAACCACAAAATTGAATCATTGTTATTTATAAAATAAGACACTAACTTTAATGTTACATAAAAATAACTTTCTGGTAAGTATTAAAATTTGAAAACGTATGTGAACTACTTACATCGCTCTCTCATTGGATATATTACCTACTTAGTTATTTCAAGAACTGCAGTTTAAAATATTGTACAGATAGAATAAATGTATAACAGTTATTTTTCCGTTTCATAAGTTCGATGAACTTTTATTTTATTACTTTTCATTACAATTCTGATAAAAATAACAATAGTTAAATTGAAATGTTGTTTACATGTAGGAATCCATGTATTCAAAGTTAATTCATATGTGGTCTCTTCGCGGCGAAATAATTTAGGGAATTAGGTAACAAATTTTTCAAATTCTCCGATAAGTGGTTTTTTTTTCAACATAAGTATGCAAAAAGTTACAAATTTCATCCATAAATTAACTTTTTGTACGGCCGGCCGGCAGCCAAAGTTTTATTTAAAATAATCATGAATTCAACATTCGATATTATTTGGTTTACATAAAAGGTTTTAAGTAATAAAACATCGTATCATACAGACGCCATCAATGAGAAATTCACAAGAGTGGTGATTTACATTAGGTAATAAAAAAATTGGTATTATTTTAACCTTTTTATGTTAAATCAGGGTTCATTTCTGCTAATTACTAACCACCTCTATATAAAAAACGCAATTTGAAAGAACCACTTCGAATAAATTTCAAAATTCGCGCTACCGTTAATGATTGAAGTTAGAAACCCAATTAATGTATTACCGTATAGCTACATACACACTTTTATTGGAACTTTTTAGAATACTCTGGAGTGAAGGCATACCTCAGTGCTGAGTTCGAAACTGAGTATTGCCATGAGTTCATCGTACGCATTTTTGGGTATGATCAAATCTCAAATTCTGTGTAGCCTAAAATTACATGACGTTAACTAACAAAGGGATGCTGATACTTACTTGAATCTTTCATGAACAATCGGAATGGTAACAGATTACAATCCGGGCCCATCCCAATTTCTGGTAAAAATTTTAGGAATGATAGAGAAGGAGACAGTCCCTAAGTTATTATCGTTAGCTTAATATCGCTCTACATAAGTAAAACAGTGGCATTTAAATGGCCTTATTTACTAGTGGATAACTTGTAATAGACGCTGTCCATAATCGATAACTCAAGAAATGGTAAAATAATCAAAAGACCTATGAAAGAAGCATAAAAGTTAGCACAAGTTGTACAATTCAAAATTGATTTGAAAAAAGCAGAATACAAAATGTATATGTAAATGTCGACCTTTTTATGATAACGGCACCTGTGGACAAATCTGCCAAAGTTTTGACATTTTGCTATTTACTGATTCAGGAAGACTTCCTAATATTCGATAGATACTTTATACCTGAAGCTGTGACTTATACGATAATAAGTAATTCAAATTGACTGTTTCCTAAATTGGATTCATTAAATATGGTTTTTCAAGTGTAACTTCACCGCTTTTTGGCTTAGTTATTACGGCAAAAAGGGGTCGTAACGAAATTTAAAAGAAGCAATGGCCGCAATAGCTCAGTGCTAGTAGGCAGGTGGTCGTAGGTTACCTATAATGAGCGAAAAACGTTAAAATTGGGGTAGTAAAATAGGTAAAATTAAGTAAAGGCAAAGGGCCCCACTTTGGGCGCCAATGAATTTGTTAAAGTAACGAAAAGGGATGCCACACACGTTTGGCGCCAAAGAATTTGTTACTGTAAAAATGGGTCGTAACGAAATTTAAAAGAAGCAATGGCCGCAATACCTCAGTGCTAGTAGGCAGGTGGTCGTAGGTTAGCTATAATGAGCGAAAAACGTTAAAATTGGGGTAGTAAAATAAAGTAAATCCAAAGGGCCCCACGGTGTGCGCCAAAGAATTTGTTAAAGTAACGAAAAGGAATGCCACATAGTTTTGGTTTCAGTAGTGTCTTGTGTTCCTTCTGATGTTTGTTATATTTTGTCTATGACCTTGAAGTATATTAATACCCGATGTACACTAAAAATATCAAAATAAAAGCGTATTAAGTGTTGCAAGTAAAGCATGAGGGTGCGCAATTGCTGCCCGAAGTGCAGCGATTTTGATGTACCATTTTACTCTTTCTCTTAGAGCTGCATAATAAGAAGACATCTGGTCACTAGTATCTACACCTTCTCTGGCTACATTGCTATTTAATTATCTTGATACCATTGGCATTATGCATCCTTATAACTTCCACTTTTGTTTATTCTTCTTCCACAATAAGAGGTGTTTTCTGAACTTTTAGCAGAGAAATGTCGGAATAAAAGTTATCTGCATAGAGACTGCACTCAGTTTACTTTGGATAAGGTCCTTAGCTACTTTAACAGAATAGGAATCTTTATGGTTATTATTTTCTACAGTCTCCTTTCCGCGATAAATGTTTATATTCATAGTACAACCCTTCAATGTGCGAAGCTTACGCAATTTTACCCCGCATTTATGACGTTTCATATGCTCGCGCATGCCTAAAACTATCACGGAATCATGATCTCGAAAATACAACGTCTTTTCCAGCAGTTAATATTGACTAAATCCAGCAGTGAGAAGTTCCAAAATGGATCAAACGCGAAATAGACAATCTTAAACATCCATAATAAACATCAAATCTCTGCCTCTTTTCTCCCCAAATTCACCCCCTAGCTTTTCTTCTTCTACTTCTTCTTCTTCTGAAGGTTGAATTCCCAGAGAACTCTTCAGAGATGTGCTTGGCTTATATTCGGGATGAGTTTATGAATCGTCATCGGAAGGCACGTTAAGCTGCCATTTCTTTAGGTGGTGCCCGAAAAGTTCGCAGTAAATATGTCTCTGATGGATATCGTTTTTAATGTCTTTGAGGCCCCAAAACATTATAATGAACTTAAAAACGTGATTAAGCGTAACCCTGAGAAATTCTGGAAATCAGGTAATAAGATTTTGGAACAAAACTCAGAAGAAACTGATACTCCAAGCAAAGTTTGCCGAGGTATGTGATGGGTTCTTTTTGACGGTCCAGCGTTCACGATGAACTCGCGTGCACAAGTTATAATTTCTTTGCGGAAATTTTCACGGGCGGTGGCTGCAGCAACGCAAAGAGTAAGAAATGATCTCTATCCAGTTTGGGAAGGTCAAATACTCTAACAAATAGCATAGAAAAAAATACTATCGACAAGAAGTTTTACTGTGCAACTGAATCAAGCAAATAATGCCATCTTCAAGAACCATTGGGACCTCGTAAACTCCGCATCAACTTTTTTAACACTATGTCACATTTGAAAAATTGGAATCAAAATATTCACGTTCATGTAGGAAGTTGTAAGAAATACGTGGAAGACATAGGGTGGCTCAGGTATACTCCAGTGACATTATTAATAATGATACCGTGATGTCTGCTACGTTATTATATAATAGTAATTAAGGTATGCCTTCATAACTTTATGTCATACTTGCAAGAAGTTGATTACGATGATAACAATAAAATCAGTATAGACTCACATTTAACATCCTTGACCGTATCTATAGTCGTGAGGCATAATTTTACATTTGCGAGCGTTATTAGCGGGCGTTATAAAAAATAACGCCCGTTGCTATTTAAAATCCGGTTGTCATGTAAGGGGCGTTATTTAGTCATTAATGTTTCTTGTTTCAGCAGTTGCTATGGTGAAATAATAAGGTAGTATGTATGACATAAAAAAAATTTTTTCCCTACAGATTTAGCCTATGCAAGCTGATGGCTCAAAGTTTTGTGTTTTTAACTGGAACACTCGGTAAACAATGTTTTTTTGGTCACAATCGAATGTAATAATTTTCAATCTTCTTATAAAATTGTTATTTATTATTAAATAAAGAAATGCCACTTCTGGCAGCATTTCTTCCCGTCTTCAAAGCACCTACATAACTTCAGAGATTTTGACTTTATCATCAGTGTTAGGAAGTATCATCATTTCATAGCTCTCTTCCGGTTTGAAGTTAAACGGAAGGCTATGTCCGGCAAATGTAGTGGCTGAGGTGTTGTTTTTGCTGAAAAATACACGAATCACCAGTGAGTTGTGAGCGGGAAATTTCAATGAGTTGTTTTGACACAATTCTGGAAGTTTTATAATTTCCAAATAATATTACGCATTGCAGAAACCCATGATGCCCTATGGCAGTGAAATCGATTGAAAAAAGTGAGAATAAAAACCCTTACATTCATTCGAATCTTTTTCCATCAACCCTTCAAGCAGCTTCAATTGGGAGGATTGAGTCTTGGTTTCTATTTCATACCAATATAACTCCTGCAGCAGTCGCCTTTGGTGTTAGTTAAGCAGTTTGAGTATAAACTTTGCTGCCTAAAACATTTCAACTGATTGGAATGCGCCAAGTAATGTTCTGGTATCAATAAAAAACTCCACACTTGTGCTTCGTCGATTGTCCATAATCATTTTCGTCACCTTTTTCGACGCGATCGTTACCAAGACAAAACATAGCAAACGAATGTTTTTCAATTAAGTCGACATCATAAGCTGCGTAAATAAATTTATAACAGTCGAAATCGTTCTTATTATTTACTTGTCTGACTATGCAAATATTATCTAGTTTGTGATTATTTTAAAACAAAGGCCCAATTTGACGTGAACCAAGTGCTCTTATAAAACAAATGATTACCCTAATTCCATTTCTTCCTAATCTATCTCCGTTTACCCATCCTTATATTCCCGTTCTCTGGCTGAAGAAGCTATGGAAAGCCTAAGTCGTTTGTGTAGTTAGGGGTGGTGAAGAATAAAGCACAATGCCTTTTCCTTTTTTTTCCACTAGACTAAATCACCAAACGTAACAACTTGCCCATTGGTTTCTAGGCGCCATTAGCTAAAAATGGTCAAAATCGTTTGTAATATCAATATTTCTGCTTATAGATAATTATTCTCCAATTCGTTATCAGTTAAGTGGAGTATACAGCTGCTGTTACAAGCTGTACACAGATAGTCATCGATTTCCCTTTGATATTAAATACACTAGATGGTAATCATCACTACCTTGACCTTAAGTACTAATTATATGTCATATAGTAAAAGTCTTTTTTTATTACCAGAACAAACAAAGTCCCGTGGAAGAGCTCCTCCGCCAGGCCGATCAACTCATATCAACCCAAAAACCACGAGCTGAAGTATATGCAGCAATGGCAGAATCTCTGGGAAAAGCATGGAAAGACATAAACAGCCATTTAGAACTTCGAAAACAAATTTTAGACTTACACGTGCAGTATCACACAAAGGCAGATGAATTCTTTACCATAGTAAACTCTCTAGAAGCGGCATGTGCGGATGGCGTTGTACCAATACAAATTGAATCAATTAAACAGTATTTAACAAATATTCACGAGCTGCGAAGATCATTACTAGAATCTCTAATGAGCGCATTAAAAATGGGAAATTTAGTTTTAGGGAAGTTAAGAGAATTAGGAGGCGAAGGCACACTCGACTCGAGACCCGATCGAATACGATGTTCAGTAAATCGAGGTTCGTATTGTTATTTTACTAATTTGCTCTAATGCGTTTGATTTGTAGCAATTTCACAAGTCCAAAATTGGTTAGATCAGTTACATGCAAGGCGACATCTTATAGAGGTTATCTTCTGCAAAAGAAAGACACAATTGGAACAGTGCCTAGCTTTAGCAATTTTAGCTTCGGATTTACGTGAGGTTGAAGACACGTTGAAAGAAAAGCGAAACATATTGAGAAACACGCATGAGCTTGGTAAAAATTTGTACTAATGGCCACAGTGTGCAATGATTATTATTTTTCAGGTGATTCGTCATCAAGCGCTGAACTACTGCAACACGAACACAAGAAATTACTACCCGAAGCGAGTGAATTGCAAGAGAGAGCTTTGAAAATTACGAAAGCAACCGAACAACTGGTCGAATCTGGCTGTTTTGCAGGAGAAAAGGCAACAGAGCAGGCCTATACCGTGCTCTCTACTTCTTCCGATTACGTCGCCGAATTAGAAGAACGCAGTACGTTATTGGAAAGAGCCATCGCTTTCTTTAGAAAAGCGCAAACGGTACGTTACGAATTAATTACGACTACAATGTTGCTGATCAGTACAAATTTAGGCTTTAACAAAATTAGATCAACTGGAAATTCAAATCACAACATCAGAATTGCCATCGACTTCACCTCAACTCGCTCAATTGCACGAACATTGCGCTCGTACAATTGAGGAGATAACTTCTTCTCCCATCGAGGATGGATATGACCTTTTAAACGCCGCCAAATTGAGCGGAACGGACGGCGTGAAGAGAATGGTTGAAGAGATGGAAAATAGGAAGATAGCTATAGATGGTTTATGTACGGCGCATAGAGAAGAAAAGTTAAGGATTAATCACGCGCTCAATTCTTTCTTAGAAAAACAGAACGAATTGTACGCATGGCTATTGAGTGCGGCCGAGGCATTTCTACGAGGACGGCAAGATATGGGAAGTGATCTTCCAATGTCAAAAGATTTTTGGGACTTACATAATCATTTGCTCGTTGATTTACAAGTAAGTATATGTTGCGTATTTGACGCGGCTTTGGCATTTTTTATGAACGGTTTGTATTTAACAACGGGATACATAAACATAAACATAAAAGTAAATACATGAACATAAATAACAGATTATTAACGAAAATGAACAATTTATTCTAAACAAGAACTTGAACGTAAAGTTATGGCTCGTATGTATGTACATACGTAACACATTGCCTTCTGGGGTCAAGCGGATGCAGGGGTTCCCTTGGAAGATCCGCATAGCAGGGCCTGCTGTCGAGTTTTATCGGTACCAATCTCCACGGCCGCGGCGGCCTCTTGGTCGGTGTTGGCGGCAGCGGTGTGACGATGGATAGTACCGGAGATCGATGCGGTGTACTGTACCGTGACTGCTTATTCTAGCCGTGCTTTTATAAACGTCGGCGTAGGATAGCTGACCCTTTGCCCGTGCTATTACCAACGTCGGACAGTGGACTTGATTCTTTCGTACTATTATCAACGTCGAAAGAATAAGTAAGTTTCTTAACAGTGCGCGCACGCTTTTATACCCATTTGAGCGGGCGTGTCTACCGCGCTTATGTGTTAGGTGAAATCTCATTGGCGCTTGTATTTGGCGTGGGGAAATAATGTCAGCCAACCGCGCTTCGTGTGTCCGATGCGACTTCGTGCACGCACGTGGATGCACGTTATCCGTACATTACATATATTCAGTTTTGTTTGGCTAAATTTTATGATAGATTTCATTGAATATCTTCAGAAAGATTTTAAGTGAAGTATTTGAATTTGTCTTCGATATTTACTATCATTTGGATGTTATTGTAAGCCTTGTCCGTCAAAAACTTTCAGGTCGATGTCCGTAGCGACGTCATTACAGCCAACCATGATTTCAGATGTTTTGAAACTGATATTAATAAAATTTTAATAGCTGCGTATATTACGCATATTTTGTAAAAATAAGATGCCACACAAGGTAACTACTGACAAAAATCCAGCTAAACAACTGTTTTAACAACCACGTGGTACATCGTTTTTGAGAAGCAGTACCTGTTACGAAAAATGGTTTTCTATAGTAAACCATGATCCACGGTCTATATACTACTAGCCATGATCAATGTTTAGCATCCATTACATGAGCAACATAATTATACCCCTTCACGCTCCAAGGCACCACCATAGACCAATATATTACAAATTGATCGATCAAGGTCGCAATGGAGGCAAAACATTTTGACATTGTAACTTAATACTTCTAATAGTCTACAATTCCGTTACTTGCTTCATTCTTCTATTTCTCAAAAATATAAAGGGAAGTATCTCCTTAAATTTGCTACAGAATATTGTCGACCATTCATCCCGATTGAGAGTGTACGAAATTAACCACATACCAAACGCACATTTAATTTTTTTCACCCCACCCCCCTCTTGTTATGCATTTTTTAAATTGTTACCCCTCAGATAGACCAAAATCGCTCAATGCATTGAATTGAGGGCTGTGTGAATTACGGCTCCATTGTGTTGAAACCAAAACCCGCCCAATTCCTCTTCCTAAGCATTGTTTTTCCATTCTCGGTCGCAGAAACGTTTTCCAACATTGAAAGATCATCCTCAGTGCGCCAAACCAGAAACGTTGATAAATATGTATCTCAACGGAGCGCGGGCGGCGAACATACAGCTTTGTACGGCAGCTTTCTAGTGTACCAACAAAATAGACTCAAGTGTACGGCAGCTTTCAGTGCAGCAAGCAACAACATAGATTCAAGTGAAGATCCATTACAAAGAAAATGTAGATCGAACTAGGCAAAAACAAAATAATGATAATTGGCATAGCATTCATTCAAAAACCTGGTGGGACCTGCAAGATCAATTAGTTGGCAATAAGGCAACTAAGGCGATAACACAGGAATGTTGTTCTCTACCCTTGCTCAGTGCTGTTCACGTGTGTCAAAATTTTGATCCCAAACAGTCTGTACGTTTCTCCGACTAACACTGAATCTGGGCAACGAAAATTCAACATAAAATGGCTTACCGACCATCCATGGTTATCGTACGGTAATGAGGAAGAAGGGGTGTGTCGTGTTGGTGTTCTTTTCGAGCCCAAAGAGGCAGGAATAAAGAAAAATCATACTTTAGAGAAATTAGTATTCAATTTCAATATTTATTTATTGTATTCATAATAGAAATATACAAAGGATTCTTATTCCCGCTCCACAACCACAAACTAAACATAATAACCTAACATAATATATACATAAAAACCTTCCACTAAAAACTATACTCCAAAACTTTCTTTACTCCTGCCCCCTACGTTTCACCCTTTCCCTCCTTTATCCACCCCACTCCTACCCCCTCCTATTCTAGAATCACCCTTCTGTCTCACCTCTTCTCTTAGCTCCTCACATTCCCTCATCATATGACACACACTTTCCCTCCCTTTCCTGCACATTCTACAAACCCTATTCTCGTCCTCCCACAAATATCTATTTTCATCCTCCTCATTCCCGCACCTAAATCTCGCCACTATTCTTTTTTCCTTCAGTCCCATATACCCCAACAGGTACTCGGCCTTGCCTTCTACCATAGTCTCCCGATATTCACCTATCCTTGCTCTCTTTTCTTGGCCTTGCACGTCCTTATCTCTTCTTACCAACTCTTCCACCATATCACTTCCTTCCTCCCTTCTTCTTTCTATCTCCTCCCTTGCATAGCCCACTCTCTCATAAAACATTCTCCTCTCCTCCTGTCCATATACCTTATCCGTTTTTTCCTCATCTCTCTCATACACTCATTCACCATTACAATTTCATTGCTCTTCCTGACCTCTTCCTCATACTTTACCGCTCTCTTTCCTGCCTTTTCTCAAATTTTATTTCTTCCTCCGCTATATATCCTGGTGTCTCTCTATCAAACGCCAACGTCCATCTCCAGTATTTTTCCTGAACTCTCTCCAATTTTTCCCACTCCTTCCACCTCCATATCTCTGCTCCGCACCCCATCATACTCTTACTAGCTTGCCATATTTTTCCATATCCTTCCCAAAAACTCTTTCCCCCACTCCCTACACTCTCCCCACTAATCTATTCCCCTTATTTGCCAGTTATCTCATATACGCTTCGTCGTTATATTATTCCTTAATACATAACCCAGATATTTCCATTCATCTACACTCTCCATCTATTCCTCCCCCCCCCCCACCACTTTTCCTTTACCGCTCTCCCTCATCTCTTTTGAAACACTATTACTTTAGTCTTCCCCACATTTGCACTTAAGTGCTTTCTCCCTAAATATCGCTTCACCACGCCAATTAACCCCTTCATTTCCTTCCCACTATATCCGCCATTCATACTACGTCACCCGCATATACGCTAATACCCACACTTTTATCATCCCTATTACCCCTTTGATGTCTCCGTAGAGAAATTAGTAATGACTCCATTAACATGCTCTTGAAATTTTTGGGGAACAACGTGTATCACAAGAGTGTCGCTTTTAAAAATTAGTGAGTGTATAAACAATTTTTTAAACCCAGTGAACAGAATTGATGTTCTGTTGGATTCAACAGCAAAAAAATCAATAAAAAAGAACACGAGGGCAAGTTGAGAGCATTGTTAAAATTTCGGATTAGTGCTGGTGATACAGAATTAGAAAAGTATTCAAAAATTGCTCCAAGAAATGCAACATTTACCACTAAGATCACGTAAAACGATTTAATGCAGAGCGGTGTGCATTCTGTCACATATTTTTTCTCAAGGTTCCCAGAGGTTTTCCCAATGGACGAAACCATGTCTGAGAAGACCATTGAGAAGTTGAGGGAAACCTTTGCTCGTTTGGATTTCCGATGGCAATGGTATCTGATAATGGTCGTCAATTCATCGCCGAAGAGTTTGCGAAATTTTGCACTCGACACCATTACCATCAACAAACAAATGGCTTGGTGGATAGAGCGGTTAAAACCTTCAAAGACAGAATGTCGAGAACGATAGAAGGGCAAGATCTGAATAAACGTCTATGAAGTTTCTTGTTTAATTATTGTTCAACGTTCACAACGTTCAACTGGACGCTCACCGGGGGAAGTATTTTTTGGAAAGTCGCTGCGTTCCATTTTTGACCAATTGAAACCAGACATACACCGAAAAATGGACAAAAAGGAAATCATACAAAAGATTGATTTTGACAAGCATGACCGTGATCGTAGTTTCACAAATGAACGACCAGTTTCGTTTAATAATCCATTATCAAAAGGGTCTACGCCAGGGCGGGTGTCAAAAAGGTCTTACATTGTTAACATCGAGGGAAAGGAACGCAGAAAGCATGGGGATCAACTACGGCCTAGAAAAGAGCCCGAAGAATTTGAAACTACAACCGAGGGTATTTGATCAGTCTCTGGACATGTTCCAGTCTCACAGCACCATCCGGAGGTTCCATCAACCTCACCAACATTATCCATTGCCCATCTTCTTGTTTAATTATCGAAACTGTGTTCAACGTTCTACTGGACGCCCATTGGGAGAACTATTTTTTGGAAAGTCGCTGCGTTCAATTTTTGACCAATTGAAACCAGACATACACCGAAAAATGGACAAAGACGAAATCATACAAGAGAATGATTTTGACAAGCATGACCGTGATCGTTGTTAACACAAATGAACAACCAGTTTGAGTCAATAGTCCATTATCAAAAGGGTCTACGCCGAGGCGGCGGGTGTCAAAAAGGACCGGACCATATTCTTACATTGTTAACATCGACGGAAAGGAACGCAGAAAGTATGAGGAGCCCGAAGAACTTGAAACTGCGACCGAGGATGTTTGATCAGTCTTTGGACATGTTCCAGCCTCACAGCACCATCCGGAGGTTCCATCAACCTCGGCAACATTATCCACGAACTGAAGTGATTCCGCTTAGACGAAATCCACCTCGGAGTGCTTTGTTACCGATTCGTTTCCGTCGTACGTGATTTGTGTTAAGAAGGGAAATACTGTAGTAAAATTGGACAGCTTAACATTCCATTGAGAAAAACACTAGAAGGGTCATAAAATTTCTATTACAAGTAAGCAGTAGCCCAAAAAAATGGGATAGAGATGATAATGATGACCCAAAGTGAAGAAAGCTCACTGGAAGCACGAACTGAAGACTTTTATAGAGCTAGAAATGAGAGTTGGGACCTTCCCATGAAGCAATAGTCCATATGATACGTTCATAAAAGGTGTTCACTACCTAAGAAGGCGAAGATATAGTTTTCTGCGGGGCAAGCGATGACCACGGTTTCCTGGGATACCTGAGTATAGGTCGAAAGGAACTATCGCGTCTCCAAAGATACATACTATATGGAAAAAAACCTAACACTTAAGCTCAGTGTGCACAACTGCTAACTGCGTAGAACACGAATTATTCATGGAATATCAGAGCGGAAGCTTCCACGGCCAGAGTCATTAAGATAAAGACGACTTCCGGGGTAGGACCGTGTCATAATGGCAAAGGTTGACTTTCTCAACTATGACAGTTGTGAAAGTCAACGTTTTGCCCACTTTCGTAAGGGGTTCCATCAGGATAAGAAAATAAACAAAATGAACACTGTTCCAGCGTGTGCAGTTCAGTGTGGTAGTGGGCGTTGTTCCCGCTGTGCATGAGTTTTTATATTTTATTTTATTTTTATTGTTTATTTTCTTGTCCTTGTCTTACGAAAGTGGGTGAAATGTTGACACGGTCCTACTCTGGAAGTCAGTCGTCTTTATCCTATTCATATAATAGTCAATTATTCCTGCTTTCAGGACTTGCATTATCACCACTTCCATTCCATCCTCTTCCCCTATAACCATTATTTTTTCCTAAAACTCCAAAAACGCTTAAGGGGCCGTCGTTGTTTTCTGAATAACAAAATATAGATTTTGGAAGTCATAGTTTCCTGGAATAAGCGTCCGTCGAAAAAAATTTTATTTCTGCCCTAATTGGTTTTCATGGTTAAGTAGAAAGCTTCCCTTGTACTTATCAAACCTTTCGCTCCCTCCAGTGTACAATATTTAAATTTGCTCATAGAAGTTTCGAAAATCATGCAATTATTTTAATTTTCAATCGTTTACCAAAGCATTTTTCTATAAATTAATCTACTTGTTGATCTTTGAGGGAGCGAACGCTCCCAAAGGAAAGGGTCAGTGGTTTCGATTAGTGGTGGCAATTTTTTTCGAATATTCGAATGTATAATCGGGAATTATTCGAATACTTAATAATACCACTATTCGAATTAGAATAAAAACGAATAAAACGAATGAAACGAATAAAACGAATGAAACGAATAAAGCGAATGAAACGCATAAAACGAATGAAACGAATAAACGTATAAAACGAATAATGACCAGAACAAAGAAAATTGTTAAATTAAGAAAAAAGAGAACTTCGTTGGTTTACTATTGAGAGATGACAGACGGCAGGTATGCGTACTACTTTTCATTTCATGGAATTGTTTCTCATTTACAAGTTTCTTGCGACCGACAATATTTTATGAATAGGAGATGAAACGTTGTAGGTACGATATTCGTATTGTAAATAGCTATTTTAGCATTTCTTTGCTGTCAGCTTAAAGTCATTCACTATTCAATAACACCCTTTTAAAAGTCGTAATGGGCTGTAATTTATTGTTTGTGTAGTGTAAAAGGTTTTCGGTAAATCAGTGAACACGTTGCTCTAAACATTACCTACAATCTTGAGAATTATTTCTTTAGCCATCATTATACATATATTCTTCCAACCCTTCGAATTACCTACAATAATTCTCAACCACGCAGGGTGATTTTAACTGGAATTATTTTCATGGTATTGTAAAGCTTGGACTTTGTTTATTTAAGTTTTTACTTTTTACCCGCCTTTGATGATAATTTATTCCTTTAAAGGATTATCTAAGTATTTAAATATAAATTTTTACTTTAGTTCAAATTATTTCTCAGGCTAGACGACTACATTATTGTGATTTATGAGTAAAGTGTGGAAATATTTCGTGAAGAATACGAGTGATGCGGTAGTTACTTGCAAAATTTGCAATAAGTGCCTTAAATTTAATGGAGCAACAAGTAATGTACTAACGCATATCACAGAATAAAGAATCGTCTTTATTCTGTGCGCATATTAAGGTTAAGCGTGGTGTCAAATGTTTATGCTTAAATGAAACTTCCATTGGAGAATGCTCTAGTACGTTTATACTATAAAACTAGCCCAACGAATAAAAGGAGTAAAACGATAAAACGGATAAAACGAATAAAACGAATACAACGAATACAACGAATAAAACGAATACAACGAATAAAACGAATACAACGAATAAAACGAATAAAACGAATACAACAAATAAAACGAATACAACGAATAAAACGAATACAACGAATAAACGAATAAAGCGAATACAACGAATAAAACGAATTTTTGTCTGACTGTTATTCGAATTCGAATAATTCTATATTCGAATATTTTTTTAACGAATATTCGAATACGAAAAAAATTAAATTTGCCACCACCAGTTTCGATACTTAATTTTACCCAAAGAATATCCAATTTCTAAATGTTTAGCAGCCTAGTTTCTTCTTCAGGTTCCTCTTTAAATGGAACTTGATTTGCAAGCGAAATTGGGCACCAATCGGTGGTTCCCCCTGGTTCTTTTTTCAACGCCGCCTAAAACAAGTAAAACTGGAATATTATTGAAATTTGTTTGATATATTTTTGAGGATCATAAAAATAATTGGTTTTTATTTACTTTTTCCTGCACAGATGACGTATAAATAGTTAAATCGTTTTGCTTTCATCCGGTTGAACTTTATTTCTTTAATTTACATGCAATTGTATTTTTAGACGAAAGGAAACGAAATAAACGCCTTACTACTCACATTACCACCGGTGTTAGAATATTTAGAAGACAATCAACGTCGAGATGTTGACTCCAAAGTCGAGGAACTTCATCAGCTTTGGTTAAAATTGAAAAATATTCTCGAAACTCGTCTCGATCTTTCAGCAATATACGTTAAATTTCACACTGAAGCTGACTACGTCAATAAAGAAATCGATAAATTGGAGGACATATTAAATACCTCATCGAAAGATATTGACCAGGAAGCGGTTAATAAATTGGAAGAAAAATGGGAGTCACTAATACCTTTGTATCAGTCGGCTAAAAATACAGGAATTACGTTTATAAATGCTACCAGTAAGGTAAGTAAATCGAAATTGTTAATTTATACAGCTGAAGAGTTATTTTTGTTAGGTTTCCGAACCTTACCTTGATACCAAACGTGCTTGTATGTGCGTTGAGTCTGTACTGGAAAAGTTGTCAGCAAGGCAGTTGGTTGTCACACGGAACTGGCAAAGTTTCCATACGACGGTTATTGAAAAACGTGAGCTTCAAACGCAATTAGAGCTGAATATGACAGAGAGTACTAAGGTAAGATGCTTTATAACAATAATTCAACAGTATTCTCAAATTTTCGTTGCAACCAAGAGAGTATTTTTAGATCAAAATTAAAGCTAAGAATGCTACACGTGCGGTGTAGTATTTCTCCCCTTTTTATTGTACCGATTCTTTTAATACCCACTTATACATTAATGTTTCTGTTCTAAAATTACAGACGATAAATTGGATAACGAAATTAGATTCACAATTATACCCAGTAATTACAACGGACGCCTCAAAACCCGAAGCCGTAAGCGAATTTTTAGATCACAAACTAAAAACCGTTTTCCCCGAAGTAAAAAGGGCACAAAACGAAATTGAACAAAGAATAAAGGCCGTCGAATCACTCATTACAAAGACAGCAACCATTGATGAATCCACCCTTAATGTGAAAAATAAGCTACTCGAGCTTAATCAGAATTTGGTCGAAATTACGACCGACTATCAAATTTTGCTGCAAATGCTAATAACTTACTTCAACAATCTTGCCGATATGGATAACACGATTGATGATCTCAATTCTCAATTCTTCAAGAAACCTTTATCTAGCGACATGGCAGAAGTCGACTCTGTCATTCTCGAACAAGAAGGATCGAGATTAGCAATACTAGAAATGTTCAAATACGCACAAAATGACTGCGAAAAATTAGTCTCGAGAATTAACAAACAGGTACAATTCAATTCTTAACGAGTTTATCTTCACTTTTGATCTTTAGGAACCTCAAGCCGCGGCAGATTACGACATATCGAAGCTTCAACATCAAATAGCAATTCGGAAAAATAATTGGGAAGAGATATACGGTAAGAGGGGTAGCATGTTGGAGGCTCATCGACGTTACTGTCAGTTTAATATGGATTTGAATCAAATTAATGAAGCCATCAACGATCTCAGTCATCAATTGAAAGACATGCGAGGTCAGTATGGAGAATCGCTTTCGGCAGCTAAAGCAACATCACAAGCGTTTGGCTATTTTGAAAAAACGGCGGAAGTAAGTACAAAAGTTGAAGGGAAGATATTCTAAATCTCGTTGTAGATGTTAAACCAGCGAATTGATACATTTATCAAAGAAGGGAAAAAGCTTATAGATGACGGACACATACACTCCCCTCACATTGATTTCCAACTGGGAGAACTTCAAGAACGATGGAACGCTCTGAAGAGGCAAATAGATGACACACGAAATTTAATCAATCTAAGCATACGATACTTTACCATAGTCGATGAGGTAAGTCTACGGTTAACAATTCCGCCATTAACGCCTATTTTTTCAGGCGATGGACTGGTTTAAAGAAGGTAGTCACATTTTGGTATCCATCGCGAGACGATCAACGGCTGTGAGAAAACCGGAAGAAGCGCAAGCGTTATTGAATGAAATCGAACAATTTCTGAAACCGGGCGAGGCTAAACAGGCCGAAAGAATTGCCGCAATTGCATCGTTAGCGTCTGAACTATACGAGCCTCAAATTACCGTTAAATCATCACAGGTTGTAACAAGCAACGAAGAAATGCTAGAATCATTCACGTCCATTAGTAGAGAGCTCCAATCTCTGATTGTTAACCTTAAAGCGGCGGATCAAGAACGGGAAAGGGCGAGAAGAGAGCAAGAACAAGCCGATGCTCTGCTGGCGGCCGCTAAAGCCGAGGCGGAATTGGCCCGAGCAGCCGCTGAAGCTGCCGAAGCTACCCGCAGAGCAGCCGAAGCGGAGGCAAGGCGAATTGCGGAGGAGGAAGCTAGAAGAGCAGCCGAAGCGGAAGCAAGGAGATTGGCCGAGGAAGAAGCTAGAAGATTGGCAGAGGCCCAAGCTAGGAGATTAGCTGAGGAAGAGGCGAGAAGGTTAGCCGAACTCGAGGCCAGAAGGTTAGCGGCCGAAGAAGCTATAAGAATTGCCGAAGCGAAAAGATTGGCTGAAGAGGAAGCTAGAAGGTTGGCGGAAGCTGAAGCGAGAAGGTTGGCCAAGGAAGAGGCGAAGAAATTAGCAGAACTCGAAGCTAGAAGGTTGGCCGCGGAGGAAGCTAGAAGAATCGCTGAAACTCAAAGATTAGCGGAGGAAGAAGCTAGACGATTAGCAGAGATTGAAGCCAAGCGATTGGCTGAAGAACAAGCGAAAAGGTTAGCAGAACTGGAAGCTAGAAGATTGGCCGCGGAAGAAGCTAGAAGGATTGCCGAAGAGCAGAGATTGGCAGAGGAGGAGGCTAGACGGTTAGCGGAGGCTGAAGCGAGGCGACTGGCTGAAGAACAAGCGAAACGGTTGGCAGAACTTGAAACCAGAAGGTTAGCTGCGGAAGAGGCTAGAAGGAAACTACTGGAAGAGGAGGAGGCCAGAAGAGCCGCTGAAGCAAAACGCATTGCTGACGAAGAATTAAAGGTGCAAAAAATGAGAATCTTAGAATTAGAGAAGCCAAAGGAAGTAACAATTACACAAGTTGAAATTCCCGTGAAATCCATCGATGTAAGAGACAATGTACAAAGTGAAGAAGTGGTGACCAAAACCATTGAAATTGTAAAGGTTACTAAGATAGGACAAGAAGCACCAATAGTCACAACTATGAGTTCATCAATGACAATTGAAGGGGCCGATGTTTTTGAAGCACCTACCTTCATTCTACCGCTGACTGATACGATCCTACAAGAAGGTGAGTATAAGTATGACGTTAATCCATCTTTTTTCTTGAGTTAACAAATTGTTTGTAAGGTTGATACATCCGCTCCTCAAACAGTTCTTTTTGTTATATAAACCCTAGTGTTGCGATTAGCTGCTTAGCCCTAAAGTGGCCACTTGAAAAAAGTGCAAGGTGTCAGAAATCTCTATGACCTGGTTAACTGTTGCTGTAAACTTTTAAGTCACCGCCAGATTTTGTAAAAAGGTAGCATTCATACAGGATTTCTTTTAAAAATCGATCCTTTCCTCTGTTCAATATCTTCTACGACCACTTCTTCAAAAGCTTATGACTCTACCCATGCAGTCAAGATAGTACCTACCCCACCCCACCAGGGTAGCAGCCTTTTCTAAAGACGAATTCGGAGTACAAGTTCGTTCACGTACCATATGTATCACATTGTTCACATCCCTTTTTGTCTACATTCATCCTAGATCTCCTTCTCAAGATCTTCTCTGCTTTCACCTGGGTCCGGAAATATAGTCTTACTCACTTCAAAACCCATTTCAACCCCGCCGGTTATCCTCCTAAAACTCATCGGCCACAGTTCTGTAACAGCCCTATTTTGCAAGTACCTAACCAATCCTAGCAGTAACCTAAGCATCACTTAGCTTATTCGTATATATCATTGCTCTGTTCGCCATGTACAACAGTACGTCGTCTTCAAGACCTATTTTACGATTCTAGTAGGTAGCCTTATTGTACTCACTGAGTGAGGATCGATTAGAAGCCTAATTTGTAGCCCAATTGGATACCACCAAGACATCAATCTTTTTTTAAGCAAGACATACTGTCTCAAGTGGACTGTTACTAGCCTTCCAAAGATTCTCTCAAAGACCCCTAACATTCGAAAACCGGCACCATCTACGATACCCTCCTGGGAGCTTGACAAAATAACCTTCCAGTGGTTTATTATAAAAATATAGGTACAATGTTAGTTACCTACCTCAGAAATAAGGCAGCACCTCCTCAATCCCATATTGGTTGCTCGTGCTTCGTAACACACTTAGGACGTTGGAATTCAAATACAACGACGGGGGGGGGGGATCCTTATCCCAAGGAATTTGGCTCATAAGAACAATCCAATATTTCTAGGATTTCGTCTCTTTCTTTTACTTCCACCCTCCAGATCTCTATAGCATTCCTCTCGAGTTTTTGTGGCAATTTTATGAGATTTTTCGTTTTGAGAACACTGTTCTGATAGAATTAATTTTCTCCAAACTTACTTTGTGGAACTCCATAATTAATTTAACAATAAAAGCAAACAATATTCCACCAATTTTTTCTTTTAAATATAACCCATCCCGTTTCGGCACTATGTGATAGACAGAATGTGAGAGATTAAAATTAAACAACAACTGGCAAGATACAACACTAAGCTAATCTTTAGCACGTTTTGCTCTTACAAAAAACAAATAAGTCAACCCTCTTTTCCCAAAGGCATAAAATGTAAAATTTTCTTGTCTCCTTTTTCCCATTCACGCCGATTTGGGGCAGCATATAGTTTCTTTTAAATTTCATAAGAATGTGGAATCCAATATATCACTATTCCCCCCCCCCCACATCTTCTTTTTGGAAGGTTTTGAATTTTCTCATAAACTGTTGTGCCTCCTTTCTTCCCAGTTTTTATAATAGTATTATGAAGAAATTCAACTGTAAATTTTGAATCTTCCTTTTCTTGGCTCTCGCCAACTTCTGCTTAAGCAAAGTTTGAATCTCACCCCGCTGAACTTTTGTAATGCAGCTATGGTTGCAAGTTTTTGATCCCGAGCAGTTTGGTTTCTTTTTTTATTTCTCTTGAAAATGCACTCTCCCATTCGTCTCCATCGAAGGTTCTCGCCTAATTTTCTATCTCGTTATTGCCTCTTTTCTTATAACTGTTATGCCTCCTTTCTTCCCAGTTTTTATAGTAATATTATGAAGAAATTCAACTGGAAATTGTGAATCTTCATTTTCTTGGCTCTCATCAACTTCTTCTTTTTAAGCAAGTTTGAATCTAACCCCGGCGAAGTTTTGTAATGCGGCTATAGTTGCAAGTTTTTGATCCCGAGCAATTTGGTTTCTTTTTTTATTTCTCTTGAAAATGCACTCTTCTCGTCTCCATCGAAGGTTCTCGCCTAATTTTCTATCTCGGTATTACCTCTTTTCTCATAACTGTTGTGCCTCCTTTCTTCCCAGTTTTTATAGTAATATTATAAAGAAATTCTACAGGAAATTGCGAATCTTCCTTTTCTTGGCTCTCATCAACTTCTTCTTTTTAAGCAAGTTTGAATCCAACCCCGGCGAAGTTTTGTAATGCGGCTAAAGTTGCTAGTTTTTGATCCCGATTAGATTCCAGATTGGTTTCTTTCCTTTATTTCTCTTGAAAATGTAATCTCCTCGTCTCCATCGAAGGTTCTCGCCTACTTTTCTACCCCGGTATTACCTCTTTTCTCATAACTGTTGTGCCTCCTTTCTTCCCAGTTTTTATAGGAATATTATGAAGAAATTCAACTGGAAATATTGTGGATCTTCCTTTTCTTGGCTCTCGCCAACTTCTTCTTTTTAAGCAAGTTTGAATCGAAACCCGGCGAAGTTTTGTAATACGGCTATAGTTGCAAGTTTTTGATCCCGAGCAGTTTGGTTTCTTTCTTTTATTTCTCTTAAAAGTGCACTCTCTATCTCTTTCTATCTCTTACTCTTACCTTTTTTCTCATAACCGTGTCCCTTTTCTCCACAGTTTCATTTGAAATTTTTCCAAAACACTAGTCTCAGATCACTCCTCTCCGATTTGGAATTATGTTGCGTCATGGCGACTGCAAGACGATACTTTCCTTACTTTTTATAGTAGATCGGCTTTGGCACTTCTCTTATTGTTAATACCTTCCTCATTTGCAGCCCACTCTTTCCATACCATTTAGGGTGTAGTCTTTATTTTGTATGTATCCTCGAGCTATCAGTATTTGTTTCTTCCAACTCTGTGTTCAGCGATTGCAGCAAAAGTAAAAGTAACTATTTTCTACAGGATCGAAATTCACCTTCATTTGTCAAGTAATTGGTAATCCGACACCTACAGTTGTTTGGTATAAAGATGGCATAGCAATTGAAAATAATCCTGACTATCAAACTACGTTTAATGAAGGGACGTCCACCTTAACAATTGAGGAAACATTTACCGAAGACTCCGCTAAATACATTTGCAAAGCGACCAACAATGTTGGAACGGCCGAAACAGGTGCTGTACTAACGGTTAAAGAAAGTCATCCCGAAGAAGAGTTAATACCTCCAAAATTCTTAAAGCATTTAGAACCGGCGTTTGTTAAACAAGGCCAAAAGTTTCAATTTGAATGTATGGTCGAGGGACATCCTCTTCCAACAGTTCAGTGGTTTAAAAATGGCGAATGTATTGATAACAGTTCCGATTATGCGATAACGTATAATAATGGTGAGGCTATTTTAAGATTTGACGAGATACACCTAGATTGTCAAGCCGATTATACGTGTAAAGCATCCAATCAGGTTGGAATTGCTCAAACAACTGCAAATTTATGCGTCCAACCGTGGGAGAAAACCGAAAATCCATTCTTTATAATCCCTCTCTCAAATGTTATGGCTAGAGCGGGACAGAAAATTAAATTGGAATGCGAAGTTTCAGGATTACCCACTCCCAGTTTAACGTGGTCACACAACGGGAAGCCAGTGAAGGAAACGCGAGAACTTAAGGTAGGTCAAACTATTATTATTTATAAATTACTGAAAATAGATAAAAACGTGCAAGACTGAAGTGAATTCTGCATTTGTCACTAACCTTCTGCACAATGAAAAAATGTAGTTCATTCACTGGGATAAGTCCATTTCTATTCTTGCAACATTTTAGCACACCCACCTTAACCTGAACATTCACACGACCGTTTGGCAAAAATCCCACTTTATCGCCCATTTATTTTGTCATATACCTTTAGAAAATAAATTTAGTGCGTTACTAACGAAATTACATTTGAGTAAAGCAAAAAAAAAGTTATTTGAGGGACATGGGCGAAATAGGGTCAGTCGCGTTTTAAAATTAATAAAGCTCACAGCTCACATGTCCTGATCTAAATATAATTCATTTGCAGTTACAAGGCGAGGACAATCATCACACACTTGTTATATCTGAAGCTTTTCCTAAAGATGCAGGGACTTATGTTGCAACGGTGACTAACGAAATAGGAGAGTCGACAAGTGCCTGTAACGTCACCGTCAAAGGTCGCCTTCCAACTGAAACATCTGATTCCGAATTGGCAAGCGACATGGAACCCATCAAACCGTCCATTCAAGTTCCTTTAAAAGATCTTGCCGTGTTTGAGGGTAAAACCGTTCACCTCGATTGCGTTATCGTTGGACAACCTGAACCGGAAGTGATATGGTACCATAACGAGAAACCCGTCAAGGAATCCGCTTATTTCCAACTTTTATTCCAAGGCGATCGGTGTTCACTAGTAATACAGGAAGCTTTCGCCGAAGATGGCGGAGAGTACAAAGTAGTTGCTCTTAACTCAGCTGGAGAGGCTTCCAGTAAATGCATTTTAACCGTAACTCCTCTAAACGAAACCTCGCCAAAAGAGACCCAAGGGGACGTCAAAACAGCAGGTTCCCCTCCAAAATTCAATAAACTACTATCTGACGTTTTAGCCTCGGAAGATGAAAGAGTAGTGTTCGAAGCTAACGTCGTTGGAGAACCAAGGCCTACAGTAAAATGGTTACTCAATAATGACGACGTTGAAATGAATGAACATTACAAATTAAGTTACGATAATGATGGCACAGTCAGATTGGAGATCGATAAAATTTTGCCCGAAGACAAGGGCGTTTATACTGTCAAAGCTAGCAATTCTAATGGAGATGCCAAGTGCTTCGCACAGCTGATCGTGAAATCCTTTAAACCAACCGAAGTTAAAAAGGAATACGAAGAAGTTAAAACCGCCCCACAGTTTAAAGAGTTATTTACAGATCGTCAAGCTTTCGAGGATACTACGGTTAAATTTGAATGTATAGTTACTGGAAAACCAGCACCGAAAGTCAAATGGCTTTTTAATGACGAAGCGGTGTCGGGGAAAGGGTTTTTAGTTTCAACATCTGGAGAAAGACAAGTTTTAACAATACCAAACCTTAACAAGGAGAACTCGGGTACAGTAACTTGCATTGCCGAAAATGAGGCAGGAAAAGCGATTTGTAAGGCAACGTTGTTGGTTAAACCTGGAATGACAGTTATGGGAGATCTCAAACAAGTGCAAGTGCAAGAAGTAGGTGATACCTCTTACAGCTCAAAGAGGGAGGTGTTTACGCAATCATCGACGTCATCAAAGAGCACGATTGTTACCAATTCGAGTAGTGCAGAGCCAGATGTACAAACGCACGGATACATTGTTAAGGATTCACAATCAATAAAACAGATCAACGAGCAGCCTCCAGAAGTTCATGAGTCTCACTTTAGAGAGGAGTATCGTAAGGTTGGTAAGGAACCAGGTGTAATCCAGGAACATTCCATGAGTACCGTTCAAATTGGAGGGGAGAGTAAGGTTAAAGAAACTGTCGTCTCTGCATTACAAATACCTATTCAACGTAAATCAAGACCGCCGAAGTTCACCAGCCCAATTGTTGGAAAAATTGTTGATCAAGGCGTCGATGTTGTACTGGAAGGTATAATTGATGGGAATCCAACCCCTACTATAAAATGGGAGAAGAATGGTTCTGAAATAAGTAGTGGTGGTAATACCACGATATCATATGAACACAATAGGGTGAAGGTAGAAATTAAGGGTGTGACCACAAGCGATGGGGGTCGTTATACGTGTACAGCAGTTAATGAAGCGGGATCGGCCGTTAGTACGTCTGATTTGGTGGTTAGAAGTAAGAAATTAAAAAAAAGGTCGTTGTCGATTTCACTTATGTTTGTGTTTCCTAGAAACCGTTTTTCCTCCAGTTTTTGGTCGCCGATTACAAGCTCAAGTTGTAAAGAAAGGTGATCGAGTTCACATGGACGTTGAAGTGACGGGTACTCCAACTCCAACAGTGACTTGGTTTAAAGATGATAGGCCAATTAAGGAGGTTCTTGCTCAACCTTACAAAATGCTGGTGCAAGGAAACTCGCATACGTTAATTCTTGAAAATGGTAAGTGGCGTATCTATGCAATTATATTGTCTCATAGTTGTGGGCAGCTGATTTCAGTCATACTGGGAAGTATATGGTAAAAGCCGTGAATGATGGGGGAGAAGCCCAAAGTATAGCCGATTTTGCAGTTTTTGAACCTACCCCTGATACTATGGTGGAAGTTGTAAAGACGGTTGTGTTTGAAGATGTACATAAACACGAAACTTTGGTAAGTACTCCATAATTAGGCCCAGTATCCAATATTAATCGATTCTGAAGGCACAGGCTGCAGAGCAATCAAAGAAAACATACTCAGCACCGCAACCTAAATCTATTCCCATTCAAGTGTCTACATCCCAACCTGTCAGTTTGATATCCTTAATGCCTAGTATACCTAAATCTTATATATCAACTGAGAGTCAAATATCTGAAACTCAATCTTCTGCTCAAGCGCAATATTCAACAGTGACAAAAACAACAGTTTCTAAAGAGTCCAAAACGCTTAAAATGGAAAGCAATACAGCCGATTTTTCACCAGCACCTTTTCACCACATAGTAGAACAAAAAGAGGTATTAATTCCAACAACAGTTGAAAAAATTAACCATCAAACTCCTCAAAATCTTGTTTCTGCACTTTCAGAAGATACAGGAATTGAAACTACTTCAATCACAAAGCAGTCTTCATTAGATTATTTTGTACAAAAAATGAAAGAAAGCGAGGAACCCGTGAAACCAAAGGAACTAACGAAAGGAACTCCACTACAAGCTGACATTTATACTAAATTTGAAGATAGCACCAAACTGGACTATCAGCCTCCGCCGATAAGCAAAACTTCCGAAAAGGTTTTCGACCAGTCTTACTCTTCATATAACCAACAAATACGCATTGACAAACCGTTTAATTTAACACCCGAACCACCACCAGAGATCTGTTTTACGCCAAGACAGGAAACAGTTACAAGTGAACATCAAGAAGTGAGGAAGCACGATTTTTCCTATACCAAGCCAACATATTACAAACACCAACTAGCAGCAGAACCTTCCTCTGCTAGGCCGGTTTCACCAAGACCGTCTGCCGAAGGTTTGGAAATGGAGAAGCTTTGGACGCCCCACAAAGAACCTGACAGATCCCTTCTTGTTTCTTCGCCCTTACCCACTAGACCAATATCATCATTATCAGAGCCATCACCGCAAGGATTGGCTATGGAAAAAGCTTGGGCTCATAAGTCAGAAATTCATAAACACACTTGGCCTCCACCACAACCTGTTGAAGAGACAAAATCTTGGTCTGCGCAAACAACTTTGGAAAAAAAGTGGATTCCTACCCAAACGAAAACGGAATCTACATATAAAGAAAGCAAAATTATTCCCACGCCAGTCATGCACTATGTAGCAAAAGTCACCGATCTTCACGAAACTGGCTACGCTCACACTTCTTCAACAATGGAAAGCAGTTCCAGCGAAATTCGCCGTGAAAATATTGTTTACGAGCACGGCGCTAAACCTTCAGAAATTATAAAATCTTGGCCACCACCTTCACAAGTAGAGGAAACAAAGCCAGTTTATAAAATTGAATCTATTCCAATTAGGCCAGCTTCAGTTCAAGATATAACGGACGAAGTGTACTTAGAGCCAGGTCCACCACCAGAGATAGGATTCGCACCGGCACCCTTAGAAAAACCTACCACACCTCAGTTTCGTTCGGTACCTCCACCTCTTCCACCTAAACAAGAAAAACCTCAACCTCCACCTGTTCCAGCGAGACCGTACAAACCTGTAACGCAACCGAAAAAGATTACAGCCAGCAAACCTTTACAAACGTTTCCTAAATTAGAATCTATGCCATTTACGCCCGATGCTCCCAAACCTCAACATGTAAAACCGGGACCACCGCCGACACCTTCAAAATTTACCAGAGGTAGATTTACGGACAGTGATTACGAAAGCGATCTCGATCCTTCTAGAATAGCTGTAAAATGGAAACCTAGTACAAGTGATACTGAGGAACCAGCTTATCGCCGTGTGCACGCCCCTAAATTTTCGGCAGCTATGCGTTCAAAATCTGTAGAACCGCCATTTGAGAAGCCAACAATCACACGGCCGATTTTTACCTCTACCGTTTCCGTCGAGGATAGGGAAATAAAAAAACAACGAACCTCGTTTATAAGAAGGCAATTTGAGCAGAAGAAGGAAGTATCGCCGCCACCATTAAAACCAGGAACACCTCCCGAGTATGTGCAAACGGAAGTGAAATATAAACCAGAGTCTCCTAAAGTGAAGACAAAACCAACCGTCGTCGATGGGTACATGGCCGATACCGATGAACCTTTTACACTTAGAAAAAAAATATCAAAGTTTGAACATAAACAAGATGAAACGGTGAGGCATGAGTATTATTCTGCTAGTTCGGAAAGCTCCCGTCAAAAACTTACATATGAATCCCAACCCATTTCTAAGCCAACCACTCCTAAGGTTTACAGAAAACACACCGCGGCATCTTCAGCGCAAAAGAAGGTTCGGGTTTTAATTGTGTGGATTTGTTTGATTTATGTTGATTACATTTTTGTTTTTCTGTCGCACTACCCGCATGTTGAATTGCTTTTCGCCGCAAACACGAATGTTGCCAGTTTAATGAATGTTTTATTTTACAGGAGCTGGTTGCCACGCCGATTGTAACCAGTGTTTCAACTACTAAGAATAAAATAATACATCAAAGCGATCGCGAGTCAAGTTTAGAACCTTTCCCGTACAAACCAGATCCGCCAAAACCAAAACAACCGAAAGCCCCTCCACCACCCAGTCCATCTAAATTTGTAAAAGGCGAAATTCGTGAAAGCGATTACGAAAGTGACTACGAAGGTCGTTTAACTTCCGTGTGGGGCTCAGATTACGACCGTTACTATAAATCTGTAAGACCGGTACTAACTCCAAGCGGGCGACATTCACAAACGGGTGGTAGAACTCCAACACCTCCCACGGAATTCGACCAACCTCCCCATTTCAGTGGACCACCCAGACCAAAATTCGAACCGATTGAAAAACCGGTCGCCGCAACAAAGTTGAGCGAAACTCTCAGTCAAAAATCCACAGTTTCCCAAGTTGTTCACAAACCAAAACCGGTCACACCCAAATCCGCTCCAATTGTTGATTTTGTCGTTGCTAAACCTGCAAAACCGAAACTGGGAACACCACCCGAAATGGGATTCGCCCCCGGACCGAAAACCACGCAGTATTATCGATCTACCACAAGCGCCCCGTACCAAAACGCCGTTCAAACCGAAACGTCTAACGTTATGCACTTCAAGGAATCGACCGAAACAAGTCATCGTACAGTTAGTCTCGAACAAACTCGGAAAGTTATCACATTTGGACAAGACAAACAAGAGCAGTTTAAGCCAAAAATTCCGCCTACGTCCACACCGACTAAATTCGTCAAGGGAGAAATGAGAGAAAGTGATTACGATAGCGAAATTGAAAGTACGAGAATTAAATCGGTTTGGGTACCGGGCGAAGGCGATACCGATCTTCCAGGTTATCGCAAAGTAAAACCTCCACAAACTTCCCATCATGTTAGCAGAGCCACCAGACACGAAAGAATACTTTCACCCATGGAATTTGATACTCAACCGCCTGTCATAAATAGCTATAAGGAGAGCAAGGAATCTTATAAAAACGTTAGCGGTATTAGAAAACAATTTGAAGATGTGGATCATCAAAAAATTGTGAGATATTCATCGGATACCGCCCTAAAACCTGGATCTCCACCGCAATATAGTTATTCCCCGGCGACGGTTACGAAGATAGCATCGAAAAATATGGAGAATATGACTCAAACGTTTAAATCGAAAACGCAACAATTCGTTAGCGATATTATGACTGATGTAAATAATAGATCAACGAAAACTGACGATAATAGTCCTCAAGTGTACAGGGAAGAAACCCGAGCCGCTCAGCATGGTAAGGATAATTTTCTAATAATTAATTTTTGTTAATTGTTGGCATTTTAAACGGTATGTACTTCTGGTCTTTAGGTACCAAGCATGTCGATCCTGACACTGGATTAATTTATTTTAAATACGATTTTGGTTATGAGTTTGGTATTGTTCTCCCCGGTCAAAGTAAGGGTGGTGAGATACCTACTCCGAAGAAAACCATAATTGAACCGCCCAAACGTACTAGAGATATTGAAATGCCTGTCTATCACGAAAGTAGCACCACTCCCACTTTTCGCCCAACAAAAATTTCGACCCCTTCTAAGAGCGTTAAATGGGACCCGACGTCTGAAAGCGAAATGTCCGAGTACGAAGGTGACGGAAAGAGGAAACACTTTCTGTCAAGCCCTCGTTGGGAGCAATCATCTGCTAGTCCAATGTCATTATCTCCCAGTTTACCGAGTACTTCTCCTGCTTTTAATGCAGGTATCTGATCGTGATTAGAGTTCACTAACTAACTATTCAAGTGTGCGCTTTGCTGACATTCCCGATACATTTACGCTGCGCTCGATGTTTACGTTTAGACTTCCGTTTATAATTATAGTACTGTTTTATAGGTATCAGAAGTTCCGAAGTCCAATCGAGTGCGCCAACTACACCAGTTAACAGAGAACAAAACGCCGTAAATCCCAAGCGCCCCCCTATGATTATAACTGTAACACTCTGGAAGCTTTCCAATGCTTAAAGCTAACAAGCTTTGTTTCAGCCGCTTCGCGATATAGCTGTTGTTAGTGGTCAATCCGCCAGATTTGAATGCATAGTACAATCAGAGTCAACTCCTTCAATCTTATGGTCGAAAAATGGGCGAATAATTCAAAATTCGAAAGATTTGCAGATTCATTACAGGAATGGTGTATGTCGTTTGACCATACCACAAGCTTTCCCAGGTAACTTATTGTTTGGTCAACGTAAATATCGTATTAACTTAACAAATTTGCAGAAGACGCAGGTTCGTACACGTGTACTGCAACAAACCAAATAGGAGCCGTTGGTACAACTGCAACTCTACAAGTTCCAGGTGAGCGCCGTTCCCAATACATAAAGTAAGAGGTGGAGGAATGCACAATCTGTAAACTTTACACGTCTTCTAGTCTAAAATGCTTGCCGAAACATTGTAAGCTTTTGCACAATTAATAGGATGGTGCCACGTGTGAAGATAATAAATAATTCGTGATTAGTTAGTTGCCTGATCTGCTGCAAAATACTCTTCTCTCTGTCTCTTTGTTTAGTTGGATTTTAATTCGAAATGGAGCTGTATTTTATGTTAATTAACTAATTTTATTGTATCGAGTATGTTATGTAAATTCCGCATGTGCCTTATTAAGTGAATCTAAACGGTTACGTTGATGCAGTGGATGCTTCGCAAACGTGTAGTGTTACATACTAGATTACCTACCTTTTAGATGATAATATTTAAGCCTTTCATGTATCTACTTCAACTTTCATCTTATAAGTATGTATCCTTTGGGTAAAGTTTCTTGGTTTTGCTGATCTATGTTTGTTACTGTTACTTATTATTTATAGTATTTATTGTGATTTGTTTTGTTCTCATATTAAACGCTTTCAGATGACAATCTTACTTATTTTCTAACCTTTTAATGTAGAACAGTTATTGGAAAACTATTAACATTTGGTGTTGCTGCAAGTAGTGCACAGTTAACTTTAGTAAAAAGGGTAACATAGTAGATTTAATAGTTACTTACATAAAAGTCACGAAAATCTTACATTACTGAAGAGGAGCTAAAAGCTCCGAGTCAAGTAAGAGATTTTACTGACGTGTTTTGTATTAAATTTTTCCGAAAATCGCAAAAAATAGGAAATTTACAAATTTTTGAAAATTTTTATACAAATTCCATAAGTTATTTTGCGGCTTGTAAAGTCTTTACAAAACTAGTCGGGAAAATTCAATTTTCCTGCGCGTAAATAAGCAAGAAAATTTTGTTTCCAAGACGATTTCCGGAAAAATATTTAAAGTAACTACTTTGCACATCTGAAATAATTATTTAGCACGGTTACGGGTACTGCACTCTTCTATGGTAAAACATTAACGTTCGAGACATTTTTGGAAATTGAAAAAAATATATTGATGATAAGGACTGAAGTACGTATACATTTTTTAAAATTTTTAATGATGTATGGGCATTTTGGGAATTGTATTAGGCTGTTATTGACAATTAAAATTATCGCGCACGACCCCTGGTGATTATTTGTACAACTGCTATAAGTAGGTAAAATATTATCATTTTTAATTGTTTTCATTAATTAAAATATTACGGATTACAACATTTAAAACATTTAAAAAACATATTTTTGAATATTCAAATTTAAGGGAGTAAATTATAATAGAAAACAAACAAAAACTGTTCTGAGGAAAACAAGAAATTGTATTTTTTGTAACTATGCTATACACATGTTTGTCATTTGGCGTCTAAAAAGAATTAGTAGTATTTTAAACAATCCAGTCCTCTACCTATGGAAATGTTATTTCATTACCAAGAGCTTTTCACTGACTTTTTCCTTTATAAAAAATGATACCTAACACCATGTACTTAATCTTTAGATGTTAAGCTCCCAAATGTTAGATTATTGACAGTTCTCATTGTAAAAAGTAGGTCACAGAATTCATTTTACTAATACACGAATTTTTCTCGTAATCCCGTCGTTCCACTCTTTAGTTCCTTAAGGTAATGGGGCCAGATGGAAGTCAAAATGGAAATAATAATAATAATAATAATAATAATAATGGTCTTTATTTCCTATGAGTCGAGCGATACCTATACAAACAAAACATACTTTGATTATAAAAATAAGAAGATACAATAAAAAATAAAAAGATAAACTAAAAATAAAAATACAAAGCGAATCATAGAAAACCACATGGTGCAGTTCAAGTAAAACTTGGTCTTCCACTGAAGCCATGTTTTTAAGATTAATTAATAATGAGAAATTTCCTATTACTAAACCAAACAAATTAAAAACTAAAAAAACTTCTGTGATGATGGTGGATGTGAGTATTATGAATATGAGTGATAATGTATGTTGTGACGAAGATTAGGCAGTAGTTGTATGAATCATACTAAATAAGGTACTAAATGCTGTTGAAAGAAAAAGGAGTATGGTCAGTGATTGGCAGTGAAAGCAGTCATGGAACAATTTAAAAGACATTTACGAGCCGAGCACATCAAGTAATCGAATTCACATATTGCGAACCATAATGCAGCGAAGACTTGAAGAAAATGGTGATGCGGAAAAGCATGTGAATTCAATACATGGATTGTTTCAAAAGTTACTTGCGTTTGGAGCTGATATTGAACCCGCATTTTTCATCAGTGCTACATTGTTGGCGTCACTCCCGGAAAGCTACGTTAGTTTAGTGACAGCATTAGAGGTTAGATCTGAAGAAGAATTGAATTCCAGTTTGGTTCAATCAAAAATTATTGCGGAATACAAGCGTCGAGTTGCGCCATCCAATTGGAAAAATGCAAATAAAGGTTCAAAGAAAAATTCTTCTTGTTTCTTCTGTAAAAGGAAAGGCCATGTGAAGAAAGAATGTGAAAAATTTAAGGCTTATTGGCTTGAGAAAAGCAAAAAAGGTGAACAAAAGGCCAACATAGCGGAAAGTAATGATGATGATGATGATGGTGACACAGAAAGTCACTGATGGTTGGATAATTGATTTTGGTGCAACGTGTCACATTGAAAGTTTCATCGACATTCATTCAAGTTGGCGAGAAAATGTGAGAGTTGCTAGTGGTCAGCAGTTGATAGCGATTGGAAGGTGTAATTCGTGAACGAGCAAAATCAGTCGCAATTACATAGTCAAAATTACGCCAAAAATCAAGGAAAATTTACTTTCAGTCAAAAGGTTAACCGAAAAGGGTTTTGAAGTAAATTTTGCCCGCCAAAAGTGCGAAATAAAGCGAAACCGTTCGCCCTTTACAAGGTTCAAGCTCTTCGCCGAATCTTCTCAGTCATATATTCACTGTGGGTCGTTGAATGTACTACTGTGCTTTGTTCACGAAACATCTGTTGCATTCTTCATCAAAACATTCGGCCCACTTTTGCTCCATCAAACTCCAGCTTATGCCTCATGCCTTCGGGCATGTATTTTTGGACAACTTTCCTTCGGGTAAGTCAAATACTTACAGCCGCACATCGTGAATTTCTTAGATAATACTCCCTCCACGCGACTGTTGATTAACCCAGATCTTCTTCTTTAGATCTCTCGTGATTTGCATGCCTAGCACAATAATCTAGATTACCAATATCCTGGATGTTGAACTTCGACATCAAATGATTCTTTAACTTGGTCAGAGTTAGAACCATCCATGATGATGTCTTCAACCGTTTTTATGTTGTTCGATGGTTCAAAAAAAAGTGTTGACATTTTCACTGTTTACTGTGTGTTGCTTCTTATTAATTTCTACAGATTAATTAATTTTGAGTAATACAGAAAAACAAAATTGAAAAAATAGGTACTTACAAACAAAATTGATTCAAGGCCCAAGGGTTCAAAAATGAACAGATCAGAGATAGCAGACGACCATTAACAGATAACGGTTGAAAGTTATCAGCATAAGACACTTGAGGGGGGGGCATTTTGATTTAAAAATGTCTCTTCCTAACTATAATCATGTGTAAAAAATGCAATTTATAACTTTTCCCCTAGTTTAGTGTCATACATTAACGAAATGACTCATTCTATGAGAAAAATTATATGAAATAAAATTGTAGAAAATTTAATTGCCTTTCATTGAAGCATCAAATGAGATCTGTATCTCTGATAGTTCTATCACAATCACGAAATAACCAATGGGAGGCAAAACTGCAGTTTCTTTGGTAGCTTCCATACAAGCTCTGTGAAAGTCCGCAACAAGTGTGTTGTCATTGAACCACTCACCATATTCCAAAATTCTTTGTATAATGAAACAATCAAAGGAGGAACTCAAGGAACTCTTCAAATATGAATTTATTTGCTCAACAGGGAAGGGATGGGTAAACGAACAAAATCCACTTTTGACAGTGCTTTCACTCCAGCTCTCCAAAAGATTGCTATAGAAACAAACTCAATCGTGATAGTTGACGAGGATTCTTCCTTCACAAAGAGATTTGGAACCGGAACGACCCCATCGGAAACTACGTAAGTTTCGTGTTTGGACAAAATGGGCCGGTGACCCAGAAGAGGGCACGCCGAGGAACACGACATTGGTCAAGCGACTGAGAAAGTACGGTACAACTTCAGAAATCATTTTCGACGTCTCAACGATCATCAACATTCCCCAGGATAAGATGCCCTCTAACGAGGGAAACAAGCAGCATCTCATAGAATACCTCAGCGCTGCTCTCATTCGAGAGGGCGGGCGCTCAGGAACGGAAGACGCCGATAGAGATATAGTGATAACAGGCCTCAGTAAAAGCTCAAACTATGAACACGTCAGCATTATTGAGGAGGACGTGAATCTCCTAGCCCTCTTCTCTGGATTGGGCAGTCAGAGCGACAATGTCTACTTCCAGAAAAGTAGCAGAGGTGGGTCAGACTGCATGCAGTATTCAACTAAAGTGTTCAAAAAAGGAGAACTTTTTGAACTGCTTTACTGGATGCAATACCACTTCTGCTCTTTTCTGGCAAGGAAAGATGAAACTGTGAACCCAGTTCCAGAAGGAGCAGGACTTGGTGGGTTACGATTCCATCTTCCTCCTCCCCAACTCAATCCACGAGGATGTCGCTGAAGCTGGAGCGCGGTTTTTGGTGGCCCTCTATAGTGCGAACTCAACTACCAACACCCTCAACGAAGTAAGGTTCAACATCTTTGTCAAGATTGCGAACCATGCCAAAGTCAACTTGGCTCGTTTACTCCCAACAATCGAAGCAGCGTCATTCCATTCATACCGCACCTGGTGCAAAAGTGGTTGAGAGTGGACATGGATCCCGCCCAGTGGGGTTGGACCGATACATCAGATGGTCTGATCCCAGTCACTTCCAAAGATCAAACGGTCCTCAACGTCTTCTGAAGATTATTTCTTGAAAATGTAAGAAAGGCCCTGCTCAGGCAAGACATGTCAGAACGTCATACGGATACTAATCGATGAAGATGATGACGACCCTGACGATTCCGACATCGATGAGGACGCTGAAGAGACCTTCACCTTATTGGAGGTTCAGTCTCGAGATGAAGTCGGACCTGGTCCCTCACGTCATGTTACTTCGTTACAATATTCTTTTTTTTTATACCATGCCAAAAAAAGGATTATAACAGTTTTGGTTCATTGTATGAAAACTGCAGTGAGAGAACTATTTAGAGCTCTACGGATGCTTAAATCAAGCTACTTTTTAAACATTTAAAACAAATGCTTTTGTCTTCAAACGTCAATAAAAGATGACATTTTAAACTTCAACCAAGGTTTTACTTTATCGCCGGCGGGCGGATGCAAAAGTCTTTTGCCTCCGCCGGATGTAATTTTTTATTGACATTTAACGTTTTTAGAAAAAATAGTATATTTTATGAGGAGCAAAGTGACTTTTTGTGGCTCATCTGTATTTGCCGGATTCACTATACGTTCCTCCTTAAAACCTACAGATTCGCCACAAAAAGTGTCACTTTAGCTCCTTATAAAATAATATACTATAAAGTGCACTTTTTGGAAAAAATGGGCCAAATTCGAAGTGTCATATCTCCGTGCCTATTCAACTTACAGAGCAGCAATTGCGCTGTTGCCAATTTAATGTACTGGATTCTGGATTACGATGGGAGGGTGGTCAAAAGTCCACTCGCTGCTCACACGTAGGCCACACGTGAGATTTTTAATGCACTTTAAAAATTGTGGGGCTGTTGATTGTCGAAAATTGCATATTTTAAGAATTACAGAGCGAAAACTGGAAAAAGTGCATAAATTACGCCGTTTTTTGCGAGTTATGCAAATAGCATAACTTTTTCAAAGTTGCAAACTTGGCTATACACTACCCTAACTGGCCCGAACAACATACCAAAAATTTAGAACTACTCGCAATTTTGCGAATTTAGCCTTTTTTGTGTCGATTTTGACTGACCTAAATAAGACGGAATATATTGAAAAAATAATAAACAGTGACGGATAGTATACAAGTAGTTGGCGTTTCACATGAAGCCATGGCGAACATGTTAAAAGGTGTAGGATCACATATCAAGATGTGTTTCCAATAAATTTATGAACATTTTTTAATATTAAATTTATTTTATACGTATTAAAAAATGAAAAACGATGTACTGACAGCATAAAACTGAAATAGACGGTGGTGGGTAATTATTAATTTCCTGCACGTAATATGCATCTCGGGGCGAAAAAAAGAGAATACATTATAAAAAGCCACCGTTTCGATATTTTTAAAACGTGTATGAGTTCGGTTGAGTCATATAATGACTCTTGCGCTAGGAATAGAAAATTATTCTTGAGTTTCAAAATGATTTAGGTAACTCTTCTTCTTTTTTTTAATAAATTAATAATGCTATTGGCAACACTTACTCAAATTAACTTCGGATGATTACACTATAATATTTCAAAAAGTGAAGGTCAAAAAATAACATAAGGAAATTCCATTTGAGTATGAATTTGGCAGATTTTATACGAACATATTCTATATTTAGATATGTAATTTCTCCTTGGTGGAATGCAGAAAAATAAATCCAAAAATAATCGTGTTGCTTTAAACGTGGACCCTAAATTATATGTATAAAACGTCTGGAAGGGAGTGATTTAAAGTAGTAATTCTTAAATAATTACTGCATAAATCAATACTATTAGATAATATATTATTTTAACCAAACACAAAACCAAAAATTACTACTTTAATGACGTCGCTGCCACAATTATAAATGCAAGTTATTTAAAAATTTAGTGTCTTTATATAAATAACTATAAACTAAAAGATGCAACCTCGAAACCGTAAATTTTTGAATTCTCGTTAATTAAGTGCACGTAATCAAAGTAGGCCATCAATCAACAAGATATAAATAACACATAAACTGTGACAACGTGAATATTTTTCCAAATTACATACGTTACAAGCAAAAGCAAAATAACTGTAACTTATGAAAATGAGGGTTAAATTACAGTTTGTAAATTGAAAAAGGATATACGATGCACTTTTTTGAAAAAAAAATTGCCATAATTCGTGGGTCATACTGTAAATTTACCGTAGATTTAACATAAGTAAGTAAATAATGGTTAATTAGAATCATTAGCATAACCATAATTGGCAGGGTATACAGGGTGTCTCACAGTGACCTTCGGTTAGAAGTAGGTATATCAAGAACTGTAAAAGCTAGAAATTTGAAATTTTGTACATGCGACATGCCGTGTTTAATCTATTAAATAAAAATATTTACCAAATGGCAGCACTTCCGGAAATACCGGAAGTGAGCATCAACATCTTTACTTTAAATACAAACCAGGCAATTTTTTTTCACATTCTGATGTGTCATAAAATTTTTAGTAAGTATGCTTAAAATAATTGGCGTATCAATTTTGATTGTTGAGAAAAAAATTTTTTCACTGAAAAATTTCAAAATTTTATTTAGGAAGTAAACTTGAAAGTCGTTATTTCCAGACATAAGAAAAACTTTAAAAAGTCTCTTTTTTCAAATAGAATGCCTATTTAATTATCAGTCCATTCGATGTAGAAATAAATTTCCTTTAAATTGATATACTTACCATGTTCCTATACCTAAAATCAATGATTACAGAGTTATTTACATTTTTCTATTTAAATTTATAATTACATACTTTACAAAACATGGTTGGCTTTGAACATTTTCAAAAAAATTTTATTCAATTGTTTCTTATGATTATGAACAAAAATTCAGGATGATGGAAAAGAATTTTCTAAATTTTGGCGAAGTAAATGCACCACGAAATTTGGCAAAGCCAATTGTCCCCAATGAGGCTGCAAAAACCAATATATTGGGATAGTTTAATGTTTTCCCTGAAAGTTCTGTTCGTTCGGCGGAAAGAAACCTTGGATACTCAAGAAGTTCCATAGATAGAATTTGAAATAGTCATAAAAGCATAACCATAAGAAACAATTGAATAAACATTTTTTGAAAATTTTCAAAGCCAACCACGTTTAAAGTATGTATTTAAATTATAAATTTAAATAGAAAAATGCAAATAACTCTGTAATCATTGATTTTAGGTATAGGAACATGGTATATGAATTTACAGGAAATTAATTTCTGCATCGAATGGATTGATAATTAAATAGGGGTTCTATTTGAAAAAAGAGACTTTTTAAAGTTTTTCTTAAGTATGGAAATAACGTCAATTAGATACGTAACCGCGGGCAATTTTTTATTATTCATTACAGACAATAATTGTGTCTCAATCTTTTGACATTGAGAACTTAAAACCCCATTTCCCTAACTTTTACCACTTTGAAATTTTTCAGTGAAAAAAATTTTTTTTCTCAACAATCCAAAGTGATGCGCCGATTACTTGAAGTATACTTATTAAACATTTTATGACACATCAGAATGTGAAAAAAAATTGCCCGGTTTGTATTTAAAATAAAGATGTTGATGCTCACTTCCGGTATTTCCGGAAGTGCTGCCATTTGGAAAATATTTTTATTTGCAATGTGCAAAATTTCTAGCTTTTACAGTTCTTGATATACTTCTAACCGACGATCACTGTGAGACACTCTGTATAATGAATATTGAAACAATTAGAACTTGTCATATCAGTCAGAGCAGAGTCCTCCACACCACACAGACACAGAACAGTACACCGCAAAGACACCTTTTGGCACTTGCACTGTCTTCTGCAACCTTTCTTGCAACCGCACCTAATGAGCTCCCTACATGCTTGTGTTGCGTCTGGTAAAGTAGTCCAGCATACTTCCGAACCTTATTCACTTGGGGATGGCAGATCTGGAGTCGTGATCATCATCTGGGGCCAGCAATGACCACCCTGATAAGAAGCCCGCTTAATGTGCTCTAAGAGTACAGCATGTGTAGGGCGAATACTTTCAATAGCTCTACCTTTTTAAGAAAACAGCTGCATCCTGCTCCTGGGTACTTGTTCTGTCATATAGTAAGACAACAAACCGTTCTAGTGGTCCCATGCATTGCTCTATAGTTTCTGAACTTGGTCTTCAACACAAGGCAGTGGATGCAAGGGTGACTTCTCCATATGCATAAGTGTCCCATACGCAGTCCTTTTGCCGCCTCCTCCAAAGGAAGACACGGTGTCGCACTCGCACCCAGTGAATGAGTGGAACATTGGTAATGCAACACACTTTTCAGGGCCCAATGCTCTTGCTATCTCATCAGGTCTTAATCAATGCAAACCAAATCTCTTCCCTAGACGCGAGGACCACATCTCGACCTCGTTTTTATAAGCTTCCATGTCTGGGAGGTAAGGGAGTAGTCTGTCCTGGTCGAGTGAATACGTCCTACTACCTCAGTTCCAAGTTGTTTCAATCTGTCTCAATATAAATTACCCAAGTTTGAAAATTGGTGCAACTGCATCATCTATGCGAGTATCTTCAATATAGAGTACCAGTTCCACAAATGGTATGCCATGATTCATCGCATCCACAGATGACTCGTCAGGTGTTTTGGTTTCTCTTGCTATACTGTACTGTACAATGAAACCAGACATTGCAAATAGTACTGGGCATCTTGTGCTATTAGGTCTCCAGCGCTCAACTTTGCAAGGAGTGGTTTGTCTTGTAGTTTCATCGCACATTGTCTGACAAGAACATCCACCCCAAATGTTGATGCTTTGCACAAGGGCCTTACATCTCTTCCAGACTTGGCACAAAAAAAAACACATTTCCATAGAAGTATTTGTATGTTCCTTGTGGCGAATGAATTTCTTATTACGGCTCGAGTCATCTAGGTACATCTTCTACGGGTCTTCTCCTTTCTTCTGCGTATTGCAATTTGGTTGTATTGAAGTTTACATGAGTCATGCAACCTGGCTTTGTGCCTCTGCAATGTTTCCTCGATTCCATCACCATCAACTAACTTTGAACGATTGACTGTTCTTGGCAAACAACCAATCGTGGAGATCTGAAATTGCCTTGTAGTCTGCTCCCTGAATGTTGTGTCTGGACTCAGCCGGACACTGCAGCACTTCTGATGTTTCTTCTTGGCACAGAGCACACTTACTCCAATCTATATAGTATACATATTATATAGTTTGTAAAAAAACATTTACATTAAATATGTGCAAAAGTATCATGTCAAAATAGTACGCGAGTGGCCATTTTGAAAAATGGCTACCATTTTTGTTACAGGTAAAATCTGCGAGTAGAATAACTTAAAATATTCATAAATATGTATTCAAAGTGTGCATCAAATTTCATGCTTTTACAGTGCCGTGCGAAGCACGCGCGGGCCCAAGTACGAGCCCCGTTAAAAGGAAAATTTCCGGGAAAGTTAAAGAAGCTTTAAGGGGCACAAATTTTGCAAATGACACGATGTGATGCAAACAGTTGTACAGAAGTGGTTAACACGCGACCAAAAAATTTGTATTAAGAAAATGACAGAAGCACCTTAATTGGGGGGGGGGGGGGGGGGGGGGGGGTGTATTGTTAGAAAGATAGCATTTATTGTTGATTCGTATACAGGGCGTGTTTTGGGAGCTTTAGTTAGACGTTTCCGGGAAAGTTTTATAGGTAGGTTTTTGAAAATTGTACTTAGGGGTTACACCGAAAGCCGACTCTATGTAAAATGCTTTCAAAATGGCAGCACTTCAGGAAATGCCGGAAGTAGCTAGTAACACCGTTATTTTAAATGGCAATTCCTGTTGTTTATTGCATTTTTGGATTCTACGTGAAATTTCAGTTTTTTTAAAACCTCAATATCTACAATTTATACGGTTTTTAAGTTATTTCAACTTAAAAAAAATGGCGGATGCGGGCGGTAATTTGACAATTCATTGCTTGAAAACCGTTGCAGTTATGGCAACCGAGTTTTTACTGGGCTTTCTTTTGGTATACTTAAAAAAGGTAAGTTACGTACGATCTCACCTATGGGGCTCCATGACCTTATGGCAAACGAATTTTAAACAAAACAAATCCGTCACCTGTTATCGGTTTTAAATAAATTCAAAACCTCGTCTTCTTCAACACATGCTCAAAAATCTCCATGAAACTGCTTACAATCTTAGTGGTTGTTAAAGCCCCTCGTACAGAAAAGACCTACATTTGATTTGACTAAGCATATCTTTGCAATGTTTGATAATATTTAAGGTCAAATGAGACTCGTGGTCATCTAACGATATTAATATAATACAGAGAGGCACACGAAAAACCGGTCGCAGTACAGACTACACATGATCGGCTGCTCGTCTTCTCTCTGCCCAATCAGAACGCTAGTGGCCACCTGCACTCCGACTCAACCCCTCCCCCTCAACCTCCTCTATTGTGAGTACGAAAGCCGTAAATACTTGGTTCAGACGTGTCAAGTACTGTAAATACTCATCGCGATTCATTCTCTTGAACAAAGAATCGCAATAATGAAGGCGTACGTGTTTACCTCCGGTTCAATTAAGGAAGCGCGGAACATTTTTTCAAACAAGGTTCCTGGCGTTTCCATACCAGCAAAAAGCAGCATACAGGATTTGGTGAAAAAATGGCGTAGTGTAGGGTCAGTTGCAAATGTAAAAAAAGATCGAGCCCCGTCCATTCGTACAACCTGTTGTGATCGCGGATGTTCGAACACGAATGACCCAGAGTCCTAAGAAGTCGACACGTAAATTGTCGCAAAAAGTGAACGTTTCGCGTAGGTCTTGTCAACGTGTCCAAGAACTGAAAGAGGAGGACAAGGTAAAACTTGTCATGGCTATTTGAAGCAATTGAGAGTGGAATGTTAGATCCGCTGCTGTATTTCATGAGTGATGAAGCCTGGTTCCGCCTAACAGGACATGGAAGCTCTCAGGTCAACAAACAATCCCTATACGATTCACGAGTAACCTCTTCACGATAGAAAAATCGAAGTGTGATCAGTGGGTCCAATATTTTTTAAACATTGGTGTGTATGTGCAAATTTTTGAGGACTTTTACGCACAGTTGACGCCGCATGAACGGTTATAAGCTTTATTTCAACAGGATGGGGAGACCTGTCACACTTCACGCGACTCAATCTCACGAATTCATGAATGATTCACAGAAGAAAGGACTGTCAGCAAAGGATTGTGGTCGCCGCGTTCGCCGGACCTAACCACTTGTGACTTTTATCTATGGGGCAATCTAAAGGGCTAAAGGACATTAGAAGACTTCAAGAACAATGTTCGTACTGAATTTTTGAGAATTGATACAAGCAAAATGTATAAAAATAAAGACGGTCATTATCAGCACCTTATGTAAAAGACAGTATGTATAGACCTTTGCATTAGCTTATTTTTAATTCTATTATTTGTTGTTTGTATCTGCTGGTGGCGGGTTAGTTTGGGGCTGGTTTTTCATGCACCACCCGGTATAGTATAAGTAATGTTTTAGAGGTATAGCGCTTACAGTACACAGTACTTTTTATTATTCGCTCATTTCTCCAAATTGATGTCCACCATAGTAGCAGTGACGAAGATCTTCTAAATCAAATGCTGTGAAGCTGAACCACAAATTTTGTGCAGGGCCTTATTGGTACCTACTAATGAATTTAATTGAATTTATTAGAATCATAACGGTCTGTAACCACAATATATCACCTTGCAATGGGCAATACTACAAATGTTTTGCAAGATTTGACAATAAGTAATTGGCACCGACTAGCAAACCCTTTGGCTGGGGTTCCATTGCGAATCTTTTTGAACCCTTTATATTTCTTTTTAGCGTGTACATGCTATCATCACTCATTGGTTCAACGTTTTTATTACAACCTTAAGGAGTTTGATGATGTTTCCATTGGTGAGTACCCACATGATTGTTGTACGTCTGGAAACCGTTGATAAACAATTTCTGCATCTAATTCAGACGCCAACGCTATGAGTCGTTCGTTATGAAGACTATGGCAAAAAGTCATGCCGCTCACGTTCACGTCGTAATGGGAAAAACGTCCACGCGAGTGTTATTATTATTATTGCATTTCATCATAAACATTAATTGTTGGATAATCACTCTATAGTAATAAAATATTTATATCTTTGGCACATTTTTAAATATCAAAATTAAGTTTAGGTACTCTTTTACCGACACTATAGGTATATAGTATATACTTACCTACTAATATTACCTTGAAACTATGAAAGTACTTACGGATATTACACAGTTTAGTGACCTTATGATTTTACGAGCCAAATATGTTCTATGATCATTTCGAATAATTGCCAAGAAACATTGAAAATATAAAAAAAAAATTAAACAGCTGGTACAATTTTATTTTTGTTATATTAAAGCGATCTTATATTTTTCAACAGGAGTACCCTCCCACATGTATGGCACATACAGGCAGCTCCAATCCAGCAATCAAAATTTGGAATCGGAGTATCCCTTATATCAACGACCCGATTCGCTGATTTCCGTAGAGGGTAAGTCTAAAGCGGTTGGCTGATTCCTATTTCACGATATTGTTGAAAAGTTCTAATTTTGTACAGAATCATGTTTCTAACAATTTTTATTTTGAAGAAACCGGTTTAAATAACTGAAATTTTTGATTTGTGTAAGTTCAGTATTAAATAATTAACTTAATCGGACAAAGCTTATGGGATAGGTGTACTAAATTAACAATTTCTAAGAGTTTTTGACCACAAATTAGGTATTATGTAGGAATTGTTAACATGTTGAGAAATACAAATGTATAAAAATACGTTTGAGGCATGTAATTTTAGCAATGCAACTATTATTGCGACATGAGAAATTTTGAAAATAAACGTGGTGTAAGAATAATAATATGTATTTATATAACTTTATAGGTAGAAGTTTCTAGAGCTTGGAAATCTTCCAGCAATTCTTCTTTTAATAAAAAAAAATTAAACTTTCACATATTTGGTTATGTTTTCTTTGTTTGCTATACCAATTAGGACAAAGACGCTACTAGGGAGATTTTTCAAATTATGGCAACTTAAAGTCTTTTTACAACAAATATGAAGACCAAATTACCATAAGTGACTTGCTTGTATTATAAACAACTGATTTTCTGAACCACTAAGCCAGATCCAGCTAAACCAAAGCTCCGTTCAGAAGAGCTGTGGTGCGTATACATATACATATGCTACATAGGTTACAGTGTTCGTGATCTGTAGATTCCCATGCAAAAGTAAAATGTTTAGCTAGCTTCGCTTAATGGTAGTAATCGCGTATGTGAAGATTGTCAGTACAGAGAGCCGCCAGTACTTCAGTACTAAGTGGTACCATTTCAGTACTACCCAAAATTTAATAACTATTAAGCATTTAGAGGTATTGATGTACTTGGTAGAAGCATTTGCAAATGGATAACAGTACTATTTAGTACCGAAGTGGTACTAAATATGTACGTACACAGTAATAAGTTATGGGATACCTATAAAATTATGGCTGTAGTGGCTTTCTATATCGATAAGCAGCACATATATAGATAACAGTACTATTCAGATTTAATACCTACTAAACATACAAGTAATTAGTTTGTGATACTTATAAGATTGTTTCAGTACTGACTATCTTCCAAATATCGCTAGTCAGAACACAGGATACTGATAATCAGTACATAAACTGACAAGAGTACTATTTAGTAATTTAGTACTTAAGTGGTTACAGCGCAAATTATTATTTGAGTAGATTTCATAATTGTTATACTCACTTATACCTTGAGTGTGTTAAAATATTTGTATTGGACAACAATGTACCCCCCAGAAAACACATTTATATACAGGGTGTCCCACTGCTCCGTAATCGGTCGATAACTCAATGTAGGTTGAAGATACAGAAAAAAGTTTCAAATAAAAGTTGCTTTGATTTGAATTGCACATCTTTTAAAAATATTCTTATATCTACAGTATGTTGCATTTTCACGTGGCAGGAAAATGTCACTTTTTTTTAAATGGCACACCCTGTATATTTTTCTCTTAATGTATTGACCAAGCATATTTATATCACGCCTGAAAATTTTTTTGATATTGGATGTGCGGTTGCCAAGTTATTAATTATTTTGTCAAAATTTGGTACAATTCAAGGTCGGACTATAATATTCATAACTAAGTTATTCTTCAAAAAAAGAAAAATTTATTTAACGAATAATATTACCCTAATGTCGTGTTACTCTACAAAAAAAAACGAAGTGATTAATTTTATACCGAGTGTTTAAAATCGTCACGTGAGGTCAGAACTAACCTAAGTCCAAATTCTTAACTTTTCAGGAGAGCCTATAGAAAGTTTATAGGTTCAAACCACTAATTATCCTAACTCCACTTAATTAAACAAAAAAAATAAAAGATTATTGTGTGCATATGCATATCCTGAATACGACAGCATCCTATGTCACACATAGGATAATTCTGCATTTACTAAAATATTCCTTTGAAACTTAAGCTAATACCGCTTCAACTACATAATTTTCTGTATGACTCACGTGGACTTAGGATGTTTTGTCACAACATAGCAAGCCCTTATATGAATGTACAGGTGACATAAGCTCATTTTTCACCAAAATGGACATAGGCTAGTTCTGACCTCACGTGACGAAATGAGAATTCAAACTTTGTGAACTTTAAATAGAATTTATACGAATATTTTAAATGGAACACCCTATATTTTTATTTACCATCAAATTCTCGACAAAAAACCCTATTCAACGGTGTATTATTTCCTGGTATTATTTTTTGTACTTTTGTTAATATTAACGATTTTTAAAATTTCACGTAAAAAAAAATTGTTAAAAGTAATTTTTGTTTAATTATTATTACAAAATACCGTTTAAATAGTTGTTATCAACGCAAAAAAACAAAACTCAAGTCCTGTGACTATCTTAATTTCTAAATAATTAAAACAAAATTTTTAGTAAACGGATTTCTCCAATTTTTAATAAACGGCGTTTCTCGAAAGTTAAAATAGAACATAAATACAATATCTCTCATTAAAATAAATGTTCAAAATGTCTTCCACTTTGATTAATGCACTTTTGAAACCTAACCCCAAATAATCTCACATTGTTTAAAGTCATAGGAGTAATCGTTTGAAACGCCTCTCGAATTCAAATTTTCATGTCATCTCGTGTTGTGGCAGCTGTTGATATATTTGAGATTTAACAGTTCCCCAAAGATAGTAATCCATAAAGGTAAGGTCCGGTGACCTTGGCGGCCAAGGAACAGGACCTCCTCTATTACTAATAAATCCAATTCTCGCGCGCACCTCTGACTGTTGTTTTGCTTTAATTATTTAGAACTTAAGATAGTCACAGGACTTGAGTTTTGTTCTTTTGCGTTGATACCAACTATTTAAACGGTATTTTGTAATAATAATTAAATTAAAATTACTTTTAACAAATTTTTTTACGTGAAATTTTAAAAATCGTAAATATTAACCAAAGTACAAAAAATAATACCAGGAAATAATACACCGTTGAATAGGGTTTTTTGTCGAGAATTTGATGGTAAATAAAAATACAGGGTGTTCCATTTAAAATATTCGTATAAATTCCATTTAAAGTTCACAAAGTTTGAATTCTCATTTTAAACACTCGGTACAAAATTAATCACTTAGTTTTTTTTTTGTAGAGTAACACGACATTAGGGTAATATTATTCGTTAAATAAATTTTTCCTTTTTTGAAGAATAACTTAGTTATGAATATTATAGTCCGACCTTGAATTGTACCAAATTTTGACAAAATAATTAATAACTTGGCAACCGCACATCCAATATCAAAAAAAATTTGAGGCGTGATATAAATATGGTTGGTCGATACATTAAGAGAAAAAAATACAGGGTGTGCCATTTAAAAAAAAGTGACATTTTCCTGCCCCGTGAAAATGCAACATACTGTAGATATAAGAATATTTTAAAAAAATGCGCAATTCAAATCAAAGCAACTTTTATTTGAAACTTTTTTCTGTATCTTCAACCCATATTGAGTTATCGACCGATTACGGAGCAGTGGGACACCCTGTATAAAATGCATACAAATTATGTAAGAGCTTGTTAGAATTACATAAAACTGGGAGATAAATAAAAGATAATGAATGTCAGGATGTCAGCAATTTGGCATATAATATATATGTCTATTAGATGTAAATTCTTCTATATCTGTAGCACATGAATTTATATACATTTTATGTATATATATTTACATAAAAAATATTAGTTGTAGAAACCTTGCGATGAACAAATGGCAGCTACTCGAACATAATGTAATTATTATCAATGTAAAAAATTATTTAAGCAGTTCCATACAAAAAAATGGAAAAACTAAATTTTTACGTGCAACTGTAATACTTTTAATTATATTTAACTTAATTCTTGCATGAACTCGTTTTTTTCTGAACTGAAAGCCGACAGTTTATTATGATATACTTGCTTGAAAAGTTTCACTTTAACCGGATTCGAACCTTTGGAGATGGGCGTTGCAAATTCCGAAATCCGACATGTGTTTTCTTTGTATCCTACATTGTACCACTGCGCTAATCTGAAACATCCCTTCTTTTTATTTCGTACTTCGTAGCTTTGCACTGTTTCGCGTTATTAGTTTAAATTTTGTTTGATTATATCGTTGAGTGAAGTCTTATTCAATGATTATAGCTACCTGTATGTTAAAAATGACCAGGGTTTAATTTCTTTTATATTATTTATTTTCTATATAAATTAGACGCATTTTAATCGATACGGATCTAATATTAAAGGTAAGTACGTGAACTACAATTTTTGACGTTATAGAAAACACACGGACTATACTTTCGACCATATGTAATGATAATTTCTATTTATATTTACAGAAGACGTACATAAGAAATAAGTAATACTTCATACATATAAGATTTTACATATAACGTACATAAATCTAATCATGTAAATATGACTATGACACCACATGAATTTCATGAGTAATATGTAATTATATGTATATATATATACATATTATATGAATTTCGTTATAATAGAATATCTGTAAGTTTCTATACCATTATGTAAAATATACGTAAGGGGTGACATACGGCTTATACAAATTTATTAAAGAATACTTACATACTTGATATATAAAAAAGCATATGTAGGGGTATTTACTTCAATTATATATATGTTGTATGTATATTTTATATGTGTTTGCTGGGGGGGGGGGGGGGGGGGGTACGACTTAACTATTGTCAAATGGGGAATGTTTAAAGTCGGTAGATTATTGTGAAGTTTCCAGAATGGCTAGCAGTGGAGCATGCGAGTGATCACAAATTACCTACTTTAAAATCATTTAAATTTATGTTTGGGTTGTTGAGAAATAATTTTCCGAATTTGAACGCTTTCCCCAGTAGTTTTCACCAAAATAACGTATGGGAGACAAGTTTTGAGAAAAAAATTAAACCGGCTTAATCGAAGAAACAATGAAATTTTATTATAACCTTAATACTGTTGCTTAACATTAATTCGTTTGTTGTCTTGTATACGACAGCCGTTCTACTCGACGCGACGTACACCATCCATCCAGTCTGTAGATACGATAGGATCGCACTGAATTACACAATAAACGGAGCGGCGCTTTTGCTCCTCCGTCCAAATCAGAGCCTTCTCGGACCGAGTACTTTCCACATGGCGTTTTTAGTCTTGTCGGCCATTTTGAAATTATAAGTATCATAATGATCGTGGACCGAGGGACCTGAGCGAAAGATTTCCCCAAGGGACAGGATGGCTACTGTTCTAGCAACAGAGGAGTAACGGGGTGCAACAGAAGGTTTAGATGCCAAAGCATCTAAAGTGACTTAAATGGGGGCTACTGATTCATCAAACTCTTCGCCTTGATGACTAACTCCAATTTCGGAACGGATTCTAGCATATCTATGCGCATTAAGAAGGGGTCTTTGGAACTGGTGATAAGCATTTTTAAAGGGACCGTCTGGACATCAAAACTCGGTGTTGGGACCTCCTCTAGCTTTATGGAGTCAGAGGAGGATGGAGGATTTTGCAAGGGACACAAGGGACGTTTGTATTATGTAATTCGGAAGCACAACCACTAGGTAATAATCTCTTTACCCGTTCACAGGAGGTCATTAGCCGAAGAAATTATAGCCCGCGACCCGCCGCCGGTCCCTCGTCTTTCACTTTGTGGAGGTAGGAACTATAGCCTCCATAGAGATATTGCATAGAGCCACCAAAGTCAAATGTATGAAAAGACAATGCAATTTTTAACAATGAATCAATTCGCGCGATTATATAAATAGAATTTAAAAAAAGAAGTGTACTGGGGAACAGGTAGGTATAATTAAAATAATATTTTTGGAAATTTTACTTGAACCAACTTGAATATAAAACATTTGAATTATAATAATACTCAATACAAGAAGATTGATAATGACACATAGTGCCGAAACGCATTGGACTGTATTTAAAATAAAAGATTTGAGTGGAATTTCATGTTATTATTATAATTTCTTATAGTTTTGCTCTTTCTAAGTAAATAAAGATGCTTTTGAATTTATAATTGCGTCTTTGTTTCACCCCCTCCGTGTACTGTACAACTAGAATTTTATATCGCTATGTAAGAAGGGTAAACCAACAGAAGCATGACAGAGAGGGTGACTAGCTGATCATTCATTTAAAATGAAAAAAACTACTCGTGTTAGACACTTTATTCAAAAATAGCTTCAACACAAGACAAAGTCAAGTTTGCGTGAGGATCGAAATTGTTTAATTCAAGAACGACTTGAATTTCACAATGTTAGAGTAAACGCCTGGATACACTGGATCGGCACATCCGTATCCCCAGGAAACGATTCCAATTTGTACACCGTCGGAAACGAGAGGACCACCGGAATCTCCCTATAAAAAATTTAAATTATTATCACCCGTACTTTTGACAAAAGCTCAATGTTTATTACCTGGCAGGAATCCTTCTCGTGATCCATGAAACAAATCATAGTATCCTTAATTATACCGCCGTAGGCTGTGTTGCACTCATTCCTATCAACCTCGTGAACCTCGACTGCTTGCAATTGTGAAGGTGAAGATCCTCCCGAAGACAAAGCACCCCAACCGGTGACGACGGCCGAACGACCTCCTTCTGAAGTTGCGCTAAGCGACAAACCAATTATTTGAGCCGTTTGGCCTAGTTGTACGTGTTCAGATAGATATAGCAGCGAAGCGTCGAACTCGAAAGAGACCGCATCGTAGTAGACGTGTTCGCGAATCTCCTTAACTAATATTTCGTGTCCTCCTTCATTCTGTATGCTCGAACCGTAACGAATGCTAAAATTTTCGGGATAGTAACTTATCGTACAATGAGCGGCTGTCAAAATAAGGTTTGGTTTAATAATTGATCCACCACAGAAGTGACTTCCCCAAACTTGTAGGGAAATTTGGTATGGGTGTTCTTCAATTGTCGCATCTACGCCGCCGACAATTCTTCCATCTAATTTTGGAAGACGAGATCGACCCGCCTTGGGTCTTGCATCTAAGGCGAAATTGTAATGAGAATGTAACATTTAATTTACGTTTAAGACTTACCGACAGCAAGGACGAGTAGAGCTGCAACAAGAGCAAACTTGCCCAAGGAGCAATGCAATATTGAACCGATATTGGTTGAATATTGTCATTTATTGGCGCGATATAGTAGCCCAATAATGGACCAATCTTGGAAATGCAACAATGAATAATAATGGCGCAATATTGCAATACAATGTTGGTACTGTATTGAAAACGATCACAATGCAATATTTCTGAGACTTGGTAGGTACAATATTGTCCATAAATATAGGTACAATGTTGATATTAATATTGGTTTAATATTGATTTGCAATATAAATACCATATTTTTACGTCACTTTAAGACTTTTAGAACGTTAGTTACGACCGTTATAGGTCGTCACCCAAGTATATGCATAATGCAATTATCAATGCAAACAATTATTTAAGCATCCGTACAAAAAAAGGGAAAAACTACATTTTTACGTAGAACTGTAATTTTAATTATTTAACTTAATTTTTGAACCAACCCGTTTTTACCTGAACTGAAAGTTGACGATTTTAGTAGGGTAAGTACAGTGAACTCTGTATGTATAGAGTTCACTGGGTAAGTATTATACTTGCTTGAAAGTTTCCCTTAACCGGATTCGAACCTTTATCGGATGGGTTCCGGTTCCGAAGGCCGACATTCTACCGCTACACTGATGTGACACATACGTACTTCTCATTTCATTCTTCATAACTTAGCGCTGTTTCGCGTTATATTAATAGTTTAAATTATGTTTGAAAAAATACATAAAAGAAATGTTAGTCACCGGGAATTCATAAATGATAAGCCATCATCATCTATAAATTCTATAAGAGAGTACATCTACTATTGAATAATTAGGTACGACTAACGTAACTGATAGTTTTTACGCAAAAAGCTTGGAAAAAACCGAAATTTAAGAAATGACAATAACTGTGAAGTGAACTCATTGAACTCCAGTAGAGTTCATTGAGTCAATTGCCAACTTGGTGAGAAAGAAAATTATCAATATCAATAAAATCTATTACTCACTCATATCAGACGTCATAATGACATCTCATAAGTGACGTGTATGTACATTCTTATGAAATTTTGCAATTATGTGGGAAAACAATATTAACCCAACACTGTGAACCGAGATTGGATTAATCTAGCCAATCTAGGAAATGTTAGACGGGTACAATATTGGTGCATTATATCGTTATACGTACATCCAATATTGGCACTATGTAACCAATGTTAAATTGCGCCAATATTGGCATAATATTGAATTCATTACACCACGTTTTTCTTATAAAATGTAGTAATTACGTGGAAAAACAATATTGGTCCTACACATTAAGAACTAAGATTGCATCAATCTAGAAAATGTTAAGAGCGTGTAATATTGGTACATTATATACAAGCAATATGGGCACTATATAATAAATATTAAATTGCGCCAATATTGGCTGAATATTGAATTTATTATACCATGTTTTTCTTATAAAATTTATAGTAATTACGTGGAAAAACAATATTGGTCACATATTGAGAACCGAGATTGTATCAATCTAGGAAAGATTAAAGCGGTACAATATTGGTGCGTTACATACAACCAATAGTGGCACTATATAATAAATGTTAAATTGCGCCAATATTGGCATAATATTGAATTCATTGCACCACGTTTTTCTTATAAAATGTAGTAATTACGTGGAAAAACAATATTGGTCCTACATTAAGAACTAAGATTGGACCAATCTAGAAAATATTAGAGCGTGTAATATTGGTACATTATATACAAACAATATTGGCACTATATAATAAATATTTGATTGCACCAATATTGGCTGAATATTGAATTCATTACATCATTTTTTTCTAATAAAATTTAGCAATTATGTGGAAAATCAATATTGGTCCCACATTGAGAACCGAGATTGGGTCAATCTGGGAAATCTTAGAGCGGTACAATATTGATGCGTTATATACAACCAATATTGGCACTATGCAATAAATGCCAACTTGCGCCAATATTGGCACAATATTGCTTATATTGTACCAGCATTTACTTGTGAAAAGTAGCAAGTACGTCGAAAAACAATATTGGTTCAATGTTATGAAGTGATATTGGGTCAATCTACAAAATGCTATAATGGGTCAATATTGGCTCAACATTTTGAATATTGAACCAATATTACCGTGTTTCAACTTTGGATTTGCAACATTGGGCCAATATTGGTGGAATATAAACAATGTTGGCCAATATTCCAATATTGGTGCAATGTGATACCAAGCATTTGCCAATATTCATTGCTACTTGGGTGAACATGTTGAAACAAAAGTGAATATTCTAGCGATTTTTCGAGATTTTATACTGTTTCTGGAGTACATAGGTACCTCAAGTATGTACTTAGATTAGATATCTGCCATTTAACAAGAGGGAAGATTGCACTTGCAATTACATTTGACTAGAATACAGATTAACATCGCTTGATAGTAGCTCACTTAAGTGTGGATTTTGAACCAATCAGTATAGGTATTATAATCAGTGTTCCTTACATAATTCTGTATCTTTTGGAAGTAGTGCCTCTTGACCGTTGCAATATGGTGTTAGTTTCTATGCTTTAGTAGGGACTTATCAATGTAGGGCCTGAAATTATGAGACGTTCACTTTAAACGCTTAAAGGCTTATCACCAGTTCTAAAGACTTCTTAATATGCATAAATATGCTAGAATCCGCTTACAAATTAATTAATTAATTAATCATCAAGGCAAAACTCCTCTGTCAACAGGAAGAGCTTGATGAATCAGTGGTCGCCATTTAAACCACTTAAGATGTTCTGGCGTCTAAATCATCTGCGGCCCCCATTGATCCTGCGCCTCAGTTACTCATCTGTTGCTAGAACAGATTTCTTCATCATTCAAAACGGTCGACGAGACTAAACTTACACATTGTTGAAAGCACTCGATCTGAGAAGGCTAGGTTTCCGACTGGATGGTATGACCAAGATCGGCAATAACGCCGTAAAGTTAGAAACGCAGAAGCGTAAGTCATACTTACGAACGTTTTGGAAGAGGAAAAAATTGAAGTGAAAAGCATACCTACAATTAGGGGCTGTAAAGATCCGCAAATTTTATGGATCCGGGTATCAGATCCAAAAATATCCGGATCCAATGAATCCGAATACCGGATTTTTGTGGATCCGGATCGAAAATCCGAAGGTTAAATCCGGATCTACGGAATTGGGGGTTAAATCCGGATCCACCGATCTACGGATTTGTGAGTTAAATCCGGACTTGCATTACTATTAATTTACATAGGATCCGGATCTAAAGTCTGTAACTGTATCCGTAGTTGAATAAATTCGTGGAGTAGATTACAGATTAGATTACAGTAAATTTCATTTACTCATCCAGATACCTCCATTTTCAGATTCCGATGGATAAATTTTATAGGTATCACAAAGAATCGCGAAGTTCATTCCATACATCAACAATTCACGTGGGATCCAATTTCGGATCCGGATACGCGGATCGGGTAGATCCCGATCTTAAGGATCCGAATTTTGTATGAGAAATCCGGATCCGGATATATCGTAGCTGGAGATCCGGAGAAGATCCATACCGAAGTTTCCCTGAGTTTGAAACTTCGTGCCATTATTTCGTTTCTTTAAATCTTCATTCCATTGTTCGACTGCTTCGTCTTAAATTTTCGGTCTCAATTTTTTTGCTTCAATTTCGTATCTTCTTTGATTATTTTAATTCATTTAATTTCATCTCATGTATTTTCTTGGTCTATTTTTCTTTATAAGACAATCACAGAGTCTTCCATTTTGTTGTTTACTGATGTTTTCTCTGCCTCTGCACATATTTTAGAGGATTCTTCTGACCCATTTTGGTTTCTAATCTTTTAGAATGTTGATCTCAAAAATGTTGAGCAAAGTCTTCGAATTGAGGTACTAATTAAACCCGCGTTGCTAGGCTTCATTAACGAAAGTCTTACTTTCCCGTGCATATACAAGGTGAGTCACGAGGAACTGTACATACTCCTACCACGTATGGAGGCCTCTAAAGGGAACATAAAATGCGCATTCAAAAGTGTCCTCTTGCTTAATAGTGTACAGGGTTATTTATGAATTTTGACTAAAACTACACTACGCCATACCTTTCTTAATGTTAGTTTGATTGATTTCATATTTTGGTGCGAAGTTATGCTACTCTTACGTAATCATCACACGCGATCAAAATTTAAATAATCAACGACCGGTCTTTAATAATCAGCCGGCTTGGATTATAGAATTTTACGCACCCTGTATATAAGTCAGGCGGCCAAACTAGTAAAGATTTGTTTCTGTGTGCAAATGCTCGTTGACGGATGAAACGTGGCATGCAGGTAGTATATGCCTAGTAGGCTTCCCAAAAAATTCCCCCAAGAAATCCCACTTGCAAGGACCTGGCAGGACACCATTTACCAAAATGGCCAGCTTTTTCAGCGTCAAACCTTAAATCTCGCTCAACAAGTAACGCAGGAAGGCCAACGTGGTGTGTTAAACCCACGTTTTCGGGGTCAAGGGAGTAAACGGAACCACTTATGTCACGTTGGGATGATAACTGCATCTGCAATATTGGAAAATTACCGCTATGTGTGGGACACTGTTTTGTAGGGTACTCATTGTGTTCTTTATCTTTGTTGGTATTGCAGGTTGACATGTAACAACATGGCCAGAAGCATAGAATATTCACAGAACACCTCATCTAGCGAGAATTCCTGCTCCGAAAACTAGGATGTCATAATAGCGCTACCTAAAAGAAAACGTTCAGAGACTAATAAGAGAAGGTGTGCGATATACCTTTCGTTTACAAATGAAAGGCTTGTGCTGAAACCAACATCCAAAGGATCGTTGGAGGTTACAATGAAAAAAATACGTGATAGCGTATACTTACGCTTGAAATATCATTCCAGCCTAAATGAAAGCGACTGCACGTGGCATCAAAGTTGTCTAAGAGATTACTGCAGTGCACTAGAGAGAGCTTCATCAAAAGACATTGATTCAGAAACAAACCACCAAAATAAATACGAGGTATACACTTCTCCGGCGTCTCGCGTCACTAAACAGTAGGGGAACGCTTGTGTAATTTAAAAAAGGTGAGGGTATGCCACCCCCCCCCCCCTCCAATTCGGGCACTGCAGATATCCCACAGTATCCCACTTATAGCGGTAATTTTCCAATATGGCAGATGCAGTTATCATCCCAAGTGATTGCGTTTACTCCCTTGCCCCCGAAAAGATGGGTTGAGGCACGATGTTGGTCTTCCTGCGTTACTTGTTGAGCGAGACTTCAGGATTGACGGTGAAAAAGCCGGCCATTTTGTAAAATGGTGTCCTGCCGGATCCTTGCAAGTGGAATTTATTGGGGGAACTTTTTGGGAAGTCTACTAGGCATATACAGTCTAATGGTGGAGTCCTTGTCTAATCAGCGGTCTAAAGCGACCTCACCTTGCATGTGACACTATTACCCACAACCTGCATGCCACGTTTCATCCATCAACGAGCACTTGCACACGAAATCTTAAACTAGTATCCAAACGCCGATTGGCCACCTGACTATATGAATTTTGCAAAGCTTTTGATGGTTGCCTGAAAGTACAGACTGAGCAAACACTTTTATATATAAAGTACATACAAATTATGTAAGAGCTTGTTAAAATTACATAAAACTGGAAGATAAAAATAAGAGATAACTAATGTCAGGATGTCAGCAATTTGACATATAATATATATGTTTATTAGATGTTTTTTACCTGAACTGAAAGCCGACAGTTTATTATTTTATACTTGCTTGAAAAGTTTCCCCCTTAACCGGATTCGAACATTTCCCAGGTGAGCGTTTCAAATTCCGAAATCCCACATGTATTTTCTTTGCATCCGACATTGTACTACTGTGCTAATCTGAAACATCCCTTCTTTTTATTTCATACTTCGTAACTTTGCACTGTTTCATGTTATTAGTTTAAATTTTGTTTGATTATACATATCGTTGAGTGAAGTCTTATTCAATGATTATACCTACCTTTATGTTAAAAATGGCCAGGATTTAATTTATTTTATATTATTTATTTTCTATATAAATTAGACGCATTTTGGTAGATACGGATCTAATATTAAAGGTACGCGAACTACAATTTTTGGCGTTATAGAGAACACGCGCGTGCGATTACTTATGCGGCGCAAATGGAAACGGACTTTATTATCGACCATACAATATTATGTAATGATAATATCTAATTATATTTACAGAAGGTATACATAAAATGTAATACTTCTTACATATAAGATTTTACATATAACGTACATAAATCTAATTATGTAAATATGACAGCACAGGAATTTCATGAGTGATATGTAATTATCTGTACGTATATATTATATAAATTTCTGTATACAGAATATCTGTAAGTTTCTATACTATGTATTATGTAAAATATACGTAATGTGTGACATACGGTTTATATAACTTTATTAAAGAATACTTACATACTTGATACATAAAAAAGCATATGTAGGGATATTTACTTCAGTTTTATATATGTTGTATGTATATTTTATGTGTGTTTGCTGGGGAGATGGGCAACAGAACTAATGTAGTTCACATTTTCCCCACACGATTATTCTGTTCTTAATAAAAAAATTCTGGCAAGTTGCCACGAGACTTCCCTCGTATTAACACTTTTTTCAAAAAATAAATATAGCACAATATATATTGCTGAATTCGGAAAAAAATACTCTTAAACTACATTAAAAAACTACAATTTTATCTTATAAAAAAATGAATGCCGCCATTTTAGGTTACACCGGAAGTGACGTCATTAAAGGTAATAGTATAAGCATTTTCGTCTTTGGCCTGAATGCAATCGATTGGCGAAAACCGCATTTCGATAACTTTAATAGTTTCTGAGTTTAGAGCGTTGCAAGGAATGTGTACGGACAGACTATACAGACCACAGACGGAAAATTTTTTTTTATATATTTTGAATCTACGTATTCAGAAACGCCAAGATATGTAAAAATTTGCATAGGTCAATTTCTTTTTGGAACACTAATACCTACAATACTTCCTTTTTACTTCATAGTCGGGAAGTAAAAATCAAATTTAATGAAATGGCAAAATATGACGTGAAATCATTTTATAAATTTTAAATGCGAAACATTTCATCTAAAAAATTAACTCAAAACAAGAACTAAATATGTTTCTATTGTTATAATAATCATTTTATTCCAATTCCAGGGCCGGCTTGCAAAATCTGTCTTGACCGATCTAAATATTATTGAAATATCACCCTGTAGAAGTATTGTGGTTCAGAATGTGATTTCACGTACTATAACTAATAATGTAGAAAACGCTAGTAAACATTTTTAATACACCAAGAGGACATGAGGGACTCGAGATTTTGATGAATCTCGATGTTTTGAGTTCCCCTGAGTCCAAAACCACCATCTTTGAAAAATGTTTGTCTGTGGGTGCGTGGGTACGTGGGTCCGTGGGTGTGTAGGTTATGGCTGTGGAGCCTAAACTACTAGGCCGAATTTGATGAAATTTAAAACTAAGGCCTAAAAAAACTTCATCGGTAAAACAAGCATGTTATCAAAATCGGCCCAAAGGGGCCCACACTAGGGACGTTATTTTGGGAGCAAACATTCAAATTGTAACCCAAACTAATTTCCCTTGGTGAAAAGTTACAAGTGAAACGCCGTTTTTCATTTGTTTGTAAATTCAAAATGGTGGCCAATATAGCAATTCTCCAAGTTTTTACTTTTTAGGGTCCAGAAGAACCGTTTAACTTAATTAAAATTTGAAAATTCAAAATTCTAGCTAAAGGACGGCCAGAACTTTTACTTATAATTGATAAAAAACAAAAATGTACCGTGCTTTACATACAACGGTTATATACAGTGTAATACTTTAATCAGCAATACAAGGTGATAAACAAAAGGAGAAGATAAAACCTGTGAATCGGCGAAATTTCTGAAAGTGAAATTTTGAAACCTGTTGGGATTAATCGATTACAAGTTTACAATTAAGACGGCGGAAGTACAAGAATTGCTTTGTTTTTCATTTCCATTTGAAAACGAAAGTAAAGAAAAAATTAATATTCATGTAAGTACTTAAATGTCACTATCAAAAGAAAGACTTTTGTCCTACTTCTGCCAATTTGATGGATACACAATGATTTTGCTGTTTTTGCTAGACAAAGGTAAACTCTGATTTTTTTGGCCAATATTTGAAGTGTAAATTTTTAATTAGTGACAAATTTAGAACATCGTCCTTTAAAACCGTGGAAAAACGATTTTTTTTATTTCTCACATCCCATTCCAATTAATTTACTTCGCCATTAAATGTTTATAATTTGTGCCAAGTTATACAGTGTTTCTGCGCATAAATTCCTACCACAACAGCGTTGCAATACTTATTTTCTGTATGTCGCTCGCGGAAATGTTGTATCATTATTTTACGCGTATTAATTAAGACAAATGAATAATAGTAAATTAGTCATTTCAAAAATGTGTGGTGTGTTAATTTTTACAATGTAAATACATCTGACGGTGTCGAAGCATAATAATCAGCAGCTGTATCATATAGCAAGAATCTTTAAATAGATACGCCGACGTTCTCGTTCGTTCTAAAGGCCCCTCCAATGAGATGCTGCAAGTTCCGATGCGGGAGATTTTAAACATTCTTCGCTCGCAATTCGCAAACGACCGACGTCTTGGAATAATAGATACCAATCGGGGATGATAACTTGACTTCTGCTAAATGAAGTCGTGGAAGCAATCGAATAGTGATATAGAGAAACTTCTACATAATTTACATTATTTATACGAACAATTTTCTTTTGTGTTTGTGTAGTGATTGTGCTTTTCTTATAATTTTCGCTTTGTTTTTGTGAGATTTTTGTGGTTAACATGAAACGACAGCAACAGCAAAGTCAGCAAATGACTCAACAAAGTCAGACTCAACAAAGTCAGATTCAACAAAGTCAAACTCAACAGCAAAGAATGAGCCGTACAGAGACCCGACAGTTTACCACACATCAAACAGGTTAGATCTCTTACTTAAAAAAAAATACCGCTTTTTTCCTTTTACGGCGAGGAATTTTTGCAATTTGGGCTTAACCATTCTAGAAAACCGAAATTATTTTTACATTCGCATATTCATCCATCGATTACTTAGTATAAATAGAAGATGACGATGGTATGTGGGCATAAGCTGAACTAAATACCAAAACCGTTGGGGCGCACTCTTGCGGTAAATTTGAGAATTCTTCTCCTACTCCTTAAAGCTTAAAGGTGTCATAACTTAAACAAGATTGGGCAATTGTCTGACCCAAAACCTTTTCAACCATGGGAAAATGGGAAAAATCTAGCTTTTTAGCCTTAAATTACGTTAATGGTTTTGGCAGTCATCCTCTAAGCAAAACTTCGAAAACGAAGTAATTTCGTGCCAAAAAAATTTATCCAGTCAAAAATGCTATTAAAATCGAGTATTTTTAAACAAAAGTTTAATTCCTGGTTCATCATCTAAGCGATAATGACTTACTGGACCCCTTTTTCGAAAAATGTTTCTTGCGATCATATCACTTTTAGATAATTGTGTACTCAATAATTTAATAAAAAGACCTGCCAATTTGAAAAAAAAAAATGAATAAATAAACTTGAAACTATTTTTAGACGTACAGTATAACATGACATTGTAAAAGTGTATTATAATTATAACGGGGACGTAGATGAAGTGATTTATAAAAATTCATTATAACTTCGACAATCACACATTGCATGTTTAATCTCAAATTGTGATTTTATTGGTAGGATAAAGATAGCTGCTCCAAAAATGGCTGGCAGTAACACGATCCAAGAGCAAAAATAGATCATGCCGGACCCCCATACCGTTCTTACTGTCAAGAAAAGTATGCCGAATATCTACCTACATTCTCGTTCAATTTCTAAATGTTATTTTAGCCTTCTGTACTTAGTAACAAAATGTAACTTGTCATAAATGATTTCCATCAAAATTTAATTTGAAAAATTCTCCACGTTGGTACAAATTTATAGCGCCTTAATCCTAATTTCGTTTATTAATTTTAACGTAAAAATATCGAAAGCACTTATTTTTATAAAAATTGTTTGAAGCCGTTGTTGATTTAATTCTTGTATAAATAATTATTAACCTAATTTTACAATGAAAACATGTTGTTAAACCTTTGCCCCTCAATCTAATTATTATTGGCAAATAGTCGTGCCAAATATTCAATATTAAACAAAATCAAAATATAATTCATCCGAAAATTAGCAATTTTTTGGGCGATGATTATAATTATACTTTAGTCTTTATATGATTAATAAAGATCGGATGCGGCGATCAATTACTGAGAAAATAAATACCGCATGAGAAAAAATCAATAGGGCCAAAGGACTAACTGCCCTTTCAAGTAATTTACATGAGCTCCGAAATTTTAAAATATTTTTTGATCTTTTTTGAATTTGATTAAAAAAGGATGAATAAATTTGGCTAATTTGGAACATTTTGTTTCGAAATTGTTGTTATCTGTTACCATTTTGCCTTTTCCATTATTTTGTTTGTTTTCGTCATTGAAAGTACCTCAATGGCAACGTTTTTGACAAAATCCAACCTCCGCAATCTGCTGATGAATATTACGATTACGTGGCTATGTTGTGGAAAACTGGCACCGAATGAACATTTCGCAACAAAAAAAATCATTTTCAGTGCCCACTTTCACTTGAGTGGGTTTGTCAATGGACAATGCTATCAAAAAAATTCCTGGAATAATCCAAGGTGAATTTTATTCACAATAAACGACTTTATGGTTATGAAGATACTTCAATTAACCGATTGCTAATCGGAAATTCCACATGTGGTTGTTGGTTGGACCGACATTAGCATTTTTGAGCATGCGCAAATATGGAAAAAAATTTCAAAATTGAATGATTCTAGTTCAGTGCTCTTTAGGTAAATTTCACTCATCATCAATAGTTTTCTGTCTTTTGACAGGTCCCATCAGTATTTATTTTGGATCTCTCCATCCTTCTTTGTCTGCCGCTAGACTTCTTTGTATCTTCTAGCATTTTTTGACATCATCAAGAAGTTTTATTCTTTTCTTCCTTTTGGAATAGAACCTTTCACCGTACCTTCCAAAACTGTCCTCAATGTTACGTGAATTAAATTATTTAGAAGATAGGTTATTAGTTTAGCCCAAATTACTAAAACGGTTTGAACAGAAATAGCAGATTATTGACTTTTACTGAGGATTTTAGGGTTCCAGTCAGTAGATCTGGCTCCAGTTAAACAAGTCAATGTGGATTTCAATTACTTGCTCCAGATTAGTCATACTGAAACAATACCAAAAAAGTATCATAAGTTACATGTACGAAATTCAGTTTTGGGCCAAAGTTTAGGTTTTCCAAGAAAATCGTGCCTGGCCGTATGTTCGGATTCAGATTGATATTCAGTCATATTGTGGTCAAACTTCTGCTGAAAATCTACACTTTTACTCAAATCCAAATAAAAATTGTAGAAGCCCTTTTAAAAAGCCTAATGCCTTACTACTTTTTTTTTTGAAATGTTGCATTGAATAATTTTTTGAAGTGGTAAAACATCGACTTTTTTTCGTCGTCAACATCTAACTATAAGTGCGTTTTACTAATTTTTGTTATTTTTCTTCACAGTGCAAGAAGGACACATGCAAGTATCCGGGCAAGCAATTGATCAATCGGGCTTACAACAAATGGGGTTCGGTCCAAATGCAGCACCCCCCATGTTTGAAAAGGTTTTCCAAAACGCACGATTCGCCCAAGGTGGCAATGCGACGTTCGACGGTCGCGTTACTGGAAAACCCCAACCAACAGTTGTGTGGACACGCAAGGGAGCACCTTTGAGGGATTCGTCCAAGCATCGTATCGCATACAATGATCAAACTGGTGATATTACTCTATCAATCTTTCAAATAGGACCCGGAGACGAAGGAGAGTATACGTGTTCTGCAACGAACCAATACGGTGAGGCGGTTTGCTCCGTCTACATACAACCGGAAGGTTTCCCAATGGCTCAACAGGGTTTCCAAAAAACACAAACTTTTAAAACCTCCGAACACAAAACCTCCAGCACTGCACACGGTACCACCCACCAAAAATCTTCCGAACAATCTTTCTACAGCAACGGTATAGAACAAGAATTTAAAATAGATACGTTCGAATATCGCCTTCTACGTGAAGTCTCATTCAGAGAATCAATTACTAGAAGACATGTAAGTGAAAGTGATGTCCACATCTCGACGACCGTCGAAAGATCATTAGGCCCACCAGCGCCTCCACAAATAACTCAGAAACCTCGTAACTCAAAGCTGTTAGAAGGATCGGATGCAGTCTTCAGTGCAAAAGTGGCCGCTAACCCAAGGCCGCGTTTAACATGGTTCCGAAATGGTCAAAGGATCACTCAATCCAATAAATACGAATCCAGCTACTCGAATAATCAAGCTAATCTAAGAGTGAAACAAGCTCAGTCTGAAGACTCCGGACATTACACGTTATTAGCCGAGAATCCTCAAGGGTGCATTGTGTCCTCCGCTTATTTGGCCATCGAACCTGTTACCACCCAAGAAGGTTTAATGCAAGAGTCGACATTTAAGGTACATCAAATTGAAGAACAATCAGAAGCGGCCAAAACTCTTGCTCCTAATTTCGTTCGCGTGTGTGGTGATAGAGATGTTACCGAAGGCAAGATGACACGTTTCGACTGTCGGGTTACCGGACGTCCCTATCCTGAAGTTACTTGGTACATAAATGGACAAAAGGTAACTGATGATCACAATCACAAAATACTCGTAAACGAATCTGGTAATCACGCGCTTATGATTACAAGTGTCGGACGTAATGATTCTGGAATAGTAACGTGCGTTGCCACAAATAAGACTGGAGAGACCTCATTCCAGTGCAATGTAAATGTTATCGAAAAGGAGCAGGTTGTTGCTCCCAAATTTATAGAACGATTTACCACGACTAGCGTAAAAGAAGGGGAACCGGTAGTGCTACATGCTAGAGCTGTAGGAACTCCTGCCCCACGAATCACTTGGCAGAAGGATGGTGTGCCATTAACTCCAAGTCACGAAATACGAATTACAACAGACAACAGTGGATCATCGACATTAGATATTTCGCGAGCCAAGGCGTCGGATGCTGCCTGGTATCAGTGCACCGCCCAAAATGTCGCCGGATCTACTGCAACTAGAGCTCGTCTGTTTGTAGAAATACCCCAAGGTCCAATGTCGGAACCTTGGCGTTTACATCTTCCCCGACCGACTAAAGTAATTGAACCAGAGTAAGTATCATTATCATTTCGAAATATGCTCTACTAAATTGTATTAATTGCAGACCCGAACCCGGTCCTGAAGTTATTTATCTTAAACACATCGAACCCGCTCAACCGTTCCATCCCAAAGCGGAAGAAGATCGGGTGTATCCACCTCCACAATTCATCATTCCTTTACGCGACGTTATGCAATTGGAAGGTGGAAAGGTTCACTTCGAAGCAAGAATCGAACCCGTAGGTGATCCTACAATGCGCGTGGAGTGGTTTGTTAATAGAACATCTTTGGAAGCAAGTAAGTGTATTACTGCCTCATGGTACGGCCGAATTATTTCATATAATTTTAGGCTCCCGTGCAACAACAATTTTCCGTTTTGGATTCATAGCGCTGGATTTGTTAAGTATTACTATGCGTGACAGTGGCGAATATATTTGCCGTGTAACCAGCGCCACAGGATCAACGGAATCGCGTGCTACACTCAGCGTTACAGCGCGTGCTTCAATCGAACGTACAAGCCAACACCCTGATAGCCTCCAATACATTCAACAACTCGAAGACTACTCAAAATACCAAAGAACCGATAGCCTCGAAGAAACATCCTCACAAAAACCACACTTCATCCGTCCACTCCAAGATCTCGGAGCTCTCCAAGAAGGGCGAAACGCACATTTCGAAGCCCAATTGACACCAGTGAGTGATCCGACAATGAAAGTGGAGTGGTACAAAGATGGAAGACCAATCACAGCCAGTTCAAGGATTTCGACAATATTCAACTTCGGTTACGTTTCCCTTAATATAATGCACCTACGTGCCGAAGATGCTGGGACTTACACAGTCAGGGCTGTGAACCGTATGGGAGAGGCTATTAACAACGCAAACTTACAAGTAATAGTTCGCTCCACCGTCACTAGTGATTTGGGTATTCCAGAACAGCAAAGATACATTGAAAAAGTGGGCGAATTGGAAGCGTATCAGCAGCAACAGCATCACAAGTACGTTCAAGAGACTCCCGACAGTTTGCATCCGCCTGAATTTAAAACACCAATTAAAGACCAACACGGTATACGCGAAGGTGGGTTTGCACATTTTGAAGCGCGCTTGGAACCAACTGGTGATAGCACCTTAAGAGTAGAATGGATAAAAGATGGACGACCAGTGGAAGCAAGCTCGAGAATGACAACATTCTTTAATTTTGGTTACGTCGCCTTAACAATAAAGGCCGTCACGATCCATGACGTAGGAAATTACACGTGCCGTGCGTCCAATGCTTTGGGAGAAGCTGCTACGACAGCTCAACTTAGCGTTATCAGCAAAAAAGATATTATAATGGATTCGCAACATCCTGGAGGATTACAAAAGATACAACATTTGGAGGATTCCAGCCGATACAGTCGTAAAATAGACGAAGAGGTTACAGTAACGCAAAAACCAAGGTTTTTGGGACCATTAAAAGGAACAAATAAAATCGTTGAAGGCCAACGTGCCCATTTCGAAGCTAGGGTTGAACCTCAAAACGACTCGACCATGAAGTTAGATTGGTACTTCAACGGGAAGTTAATCGAGAGCGCTAACCGCATTCAAACTTATCACGATTTCGGCTACGTCGCTTTAGATATACTCAGTGTAAGAGGAGAGGACAGCGGCACGTATACCGTAGTTGCTAGGAATGCACTAGGTGAAGCCCAACTCTCTGCCAGTATGGTAGTGGAAAGTAAGTATTTCCAACTCTAAATGCGACAGAAACTAATCCGTTATATTTTAGCACGTGCCAGTATTGATACAAGGAGCATGCATAGGACCGCCTATGAAAAAACACAACGCATGGAAAAACCTCCACACGTGGAACCCGAATATCAAATTGAAGAATTGTGCAAATCAAAACCGATATTTGTAGTGCCTCTATCTGACCTCCAACCATTGTCTGAAGGGCGCAATATACATTTAGAGTGCCGACTGGAACCAATGGGTGATCCCACAATGAGAGTTGATTGGTTCTGTAACGGAAAACCGATTACGGTCGGTTCAAGGTTTCGAACATATTATGATTTTGGCTTTGTCGCGTTGGACATAATTCACGCAACGGCTTTAGATTCTGGAGAATACACGGTACGTGCCACCAATCAGCTGGGATCTGCTCATACCTCGGCTTGTGTCCGTGTTATCAGCCGTTCGGACATTGTAACCGAAAGCCAACACGAACAATCGTTAGAACAAATACAAATGCTTGAAGATTCCTCTCGGCATCATCGACATCTAACAGAGGACGTTACCGTAATGCAAGCACCTCAATTCACCCGACCCTTGCACAATATTGAAACCATTGAAGGTACCAACGTCCATATGGAATGCCGTTTACAACCAGTTGGGGATTCCACAATGAAAGTAGCTTGGTTTGTTAACGGTCGCCCAATTAAGACGGGACATCGCTTCAGACCCGCTTACGACTTTGATTACGTAGCTTTGGACTTGCTAAGCGTGTACCCCGAAGATTCTGGAGTGTACACATGCCAAGCCAGAAATCAGCTGGGAGAAGCTATTACTTCCTGCTCCGTAAAAGTGTTAGCCAAGAAAGATCTTCTGTTAGAAAGCCAACATCCGGGTGGCCTCGAAAAGATTCAGTACTTAGAAGATGCGTCTAGATACAAGCGTAGCGAACACGTCGATGAGGTTATCAGTGTTAAACCCAAATTCGTGACAAAACCCAAGAGTTTGGATAACATGCGCGAAAGTCAACATGCTCATTTTGAGTGCAAATTGGAACCAGTTACTGATTCAAACTTGAAAGTGGAATGGTACAAGAACGGTCGCCCAATTACCATTGGGCACAGATTTAGACCAATACACGATTTCGGTTACGTAGCGTTGGATGTGATCGATTTAATTGCTGAAGATTCGGGCACGTACACCTGTCGAGCTGTAAATCTTGTCGGTGTTGATGAGGTTACTTGCACGTTAAATTGTCACAGTTCGCGCCAAATAATTACGGAAACTCAACATGAGCAAGGCTTAGAAAAAATACACCATTTAGAGGACCGTACACGTTACCATCGTGCAGAGGTGGTAGATGAAGTGACCACTCAAGCTCCCATTTTTACGACATCGCTAAAGAATATTGAAATAAGGGAGGGTCAAAGGGCGCATTTAGAATGTCGCTTGATTCCCGTATCCGATTCGACAATGAAAGTTGAGTGGTTCCACAATAACAAACCACTGAAGTCAGGTTCCAGATTTACGGAGACGAACAACTTTGGTTTTGTAGCTCTTGATATTCTATACACTTACCCCGAAGATTCTGGAACTTACACTTGTAGAGCTACGAATGCCAATGGAGAAGCTATGACATCAAGTGTCTGCGTGGTACACTCGAAGAAATCTATTTATCTAGAATCAGTGAATGAAAACGCTTTAGAGCGTATTCATGAACTGGAGGACCACTCCCGTCACCATCGGCAGGCGACTCAAGAAGAGTACGTTTCACAAGCTCCAGTTTTTACAATGCCCATCAAGGATTTACACGTGGCTGAAAACCAAGCTGCGCACTTTGAAGCTCGTCTTATTCCAGTGGGAGATTCCAGATTGAAAGTGGAATGGTTACGTAATGGTGTTCCCATTCAAGCTTGTAAGTAACTAATCCAGCCTTTTTTTTCCTGCCATAAAACTGCCTTTTTAGCAAATCGTATGACAACCATGCACGACTTTGGTTATGTCGCCCTAAATATGAAATACGTCAACCCTGAAGATTCGGGAACTTATATGTGTCGTGCCATTAACGAATTGGGTGAAGCTGTAACATCGGCAACCCTTGCTGTCCAATGTAAGTAAACATTTCTAGACAAAACAACTCTAATCATTTCGCTCTCAGCCAAATCATCACTACAACTTGAAACTCAACACGAAGCCGCTCTTCAGAAGTTACGTCAACTTGAAGACTCGTCAAAATACCAAAGGCGCGAAGAGGAAGAAGTTGTTGTTACGCAAGCCCCAAGATTTACAACTCAACTAAATGGTCCATCTGATTTGGTTGAAGGTCAAAGTGCGCATTATGAATGCCGCATCGAACCATATCCAGATAGTTCGCTTAAGGTCGAGTGGTTCCACAATAACAAACCACTCACAACCGGTCACCGATTCCGTACGGCTTACGACTTTGGTTTTGCCAGTTTAGACGTTCTTACCGTTTATGGGGAAGATGCCGGCGAATACACTTGCCGCGCCACCAACCGGATTGGACAAGCCCAATCGTCAATAGTTACAAAAGTTAAGAGTAAGTGCTATAGCTCTGCGTGACTATCGTCTTCATAGTTTTGTTTTCAGCAAAAGCAAATATTGTAAGGGACACCCAACACGAAGGAGCTTTACAAAAGATTCAATACTTGGAGGATGACTCTCGTTACAAAAAGTCAACAGTTGAGGATACTTTGATTATGGAAAAACCACAATTTGGCAAAAGTCTTAAGAATATTGAAAACTTGACCGAAGGTCACAGTGCTCATTTAGAAGCAACACTTACTCCCGTAAATGATCCAACCATGAAGGTAGAGTGGTTTTGCAATGGAAGACCGATTCAAACTGGTCACAGGTTTAAAACCACTTATGACTTCGGTTTTGTTGCTTTGGATATCTTGTACGCATATTCCGAAGATTCTGGCACTTACATGTGTAAAGCTAGAAACGCCGTAGGGGAAGCAGTAACAACGGCCGCTGTCAACGTTGTTGGTATGTATAGAGATAATTCCAAACAATAAGGGTGTTACCGATTTATTTTTAGGAAGGTCCGGTTTACACCTTGAAACATTGGACGAGCAACGCTTACAAAAAATTCGTGAGCTTGAGAATTATGAACGACCACAAAGACAAGAAGTTGAGGCAGCACCACAACGTCCCGTTTTCCTAACGCCACTAACCAGCCTCGAAAATCTCAAAGAGGGAGAGCACGCACATCTTGAATGCCGTGTAGAACCAATCAATGACGCCAACCTGAAGATCGAATGGTTCGTTAACGGAGTTAAGCTAAAAACTGGGCACAGATTTAGAACAACTCACGATTTTGGATATGTGGCTCTAGACATCCTGTACACATATCCTGAAGATAGCGGCACTTACATTTGCAAGGCAACGAACTTAGTAGGAGAAGCTGTTAACACGTGCACAATAAAAGTTTTAGGACACCGAAGCATCATTCTAGACACTCATCATCCAGAGGGTCTCCAAAAAATCCAGGAACTGGAAGCCCAAGGTCGTCCTACACGTCTCGAAATTGCGGAACCTGAACCCACGGCACCAAGACTAATAACCGAACTGAGAGGAACAACAGAAGTATTTGAAGGTCAAACCGCCCATTTCGAAGCTCAAGTAGAGCCCATTCACGATCCCAATTTGAGAATTGAATTTTACCACAATGACAAACCCTTACCGTCAGCATCCAGATTCCACATCACCTTTGATTTTGGATACATTGCGTTAGATATCACACATTGCGTACCTGAAGATGCCGGCCAATACTCTGTTAAGGCCATTAACAATTTAGGCGAGTGCAAATCTAGCATTTCCCTAAAAGTAACCGCCCAAGGGAATATAATTTTGGATTCGCAACGTCCCGAGGGATTGGAAAAAATTCGCAAGTTAGAAGAACAGACGCCTTACAAACGGCCGGAAATCGAAGAGCCTCAAACTCGTCAAAGACCAGTCTTTACGCAACCACTGCAGAATATCGATCATCTTGTTGAAAGTCAAACGGCTCATTTCGAGTGCAGATTGATTCCAGTAGGTGACCCCACCTTAAAAGTGGAATGGTTCCGAAATGAAAAACCAATAGAGGATAGTTCTCGCATTACCAAAGTGCACGATTTCGGATTTGTATCCCTTGACATTACTCACGTACGAGATGAAGATCAAGGCGTATATATGTGCAGAGCATCTAATGCGCTCGGAGAAGCCGTTACCACCGCTTCCATGAAAATTAAAAGTAAGTCTTTGTATTAAAGTCTGTTTGCAAGCTAACATTTCTGTAATTACAGCTAAAGCAAGTATACAATTGGAAACCCAACACGAAGAAAGTATGAAGAGAATCCAACAGCTTGAGCAGCCACTCGCTCCCAGAGCGGATGAACCAGAGAGAGTGTTTGAGAAACCAGTTTTCACCCAACTCCTGACAGGCCCGACCGAACTGTGGGAAGGCCAGCACGCACACTACGAAGCGCGCGTTGTACCGGTGGGAGATTCCAATTTAAAATTCGAATGGTACGTTAATGGAGTGGAACTAAAGCTTGGTTCCCGATTCCGAGCAACCCACGATTTCGGTTTTGTTACTCTTGACATAAATTCCACGGTACCCGAAGACTCCGGTGTATACACTTGCAAAGCCATTAATAAAGTCGGTGAAGCTGTATCTTCAATTTCCACGAAAATTAAATCACGATCTCACATCATGCGTGATGCGCTACAGCCAGACGCTTGGGAAAAAATACAGCTCAAAGAAGCTGAAATGAACAAAGTGCCCGAAAAATTCGTCGATACCACACCACAAGAAGCTCCTGTATTTACTACACATTTGCTCAGTTATGATAAGCTCGTCGAAGGTCAACACGTTTATTTGGAAGCACAAGTAGAGCCTAGAGCAGATCCCAATTTACGCGTAGAGTGGTACAAAAACGGAATTTCTCTTACAACCGGTACTCGCTTGAAGAGTACTTTCGATTTCGGTCACGTAACCATGTCAATCAACGGTTTGCGTGATGATGATTCCGCCATATACACATGCAAAGCAACTAATTTACTCGGTGAAGCTGTGTCCACCTGCACTCTTAAAGTTCAAGATAAACATTGGCTTCTGGGCCATTCTTTACATCCTGACGCAATACCAAAATTGGAAGCATTAGAAAGACCTCAAGAAGAACGTCCGACACTTCCAGAACCAACTTATGACGTACCCGTTTTCATATCGCACCTTAACAATGTGGAATGTGTAGAAGGCGATAGTGCCCACTTCCAATGCCAGGTAGAACCATCGAAAGATCCTACAATGAAAATTGAATGGTTCGTCAATGGTAAGCCACTACCTAGCGGTTCTCGATATAAATCCACCTACGATTTTGGATTAATCTCTCTTGACATCACCCACACTTACGAGGAGGATTCCGGAATTTACACATGTAAGGCGACCAACAGTAAAGGGTCTGCCAGCACCTCAGGATCATTACGTTGCACCGGAAAGCAAAGCATTTATCGCGATACGCAACATCCACAGGGCAAGGTAGGTTTCGAAAAAGTACAAGAAGTTGAAGATGAACTCGCAAATCGATACCAGCGCCAAGCTTCAGGTCCTGATAGCCAGTATCCCAAACCAATCTGGACCATACCACTTAATCCCGAATTCAAGCTAATAGAAGGCCAAGCCCTGCACCTGGAAGGAACAGTTATACCAAAAGACGATCCAAATTTGAAAATCGAGTGGTTTGTCAATGGCAAATCGTTGGATCACGGATCCCGATTTAAATTATCAAACGATTTTGGATTTGTCACACTGGATCTTACTGATATCTACGAAAGAGATCAAGGAATTTACACGTGTAAAGCCACAAACAAAGCCGGCGAAGCTTTTACATCTACAACAATCTATTGTAGTACCAAGTCGAACTTAATTGAACGTACACAGCATCCCAAAGGAAAAGAGGGACTCGAAAAAATACAGGATCTCGAAGATTCGTTGAAAAGAGGAGATGCTCCACGAATGGAATCTGAGGAAGGACACGCGCCAGTGTTCACTTCTGAATTTACTAACCTTGTCAATCTTAGTGAAGGTGAAATTGCCCATTTCGAAGCAGGGCTTACACCAATCGGTGACCAGACAATGGTCATTGAATGGTTTTACAATGGGAAGACTATTGCCGCCAGTCATAGGTTAAGAACTGTACACGCATTCGGAATGGTAGTCTTGGAAGTTCTTGGTACTAAGATTGAAGATTCGGGAACCTTCACGTGTCGCGCTGTTAACAAGTGGGGAACCGCCGAACAAAGCGTCAAATTGCAATGTGTCGATAGATACAGTGGACAAAAGCCCAAATTTACAACTCATATTAAAGATATTGTTGGACTTAAAGATGGACAATCCGCTCACTTTGAATGTACTGTTGTACCGACTAATGATCCTAACTTGAAAATTGAATGGTTCCACAATGAACAACCTATTCTTCAATCATCGCGAATTAAGACCGTCTCCGATTTTGGATTCGTGGTCATGGACATATCTTATATTCAAAACCACGATTCCGGCGAATATGTTTGTAGAGCTAGTAACAAGTTCGGAGAGGACTTTACTCGTGCAACGATCACGGCATATGGACGCAGCGGTGTATTTTCAGAAAGTTTACAACCCGACTCTCTGGCAAAGATTCGAGAACTTGAAAGTTTGCAAGGACAACAGCAACAAGCCCCATCAACACCAGTTACGGAAGCACCTAAATTCATCACACAAATCGCTGATATTAAACGCCTCGTTGAAGGTCAAAGTGCACACTTTGAAGCTCGCCTCACACCAGTTACTGATCCAGACTTAGTAGTTGAATGGTATTACAATGGCAAAAAATTACCTCACGGCCATAGGTATCGCACCTTCCACGACTTTGGTATAGTAATTCTGGATATTCTGTATTGTTACGAAGAAAATTCTGGAACATACGAATGTAGAGCTTACAATAAATATGGAGAAGATTCTACAAAGGCAACAATGACGTGTATCTCGAAGGTTAATTTAATCCTGGACTCGCAACTGCCGCGGGTAAGTACCGCCACGTTTTCGCTTGAACCATTGTCACATATTGTTTTTTACAGGGCATGGAAGGAGGTTTGGAAAAAATCCAATCTCTAGAAGATTCACACATTCGAAAAGAAGAAGCTGTCGTCGAAGAAAAAGGCAAAGCTCCAGTCTTCACTGTTCCATTGTCTAATATTGACAGCCTTCGAGAAGGGGAAAATGCTCATTTTGAGGCGAGACTCACACCAACCGACGATCCTAAACTAAAGGTAAAGTTTGTTTGGCCCAGTAGATTGTGCCTACAAGTGTTGTTTTAGGTTGAATGGTTCTGGAACGGAAAACCATTGAGGACCGGTTCCAGATTCCGCACCTTCCACGATTTTGGCTTTGTAATTTTAGAAATATCGCCCGTTTATCCAGAAGATTCTGGCGAATATTCATGCAGGGCTTCTAACGATTACGGTGAGGCGGTAACTACATCTACAATGAAGGTGCAAGGAAAGAGGAGTATTATATTAGAGTCGCAATTGCCCAAAGGAATGGAAGGTACGATTGACCGAATTGCAGAATTGGAGGGATTGGGATGTGCACCAACACCTACGTCGCCGGAAGAAGATACTGGAAAGCCACCCGAATTTATCACCACCCCTTCAGATTTGACGCTTTCTGAAAACAATTTAGCCCACTTTGAGTGTAGACTGATTCCCGTAAATGATCCCAGTATGAGAGTTGAGTGGTTCCACAACGGCAAAGCACTTTGGGCTGGTTCTAGAATAAAAACCATTAATGATTTCGGCTTTGTGATTCTCGAAATAGCCGGTATTTACCAACGTGATTCAGGTTTGTACACTTGCAAAGCTACAAATCGTCACGGCGAGGCGACCGTTTCTTGCAAATTACAAGTACGTGGTCGACAAGGAATTGTGCTGGAGCCACAATTACCAACTAACTTCCGAACCGGAACTGAAAGTATTCAAAAACTTGAAGAGATACTACATAAAAAGGATGAAATTGTGCCGGAAGAGGAATCGCCAAATCCACCAAGATTTATTGTAGATATTAAAGATAATTTAAATGTACCCGAAGGTGGTCCCATTCATTTCGATTGTCGCGTTGTACCAGCTAACGATGCTACAATGAGGATTGATTGGTTCCACAATGGAAGACCTTTCGCAACTGGTTCTCGAGTTCACCAAGTCAATGACTTCGGATTCATCGCGCTTGATATGGACTATACCTACTCGCGTGACGCCGGAGAATACATTTGTCGAGCAACCAATAAATGGGGCTCTTGCACTACTAAAGCTACAGTCACCTGCACAACTAAACAAAATATTGATACCGAATCACAATTACCTTCTGGTATCAGTGCCGAAAAACTCAAGGAGCTTGAAAAAGGTGGCCCCACTTCGGCACCAATCAAAGAAGACGTCCAAATGGGACCGCCTAAATTTATAACACAAATAGAATCGGCAACCGTCGATGAAGCAGAATCTGTACATTTCGAATGTCGAGTAGAACCCAAAGAGGACCCCAAACTAAGAATTGAGTGGTACAGAAATGGTAAACCCTTGCCCATGGGTCACCGTTACAGAAACATTTACGACTTGGGATTGGTTTCCTTGGATATCTTATACGTATATGCTGAAGATTCTGGGGAGTACGTGTGTCGGGCCGTTAACGATTACGGTGAAGATTTTACCCGGGCAAATATCTCATGCAAACAGTTACCTAACATTATTCTTCAAAATCAAGTACCAAAGGGTATGAAGAGATCCGAAACTCTAATGCAAATGGAAGCTGCCATTAAGAAATATACATCCGAAGTCCACTTAACAGAGCAAGACCTGTTTGATGCCGATAAGAAGCAACCTCCAAGATTTGTCACACAAATTATGGACCAAACCGAGTTAGTAGAAATGGAAACAACTAAATTTGAGTGCCAACTCGCACCCGTTGGAGATCCTAACATGAAGGTGGAATGGTTCCTAAACGGAAAGCCTCTCCCACATAGTAAGTTCAATGAGTAATATTCCCGATGGATTAATTCCTTTATTTTTTTTTAGAAAATCGCTTTACTCCCATTTACGATTTTGGTTACGTCGCCATGAACTTTGGATGGGTTTATCCCGAGGACAGCGGCGAGTATCTTTGCCGGGCTACAAACTTGTACGGTATGGATGAAACTCGTGCCATCATTAGAACTGCTGGTAAACCTGGTATTATCTACGATTCACAATTACCTAAGGGTATGAAGAGTATTGAAAGAATTCGAGAATTGGAAGCCGCTTGGCAAGTGTAAGTGAAAGGTGGGAATGGAATTAGGGTGGTGCTAAGAGTTTCTTGTAGGGTTCCGGAAGACGTACAGGAAGAAAGCAAGGCCAGGACGGCGCCCGTATTTGTAAGTAAACCCGAGGAGTGTACTGTGGAGGAAGGAGGATGGGCAAGATTTTGCTGTCGTGTTACCGGCCATCCTCGCCCACGTGTTATGTGGTTAATTAACGGCAACACAGTTGTCAGTGGTTCGCGATACAAGCTCACTTACGATGGAATGTATCACATGGATATACCAAAGACTCGTCAATATGATACCGGAAAAGTTGAGGTTATTGCCAGAAGCTCAGTGGGCGAAACAACTGCTACAACAGAACTGAAAGTTGTTCCACGACACGATGACTGGAGAAACGTGTTGAAAAATGCACCAAGACGTGAGTTTCTTATACTTGTGGTGGTTTAGTAAGCAAATAAGTTTCTTATTAAGCCTCTACAATTGTTAAATAAAATGCACAAGTACATATCAAATGCCTCGCACTCTTACTATCGACAGCATACCATGCACATACGTACGAAAATAATCATGTACATGCAGCCTAACTTAATTAACACAAAACTATTTGATCACTACTTATGATACTCCTACCCCTCATCCTCTCCAAAGATGCTTGGATGCCATAGAATCGACCTGTGTTTCATGCTTCACGCATTGGAGGACTATTTAAGGTATGCGAATTCAAGTAGGTATTTCGTATCAGTATCAAAACGTTGATGTTTTGCATGAAGTGCAATTGTAATACTTGTGTATCATGTTCGTACGTGTTCCAGTTGGTACCCCAACTTAATCAATAACTAATTTGTACTTGTTCAACTGTAGCTTGGTACGATATTGACTCTGGCGAACCTCAAAAAGATCGCTCAGATACCGAACTGGAACGGATATTCGATGAAAGAAATGCGGCCTTCCAAGAGTCAGGTCGGCAGCACACCGTACACATACAACCAAAGATGTATAAGGAACCAGAAACCGAATGGCAACAAAGCGTTCGACAGAAAAAATACGATGACTACTACAGTAAACTGCAGGATGTTGAAAATGAGCAAGTGACTAAGGAAGTCAAGCTTCGTGAATCCTCACATCAGTTCGCAATTCCTGGTGAGAAAGTTATGCAAGGTTCCATGGCGAAGGGTATGGCACAGAGATATCAAGAAAATTTGTAAGTTAACGTTGGGTTGTTAGAGCCTTATGATATTAATTTAGTCTAAAATTTTAGGGAGTCCCAGCCGGAAGAACGTGATCAAGCACCTATTCCAACCTTACCTAAGGGGCAAATACCGCACGCGCAACAAGTACAATTGCGCAAAACTGACAAAGGGAAGGAGTACTTACACCATACCGATATTGTGGAAGTTGACTCTAAAAAAGGAGCTTATCCACCGGAACCGACCGAATCTACCGTTCACGGAAGAGAGGTGTACGTAACTAAACAAAAACAGACACAAAAGGAAACGAAGGGTGATAAGGAAATTACTCGGCACATTACAGCAACTGAGACTACTGATGTTGAGCATAAAGCAAAGGCACAAGAACGAATGGTTCAAGGACAGGTGTTACCTTCCACCCCTCCCGTATTTACCAAAAAGATTCAGCCGTGCCGTATCGTCGAAAACGATCAGGCACGTTTTGAAGTCGAGTTTGATGGCGATCCTCTTCCAACCGTGAAGTGGTTCCGCGAAGATTTCCCGATCACGAGCTCACCCGATTTCAAAATCTACACATTTAGTACAAAATCTATCCTTGTCATTCGACAAGGATTCTTGGAAGATTCCGCTGTGTTTAGCGTTATTGCCGAAAATCGTGGTGGTACCGCTAAATGTAGCGCAAATCTTATCGTTGAAGAACGAAGACCACAAGCTAGGGGAGGAGTGATTCCACCTAGCTTTGTTACAACAGTACAAAATGCCAAAGCTACTTCTGGGCAACTAGTCAGATTCGACGCGCGTATTAACGGCTCGAAACCATTAGACGTTTACTGGTTAAAGAACGGTAAAAGAATCACCCCCGATATTCGTAACAAGATTCTTGAAGAAGACGGTGTACATACACTCTTAATCATTGAGGTTGTGTCTGAAGACTCCGGGAAGTATGAATGCGTTGCGATGAATAGTGCAGGAGAAGCGAGATGTGAAGCCGAATGTACAGTCCAAGCTCCGTCCACACCGGCAAAGCCTTCAAAACCGTCAAGTCCTGGTGCCGAAAAGGTACCGACAGTAACTGAGCCTTTGAAAGATCAAACTATTAGAGAAGGCCAATCGGTAGATTTCAAATGTAAAATTTCCGCAAAACCGGTTCCACAGATTAAATGGCAGAAGGGTGAAAAGATAATAAAGCCATCGAAATATTTCCAAATGTTTAAGGATGGCGAACTTTACACGTTGAAAATTTCCGAAGCGTTCCCCGAAGATGAAGGTGTATATAAATGTATTGCAACCAATCCGGCTGGGACAGTTACCTTGCAAGCCAATCTACGTGTACTCGCGCCTGATAGTCAAGACGTCCTACCCGCACTGACGCCACTCAAAGATGTTATTGTACCTGAAGGAACGCCCGCACAGTTTAAGACTACAGTTTCTGGAAAACCCAAACCGACAATTCAATGGTTACGAGAAGGCTTCCTTATACCTGAATCTCCAGACTTTCAGGTAATTATCGATATTGTTTTGTTTTTTGCTGAAACTGAAAATTTTATTTTTGTCTTACTTCATTTACCAAAATTTCGATATTGGCCATACGCAACTTTTGGTCTCAACGAGACTAGAGACATTGGGTGTAAACGATTAATCAAAAATTCGGTATTCGTGAGAATCTCAGACATTTTTGGCCTCTACAAGCTGCGCTCATTTTCATTTCGCCCTCGCCCTTCTGTATTTAAGGACCTATAAGAATAGTTGATGTGCACGCACAATGTATTCCAGATTCCACACATCAATGTTATTATCTCAGAATATCTAGAAGGTTAGGCCTATTCTTATGGCAATTCCAAATAACCTTTGGTTTTTGAAAAATTTGAAAACCCAAAAAATGAAAATTTCTTTTTCTTCAATAATTTGATTTTTGAAATGGTTTTTCTTTTGTTTTTCAAATATGCACATTAACTTGTTTTTTCTTATAACTCTTATAATTAAGTGAGACAGCAACGTTGATGTGTCGAATTTGGGACACACTGTGTAATAACATCATAACATTCTTGCCCGTCGCGTCGCACTACAGGAAGTTAAAAGAAATCATTATTGTTGGATTGTAAATATAGAAACTGTGTTTAGAGTCTGTTTAATCTTTCATCACACACGCGTGTTCATAATTAAAACCAACATTATTGGCATTAGTCCAAAAAACGGAAACAAAAACGCTGCTGTGAATCCTAAACCGTAACAATCACAACAGCATTTTTGTTAAAGCGTTACTATACGCTATGCGAAAATTTGCTTTGAAATTGAAACTTTTTACTAATGAATCAAGAACACAAAAGCCTTTATTGTACACATTTTGGTTAACCATAGTCATTTTTTGATATACGTACGGATATATTAGAAACTTAAAATTCGCCCAAAAGATCTCAATTCTTTTACTTGGCGTGGAAAAAATTCAATTTTTAGAGCAAATAACTGGGAGTAGAAGACGTTATGATAGAACTCAAGACCAAAATAGCATAAATTCCAACATTCATTAAGTTTTTGGTTTTTCGTTTTTAACTTCCATCCCTTCTCTCTCGTTGATAGAAATATTGAAAAGTTTTAACGTTTGTGCCATGAAATTAATAGGATCTTATAGTCCTGAATGCATGTTAAATATCGTGGTCTGCTATATACATAGTAACATAGTTCACTTGTTCAGAAATAATGACCACACGGCTTGCAACAAATTTGGCGATCATTAACCTTATATTGGACATCTTCATTTATATGCTCATTAAACTAATTTAAAGCCAAATGGAAATTTGCCAAAATTGAACAGCAGTTATTGATAAAATCAATGTTTAAAATCTCTAATTTTAAGTGCACCTTACGTGAAATAACCCTTTGCATACTTACCTTACACATTTGCTTACCAAAAAGCTACATTTTTGAATTTTTTTCAAAAGTTGCTATTATTTTGAAGAAGTTGTCTTGTTTGCAACTTGCTAAAGAAAATTGGTGAACTAAGGACCTTTATTTCACCACAGACTACAGTGACAACTCGTAGGTTCAGAATTTTGGAAAATGTTTCAGATTATTGAAAATTGCCTCAGCAATATACAGACCTTTTTCGATTTGCCGAAGAACAGGGTACTTGCAAAACTTCTTCACGTTTCATATTCTCCTGATACCTCTAATACAGTGTCATGCTAGAGAAAGATCCATGTTAATTATATAACTTCCTCCGTTTTATGTTCTCCTGATAATTTTCTTTTGACACATTATTATAATAGGGAAACATTATTGTACCTACCAAATATTTGCAGTTTCGCAGCAGAACATGTTCGCACTTTGTTTTCTTGATAACAGATGGCTCACTGTATGGTCACTGTATACAAAACACGAGCCAATCGCATTGTATATACGTTGATGCCAATTTGCTCCCGATATACCTACGGTACCGCGCTAGTGAAGGATTCGTACTTAACATACGTACCTACAACTTCTTCGAGTTTTATGTTCTGCTGATACTAATTCCATCTCTTCCAGTAACATGCCAGAGAAAAATTTCGCAACAAAACCTCTTTTCATTTTTTTGCTCTCGATTCAATATAAAACGAGAGAAAGATTGACGTTAAACAAGCAGAGTTTATGCATAAAACATCCTTACAAAACACTTACGACCCCTAATTTTTTAAATGGGAAGTATGGGCTTGTGATATATCGTTTGAAAGGTCTCTTCATTCTCTATTCAAAAATGTTATCGTTTTCATATTTAGTGCCATAATTAACATAAGAATCATCTGATTACCGAAATTAAAGACATAAACAGTGTTGTAATATTGTCGTTTGAATATCGTCAAGTGCAATTCAGACATATGGTTAGATTAACAGAAATGCATAAAATAACAGTTTTACAAATTATTGATTACGGAGATAACACCCGAACACAAATGAAAGTTGTTCGCCTATTCCATGAGAAATTTCCGGATTTGTCCTCTTCATCCCAAGGGACAATTAGTAAAATAGAAAAGCAGTTTCGCAAGTTTGGACATGTAAGGCAGATGGCTGCCAATGCTGAGTGATGATACCAAATTAGGTGTGATGCTCGAGTTTGAGGAAAACCCACATGCATCAAGTACATTAAATGTTAGTCATACATCGATTCTAAACATACTGAAAATGCATCCCTATAAAATGATACCAACTCAGGAGCTCATGGAAGACGATTTTGATAGAACTTACTTTTGTGAGGAAATGATGGAAATGTTGGATAATAATAGAATCCAATTAGAAGACGTTGTGTTTTCTAATGAGTGCACTTTTTCACTTAACGGTCATGCTAATCGTCAAAATTGCCGCTACTGGTCAACGGAAAATCCTAAGTGGATTTGAATGGCAATAATTATTTAGCATTACTTCAAAATAATACGTGCCAACTTTAGCAAATTTATATCCTGACACAGGAAACCTTCAAGTTCCAGCGAACACGACATGGTTCCAGCAAGATGGAGCACCGCCACATTACCAACGCAATGTCCGGCAGTACCTCAACGCAATATTTCCAAATCGGTGGATAGGGAGGCGAGGGTCGATAGAATGGCCAGCACGATCACCTGATCTTACATTAATAGACTTCTTTTTTTGGGGATATGTGAAGAGTATTGTGTACAAAACTAAATCACTTGATTTAAATGACTTAAAACGATAACATTATTGAATAGAGAATGAAGAGACCTTCCAAACGATATATCACAAGCCCATACTTCGCATTAAAAAAATTGGGGGTTGGAACTGTCACAAAAAGGGGGTTAAAGGTACGGATCACACTTTCACGTTGAAGAAGTCAATTTATAATTTAAATTTGACGTGTTTCGGAATTTTTTATAAATATGTACAGTAACCGAAATAATGAATTTATTCCATTTGGCTTTTCCACACTTTTGCTCCCAAAGTAGTACAAAAAAAAAGAAAAAAATCACGCTGTATATTCGCTGGTAGGTACCAATTTGCTCCCTATATTTAGTACCAGAAAAGTTTGTATTTAATATGCAACTTCTTCACGTTTTATATCCTCCTGATACCAATTTGCTTCCCATATTAAAGAAAAATTCGTGTTTGGCTAAAACGTTTTTTTTATTTTAAATTTTCTTGATACCGATTTGTTCTCGATAAAGCCAGAGAAAAACTCCCATTGATTTCCTATCTACGGTGATAGCTACATTACCAGCCTCTTATACTAGCCGAAACAGTTCCGGAAGAAAGAGCACGTAGTTGATCGATTTCTGTAAATCAATAGAGTCATCAGGCCCAATACTCCAGTGAGTTTCTCAAAAACTTCCCATTTTCCACATGAAATGTTTGTAGTAGTGACGCAATGGTTCTTTTAGGAAGATTAAAGTTTTTCATTTGGATTGGAAGTTTTTTAACCGGGCCATTCACGCATAATTTTCACTATCCATATTGGGCGACCCAATAGTCTTTCTTTCCACTGAAAATCATATTACAAAGGAAATTGTAAGGAAGGCACATTAATTGTGAAAAATTGATCGATTGTCTGACTAGATTCCTCTTGAAAGTATCTAATGAATCATATTTTTTTCGTGTTTTGTAAAGCTCACCTTTCGTTTGCTTAAAACTATTCAAAAGTGATAAGGCTTTTGACTTTTGGTCGCACATAAGAATTAACATTTTTTTTTCGAAAAATGGGCACTTTAAAGCTCTTCGAGAACCTACGAATGTTCGTCAATGACGCAAAGGTCCCATAATTCATTCAATTACATTGCCAATTGTCCTTTTTAGCCTCTAAAACAATACTAACTGAAATTCTGGAATTCATTTGATTGGAATAATTCTTCTCTGAAGGAAACTTTTTATATTCAAACACCAACATTTTCCTAAAAAAAATGGGCCCTTTAAAGCTCTTCAAGAATTTTCGAACGTTCCTCAATGACGCACAAGTCCCATAATTCATTCAAGCACATTGCTCATTGTCTTTCTTAGCCTATCTAAAACAATACCAACTGAAATTCTGGAATTAATGTGATTGCAATAATTCTTCTCTGAAGGAAACTTTTTATATTCAAACACCCCTAAAAACTGGAATCTTTTGGCATATTTATCTGTAGGTATCCCACTGGAACAGACAAGTGGGATTGGTATGGCTCAGTTAAACATCTTTATGGGCCACTTAAAGCAACAAGCCAAAACGTATCAAATTGAGATCCCTGAATAAATAGTTTTATGTAATCCTTGAAATAGTTAGTGAAATATCCATTTCGCCAATTTGTTACCCTGTCACATTTTATAATGGATCAACACCTGCAGCCAAGAGTATTTATAATTTTTTTACACCTCCACATTCCCACGTGTGATAACATAACCAAATAGTGTTGGAGGTACCATTCCAATTTTCAGTTCTTTCATCTCTGCAATTCTCTAACAAATTTTCTGGAATCCTGCAGTGGTTTTGATTTCAATTCATCTGACCTCTTTTATTATTCGTAACTAAGACAAGAAATTAACAACTTCCAATAGTTAGAAAACATAGAATCTCTCGCTGACAATAGCAAAAAGGTTATCTTGGATGCAGTAAAAACCCAATCAAAGTTGCAGTTGCGCGAAGCTCCAAAAATATTCATCCACAACATTCTGATTTAGAAGAAAACTTTTATTGTGCAAACAAAAGAAAAAATTAAATTGGAGCATTTCATCAATAACATATTACAGGTGTTTCGATGAAATAGCGCAGCAGTCCGTAATTATAAGGGTCTCTTTATCTTCATTTATGGACACAACCCAAATGGGAAAATTGCCAAATTCAGACCATTAAATGACTAACAATTCGAATTTTAGATCGCCCTCGAAAAATTTACGTGAAATAATTTGTTGCTTGGCCACGTTTTATAATTTATGGAACATTTTCAACACAAGAATCTTTCACATTTTATATTTATGCATCGGTTCTCCGAGATTCGTGAGGAGTTCAAGTTCAAGCTAAAGTAAATTATGATCAGTGAGTCAATTATCTAATATACTTTTGGTCCGGCTTCCTTTAGCTTTAAATGGAACCATGGACTATTAGATGAATTGGGAAACTTACTATTCCTTCCAATAAAGTATCTACCAAACTTAACTTCTCTGTCGATAACCCTTAACCCTTAGGTTCTCTCGTTGGAAGATCAGTCGAATTATTCCTTAATCCCTTAGAGTTCTGTAATGTGGAACTCGTTATGACTTGCAAGGAGCTTGTGCAAAATTTAGGATTCCTGCAGTTTTTTCGCTTTAAACAAATATCGACAGATACATCCATCAGACGAAAACTTTCCATGTCTCTCAATTTTTCCAATAGAAAATCACACAATTTTTCAAAAACTGGACCTATCGCAGATTTTTTCGTGGAATTCAACATCAATTAGAACGTGTGGCAAAATGAATTCATCGACCTCACACAGCTTTGACTGATTGAGGTTAAATGTGAGTTTATGAATACTGTTTGATTGGTGGAAAGTCACTCGCATTTAGGGCGTTTTCGAATATTTAACGGTTTTTATAAGTAGTTCAAGAAGCTCATCCATTCTGTACGAATGGAAACAGGCACTTTTGGTTGTTGTGGAATCCAGTTATTTAGAGACCTTAAGTTTCCCACAAGGAGGTTGGTAAAGTAGTTGTTAGGGCACTAGGCTACGATATCGATGGCCTGGGTTCGATTCCCGGTCCCGCCAGAGAAACTTTGGCATCTTTTCTCCACGACATTGACTCAATCTCCATAAAATGAAAGTACTAGGAAATATCTACGACATCGATGGCCTGGGTTCGATTTCTGGTCCCGCCAGGAAAACTCTGGGCCAATAATAGGACGCTAAAGAGCACGGTGTCTCTGTCTCCCTCGATATGCCGAGATGAAGTGAAATCACTTTAACACACTTAGACATGGTGAAATTCCGAAAATTACAATTAATTTCATTCGAAAAACGTAACTGATTTTATTTTAATCGCAGACAGTAGGTTTGACGTATCAAAAATGTTCATTTATGGGCAGGTTAAAAAAATATCAAGCCAATTGGGATACGAGCCAAAATCGAATAGTGAAGAACTATTGATAACTCACTTAATGATTAATTATTCCAATTTTAAATGATCCTTGGAAAAAAATGCGTGAAAAATCTTTTGGCATAAGTTTATTACTGCAATCCAAAAATTTTCGATTATTGTACTATTTTAGTAACCTATTATATTATAATTTCAACATTTGTGCCACGTAACCTTTAAGGTTGTCACTCCCATGTGACTTTAGTTTGCCTCTACCCAGCCCATAAATGGTGATTTTCAACGTTCTTCTCGGGATTATGAGGCTTATGCGTCAACAAATGATGAACTTATATCAGCTCGGAGACTTAACATAACAAGTAAAGGGCATTATCCAAAAATTGCTTCAGTAGGGGTAGCAAATTATTCAAGGTCAGACAGTTGGTCAATTTTTGACAATAAATATGCTTCTCTGGCTGTATGATTTGACAGAAACTGTGGCTCTATGATAGAAATAGAGATACTTGGGGCGCTAATTTCATTATATTGAAAACTTTGTTCACAAGTTGGTGAAAGAATAAAAAGTCATAAAGCACCTCATTTTCTATGACAAAATAACTACTTCACGATTCGAAAGATTTCAGTGTGGGTTGCTACATCGTTGTGGACTCTGGATACAATATGACTTTAACGAACGAAATTGGTTAGAAATTAGGAAAATTATGACAAAGCCAAAAACTGCCCAAAACACTCAAGTATTTAAAAACAAACTGAAGAAAAATCAATTTTTGATGTAGACATCTGACACATCCAGAAATTTATCAGAAAACCAAAGTTTGTTTGAGAAAATTTCCAAAATTTTCCGAAATTCCCATCGAAATTCTAAAACAGAACAAAGGCAAATTTCTATAGTATTTTTTTTACTAATTATAATATTTAAAAAAATAGCATGGTTCCCTATTATCTCATCAACTACCACTTGTTTTTTAAGTAGTATAACGAAAGGGAATTTTGGTGTTTCTCGATTAATCAAAAATTTGCCATTTTTTTTTAAATTGTGCCAACAATCAACCTGTGTCAAAAAACATACCGTTGGTTTTCAACCAAAGATGATACAAATGCGGATATTCGTTTCATGTACATTTTTTTAGAAAATTGGTCCCTTTAGCAGCTCCCTCTAAGTTCACTATGACTATGGCACTTTCTCGAGTTACTGGTACGAATGTTTTAGATTAGGCTCATATTTTCTTCGAGTGATAATCTCCAATTTCCGTATTTATGGATGTAGGTTTTCCAGACGTGAAAATCTAATGCCCAAGGTCACAGCTTGTTATTTTTACAATAATCTTCGATAAACATTCCTTTATTTGTTATTACTGCACATCGACGCTAACCTTGATTTTGGTCGGGAAACCTGCCAAAATGGAATAAATCATTGAATGATTAATCACCCGTGAAATAACCTTTGGCACCCAATTTGTTACCACGTCACATTACAATATTTATGAAATCAAATATACAAATCAAGGTATTTCTGTAATCGTGTGCAACATTCGCATCGCAACCTAAATGATCAACCATACAAACAAAGATTAAGAATTTGAATGGGCACTTTCAAAATAAAGAATTCCTAATTTTAAAAAATTTTTGTAAGGAACTCTGCTTTTCGTTCATTTTGACTTTCGCTTTTAAGGGCATTGTTGAGTTAAGTTAAAACTATGTGGAAATGATGAAAACCTTGGACCTTTCCTATTCACTAAAGATTTTCTAAAAAAAACCATCCCCTTTTTGGACCTTTTTTGAACGTATAATTCACATAGGGACTTTTGATTTTATTTGTAACCACGTTTTGTTATTGGACATAGTTCTTCCCAATCAAATACATAATAAATAATACAATAATAATAATACGAAATATAAATAATATCAAATACGTTCACTTTTTATATGGAATCAATGTGAACTCAAAAAATGTGGTCTCTTCTCGTCATCAGACGTTGTGCTCTAAATTTTATGGCACGTAGGTACATAAACGCCTCATTATTCCCATTACGTAAATAACCAGTCAATTGCATCTGTCATGTTTTTATTAGCGAATGGATTTAACAAAATTTATTTATGCAAATAATTTATTGTGCATTCCCCCCCGTCCATCATACTTAAAGCAGCTGCACAATTACATTTGCCAATAATGTTATTAGACATAAAGCAAAAAAAAACAACTTCTTGAGAAAGTTTTTTCGTTTATGACACAGCTTTAGTTTCTAATATCGTTTTCCCATTGCAGATGATCCATGAAGGAAATAATGCCATTCTGTTAATATCGAATACGTACGAGGAAGATACAGGTACATTCACTGTTCGAGCGACAACCTCCGCTGGTCAAGTAGAAAGATCTGCCAAACTAATTGTAAAAAGTAAGAAATAATTTAAATTTCTGTTCTTTTTTTTCTGGTTCGTTGTTTAAAGCTATTAAGTTGAGAAAAAAAAAATGTTAACTGCCAAATATGCCTTTTAGGCAAAATTGTTATTAACTTCATTAGTGTAGTGAATATTATTTATGTTCTTGGTAATTTTTTTTGCAAATCCGATTCGGTCGGATAATTGTTATAATAAGTTAAGGTGATGTTCCGGTTTCGCACTAATTTTGTTAGATGCTGTGTTTGTCTAATTACTATTATATTGTCAATGTATCGTTAAACGCATTATTAAAAAAATAAAAGGCTGTTATTATGACTAAAATTTTGAGTTTTCAAATTACTACCTTCAATGTTGTTATGAAGTGTACAAAAAAGCTCCATCTCAGATCAAGAGAAAAATGAGCAAAAATTTGTTAAAAACAAATGATCGCAGATAAATCGTCTGGAAACTTATTTTAGTCTATAAACCAAAAGTGGTACATATATCTATTTTAAAATAAAATATGACTCTAAAGTGAATAGTGTTGGGTCGTGTGCAGTATGACACACGCTGTGAACTATTTTCAACTTAACGTGGATTGCATTACCGATCTAAATTTGGAGACCCCGCTGACTTTAAGGTTTACTTACCTTCATCTCTATCGCAGCATCTCTTCAAAAATGTAATGCAATAAGAAATGGAACGATCCCAACCACGTTGATGGGTGTATTTTTAAATTTTCTCAAAATAAAATTCTGACCCAAACACCTTTATATGTAGGTTAATTTTTTATTGCCAGGTAACTTTAAAATAAAAAAAAAATTGGAATCTAACAGTGTTCGGGTTAGTCATCCCTTTATCTATTACATACAAATTGGCAATTAACCAAACTTGCCAATTTGAATAATGTGTTAAAACTCTCAAACATGTTTATTACATTTTTTTTATATACAGCTTTTACATAGACTAAAGTATAGTAATTTCTGTCTTAATTAAACGATACATAAAATAGTAAAAGTACAAACACAGCACTAAGTAAACAAAAGCGAAAACTATCACAAAAATGTTCTTAAAATCTTTCTCACACGCGAACCAAAGCGAAAACGTTTTCAGCGCACTTCAGCACGAATTTTTCTTTTTTAACTTCAGCCGTTTCTTGATCAAATACTACTGAAGATTGAAACACGCTTTACGTTTATGAGGTCCAAAATCCCCCCCACCAATACCTATACGCACATTTCCAAAGAACGACTTTGTGGGGTGGAAGACCAACGCGATGTGTGTGTGTGTGATTCATGTAAAGATTAAATCAAATTATGCAAAGCGATAAAAATAGAAAGAGTTACTAAGAGTAAAGCGCTCCACCTGATTAATCCATTACTCAAACTTGCCCTTCAATTGTTAGTCAAAATTGGCCCGTTTCGCAATTAATTTAAATGCCAGGAGTTGCTTTTGAAACATTGTCCAAAAGTGTTTTAGTTTTTTTCATCGCCAACAGAATTAATGCCTCACTTTTAATTGCCAATTTTTTCCCAACAATAAATGTATCTTAACATCAACACTCTAACGGCCATCTGTTTTTACAACCACAGCCGCGCCAATTTGTAAATTTATCGGTACTAAACATTATAGCCAAAACTTTCTTTAAAATTGCAAATTTTATATCTCTCTTGTATTTAAAGCACTGGATAACTTAATATCTTACAGGACGTCCGGGTAAATTTACACGCGTGCCCGTTTCTGATCAAAAGGATAAACCGCAAAAGTTACAACCAACACCAACTTCGGGTCAATTTGGACCTGGACAATCACAACTTATAGACGGTGTTGGTAGTCCATCTTATGGTAAACCAACAGATGCTCATGAAGCACCTCAAGGCGATGAAGCCTTACCTTGGAGAACTAAACACCCACACAACCTACAACAGGCTCAACCATGGACACAAGAAGAAATACTGAAACTGAAAAAGATAGCCCACAGCGTAAAAGAAATTGCAAAGGACAAGCTGGAAAGTATGACACTTAAACCGACACCAGTCAAACAAGATACAACAAAAGCGGATAAAGAAGCTATAAATTTAAGAGAAGTTGTGAAACCCCAATCGTACGATATTCAAGAACAAAATGCCGTAAAATCTAAGAGTGAAAAGACAGTGGCAAGATGGGGCGAAATTGAAGATATCACACTACTTGAACATCGTGAAACGGAAAGAACAGGCACAAAAACTGACCTTCAGCCTAAACAATGGAGAAAAGTAAGAGCGAGCACTGAAGACACTTACGCATCTGAAACTGAACAGGTTCCTAACTTGGAGCAACAATTGAAACGAAAGGATGTAAAGTGGGAAAAGATACAACATGATGAAACAACTACAACCACCAAGGAAACCAAAGAAGAAACAGAAATTATGTTACGTAAATCCGACCGAAGAAAACCAATAATGGAATCACCAAAAGGCGTTGAGGTTTCCAAAACAACACAAAAATCGGAAGAGGTATCAATTACCGAAGATACAACAATCTTAGACATTAAACGCGAAGATCAAATAGAAGTAACGCCCAAAACGCAACGATCACAACCCATACCATGGACGGAACAAGTAAAGGAACTTAAAAGAACTCCAAAGGTTACAAAACCAGTAGAAAAAGAAAAGGTAGAAGAAGTCACGCTGAAGCCTGTAACGAAAGAAGTGGAAGAAACGTACATTAAGAAAACTGAATCGATTCCGTGGACGGATCAAGTTAAAACCTTACCTAAAGATACATCCGTAACAGAAATTAAAGATGTAAGAAAAGTTGAGGAAGTCACGGAAGTTCAAGACTGGAGAAGACAGAAATTCGAAATTTCTCAACAACCCGAAGATGAGAAAGCGGTACCTTGGACGGAACAGGTTAAAGAATTAAAACGTACACCCAAAGTTTGGAAACCCGAGGAAAAACCAGAAAAGGAGGAAATCGTGCTGAAACCTACACCGAAAGATAAGAAGGCCATTGTAACCACGAAAGAAGAGCATTTTGAAACAAAGGTGGAAGAAACTAAGGAAATCCGAACAGAAATAGAAGAAAAAGAAATCATACAGAGGACCACAAGGGTTGATCAAATTCAAGATAAGGCGGTGCCCTGGACGGAACAAGTTAAGGAACTTAAACGTACAACGAAAGTTACGAAACCGGAAGAGAAACAAGAATTAGAAGAAGTGGCGCTTAAACCAGTGCCAAAGGATAAGAAGATCGTATCACAACATAAAGAAGAATTCGCTGAAACAAAAGTTGAAGAAATTACAGAAATTAAAGGTTGGCGGAAACCAAGGACAGGTGCTGAAGAAATCATACAGACAGAAGAAGAGGTTGTACAAGAACATAAACAAGAGAAAGCAGTACCTTGGACAGAGCAAGTTAGAGATCTTAAGCGTACACCAAAGGTAACGAAACCAGACGAAAAACTAGAGAAGGAAGAAGTAACACTTAAACCTGTTCCGAAAGAAAGGAAGGAAGTGGTAGCGAAGAAAGAAGAACAGGTCGAAACGAAAGTCGAAGAAACTACCGAAATAAAGGACTGGAGAAAGCCAAGGCCACAAAAGGTTGTAACGAGTACCGAAGAAACCACACACATAGAGGAAGAAACAATAAAAGATATCAAACTGGAAGAACAAAGGCCCAAGAAAGTAGAGGAGAAGGTACAACCAGAAATTGACAAAGCTGTACCATGGACAGAACAAGTTAAAGAACTTAAACGAACACCAAAGGTTACGAAACCTGACGAAAAACAAGAGAAGGAAGAAGTAACACTTAAACCGGTTCCGAAAGAAAAGAAGGAAGTGGTGGCGAGGAAAGAGGAGCATGTCGAAACAAAAGTGGAAGAAATTACTGAAATAAAGGACTGGAGAAAACCAAAAACACAAAAAATTGTGACAAGTGCCGAGGAAACCTCACAAATAGTGGAAGAAACAATAAAAGACATCAAACTGGAAGAACAAAAGCCCAAGAAAGTAGAGGAGAAGGTACAACCAGAACTAGACAAAGCTGTACCATGGACAGAACAAGTTAAGGAACTTAAACGAACACCAACGGTTACGAAACCTGACGAACAACCAGAGAAGGAAGAAGTAACACTTAAACCGGTTCCGAAAGAAAAGAAGGAAATCGTAGCAAAGAAAGAGGAACATGTCGAAACAAAAGTCGAAGAAATTACGGAAATAAAGGACTGGAGAAAACCAAAAACACAAAAAATTGTCACAAGTGCCGAAGAAAGCACACAAATAGAGGAAGAAACAATAAAAGACATCAAACTGGAAGAACAAAAGCCCAAGAAAGTAGAGGAGAAGGTACAACCAGAACTTGACAAAGCTGTACCATGGACAGAACAAGTTAAGGAACTTAAACGAACACCAAAGGTTACGAAACATGACGAACAACCAGAGAAGGAAGAAGTAACACTTAAACCGGTTCCGAAAGAAAAGAAGGAAATAGTAGCAAAGAAGGAGGAACATGTAGAAACGAAAGTCGAAGAAACTACCGAAATAAAGGACTGGAGAAAACCAAGAACACAAAAAATTGTAACAAGTGCCGAAGAAACCACACAAATAGAAGAAGAAACAATAAAAGACATCAAACTGGAAGAACAAAAGCCTAAGAAAGTAGAGGAGAAGGTACAACCAGAACTTGACAAAGCTGTACCATGGACAGAACAAGTTAAGGAACTTAAACGAACGCCAAAGGTTACGAAACCTGACGAACAACCAGAGAAAGAAGAAGTAACACTGAAACCGGTTCCGAAAGAAAAGAAGGAAATAGTTTCAAAGAAAGAGGAACATGTCGAAACAAAAGTCGAAGAAATTACCGAAATAAAAGACTGGAGAAAACCAAAAACACAAAAAATTGTAACAAGTGCCGAGGAAACCACACAAATAGAGGAAGAAACAATAAAAGACATCAAACCGGAAGAACAAAAGCCCAAGAAAGTAGAGGAGAAGGTACAACCAGAACTAGACAAAGCTGTACCATGGACAGAACAAGTTAAGGAACTTAAACGAACACCAAAGGTTACGAAACCTGACGAACAACCAGAGAAGGAAGAAGTAACACTTAAACCGGTTCCGAAAGAAAAGAAGGAAATAGTAGCAAAGAAGAAGGAACATGTCGAAACGAAAGTCGAAGAAACTACCGAAATAAAGGACTGGAGAAAACCAAGAACACAAAAAATTGTAACAAGTGCCGAAGAAACCACACAAATAGAGGAAGAAACAATAAAAGACATCAAACTGGAAGAACAAAAGCCCAAGAAAGTAGAGGAGAAGGTACAACCAGAACTTGACAAAGCTGTACCATGGACAGAACAAGTTAAGGAACTTAAACGAACACCAAAGGTTACGAAACCTGACGAACAACCAGAGACGGAAGAAGTAACACTTAAACCGGTTCCGAAGGAAAGGAAGGAAGTGGTAGCGAAGAAAGAAGAACACGTCGAAACGAAAGTCGAAGAAACTACCGAAATAAAGGACTGGAGAAAGCCAAGGCCACAAAAGGTTGTCACAAGTACCGAAGAAACCACACAAATAGACGAGGAGACTGTAAAAGAAATTAAACCTGAGGAACAAAAACCAAAGAAAGTAGAGGAGAAGGTACAACCAGAACTTGATAAATCTGTACCATGGACAGAGCAAGTTAAAGAACTTAAACGAACACCAAAGGTTACGAAACCTGACGAACCACAAGAGAAGGAAGAAGTAACACTTAAACCGGTTCCGAAAGAAAAGAAGGAGGTGGTAGCGAAGAAAGAGAAACTCATTGAAACTAAAGTCGAAGAAGTAACCGAAATAAAGGACTGGAGAAAGCCAAGGCCACAAAAGGTTCTCAGGAGTACCGAAGAAACAGCACAAATAGACGAGGAGACTGTAAAAGAAATGAAACCTAAGGAACCAAAACCAAAGAAAATAGAGGAGAAGGTGCAACCAGAACTTGAAAAAGCTGAACCATGGACAGAACAAATTAAGGAACTTAAACGAACACCAAAGGTTACGAAACCTGACGAAAAACAAGAGAAGGAAGAAGTAACACTTAAACCGGTTCCGAAAGAAAAGAAGGAAATAGTAGCAAAGAAAGAAGAACATGTTGAAACAAAAGTCGAAGAAATTACGGAAATAAAGGACTGGAGAAAACCAAGAACACAAAAAATTGTAACAAGTGCCGAAGAAACCACACAAATAGATGAAGAAACAATAAAAGACATGAAACTGGAAAAACAAAAGCCGAAGAAACTAGAGGAGAAGGTACAACCAGAGCTTGGCAAAGCTGTACCATGGACAGAGCAAGTTAAAGAACTTAAACGAACACCCAAGGTTACGAAACCTGACGAACAACAAGAGAAGGAAGAAGTAACACTTAAACCGGTTCCGAAAGAAAAGAAGGAAGTGGTAGCGAAGAAAGAGGAACACATTGAAACTAAAGTCGAAGAAGTAACTGAAATAAAGGACTGGAGAAAGCCAAGGCAACAAAAGGTTGTCACGAGTACCGAAGAAACAGCACAAATAGACGAGGAGACTGTGAAAGAAATCAAACCTGAGGAACAAAAACCAAAGCAAGTAGAGGAGAAGGTGCAACCAGAACTTGATAAAGCTGAACCATGGACAGAACAAGTTAAGGAACTTAAACGAACACCAAAGGTTAAGAAACCTGACGAAGAACAAGAGAAAGAAGAAGTAACACTTAAACCGGTTCCGAAAGAAAAGAAGGAAGTGGTAGCGAAGAAAGAGGAACACATTGAAACTAAAGTCGAAGAAGTAACCGAAATAAAGGACTGGAGAAAGCCAAGGCAACAAAAGGTTGTCACAAGTATCGAAGAAACAGCACAAATAGACGAGGAGACTGTAAAAGAAATTAAACCTGAGGAACAAAAACCAAAGAAAGTAGAGGAGAAGGTGCAACCAGAACTTGAAACAGCTGAACCATGGACAGAACAGGTTAAGGAACTTAAACGAACACCAAAGGTCAAGAAACCTGACGAAAAACAAGAGAAAGAAGAAGTAACACTTAAACCGGTTCCGAAAGAAAAGAAGGAAGTGGTAGCAAAGAAAGAGGAACACATTGAAACTAAAGTCGAAGAAGTAACCGAAATAAAGGACTGGAGAAAGCCAAGGCAACAAAAGGTTGTCACAAGTATCGAAGAAACAGCACAAATAGACGAGGAGATTGTAAAAGAAATTAAACCTGAGGAACAAAAACCAAAGAAAGTAGAAGAGAAGGTGCAACCAGAACTTGAAAAAGCTGAACCATGGACAGAACAAGTTAAGGAACTTAAACGAACACCAAAGGTTAAGAAACCTGACGAAAAACAAGAGAAGGAAGAAGTAACACTTAAACCGGTTCCGAAAGAAAAGAAGGAAGTGGTAGCGAAGAAAGAGGAACACATTGAAAGTAAAGTCGAAGAAGTAACCGAAATAAAGGACTGGAGAAAGCCAAGGCCACAAAAGGTTGTCACGACTACCGAAGAAACGGCACAAATAGACGAAGAGACTGTAAAAGAAATTAAACCTGAAGAACAAAAACCAAAGAAAGTACAGGAGAAGGTGCAACCAGAACTTGATAAAGCTGAACCATGGACAGAACAAGTTAAGGACCTTAAACGAACACCAAAGGTTAAGAAATCTGACGAAAAACAAGAGAAAGAAGAAGTAACACTTAAGCCGGTTCCGAAAGGAAAGAAGGAAGTGGTAGCGAAGAAAGAGGAACAAACTGAAACTAAAGTCGAAGAAACTACCGAAATAAAGGGCTGGAGAAAGCCAAGGTCACAAAAAATTGTCACGAGTACCGAAGAAACAGCACAAATAGACGAGGAGACGGTAAAAGAAATTAAACCTGAAGAACAAAAACCAAAGAAAGTAGAGGAGAAGGTGCAACCAGAACTTGAGAAAGCTGTACCATGGACAGAACAAGTTAAGGAACTTAAGCGTACACCAAAGGTTTCGAAACCAGAGGAAAAGGTGGAGAAGGAAGAAGTAACGCTTAAACCTGTACCCAAAGAGAAGAAGGAAGTGGTAGCAAAGAAAGAGGAACACGGTGAGACAAAAGTCGAAGAGACAACCGAAATAAAGGACTGGAGAAGACCTAGACCACAAAAGGTTGTCACGAGTACCGAGGAGACTGTACAAGTAGAGGAGGATATCAAACCAGAAGATCAAAAGTTCAAGCAAGTAGAAGAGAAGATCCAACCGGTACCAAAAGAGAAAAAAGAAGACATCGAAACTAAGACTGAGGAAGTCGTTGAAGTGAAAGATTGGAGAAAGCCAAAACCTCAAAAGATAAAATTAGAACCGGAAGAAAGTAAACCAGAAACTATGATTTTGGTGGAAGAAACTGTAACAGAAGTTGAAGATACCGTAGTATTGAAGGTAGATGATGACTCTAAGGTTGAAGACAAACCCACTCGAATTAAGAGAAAGCCATTACAAATTGAGCAGCACGCGGCACCTGTTGAAAAATTCGGGGACATAAAATTAAAACCAACGAAAAGGGTTGAAAAGGCCACTGAAGAAAAACCTACAGAGACAGTAACTTTAAAACCAATTCCTAAGATTGAAGTGGTTGAGATAAAGAAAGTATCTATACCCGAAAAACCGGTGATATTAGAAAAGACTGTTATACCAGAAATGCCAGATGACTTACAGGAATATAAACCGGAGGCAGTAGAAGAGATGGAACCTTACAAGAAACCTGAAAAAGTGGAAGAAAAAGTAGAACCTGGAAAATGGCAGCGACCAACTAAGGCGAAAAAGGAAGAAGTGCCAGAAGAAACGATTAAAATTAAAATAGGCAAAGGTAAAATACCGCAAGAAGAAATTAAAGATGAGAAAGTACAATTAAAACCGATACCTAAAAAGAAAGTCGAGGATATCGATGAAAAGGATAAGGATGTTAAACTAACTCCCAAAACATTTGAAAAAGTTGAGATAGAAGAAACTGTTCCCGAATTCACATTACGTCAAAAACCAACTCTAACAACTGAAATGAAGGAACCTGATTTAAAACCTGTTGAGGTTCCAACTGACGTAAAGGAAGAAAAACCGAAGGAAACGCCCACGGCCACCTGGAGACGACAAAGGAAAGAAAAGGAACAACCAAAAGAAGAGGAGAAACAATGGCCTACTGGTAAACGAAGACCAAAGGAATTAGACGAAAAGGAGGAAGTAAAATTGAAACCTATTCCAAAACCGAAGGAAGTACCTAAAGAGGAAGAAATAGAGAAAGTGGTAACGGATGATGAATCTAAAAAACCAGAGGAGAAACCTGAAGAAGTTCCAACTCTAATGATCAAACCTATAAAACAACTGCCAAAGGCAGAGGAAGATGCGCAACCCGAAAAGGTAATTCTGAAACCTGCTCCTCGAAAGGAAGTGGTTGTAGAAGAAAAAACGGAAATTAAGAAACGTAGAATTAGGCGCAAGCAAAAATACCTTGATAATATTCAAGTAGGTTTTGAAGAAGAGGAAATAGAAGTAGAAGAACATGATGAAATCGTTGAACCAATAAAAGCGGAATTAATTCCAACACAATTAGAAGACGACAAAGTGGAGGTGACGCAACCCACTGTAACTACAGTTGAGTCTCACGCACAAATAAAGTTAGTTGAAAAAGATAGCGTTGATAAGGAAATACCTAAACAAGTAGTGAAAGAAGAGGAGGAGGAGGAGCAGTTATATGCAAAAGAGGTTAAAGTTGATATAACATCCAAAAAGGCAGTTCCAGAAAAACGGCAAGTTAAGTATTATGATGATACTGACCGCCCCTTGCCCGAACTGGAAATCATTACACAAAAGAGAAGTACGGAAGGGGTCGATAAGATTCCAGAGGAACCTATGGTGGAAGATATCGAAGTAAGAGAAGATAGGCGAACTGTTCGAAAATCGCTTGTTGAAAAACCTAGACCGAAACCGCCCAAATTCACTAAGAGAGTTGAGCCTGTTGTTGCAGAGAAGGACAAACCTGCTAAATTGGTGTGTAAAGTGGAAGGTTCTCCGTTCCCAGAGATTGCGTGGTACAAAAATGAGGTGCTTCTAAAATCTGATGAGCATGTTCAGGTTACCGTAATTGAAGATATAGTTACGTTAGAATTTTCAACGGTGCAGCCCCAGGATGTTGCAATTTACTCGTGCAGAGCCACAAATCCAGCGGGTGTAGCCACATCAACAGCAAATTTGGTGATTTTAGGTACTGCAGTGTGTGTCGCTTAAGTGTTCCGCATAGTGATCAGACTTTACGCTTGTTTCTCTGCAATTAATGATGTTGTCTCTTGGTTTTATACACTCTTTGTTACTAGTTACTAATTTACGTTTATCTTTAGAAAAAGAAGAAACTGGTGTGGCGCCATTCTTCACTCAACCACTGAAACCACAGATAGTAGAGGAAAAGAAAACTTCACTACTCAAATGCATCGTGCAAGGAACGCCCGCGCCATCAGTGCAATGGTACAAAGATAACAAGGAAGTGGAACCCGACGAGGGCCACAAACTTGAATATAATCCAGAAACTGGTGTGGCTACTTTAGAAATAATTTCGACGTCACTCGAGGATGAAGCAATATTTACGGTGACAGCCGACAATAAGTTTGGTAGAGCTCAATGTCGTGCAAACTTGGCCATGTCACAAAAAGTGGTGGTTACCAAACCACTGGTCATGGAAGCCCCGAAAATTACCAAACCAATCGAAGCCCTTGTTGCAAAATCTAACGAAGATGTAATTTTGGAGGTGGAATTTAAAGGTGTACCCACTCCAGAGGTTTCATGGTTGAAAAATGGACAAAAAGTTATTGCTAACAAAGACGTTGAAATTGTAACTACAGAAAATACTACCAAGTTAAAGATTTCCAAGAAACAACCCAAAAAAGGTGGAAAATACGAAGTTCGTGCTGTGAACCCAAAGGGGGAAGCACGTACATCTGGTTCCGTTACTGTAACCGACAGCAAAGAAATGCACGACGCTAAAGCTCCAAGATTTATACATCCAATAAAATCGCAGATAGTCACATTGGGAGATACCGTTATTATGGAAGCGGTAGTTGAAGCCGAACCTATTGCGTCATTCCAATGGTACCAAGGTACCGCTCCGTTGATATCATCTTCAGAGATACGTATAACGACCTTGGATAATCGATCGGTATTACAAATAGCAAAAGTTTCCGCTGAGACCATGGAACCGATAACATGTCAAGCCGAAAATGCCATCGGAATGGTTACAACTACTGCAGGCTTGCAAGTTGTTGATGAAGAAGAATGGGAGGAAACAACCGAATTGGTTTATCCGAGATTCGTTGAGAAGTTGACACCGGTGACTATCATGGATGGAGAAAAAGTAATTTTTACTTCTAAAGTTATCGGTACGCCCACTCCACTTGTCGAGTGGTTTTTCAATGGGCAACGTATACGGGAAGCCAAGGATGTCACGATCTCACAGGACACTGAGGGTGTCTGTTCCCTTGCAATTTCGGAAGCATTCCCAGAAAATGGGGGCGAATACACGTGTCGTGCGGTTAATCGTATCGGCGAAGCGGTATGTGCAACATCACTGATTGTTGAACCATTTGAGTATCTTGCCGATTCCGAAATTGGCGTAATGACAGGACCAAGTGGTTCTGAAGAAGACTTATTAGACAAGGTGCGTATTATATTTGTAAATTAGTCGCAAACTTAACCGTTACAGTTGCAGACTCTCAGCGACTTGGAAATGTTCTCCGACAGCGATGTCGAATACGCACCAAAAATAGTGAAGAAGCTTCCAGAGGTGATAAGTACAAAAGATGGTGACGTAACCAAGTTAGAAGTAAAGGCAATTGGTAAGCCAACCCCAACGGGTAGATGGTTAAAGCAAGGCGAAGAAATTGTAACTTCTAATGAGTTTACTATTGAAAACTTTGAAGATGGCACCTCCGTTTTGATTATATCTCAAATGTATCCAGATGACACCGGTGAAATAGTGTTTGAAGCGCACAACCCGTTGGGCGTTGCAATAACAACAACTGAACTGACTGTAGAAAGTAAGAATCTCATTTTTGTACCTTTTTTTTTTATTTTTTTCAAAAAAGTTCGATTGTTTTCAGCTTCATGGAGAGTCCTTCTGTTCACATTAACAAAAAAACACTCACAATTAAAACTACGTTTCAATGCAAAAATTTTCAACGCCATTAATTTGTGTTCTTTGTTTAGGTATTGTGGGAACCAAAGACTACAGAAAACCTGAATGGGTTACACATATGGAGGAACTTCAAGACGCTTTACAAGGTAAACTTAAAACGAATGTTGTTGCATGTGAGTTAGAAAGCCAGAGTTTGCATGCACTGTCAGTCGATAGTTTAGAAGTTCCAAGCATGGAGTCGTTAAGAAAAGGTAAAGACGATCGCAGTTCTTCATCATTTTCCTCGACCGACAGCCAAATACAACAAACTGGCTCTCAAAGTTACCAACTATCTGAAGGAGCTTCCGTTACATCCGTGCATAGCGAACCGATACACAAACAAAAGGAGAAAGTGGGTTTCATTCAGTCCACCATGGCAAGCTATCTAAACTCCCATCGTCACTCTTTAAGCTCTATCATGGAATTAATCGATATTACCGATCGAGACTTACACGTTGACAAGACACACATCAGTCTAGATTTTATACATTCCTCAGTATGCTCACCCGATTCCGACTCTGAAATGGCATATCTTCCCCGCCACTCAGATGAATACGTCAATTCAACGCAGACAAGCTCATACTATATTCTATCGCCCATTGAAGAAAACACAGAACCCTCAACTGAGAGTGGTAGTAATGGCTTAGACGTAAACAAGCTGAACTTCTGCAGTTCTCGAATACTCTCCAGTTCCTGTGAAGTTTTACCAACCGAGAGCATGGGCGCACTTACAATGCAAGAAAAATATCAAACATTCCCCAGATCGCGCACCCCAACATTTATACGACAAAAATACGACTATTACAACGAGAATATAGTCTACTACCCTTTGGAACCTCGAGAACTTGACCCATCCGCTTTCTTCCAACTACACACGGCAGACAGCCAGGAAGAACTGCAAGAATTCCTACTCCTGGAAAGTGAATGTATGACTGATAGTAAAGGACGAGGTCTAGCAGCTGCATTCGAGTCGTCCGATGAAAGACTCTTTCAAGATGACGATGGTGGAGGTAAAATGAACTAACGCTAGCGTGTTTTGCTAATAATATGCTTGTACGTTTGTGTCTGTTTAGATATCTAAGTACCAAACTAATTAAGGATCTGGCGAGTAATCTTAGCCTCGAAAGGTGGGTCAGTTTGATTAACACGATTCCATAATTCTACCACCATTGACTTTGTATTTAAATTCCAGCTGCTCGAAGTGTTCCCACTTTCGTTCTAGAAATTAAAGACGTACGAACTACCGAATTAGAAACTGTAATTTTCGAATGTATGTTTTCTGGAACACCGACACCAGGTAAGCCTTAAAGTTCAAGCGATCGGTATCGCTAACAGTTTAACTTTCAGATATCGCATGGTATCATAATAATAAATTAATACGTAATACTGACAAAATTAAGATTCGCATTCAGGACAATAAGACGAGTTGCACAGTTAAAGATGTATCCGTCGAGAATGTCGGAACGTACGTTTGTAAAGCAGTGAGCGATGCTGGCGTTGCTACAACCAAAGCGCAACTCTACGTTCAGGACATTCCCGAACACAAAAAATTGGAAATCAAAAAGGCGATCGAAGAAGAAGAAAGGATTAAAAAGGAACGTGTCAAAATTGAGAAGAAGGAAATACGAAAGACGAAAGCGAAGGAGTTAAGAGAGGAGGTTATTAAACCAATTGGTATTGAAGAGGTACGTACAATTGAAGAGACCGAGGAAATTGAGGAAGTTATCAGCGAAAAGGTCAAAGCCAAACCAATAGTACCAACCCAAGAATATATATCGACCGAAGCCACGGCATCGTGTAAGAAAATTGATGAGGAAGAGGAACCTCTGGAAATATTAGAAAGGCAGGCAGAGAAAAAGTTGTTACCACAAGAGCCGATATCGGTCACAGATGTTTCGGTGGAAGATTTCCTACAGGAAATAAGAGAAAGTCCGGCCGAATCGGCTAGAGCTACGACAACCCGATCGTCGATCTTTGGAGAGGCAACAATAACCGAGGTGAAATTGGAGAAGATTATTGAAAAGGTGGAAAAGATTATCGTACAAGAAGAACTGAAGATGGCCAAAGAGGTTACCGATATTCTCAACCTTATTAAAGCTAAAGAGTTTGGACCTGGTGAAAGTCCCCTTCGCGAACTTGCCGAAATTAACTACCTTATGAAAACGGGAATAACGGTGAACGAGATAACGGTGCTTTATAATGAAAACAAGTTTCCCTCGTTGAAGACTCCCGACGCTCAATCTGCCTTGGTTAATGTTGTTGAGCGTAAAGGATATAGTCCTTTAATATCCCAGGTGTTGACCGAAGAAACAACTAGCGATGAAGGAAAGTTGGCAGCCACAGTTGGCTTCAAAGCCTTTATGAAGATGATCGAATTTAAATACGCAACAGTTGAAGAGGTTATTACCCAGTTTTCACCGGAAGACTTTATTCAACGCGCCTGGGAAAAAACCGAGGTTATAGAAGTAAGTGGGAAGCGTTTTTAGTTTAATTACTTATACCATGAATGTATTTCAGGACATTACAAAAACGGGTGCTGTTGAAACTGTAACTATCACACAGAAAGCTGAAGTTCATATTGGTGAGTGTCTAATTGTTGTGGAGTGCGAAGCATTTAACGTTTGTGCCATAAAAGACTGTCCGAAGCAACTTTACTTGTTAATGTTATGTTTTGTAAAGTGATCTAACTAATAAGTTCCTAGACCTAAACCAAAGCTTATATTTTTTCCTCAACCCGCACGAATCGTATTAGAAAGAAAAAATATTGTGTTTGCTTAGCAGTGTTAAACCCATGTATAATAATACACTAAGGGGCGGTTTCACAAAACAAATTAATCCAGTTAATGAATATGATTGGTGGACGGAAGTGTAGCAGGGGGGGTTCTGGATCCAAAAGTCACTATTATAGATTTATTGAAGGTCACTAGATTTTGAAGGCCACGCCCCTGGTTTGCAACTTGGTTAAATTTCTTTCTCTCTCCTCTTCATCATATCAGCTTTCAAGCGACTAACCGCACAAACAGGTAAGTAACAGAGATAGAACAGGTATGAACAGGTAATCAACAGGTAGTGAACGGCTATACTCCCTGTTTGCAAAAGCTGTTTGAAATAAACCCTGTTTGCAGAAAATCCGTTTGAAATTAGCCCCGTTTTCACAAAAGCCGGGCGTGGCCTTGAAAATCTAGTGACTTTTCTAGTGACTTTTGAATCCAGAACAAATTTTCATCAACCAATTGCGATATGGATACGTTCACCACATGAGTCAAAACTGGCTTAACACTGGATCAATGATTGTGAAACCCACTCTAGATGAGTAGTTTTACTGCTAACTGAGTAATATATGTTCTACAGATACAACTAAGGTAGAAACTAAAGTAAACGAAGAAACGAAAAAAGGTAAGGATTCGTGTGACTGTCTTTGTTTTCTGCATTAACTACAAATAAGATTATGCTTAGATGAATAGACACAATTTTTTGTGGGACGAATATTTTTGAAATTTATTCGAAATCTGGGCAAAAAAGATACGTTTGCTCTAGATTTATTATCAAATTAATATAGACTTTTTTGCTGAAAATTTATCACGTGGATTATTTACTTGCAACACGCATTATATTTATCATAGTGACCAAGTATTGCTGTCATGAGCTGTAACCACTATAAGAATAACTAATAATGTCTGGGACAGACTATGCATTACTTAAACCACTCTAGTATGGTCAGGTCAACTACTAGAGGTGTAAAACGGTTCCGGATCCAAAACAAGATCCGGTATGGATCCGGATCGTCTCCGGATCTCCAGCTACGATATATCCGGATCCGGATTTCTCCGGATCTCATACACAATTCGGATCCTTAAAACCGGATCCGCGTATCCGGATCCGAAATTCGATCACACGTGAATTCTGTTGTTGATGTATGGAATGAACTTCGTGATTCTTTTTGATACCTATAAAATTTATCCATCGGAATCTTAAAATGGAGGTGTCTGGATCAGTAAATGAAATTTACTGTATCTAATCTCTTCCACGAATTTATTCACAGACTTTAGATCCGGATCCTATGTAAGTTAATAGTAATGCAGGTCCGGATTTAACTCAAAAATCCGTAGATCCGTGGATCCGAATTTAACCCCCAATTCCGTAGATTTGGATTTAACCTTCGGATTTTCGATCCGGATCCACAAAAATCCGGTATTCGGATCCATTGGATCTGGATATTTTTGGTTCCTATACCCTGATCCATACAATTTGCCGATCTTACAGCCCTACCAACTACCCTTTCTAATACTAAAGCGAGTGCATTGTTCCTGGTAAAAGGACGGGATCACAGATACCTCCCCTTTGATGAAAAGATTGCTCGCAAACCGTAAAATTTATAAAACAGAACTTTGAACAAATGTTTGGAGTAAATGTAAATGTAAATCATTCACAGCGTACGCCTTAGGAGTTGATGGTTGTGCACTATCCAATGTTTGAACAGACAACATACTTACTAAAGAAAATAAAACAAAATAAATAATGAAAACAAGTTAAGCACTTCAGTGGTCTAAAAGTAAGCGTTTTTCCCTTCCGGCTATATGACGAGGGTTCAAACCTGGGCATGGTAGGGTAGAAAAACTGTAATCAATATAATTAGAGTATTTTGAGAATATTGTATGTCAGAGAAGAAATTGAAGCAATTCGAAAATATGTGATATACGATTATTCCATCCAGTTGTTGTTGCCCAACCGTCAAAGGAACAAAAGCAAGAGTAGGAAGACTCCTCGCACCCCCTCCCAAAACCATACCACAAGCGTATCCACGGCGTCCACCATTTACGCACAATTGTATTTGTTAGTTAAAATAACTCACAGAACAGTACCGAGGCAGATGAGCAACCACGTTATGAGATGAAAAAGTCAAGTTCAACAGATATACTGACAGGGCTATCCAGAGGAAACCTGCGGCTACTGGTAGTTATACTTTCTGGACACTGTAAACTTAACAAGCACATGCACCGCATGGGCCTGGTAGATTCACCATCCTGTAGAGGATGCTACACAGACGACGAGACGGCGCAACACATACTGTGTGAATGTCCCGAACTTGTCAAATTAAGACGATCCATGTTGGGACAATCCTGGCCGTACATGGCTAAGATTAGAGCCGCTTCCCCGTCCAGCATCCTCAGGTTTATCTCACGTGTGGGATGGGTTGAGTGACGTTGCGAGGTCGAACGACGCTAATCAGAGAGGTAGCACAAAGGACCCGAATAGATGGCCTAGGTGCGCGTGGGTTTTCCCACCCTCCCATCGAAATCCAGAATCCAGATATACTGACATCACTATTCGGCAAGAACACTTCTTCTCCAATTAACACAATCGAGATTGAATGAAAATGAGAGTAATGAATGCCGACTTTCTTGCAGTGACGAATCCCGGTTATCGGATCGGATCTAACAGTATCAGGCTCGACACGCATCCTCCATTGTGTCTACTCCACAAAAGAAATGGGTAAACTATGACTCAAAGACACTTTCTCCTCCATACAATCTCAGCAGGATTCCGAAAAAGCAAAGTTGGATTCGTCAAGCAATATCAGCAACTTGCAAATGTTATCCCCCTACTTGATTCACGAGGAGGACAACGGGAAAGACCTGTAGTCCTTTCAATAACTTTTAATGCCTCTCTCTCTTTCAAATTGATCTTCTGGTCAGACTAAAACTATTATTACAATTATTTTTCAAAAATGTGTAATAACAAAATGGCGGCGATTATTAATCCAATTTTTATGAGCGAATTGTGTTTCAAACTATTTTTATAATTTTGCCCCTTTTTGGATTATTCGTTGACGTTATGTATATAATTAAAACCCAACTAATAGAAATTGTAATTGTATTTAAAACGCCGAGAGCTTCATGTATGATTATATTATGTGCTGTAGATATGCATAATCGACCACGTCTAGCTAGCTAGACAGATAAGTAAAAGTGAGGAGAATATTCTCTTTGAACCTTTGAAAAGTAAAGGTCTGCGAACTTTTTTTAGTACACGCTGTAAATTGAGTTTCAACATTCATGCGCCCTTTTGGTACTGATTGCCTTTTGGCAAATGTATCAATTTACTTACCTACCTAATCAGTAATGTGATGAAGAGAAATAGAGGAGTGGAACCAAAACAAAATTAGCTTATTTTTCTTATCTTGGTACCACAGCAATTGAATGTCAACAGTGAGTATGAGCTCATGACAGTAACTCTAGTAGATCTTACACTTATCTGAAAAAGTAAATAATCACTTTAACACTCTTATAAATCGAATTTTAAAAAAACGATTTAAGCACGATTCACACATAGCAAAAATGATAACTATCGTAGACATTGGACGAGGGGATCTTGAAAAACAAATGATGCCTCAATTCGTTGTCATTTCATGAATTGTTTTTCGAACATCAATTTTTATTGCAACAAGTGCCTGAGCTGTAAGAATTTCAAGGTCATAACTTACAGTGTAACCTTCAAACGTCCTTGAAATTCGTTCTATAAAATCAGATTTTGATTTTTTCGAAACTTTAATTTATATTTCAACAATCGTTGCAATAAAAATTACTTACATTATACTATCATTAGTAAACAAATCAAGATGAGGTCCTCATTTTGTACCAAAAGATATAAATGGCGTCTTTGGGAAAAATAATGACCTTGTGTTGTACACGACTTATAATTTTTCAATTATGTTATATTAAGTGACTGTAAATGTGGTAAGTTTTTTTTTTTTATTTTTGCGCAAAATCCGTCCCCGTTAGTATTTGTTTAGATTTTTTCTTCGCTTACGTACGATATGAATTTTCCGGTCTACGTTACGCTATATGTCCAATGTCGCTACGCATTGTGTCGCCAGCTCACAGTGCTTTTAAGCTGACTAAACTACTAGTTTTTAATGAAAAAAATAGCGTAGCATGGCTTTCTAGTGATTATTGTGAAAGTTTGCTTCAGCTTTTGCAGCTTTATGCTACTTTAGGTGAGTGATTTTATTTCTATCTCTTATCTCTTCATATAATATGTAATATTGCTCTATTACACTTCTTCTACACTTCTTGTAATTGCTTCCGTTAACATAAATAATACACTGAAGCTTTAAAGCTCTTCTCATCCGATCTGTAAAATATAAAGTAGACACTAACTCTAAACGATAATACAAACACAAAACATTCTTACACCTTCACAGAAACCGTTGTGATCGAAGAAGAAATCGTTCGGGAGGAAGTAGGCGTAAAACGACAAGAAACCACACAACCCACGCAACCCGATCAAGTACAGATCACAGAGTTACCCGTTGATGAAGAAAGTCAATTGACCCACGAATCGTTTGCTATTGTTACACATCCCACCGATGTCCGTGATACGGGCACCGAAGACGTTGAAGAAGAAGAAGAAGAAATAATCGTCTTAGAAAAAACAAAAGGTGGAAAAATACAGAAAAAAACACGTAGACGAAAAGATATAGTACAAGAAGAAATAATAATCGATGAAAAAACAGTAAAAAGAAGCTTGAAATCTAAGATTCCCGAAATGAGTGAAGAAATAGTAGAAGACGAAATTACGGGAACGATAAAACCATTTGATGTTGTGAAGGAAAAACAAATGCCACTAGAATCTTCCTCCTCCTTAGCACAAGCGACATCGCTATCTCAAGCTGTTGAAATGTCTGTAGGAAAACCAACAGAACAAAACGTCGATATTAGCTTATTAACCCATTCCGCCCTGTCAAAAGAAGAAGTTATTACTCAAGATAGGGAACTAGAAGGTGAATACTTAGACAACGTCAGTTTTAAGGCTACAAAGACAATTGACGCAAAAGAAACGTTTGAAGTTACAGAACAAGATGTCCAAATTCTTCCCCAAGTATTTGCAGATAAGCCTATTCCACAAACTGCCGAAGCAATACCGAAATTTGTACAAAGTGAAAGTATTGCTGTGAGTGAAGTTCAGGAGAAATATGATATTGGCGATCTGAAAAAAGAAAAAGAGCCGGACACAAAAGCCGGTGTATCGGTCTTATTGCACGAAGCGGCAGGTGTCACTGAAACTGAATTGTCGCAACGCGAAGAAGATTTCGAAACGGTACCATCAAGCACCGTCCAAGCAACGAAGTCATTTACAACTAAAGAAAGTCTTTCCATAACAGAAATACAAGAAGGTGATACCGAAACAAAATTCGATGGAACTTTGAGAAGCCTAGCAATGCAACCGAAGGTCGACGTGCAATCTGTTGAATCTTTGATTGTAAGTGAGATTACGGCGGAAGTTAAACCGGGAAAACATTTACCACAATCGTTTGTAGCCACAGAAGTTGCGAGTACAAACGTAATTGCCCAAAAACCGCTGACCTCACTAGAGATGTTCACTAGCGAATTAGAAGGAGAATACGTGCCTGGAAAACTACCTCCGAGCCAAATCGCTGGAGTTGGTGTTACGACTGATGAAAGCGTACAAATAGAATATCCCCACATTCAAGAAAAGGAGAGCGAATTCCTTGAATCAAATCAACCCGATAAGAGCACTGCAGAGGAAGAGATTATTTTAATGGAAGGAATAACGGTAACGGGTACGGACAGTCAAATTCCACAAATTGAAATGATCGAGGAACAAGTACCACAACAAACAGCGGAAGTGGAATTTCTGACGAAGGAGACTGTCTTAACAACTACAAACGTACCCGTCGAAAGCGGTAAGGATTATTCACCTGGAGATAAACCTGAATCAAAAGTCGCATCCACAACACTTTTCTGTTTGGAAACAACGCACAAATCGGAAATTTCTGTACATGAATCGGAAGGCCTTCTTTCATCCGAAATAAAGCCCACTCCAGTTGTGGCAACATCATCAGTGAAACCTTCGGAATCGCTTGCTGTGTCAGAGGTTCACACGGCCGATTCGTCATCAGAATTTAAAGATTCTCCCAAATTCGTTACTGAAGAAGCCGATTCAGTTATCGAAACTCAGGAAGCTAAACAAGTAACCGTAACACACGTTGATGAAAAAGAGGGGATGTATTCCGAAGAAGCACCCTCGCTCTCTACTGTGAGCGCGTCATACACAGGATCCAAGCACGAAATCGAAGTCGTTCAACAGGAAACTATGGAATTTGAGGGACAACTTAAACCAGATCAGCTCCCAGATGCACAAACTGGCAAGGAAATTTCAACCCATACACTACCAACTAGTATTGTCGAAGAAATTCACGCTGAAAGTCGAACGAGGGAATTAACAGACGAAACGCCACAAGCCGGGTATGCAAGTACCACTCATTCAACGTACACGGAAACGGTCATTTCACAAGCAGTATTAGATGAGTCACTAAAGCATTATGAACGGGAAGAGCTAAATACCAAACAAGCAGAAATTGGGCTAACAACAGGAGAAGGTATAAGTGTCACCGAAGTTTTCGTTAAAGACAAAGAGAAGGACTACGTTTCTGAGGAAGGACCCACATCTTATACAGCGACTCCTAATATTGATGTACAAAACATTGCCAGTAAAATGGAAATAGAAGCAAGTTTTATACCTGGAAGTATTGTTGAAGATAAACACCCCAGTGACTACGCCACTACGTCACGAGATTTACTTGAAGGCTTGCAAATTTTACAATCACAGCTGGCAGAAAAAGAAAAGGATTACATTAAGGACTTACCAGAAACAAAACAAGCATTTATTGACCTCACAGGCACCAATTTAGAAATTAAAGTCACACAAATTCTTCCTCATGAAAAAGAAGACGAATACACTCCCGGTCAAAAACCGGTAGGGTCATTAGCTGAAACATCCCTTGAAACGACTGAGGGTGTTGTCTGTTCAGAAATAGAAACAGTCGTTCACGCAGACGAGCTTGCTGAAGAAACGCCATTAACTGGCAAAGCGAAACCATACACGAAACCATTCACCGAACTAATCATTACGGAATCTACAGTAACCGACGTTGAAGAGAACTTGCTTACTCATAAAGCTCCAGATAGTAAAACAGCGCAAGTCGCAGTTGCTCCCGCCCAACCAATATCCGTAACAACGGAAACTGTAACGGACGATAAAGAAACCGACCTCAGCTCTTCGCAACCTCAAGAAGTAAAGGCAAATCTCAGCTTATCGGAAAAGGAAGTGGCTCTTAGTCAGGAAGTGCTCGCGGCTTCTTTGCCCGAAGATTTCAAACCAGAGTTAGTAACACAAGAAATGGCGAAAACCCAACAAGACATGCACCATCACATAATTCAATCACAAACAGTACCTGGTGAGTTAGAAGATGAACATTCCGTCGACGTACGACCGGACCTAAAGCATATTAACATAGAATTTGAAGAAGGCTCAAGCGTGATTGTTTCAGAAGTGAAACCTCACGATAAAGAAAAGGTACTTGAACATATTTCTCCTGAAACTGTGTTCGGGACACCTCAACTAACACCATGCGGAACAGCAGCGCTGCAATCGGTAGTAGAAACCGATGATTCGACCAAAGATATTGCGAAATCCGAAGCGACAAGCGCAACAGCTACATCGGAGCAAGAAGCGCTGAGAGAATTAATAGCGACGGTTCCCACTGTTAACGAAAAGGAGGGCTTGTTTGAGGAAGGAAAGCCTACGGGTCACACTGCCTCTAAAAATGTGGAACTGGGAGAAGGACTCGCAATTACGGATGTTACACTGTGCGATTCGGAGCATGTACTGGCTAGTGAAGTTGTTCACGATCACCAAACAGCCGAAAGTTACATTGAAAGTCGCGATGTGGCGGAACAATTCGAAACGTTCACCAGTGATGCTTATAATAAATTCGATCGGCAATCACCTACTAAGGCGATGGCAACCTTTGACCATTTAGAGCAACAGGGATTAACGCAAACACAATTTGAGCTCGGTGAATCTGAGACTTGTTTCGAGAAACATCCCACTCCTGAATCAAAATATGGAAACATACAGTTTGAAGAAATTCGGATTCCGGCCGTTGGGGAAACAATCACCACAGAAAAGGAGGACGTTTTAAAACAACCCACGGATATTGGCGAACAAAGGGCAACTTTCGACGTTATCGAACAAACTGTGGCGCAATCTAAAGTAGTGACAGCGCAAGATACAACTGAAGAAGTACTCGTCAAAGAACACCCTGAAGGGCAGGCTAAGGTTGAACATACTACCTTTAAAGGGTTGATTCAGACACAATCCTCCATACGTGAAGCAGGCGAAACCTTCGAAGAGTTGCCTCAAAGAAGTGATAAGGCTGATGTTGAATTTATAGAGAGCAAAAGTATTACCGTTACTCAAATCACGGAAGGCGATTCCGAATCAATCGCCCCTACACCAGTAGCGCCTGCTACACAAATTGCAATGCCCGAATTTGACACTTACGAAACAGCACAAACATCTGAAGTGATTACCAGCGATGCTGTAAGAAGTGTGGAGATGGATCTCCCTACAGAAGTTCTAGCCGCTAGTGATCATGTGCCGTTCTTCAGTGTACAGCAAACTGAAACCATTACATCTGAAGCCGAAGGGATAGACGTCGATCAAAAGCATCCAGAGTCAAAAATTGCTTCGTTAACTTTGGATGAGGACCAAAGCATAATGGTAACATCCATAGAGTCTCATCAACAAGAAAGTCCTTTAGCCGATTCAGATGTACCCGCATCAACAGTTGCTACTTTTGAGGTGATAAGCACAAAGCCATTGCCCACCGTGATGGAAATTGCACTGCAATCCGTTACTGGCGATTTGGAAAAAGATTTTAAAGAAACTGCTACTGCTATATCAGAAACAATTTTAATGGAAACTGTAACTCGAACCGAAGCAATTGCTGCTGATAGTGAAACTGTTCTGGAAGAGATGGAGAAACCATCTGGAGTGATAGCAAATCTTGGCTACGAATCAAGGAAAGGAGCGGTAACTTCCGAAATCACTTTGGCAGAAACCGAAGAGGGTTATAAACCGGAAGTACTTCCCTTCACTAAAACTGCAAACGTAGAAATTGACGTTGCGTTGTCAGCACCCGAACAACATTTGTCTGAAACGACCGACGATACAGGCACGTTAGAGCAGTTAAAACCGACAGAACTCCAGGCGTTAGAAACTAGAGAGACCGTTCAAGGACTGGTTATCTCTGAAAGACACGTTCAAGAGAAAGAACGGGAATTTGATAAGGAATTCAAACCCGACACATCTCAAGCCAACATTAACTTGGAATTAGGAAAGGTTGTGCAAAATATAACCGAAATAATAACGCAAGAGAAGGAAGATCTATTCAGCGAAGCACCAAAACCACAAGACAAAAAGGCGATACCAAGCATAGATAACTACGAAGTTGCCGAAAAAACGGTAGTCCAACCAGAATACAGCGCAGCATCTTTAGACAAAGAAGAAATTAGCAAATCGACCGCTACCGTGACGCACACAATTGTGGATAGTATCATCCAATCAGAGACGGATATAAGAGAATGCGAAAAACCATTTGATTCGACTACGAAGTTGCCCAAAAAACTGGCAGAGTGTATCATTGACGAGGAAAAGGCGGTCACAGTTTCTGAAATAGTAATATCGGAAAAGGAAACATTACTAAAACAATTGGAAGAACCGTTGACCGGTACGGCTGATTTTGAAATAACCGGTCATAAGGTAGCCTCAAATATTGAGGTTATTCCGGAAAATGTGGCGAGTGAGTATAAAGTAAAAGCCACCGATGAAGCTACTGCCGATCTGCAGCAGATACCAAACGAGGCAGTTATTCAAATGCACACAAACGTGCAAGATAGTGAACTGCCTTTTGAGGGAAAACCAAAAACAGCTGAATTAACTGCCGATGTCAGTTTGGAACAAGAAAAGAGTGTCACAATTTCGGAAGTGCAGACAAGCGAGAAGGAGGAGAATTTGAAAGATATAGTTACCCCTGAAGGCACAAAGGCAGAATTCAATGTAACCGACAAACGTGTTGCGGAAAGTTTCCAAGTTCTTACTGAATCAAGTGTCGGCAATTTAGAAGATGCCAAATTGCAGGAGTCAACTGCGAATGTTCAGTATTCGCCTATAGATACTGCGGTTCAGTCTCATCATTTAATACAGGAGGCGGAGTCACCATTTAAAGAAGATTTAAAACCAGATGTAAAAACTGCAAATGTTGCTATGGACCAAGTGTCTGGGATTGTAATAGGTGAGGTGTTATCAACTGAAAAGGAAGATGTGTTTGATTCTACCTTAGTACTAAACACGACCACGGCTCAAATAGATATTGCAACCCAACTTGTGGCAGAAAAGATTGAAGTACTCACTGAATCAACAACAGCTGAGTATTCTTCAAAAGATAAGGTTCCAACAATGACCGCTAACGTGGAGCAGGAACTGGGAGAGAGTGTAATACAATCAGAGGTTACCGTGAATGAAAGTGAGGCACCTTACGCTTCCTCCAGTGCTGATGCAAAGACCGCGTCCTACTCTGTTGACAAAAGTAGGAGTGTGATAGTCTCGCAGACGACCATAAGTGAAAAGGAGTCGCCGTTCGATATACTCCAAAAACCTGATGAGGGATTAGCTCAACTAAATATTATTAGTCAACAAACGGCCGAAAAATCTCAAGCTTTTGTCGAAACCACGACTGCCGAACTAAAACCAGAAGATGTTGACAAACACACTGTGGAGACCACACAGCTTACAATAGAAGGCCTCATTCAGACGCAACCATTAGTTCGAGAGAGCGAGAATGTTTGGACACCCGATGCTCGAACCATTATGAAAACGGCAGATGTAACCCTAGGGGAAGAGGCAAGTGTAATAATTTCCGAAATTGTGACCTCTGAAAAAGAGAGTACGGCAACACTGGATCAAATACCAGAGCTAAGCACAGCCAGCGTGGACATTTTAGACAAGAGAGTAGCAACGAAAACAGAGGTGCACACTGAAAGTTCAATTACAGAGCTATCAGAAGAAATGACACCATCTGTTACAGCTTCCATAGGTCATAAACCAAAAGAGGAATTAGTACAGACCATTGTATATCCGCAAGATTCGGAAAAACCATTTTCAGAAGATTTTAAACCGACGACTAAACAGGCAGATTTCGTCGTGGACCAGAGTGAAGGTCTTACAATATCTGAAATTATATCGACCGATAAAGAAACTATTTTAGAAGAAGCTCAAAAGAGTGACACAACCACTGCTCAGTTTGAGATAACGGGCCAAAATGTCGCCCAAAAATTGGAGATATTTACCGAGTATAACGTATCTGACTTCAGCGAGTCCGATGTGACAACAGCAACCGCAGAAGTAAAACAATTACAAAGGGAAGGTATAATACAATCCCAAGTTCAAGCTCACGATACTGAGGCACCGTATAGTCAAGATTTAAAAATTGTAACGAAAGAAGCTGACATATCCATTGAACATTCGGAGGTAATTACCAAAAGTGAGGTGCTCGTTGGGGAAAAAGAAAACACTTTTGAAACGCCTCTACAACCCGAATCGAGCATTGCATCTCTTGACGTAATTGGAAAAACCGTGGCAGCAAAGTCAGAGGTTCAAAGTGAGTTTTTGTTCTCAGACCTACAACAAGATGAGGTTAATAAGTTCTCAGCGGATGTCACACATGTTGAAAGTCAAGGGGTTATACAAACTGACATAAGTGTCCATTACAAAGAGGGTGACTTTGCCGAAAGTGAAATACCAACAAAGCAAGCTGATCTTCTTGTAAAACCAGAGGAGGGTCTGCTTGTTTCGGAAGTAATAACTAACGAACTTGAAAGGAAACTAGATGCGAGTGAAAAACCGGCCGGTGTAGTTGCAGGTATCGACATTGTAGAGCAAAAGGTCGCCGAACATTTGGAAGTTCAGGCGGTGGCATCATTAGGTGACTTTAGAGGTGAGGATGTCGGCACATTTACAGCAGATGTAAAGCAAGACTCTAGTGAAGGGGTGATACAATCGCATGTGACAGTGCAAGAAAGTGAAATGCCGCTACACGATAAACTTCCAATGGACTCAAAAAAGGCCGGTATTGCCGTCGATGGGAAGGAAAGCGTTGTTGTATCCCAAATCGTATCAAATGAAGCAGAAGAATTATTCGAACAACCGATACAACCTGACAGCAACCAAGCGACGTTAGAGATCCAAGAGCGACGCGTGGCAGAGACAACTGAAGTACTTTCAGCCTCCACAATTACCAACCTGAAGGAGGAGTTACCTAGTGAAGCTACAGCTGATGTAACACAAACGCCGATTCAAGGGCTCGTTCAGACTGAAGTTCGTATTCAAGAAAGCGAAGAAACATTTACGGGAGAATTCCACAAAATACCATCAAAAGCTGATGTTGGTCTAGAGCATGAGCAAAGTGTGACGATTTCTGAGATATTATTAAGTGAAAAAGAAGATGTGCTAGAAGGTGCACAAAAACCAGATGAGAGCCTAGCAAACATTGAAGTGGCAGGACAGACAGTTGCAGAAACGACTGAGGTAAAAATAGAGGAAGAATTACAACAGTTATCAGTACAAAAAGAAGAAATGAAGAGTGTTGCGGAAATCAGTCGAATGCCTAGCGAAGCTATAGAGCAAACCGAAATACAAGTACAAGGGGGAGAGATGCCTTTTGATGATAAATTTATCCCAACTACTAAACAGGCCGATATGGTTTTAGATGAAGATAAAAGTATTACTGTTTCCGAGATTACCCCAAGTGAAAAAGAAGATTTCTTTGTACCGGCTGAAATGCAGAAGACGGCAACTGCTGAAACGGATATCACAGGGCACGCTGTAGTAGAGCGTTCTGAAGTTCAAGCGGAAGCGACAGTATCAGAATTATCAAGGTTTGAGCTAGATAAACTACAAGTCGAAGCTAACGTGCAGCAAGTACCAATGGAAGGTGTAATACAATCTGAACTGCGCATACAGGACAGCGAAATTCCGTTCACCACGCCTATAGTAGAATCTAAGTCAGCTGACCTAACCGTTAATCTTGAAGAAAGCGTGAAGGTGACTGAGATAATTCACGAGGAAAAAGAAAGCACCTTTAAACCTGGAGAAAAACCCGGCACTGAACACGCAAAGCTCGAGGTTAGTACTCACAGCATACCGCAAAAAACAATTGTCGAAACATCGTCGTCCACCGACGAATTTAAACCTGAGGTTGTGACTACACAAAAAGTGGACGTTACTCAAACTTCGCTTGAAGGAATATTACAGTCAGAAATAAATGTTCAAGAGAAAGAACAGATACTGGTACCTAAAGAGGCCGAAGGAATGGTACAAGCGAACATTGCTATCGACTTGCAACAACAAACGGTAACTCACGAAATTTTAAGCAATGAAAAGGAAGAAAAATTAGAAAGCCAACCTCTAACAACAACCACCGCCACTTTTAACGTTGAAGATCACAAAATAGCCGAAACTTACCAACACGAATCAAACGAGAACGTGGCCGAATTGAGAAAAAGAGAAGAACCCACAAAAGGAAGTGCTGAACTCGTGCATGACACGCTCGATAGTATCGTGCAAACCCAAACTAGCGTGTCGGAATCGGAAAGTACATTTGAAGAAAAATTCAAACCGGACAGCAAACTGGCCAAAACCATATTTGAAGAGAAGGCTAGTATCGACACCTACCAAACCATTATCGGTTACAAGGAAGCGGACTATACCCCGACCGTAGGTGAAGCAGAGAAGGCTGAGACAAAAATAGATACAAGGGAAGCGTTAGAACATGTGCAAGTACAAACGGGAGAAAATTTTAAAGACTTCGTTCCCGAGGAACAAACCCTCAGCACAGCAAGTATCACACATGATACTTTAAAAACGGTGACACTACAAGAGGAAATAATCCACGAACGTGAAGGAAGTTTCACTAAAACTCCAAGTATCCAACACGAAGCCAGTGTGGACTTGGAAGAGATAATTTCACTAAACATAAGTGAAGTTGTCACAAGTGAAAAGGAAATGCATACATTCGAAGAACAAAAACCTGACGAAAAGCAAGCGGAATCAGAGATCGTACCATTACAAAGCATACAAAAGCAAGAAGTTCAAGTTCAGCACTCCACCGACACTTTATCGAGAAAATCTCCACAAAAAGAGAGTGCTCTTCCAGTCCAAACAAGTTTGGATACTATAACTATTGAAGAAACGCAAATACAAGAGAAAGAAGACACGTTTGAAGAAGCTCCAGCCGGGACCAAAACGGCAGATGTGGCATATATGCCGCAAGAACACATCTCTGTATCAAAAATGATAACGCATGACAAAGAAGGTGAACGAGAACAGGATAAAGTACCTGATGTGGCATCTGCAAGTGCTTTGATTCCTACTCAGGACAGTATTGAAACTTCAGAGGTTACAGCAGGGTACAATGTGGAGGAATTAAAACAACGAGATGAACCAAGCGAACTAGCAAAGAAAAATGTCGATGTACTAGAAACTATAAATATAAGTCAGTTAATATGTGGAGAAAAAGAGGAAGTTCTAGTGGTAAAAGCTGATAGTACAGTATCGGCAAGCGTTGACCTTGAAACACCAGAAGAAAGCATTATTGTATGTGAAGTTAATTTAGGCAGGAAAGAAGACACATTTACACCATTGGCACCGGTTTCAAACGTAGCTCATTTAACAATCCTAGACAATGTGTCAACAGAACGCACAGAGATTGCAACCTTAGATACTCTGAAAGAAATTGAAGATAAAACAAAACCCACAGTAGCTCATGCAGTAAAGAAGCAAGACACGAGGGAAAGTATAATAGAGACCACAATATCTCCAACAGAGAAGGAGGAGTATTACGATGTTAAACAGGAAACATCGCAAACTGCGAGCACCACTGTAACTTGCCAAGAAGGAATAAATGTAACAGAAATTACACCAATTGAAATGGAAAGTGACAAATTGATATCTGGATTGGCGTCTACAGAAATTGCACAAAAACAGACGCCTAAGACATACGCAGCAGTGCAAGAGGAAGTTATGCAAATGCAAGCAGAAGGTACATACATACCAGAAAAGTTACCCCAATCATCTGCAAAAAAGGCAATAGCATCAGAGAATTACGGGCTAATAGTCACAGAACACACATCAACGGGTGAATTCGAATCTGTACTTAGTGAACAAACACCTAACACCAAACAGATAAGAATGAACTTAGAGGACCACGACAGCAGTCTACAAGTAACGGAAGTAATACCACATGTATGTGAAGGTAAGTACACCACCCTACCCGAGCATAGAATCAGTATCACACATAAACACTCGGGACAATGAAACATATAAACCACAAATGAACACAACCACACACGATATGCAAATTAAATGACACATAATATTAATAATAAAACTTACAGGCCACCTGATCGACACTCAACCACACACAACACGGGCAAGAATCACACAATCAACAACTCAAACCAACGTAACTGAACAAACTATACCAGACCTTAGGGAAAGTACAGATACAGTTCCTAAACTAGACACAGAGGAAACATATGAAATTATAACTAAATTTAAAAGTTCGCCAGACACAAAAGAAAATATAAAAATAGTAACAAAACGTACGATCATTAAGCAAAAAGATAATACACAAGAATCCGGTACGGTAGTAGTTGAAGAAGTTATAGATGAAGCAACTCCGGAAGAAACAAAACAAACTGAGACAATCGTAATAGAAGAAATGCCGGACGATACAAGTGGTCCCATACAACAAACTCTGACGATAACAGAAAAAGAAGCACCAGAAGAAAAGTCTAAACGACCCGAAATTAAGGAACTTCCTGAAGAGGAAGAAGTTACGCAGGTAATAGGAAAGGATGGAAAGCGTACCAAGAGAATAATAAAGAGACGCAAAGTCATAAAGATACAAGACGGTAAACAACAAACCACTGATATTGTGACAGTAGAAGATGAAGGTAAACCTGCAGAAACCACTGTAATAGTAAAAGAAGAAGAAGCACCAGAAGAAATACAAAAACGACCCGAAATTGAGGAACTTCCCGAAGAGGAAGAAGTTACGCAAGTAACAGACAAGGATGGTAAACGAACAAAAAGAATAATAAAGAGGCGCAAAATATTAAAGAGAGAAGGCGGTAAGCAACAAACCACTGATATTGTGACAGTAGAAGATGAAGGTAAACCTGCAGAAACCACTGTGACAGTAAGGGAAGAAGAAGCACCAGAAGAAATGCCTAAACGACCTGTAATTGAGGAGCTTCCCGAAGAGGAGGAAGTTACGCAAGTAATAGGCAAGGATGGTAAACGAACAAAAAGAATAATAAAGAGACGCAAAATCATAAAGAGAGACGGCGGTAAGCAACAAACAACTGATATTGTGACAGTAGAAGATGAAGATAAACCTGCAGAAACCACTGTGACAGTAAAGGAAGAAGAAGCACCAGAAGAAATGCCTAAACGACCTGTAATTGAGGAGCTTCCCGAAGAGGAAGAAGTTACGCAAGTAATAGGAAAGGATGGAAAGCGTACCAAGAGAATAATAAAGAGACGCAAAGTAATAAAGATACAAGACGGTAAACAACAAACCACTGATATTGTGACAGTAGAAGATGAAGGTAAACCTGCAGAAACCACTGTGACAGTAAAGGAAGAAGAAGCACCAGAAGAAATGCCTAAACGACCTGTAATTGAGGAACTTCCTGAAGAGGAAGAGGTTACGCAAGTAATAGGAAAGGATGGAAAGCGTACCAAGAGAATAATAAAGAGACGCAAAGTAATAAAGATACAAGACGGTAAACAACAAACCACTGATATTGTGACAGTAGAAGATGAAGGTACTGCAGAAACCACTGTGACAGTAAAGGAAGAAGAAGCACCAGAAGAAATGCCTAAACGACCTGTAATTGAGGAACTTCCTGAAGAGGAAGAGGTTACGCAAGTAATAGGAAAGGATGGAAAGCGTACCAAGAGAATAATAAAGAGACGCAAAGTAATAAAGATACAAGACGGTAAACAACAAACCACTGATATTGTGACAGTAGAAGATGAAGGTAAACCTGCAGAAACCACTGTGACAGTAAAGGAAGAAGAAGCACCAGAAGAAATGCCTAAACGACCTGTAATTGAGGAGCTTCCCGAAGAGGAAGAAGTTACGCAAGTAATAGGCAAGGATGGTAAACGAACAAAAAGAATAATAAAGAGACGCAAAATCATAAAGAGAGAAGGCGGTAAGCAACAAACCACTGATATTGTGACAGTAGAAGATGAAGGTAAACCTGCAGAAACCACTGTGACAGTAAAGGAAGAAGAAGCACCAGAAGAAATGCCTAAACGACCTGTAATTGAGGAACTTCCCGAAGAGGAAGAAGTTACGCAAGTAATAGGAAAGGATGGTAAACGAACAAAAAGAATAATAAAGAGACGCAAAATCATAAAGAGAGAAGGCGGTAAACAACAAACCACTGATATTGTGACAGTAGAAGATGAAGATAAACCTGCAGAAACCACTGTGACAGTAAAGGAAGAAGAAGCACAAGAAGAAATGCCTAAAATACCTGTAATTGAGGAACTTCCTGAAGAGGAAGAGGTTACGCAAGTAATAGGAAAGGATGGAAAGCGTACGAAGAGAATAATAAAGAGACGCAAAGTAATAAAGATACAAGACGGTAAACAACAAACCACTGATATTGTGACAGTAGAAGATGAAGGTAAACCTGCAGAAACCACTGTGACAGTAAAGGAAGAAGAAGCACCAGAAGAAATGCCTAAACGACCTGTAATTGAGGAACTTCCCGAAGAGGAAAAAGTTACGCAAGTAATAGGAAAGGATGGTAAACGAACAAAAAGAATAATAAAGAGACGCAAAATCATAAAGAGAGAAGGCGGTAAACAACAAACCACTGATATTGTGACAGTAGAAGATGAAGATAAACCTGCAGAAACCACTGTGACAGTAAAGGAAGAAGAAGCACAAGAAGAAATGCCTAAAATACCTGTAATTGAGGAACTTCCTGAAGAGGAAGAGGTTACGCAAGTAATAGGAAAGGATGGAAAGCGTACGAAGAGAATAATAAAGAGACGCAAAGTAATAAAGATACAAGACGGTAAACAACAAACCACTGATATTGTGAAAGTAGAAGACGAAGGTAAACCTGCAGAAACCACTGTGACAGTAAAGGAAGAAGAAGCACCAGAAGAAATGCCTAAACAACCTGTAATTGAGGAACTTCCTGAAGAGGAAGAGGTTACGCAAGTAATAGGAAAGGATGGAAAGCGTACGAAGAGAATAATAAAGAGACGCAAAATCCTAAAGAGAGAAGGCGGTAAGCAACAAACAACTGATATTGTGACAGTAGAAGATGAAGGTAAACCTGCAGAAACCACTGTGACAGTAAAGGAAGAAGAAGCACCAGAAGAAATGCCTAAACGACCTGTAATTGAGGAACTTCCTGAAGAGGAAGAGGTTACGCAAGTAATAGGAAAGGATGGAAAGCGTACGAAGAGAATAATAAAGAGACGCAAAATCATAAAGATAGAAGGCGGTAAGCAACAAACAACTGATATTGTGACAGTAGAAGATGAAGGTAAACCTGCAGAAACCATTGTGACAGTAAAGGAAGAAGAAGCACCGGAAGAGATACAAAAACGACCTGTAATTGAGGAACTTCCCGAAGAGGAAGAGGTTACGCAAGTAATAGGAAAGGATGGAAAGCGTACGAAGAGAATAATAAAGAGACGCAAAATCATAAAGAAAGAAGGCGGTAAGCAACAAACAACTGATATTGTGACAGTAGAAGATGAAGGTAAACCTGCAGAAACCACTGTGACAGTAAAGGAAGAAGAAGCACCAGAAGAAATGCCTAAACGACCTGTAATTGAGGAACTTCCCGAAGAGGAAGAGGTTACGCAAGTAATAGGAAAGGATGGAAAGCGTACGAAGAGAATAATAAAGAGACGCAAAATCATAAAGAAAGAAGGCGGTAAGCAACAAACAACTGATATTGTGACAGTAGAAGATGAAGGTAAACCTGCAGAAACCACTGTGACAGTAAAGGAAGAAGAAGCACCAGAAGAAATGCCTAAACGACCTGTAATTGAGGAGCTTCCCGAAGAGGAAGAAGTTACGCAAGTAATAGGCAAGGATGGTAAACGAACAAAAAGAATAATAAAGAGACGCAAAGTAATAAAGGTACAGGACGGTAAACAACAAACCACTGATATTGTGACAGTAGAAGATGAAGGTAAACCTGCAGAAACCACTGTGACAGTAAAGGAAGAAGAATCACCGGAAGAGATACAAAAACGACCTGTAATTGAGGAACTTCCTGAAGAGGAAGAGGTTACGCAAGTAATAGGAAAGGATGGAAAGCGTACGAAGAGAATAATAAAGAGACGCAAAATCATAAAGAGAGAAGGCGGTAAGCAACAAACAACTGATATTGTGACAGTAGAAGATGAAGGTAAACCTGCAGAAACCATTGTGACAGTAAAGGAAGAAGAAGCACCGGAAGAGATACAAAAACGACCTGTAATTGAGGAACTTCCCGAAGAGGAAGAGGTTACGCAAGTAATAGGAAAGGATGGAAAGCGTACGAAGAGAATAATAAAGAGACGCAAAATCATAAAGAAAGAAGGCGGTAAGCAACAAACAACTGATATTGTGACAGTAGAAGATGAAGGTAAAACTGCAGAAACCACTGTGACAGTAAAGGAAGAAGAAGCACCAGAAGAAATGCCTAAACGACCTGTAATTGAGGAACTTCCCGAAGAGGAAGAGGTTACGCAAGTAATAGGAAAGGATGGAAAGCGTACGAAGAGAATAATAAAGAGACGCAAAATCATAAAGAGAGAAGGCGGTAAGCAACAAACAACTGATATTGTGACAGTAGAAGATGAAGGTAAACCTGCAGAAACCACTGTGACAGTAAAGGAAGAAGAAGCACCAGAAGAAATGCCTAAACGACCTGTAATTGAGGAACTTCCTGAAGAGGAAGAGGTTACGCAAGTAATAGGAAAGGATGGAAAGCGTACCAAGAGAATAATAAAGAGACGCAAAGTAATAAAGGTACAAGACGGTAAACAACAAACCACTGATATTGTGACAGTAGAAGATGAAGGTAAACCTGCAGAAACCATTGTGACAGTAAAGGAAGAAGAAGCACCGGAAGAGATACAAAAACGACCTGTAATTGAGGAACTTCCCGAAGAGGAAGAGGTTACGCAAGTAATAGGAAAGGATGGAAAGCGTACGAAGAGAATAATAAAGAGACGCAAAATCATAAAGAGAGAAGGCGGTAAGCAACAAACAACTGATATTGTGACAGTAGAAGATGAAGGTAAACCTGCAGAAACCACTGTGACAGTAAAGGAAGAAGAAGCACCAGAAGAAATGCCTAAACGACCTGTAATTGAGGAACTTCCTGAAGAGGAAGAGGTTACGCAAGTAATAGGAAAGGATGGAAAGCGTACCAAGAGAATAATAAAGAGACGCAAAGTAATAAAGGTACAAGACGGTAAACAACAAACCACTGATATTGTGACAGTAGAAGATGAAGGTAAACCTGCAGAAACCACTGTGACAGTAAAGGAAGAAGAATCACCGGAAGAGATACAAAAACGACCTGTAATTGAGGAACTTCCTGAAGAGGAAGAGGTTACGCAAGTAATAGGAAAGGATGGAAAGCGTACGAAGAGAATAATAAAGAGACGCAAAATCATAAAGAGAGAAGGCGGTAAGCAACAAACCACTGATATTGTGACAGTAGAAGATGAAGGTAAACCTGCAGAAACCACTGTGACAGTAAAGGAAGAAGAAGCACCAGAAGAAATGCCTAAACGACCTGTAATTGAGGAACTTCCTGAAGAGGAAGAGGTTACGCAAGTAATAGGAAAGGATGGAAAGCGTACGAAGAGAATAATAAAGAGACGCAAAATCATAAAGAGAGAAGGCGGTAAGCAACAAACAACTGATATTGTGACAGTAGAAGATGAAGGTAAACCTGCAGAAACCATTGTGACAGTAAAGGAAGAAGAAGCACCGGAAGAGATACAAAAACGACCTGTAATTGAGGAACTTCCCGAAGAGGAAGAGGTTACGCAAGTAATAGGAAAGGATGGAAAGCGTACGAAGAGAATAATAAAGAGACGCAAAATCATAAAGAGAGAAGGCGGTAAGCAACAAACCACTGATATTGTGACAGTAGAAGATGAAGGTAAACCTGCAGAAACCACTGTGACAGTAAAGGAAGAAGAAGCACCAGAAGAAATGCCTAAACAACCTGTAATTGAGGAACTTCCTGAAGAGGAAGAGGTTACGCAAGTAATAGGAAAGGATGGAAAGCGTACGAAGAGAATAATAAAGAGACGCAAAATCATAAAGAGAGAAGGCGGTAAGCAACAAACAACTGATATTGTGACAGTAGAAGATGAAGGTAAACCTGCAGAAACCACTGTGACAGTAAAGGAAGAAGAAGCACCAGAAGAAATGCCTAAACGACCTGTAATTGAGGAACTTCCTGAAGAGGAAGAGGTTACGCAAGTAATAGGAAAGGATGGAAAGCGTACCAAGAGAATAATAAAGAGACGCAAAGTAATAAAGGTACAAGACGGTAAACAACAAACCACTGATATTGTGACAGTAGAAGATGAAGGTAAACCTGCTGAAACCACTGTGACAGTAAAGGAAGAAGAATCACCGGAAGAGATACAAAAACGACCTGTAATTGAGGAACTTCCTGAAGAGGAAGAGGTTACGCAAGTAATAGGAAAGGATGGAAAGCGTACGAAGAGAATAATAAAGCGACGCAAAATCATAAAGAGAGAAGGCGGTAAGCAACAAACCACTGATATTGTGACAGTAGAAGATGAAGGTAAACCTGCAGAAACCACTGTGACAGTAAAGGTAGAAGAAGCACCAGAAGAAATGCCTAAACAACCTGTAATTGAGGAACTTCCTGAAGAGGAAGAGGTTACGCAAGTAATAGGAAAGGATGGAAAGCGTACGAAGAGAATAATAAAGAGACGCAAAATCCTAAAGAGAGAAGGCGGTAAGCAACAAACAACTGATATTGTGACAGTAGAAGATGAAGGTAAACCTGCAGAAACCACTGTGACAGTAAAGGAAGAAGAAGCACCAGAAGAAATGCCTAAACAACCTGTAATTGAGGAACTTCCTGAAGAGGAAGAGGTTACGCAAGTAATAGGAAAGGATGGAAAGCGTACGAAGAGAATAATAAAGAGACGCAAAATCATAAAGAGAGAAGGCGGTAAGCAACAAACAACTGATATTGTGACAGTAGAAGATGAAGGTAAACCTGCAGAAACCATTGTGACAGTAAAGGAAGAAGAAGCACCGGAAGAGATACAAAACGACCTGTAATTGAGGAACTTCCCGAAGAGGAAGAGGTTACGCAAGTAATAGGAAAGGATGGAAAGCGTACGAAGAGAATAATAAAGAGACGCAAAATCATAAAGAAAGAAGGCGGTAAGCAACAAACAACTGATATTGTGACAGTAGAAGATGAAGGTAAACCTGCAGAAACCATTGTGACAGTAAAGGAAGAAGAAGCACCAGAAGAAATGCCTAAACGACCTGTTATTGAGGAACTTCCTGAAGAGGAAGAGGTTACGCAAGTAATAGGAAAGGATGGAAAGCGTACGAAGAGAATAATAAAGAGACGCAAAATCATAAAGAGAGAAGGCGGTAAGCAACAAACAACTGATATTGTGACAGTAGAAGATGAAGGTAAACCTGCAGAAACCACTGTGACAGTAAAGGAAGAAGAAGCACCAAAAGAAATGCCTAAACAACCTGTAATTGAGGAACTTCCTGAAGAGGAAGAGGTTACGCAAGTAATAGGAAAGGATGGAAAGCGTACGAAGAGAATAATAAAGAGACGCAAAATCATAAAGAGAGAAGGCGGTAAGCAACAAACCACTGATATTGTGACAGTAGAAGATGAAGGTAAACCTGCAGAAACCACTGTGACAGTAAAGGAAGAAGAAGCACCAGAAGAAATGCCTAAACGACCTGTAATTGAGGAACTTCCTGAAGAGGAAGAAGTTACGCAAGTAATAGGAAAGGATGGAAAGCGTACGAAGAGAATAATAAAGAGACGCAAAATCATAAAGAGAGAAGGCGGTAAGCAACAAACCACTGATATTGTGACTGTAGAAGATGAAGGTAAACCTGCAGAAACCACTGTGACAGTAAAGGAAGAAGAAGCACCAGAAGAAATGCCTAAACGACCTGTAATTGAGGAACTTCCTGAAGAGGAAGAGGTTACGCAAGTAATAGGAAAGGATGGAAAGCGTACCAAGAGAATAATAAAGAGACGCAAAGTAATAAAGGTACAAGACGGTAAACAACAAACCACTGATATTGTGACAGTAGAAGATGAAGGTAAACCTGCAGAAACCATTGTGACAGTAAAGGAAGAAGAAGCACCGGAAGAGATACAAAAACGACCTGTAATTGAGGAACTTCCCGAAGAGGAAGAGGTTACGCAAGTAATAGGAAAGGATGGAAAGCGTACGAAGAGAATAATAAAGAGACGCAAAATCATAAAGAGAGAAGGCGGTAAGCAACAAACCACTGATATTGTGACAGTAGAAGATGAAGGTAAACCTGCAGAAACCACTGTGACAGTAAAGGAAGAAGAAGCACCAGAAGAAATGCCTAAACAACCTGTAATTGAGGAACTTCCTGAAGAGGAAGAGGTTACGCAAGTAATAGGAAAGGATGGAAAGCGTACGAAGAGAATAATAAAGAGACGCAAAATCATAAAGAGAGAAGGCGGTAAGCAACAAACAACTGATATTGTGACAGTAGAAGATGAAGGTAAACCTGCAGAAACCACTGTGACAGTAAAGGAAGAAGAAGCACCAGAAGAAATGCCTAAACGACCTGTAATTGAGGAACTTCCTGAAGAGGAAGAGGTTACGCAAGTAATAGGAAAGGATGGAAAGCGTACCAAGAGAATAATAAAGAGACGCAAAGTAATAAAGGTACAAGACGGTAAACAACAAACCACTGATATTGTGACAGTAGAAGATGAAGGTAAACCTGCAGAAACCACTGTGACAGTAAAGGAAGAAGAATCACCGGAAGAGATACAAAAACGACCTGTAATTGAGGAACTTCCTGAAGAGGAAGAGGTTACGCAAGTAATAGGAAAGGATGGAAAGCGTACGAAGAGAATAATAAAGAGACGCAAAATCATAAAGAGAGAAGGCGGTAAGCAACAAACCACTGATATTGTGACAGTAGAAGATGAAGGTAAACCTGCAGAAACCACTGTGACAGTAAAGGAAGAAGAAGCACCAGAAGAAATGCCTAAACGACCTGTAATTGAGGAACTTCCTGAAGAGGAAGAGGTTACGCAAGTAATAGGAAAGGATGGAAAGCGTACGAAGAGAATAATAAAGAGACGCAAAATCATAAAGAGAGAAGGCGGTAAGCAACAAACAACTGATATTGTGACAGTAGAAGATGAAGGTAAACCTGCAGAAACCATTGTGACAGTAAAGGAAGAAGAAGCACCGGAAGAGATACAAAAACGACCTGTAATTGAGGAACTTCCCGAAGAGGAAGAGGTTACGCAAGTAATAGGAAAGGATGGAAAGCGTACGAAGAGAATAATAAAGAGACGCAAAGTAATAAAGATACAAGACGGTAAACAACAAACCACTGATATTGTGACAGTAGAAGATGAAGGTAAACCTGCAGAAACCACTGTGACAGTAAAGGAAGAAGAAGCACCAGAAGAAATGCCTAAACAACCTGTAATTGAGGAGCTTCCCGAAGAGGAAGAAGTTACGCAAGTAATAGGCAAGGATGGTAAACGAACAAAAAGAATAATAAAGAGACGCAAAATCATAAAGAGAGAAGGCGGTAAGCAACAAACAACTGATATTGTGACAGTAGAAGATGAAGGTAAACCTGCAGAAACCACTGTGACAGTAAAGGAAGAAGAAGCACCAGAAGAGATACAAAAACGACCTGTAATTGAGGAACTTCCTGAAGAGGAAGAGGTTACGCAAGTAATAGGTAAGGATGGAAAGCGTACGAAGAGAATAATAAAGAGACGCAAAATCATAAAGAGAGAAGGCGGTAAGCAACAAACAACTGATATTGTGACAGTAGAAGATGAAGGTAAACCTGCAGAAACCATTGTGACAGTAAAGGAAGAAGAAGCACCGGAAGAAATGCCTAAACGACCTGTAATTGAGGAACTTCCTGAAGAGGAAGAGGTTACGCAAGTAATAGGAAAGGATGGAAAGCGTACCAAGAGAATAATAAAGAGACGCAAAGTAATAAAGATACAAGACGGTAAACAACAAACCACTGATATTGTGACAGTAGAAGATGAAGGTAAACCTGCAGAAACCACTGTGACAGTAAAGGAAGAAGAAGCACCGGAAGAAATGCCTAAACGACCTGTAATTGAGGAGCTTCCCGAAGAGGAAGAAGTTACGCAAGTAATAGGCAAGGATGGTAAACGAACAAAAAGAATAATAAAGAGACGCAAAATCATAAAGAGAGAAGGCGGTAAGCAACAAACAACTGATATTGTGACAGTAGAAGATGAAGGTAAACCTGCAGAAACCACTGTAACCGTTTCGGAGTTACAATTAGCACAACCAGAAGAGAAGGAGGCTCAAACAGTTAAGAAGAAACGTAGCAAAGTTCAGAAAGCTAAAGTACTAAAGGAACTTCCTGAGACATTCGAGACATACAACGTCATAACAAACGATGGTAAGCGTAAGCGTTGTACTAAACGTGTACGTAAAATAATACGAGAAAACAATGATATATTTGAAACAACCAAAATTACTACTACAGAGATTGAAGGTGAAAAACCCCACATAAATATTTCGGTGGAAGACACTCTATCTTTGCCTGAACATCAAACTTTGGAAGCAGTTCCAATTAAAGAATTGCCTCTTACTATTGATGTGGAAGATGTAATTGACAGCGATGGTAAAATATTGAAGAAAATTACGAAAAGACGGAAGCTTGTTAAAAAAACTCATGGAACAATTGAAACAACTGAGATTATAACTGTCCAAAATGAAGGCGAAAAACCTCAGACATTTGTTGTTGTTCAAGAAGCAAAACCTGAGACGGCCAAGTTTGTTCTTCAACCAGAACACATCAAAGATGAACAAGGTATTTTGGACGCAGTGAAGTACATTTTGGTTTCAAAGGCTTTGGACCTGGAACTTCCAGAACCTGTTGAATCATTAGTGGATACATCCGAAAGCGAACAAAGGCCAAAAGGCAAGAAGAAGAAAATAATAAAGAAGAAACTGTCAGAGGAACAAATATCTGAGGTTATTGATCGAGTTGATGTTGTAGAGGAACTTCCAGAAAAAGTATCTATAAGTCAGTACATCGATGATGTAGGTAACCAGCGAACGAGAACTATACGACAACGCATTCTGAGAAAACCAAAAGGTGAAAAAGTTGAAGTTATGGAAATCGTTACAATAGAAGACGAAAAAGAAATTCCAAAATCAACTGTGACTATTAGGGAATATGATCAAATAGAGCCGACTTCTGGGCCGATTATTCACCTCGAAGAACTTCCAGAAACTCAGGAAATAGAAATAGATACTTCTTCAGATTTTCCAAAGAAGAAAGTTACTAAACGACGCAAATTAATCAAAAAACTTCAAAAAGGTATAGAAACTACAGTGATAACTACAATTATTCGCGAAAATGAAGAGCCACAGCTCACCGTTACTATTGAATATAATGACACTGAAGCACCTATCCTACCTGACGAAGACGCCGTGGAGAAGATTAAACGAATCATGCAGAAAGCTTTAATTAAAGAATTGCCGGAAGAAGTCGAGGTCACAACAGTGCCAGTAGAAGGGAAGGTAAAAAGGCGAACTAAAAAGACAAGAAAGATAATTAAGCAAGAAGGAGATAAATTAACAGAAACGGAAATAATTACAGTTCAAGATGATCAGGAAACTCCAGAAACAAATGTGACTGTGAGAGAAATTGAATTACCAGATGATGATACGGGAAAAATGCTAGTTGTGGAAACACCAGAAATTGAGGAGGTAACTGAAGTACCCACTGAAGATGGAAAGACAAAGAAGCGCACCAGAAAAACACGTAAATTAATGAAGAAAGCAGATGGAAAGCTGGAAACTACAGAAATAGTTACGGTTGAAGAAGAAGGCGAATCACCTAGAACGTACGTAACTATTGATGCTACTGAATTGACCGAAGAAATCAAAGATCATTACGATGACCTAAAATCGAATGTAGTAGAAGAATTACCGGAAATTGTTGAAATCTGCGAAGAGCTATCTGAAGAAAATAAACCTATAAGAAAAGTAAAGAAAACACGAAGAATAATCAAAAAAGACAAAGATATGGTACGAGTAACTGATTTGGTAACAACTCATCAGGATGCAGAAGAACCAATAACGACTATTTCCACACAAGAAATAATGCTTCCCGAATTTATAGACGAAGCAGTGGTTGTAGAGGAAATTCCAGAAGTAACTGAAGTCACGGACATACACACCGACGATGACAAACGGATACGCAGAGTAAGAAAGGTCAGAAAAATAGTCAAGGAAGATGAAGGGAAATTAAAAACCACGGAAATTGTAACGATTGAAGATGAAGGAGGATTGCCGCAAGTAACAGTTGAAGAAAAAGAGGAAGACGTTTCAAAGGTCATCAAAAAAGTGCGTAAGAAGAAACCAAAGGAGGAACCTACCGAGATAAAAGAACTATATGTACCATCCTTACAAGAGATAAAAGACGAAAATGACGTTTTAAGCACAGTAAAATTGGTCATTCTTCAAAAAATTGCAGGTTTGATGCCCTCTCCATCAACAGCGGAAGAAGAATCTCCAAAGAAAAAAACCGTTAAGAAAGTAAAAAAAATTAAAAAGAAAACTGAAGAAGTCCCAGAAGAAATAATCATAACAGAATTACCTGAAACAGTAGAAGAACAAGACATTTTGTCTGACAGTACCAAGCCCAAGAAGAGAATAACAAAAACTCGTAAAATCATTAAGCAAAAGGGGGGAGTTTTAGAAACAACAGACATAGTCTCAACTCAAGACGAGAACGAGGAACCATGCTTAACCGTATCAACAAAGGAAATTCCACTACCAGAAAGTGTTGAAACATTTATAACTGTGCAAGAAATGCCAGAAATCATCGAAATTGCTGACATTAAGGACGACAGTGGCATAATGCGGAGGAAAGTAAGAAAAACGCGCAAGATAATTAAAAAAGATGACGACAAAACAGAAACCACGGAAATAGTTACCGTAGATGAGGAAGGAAAGCCATCAGAGACTACAGTCACGACGTCTATCACTCAGATTGAAGATGATGCAACACCAACAGATACAGCACTAGAACTACCGCCAATTATAGAAGTAGAAGAAGTTGTAGTTGATGGGAAACGTAAAAGAAGAACAAAGAAAACACGTAAAATCTTGAAAGAAAGAGATGGTGTACTAAATGCAACTGAAATTACGACTGTGCAAGATGACGACGAGCGTCCAGAAGTTGTTGTTACCACCCAAGAGTTCAGGCGACCCTCAAACATTCCAGATGGAATACCAGTTGAAGAAATTCCCGAAGAAACTGAAATAGTTGAAGATGGCAAGATAAAGAGAATTAAAAAAGTTCGTAAAATTGCAAAGAAGAAGGGTGATAAAATAGAGACAACTAAAATTACCACGACTGAAAGGGAAGGCGAAACTCCAACCACAACTGTAACAATCGAAGAAACGCCAATCGAAGATAAGTCCCAAAAACCAACTCCGCAAAAATTAGAAATAGTTAAAGTAAAACCTCAAAAATTAATTACGGTGTCGAAGGACGAACCTATAAAATGGGAAGAAATAAAATTAAAGAAACCCACAGTATCAAAGAAAAAAGAAATTAAAAGCACGAAAATACCGAAAATACTATTAAAAAGCAGAATTACATTTGTGGACTTCCCTCCAATAGAAGGAAAACCTATCATTCAAGAACTTCGACCTATTGTAAAAGATGTAGGAATTTTATCCCGAAATGTGGATGAAGCGGAAAAGATTATAAAAACAAAACGTCGCAAGTTGAAAGTTAAACAATTAGATAAAGATATCGAAGATTCCAAACAACAATTGGAAACAGTAGATGAACAGTATAAATACGAAAAGCCAAAGGAGGAAAAAGAAAAACCAATAAAAATGAAAATAGAGAGATGGGAGATAAAGCCAGAAAAAATCACAGTGACAGAACCTCATAAGGAGTTAGAGAAAGTGCAGCTAAAGAAACCAAGAACAACTAAGAAACCTGAACCTCAGAAAGTAAAATTCCCCAAGTTCCGTTTGAAATCTAGGATATCATTTATCGACTTTCCCTCCAAGGGAGAAAAGATTCAATTTCCACAAATATCATATATAGAAATCAAAAAAGGTAAAGGGGAGTTAAGCCGAAATATCGAAGAAGCTGAAAAAATTAGAAAAAGGAAGATACGAAAACTGAAGGTAAGGGAAGACGAAGAGCAGGAATTAGAAAAACCTGAATCTGGTCTAGAAGACGAAGAAGAAACAGAAACACAAAAAGAAGAGGATAAACCAAAATATAAAAGAGGAGAGAAACCCGATAAAGGCAAAGATGAAGAACAAATTAAACGTATCAAAATAGGAAAGGGTAAAGTACCATTAACCGAAGAGGAAATGGAAGTAGTGAAACTGAAACCAATATCAAAAGATAAAGCCTCGCCTGATGAAGAAATTAAGCCTACAGAGACTAAAGAAAAACCAAAAGACGAAAAGAGACCTAAAAAACCATCAAAATCCGATATTGAATTAACGCCATTTAAGCCCTATGACATTGAAAGAGAAGAAGCCGAAATGCAAGAAATGGAGAAACCAGAAGGGGAGGAGTATGATGAAGAGGATAAAGAAAAGGAGAAAACTCCAAGAATTAAAAGAAAAATAAAGAAACCCAGTCCCGAATCAATACTCATACCTCTCAAACCCGGTAAACCAAAACCTAAAGATACCGATGAAGAACAAGATATCAAATTCAGAATACGTCAAAAAGACTTGCCAGTACCAGAAGATGAACAGGTCCGTTTGAAACCATTTGTTAAAGGCGATGACGATGAAGAGAAACGTAAGCCAATTGACAGAGATTTGGGACCGTTAACTCCACTGCCAACAAGTGAACCGACCGATGATACAGAGTTACGAAGTTCACCAGATCAAGATCGAGATAAAAATAAAGAAATAAGAAAGAAACGTAAGAAAAAACCAAAGGAGACTGTAGAATTGCCAGAAACAACTGAAATTACTGAAGTCATTTCTGAAGAAGGAAAACCGAAAAAGAGAGTCAAGAAGACTCGCAAAATTTTAAAGGAAGAAGAAGGCATTCTTCGAACAACAGAAATAGTCACAATACAAGATGACAACGAACTACCTAAAACTACTGTCACAGTCCAAGAGGTTGTTATTCCGCAATTGGAAGAGAAAGTTACGATAGAGGAAATGCCAGATGTAATAGAAGTCACGCAGGTTGTCGCCGAAGATGGTAAGGCTAGAAAAAGAGTTAAAAAGGTACGTAAAATAATTAAGCAAGACAAAGATAAAATACAAACAACTGAAATTGTCACGGTTGAAGATGAAGGAAAAGCTCCAGAAACAATTGTCACAGTTGAGGAGGAAGAGATAACTGAGGAAAGTATGAAAAAGCGCAAGAAAAGACCTAAACAAGCTATCCTTGAAGAGCTACCTGAAATAACAGAAGTAACGGAGGTAGTGTCAGATGAAGGTCGCCATAAAAAAAGAACAAAAAAGACAAGAAAAATTATCAAAGAAGAAGATGGAGTGTTACAAACCACCGAAATAGTTACGGTTCAAGATGATAAAGAGCAGCCTACAACAACTGTCACAATGCAAGAAGTTCCCCTTCCCGAAACTGTGGAAGATGCAATTACCGTGGAAGAGACACCTGAAATTGTTGAAATCACGGAAACTGTTGCTGAAGATGGTAAACCTAAAAAGAGAGTTAAAAAAGTGCGTAAAATTATTAAACGGGACGAAGACAAAATAGAAACAACTCAAATTGTCACAGTGGAAGATGATGGAAAGGCGCCTGAAACAACAGTGATCGTGGAGGAAACGGAAATTACGGAAGAAAAAAGAAAGAAGCGAAAGACGAAACCGAAGGAGCCAATCATTGAGGAGCTTCCCGAAGAAATTGAGATGACTGAAATTATTTCTGAAGAAGGCAAACCGAAAAAGAGAGTAAGGAAGACTAGAAAGATTGTTAAAGAAGAAGATGGTGTTGTACAAACCACAGAAATTGTTACGATCCAAGACGAAAAGGAGAAACCCATAACGACTGTCACAGTAAAAGAAGTTATTCTTCCAAAAACCGTTGAAGATGCCGTTACCGTTGAAGAAATGCCTGAAATAGTGGAGGTCAGCGAGGTCGCTGATGAAGAAGGCAAGCCTAAAAAGAGAGTTAAAAAGGTGCGAAAAATTATCAAAGAAGACGGAGGTAAAATGCAAACCACTGAAATTGTCACGGTGGAAGATGAAGGGAAAGCACCGGAAACAACGGTGATCGTTGAGGAAACGAAAGTAACAGAAAAAACTAAAAGAGTTCGTAGAAAGAAAACTAAGGAAGCAGTTGTTGAAGAGTTACCTGAAATAACCGAAATCACAGAAGTGATTTCCGATAAAGGCAAGCCCAAAAAAAGAGTGAAGAAGACCAGAAAAATTGTCAAAGAAGAAGATGGCGTGTTACAAACTACGGAAATTGTAACTGTTCAAGATGAAAAGGAAGAACCTAAAACCACTGTCACAGTTCAAGAAGTTGTTGTTCCGAAAACGACTGAAGATGCTGTTAAAGTGGAAGAAGTCCCTGAAGTAGTAGAGGTAATGGAAATTATTGATCGGGATGGAAAACCTAAAAAAAGAGTTAAGAAAGTTCGTAAGATCATTAAACAAGACGACGATAAAATAGAAACAACTGAAATTGTCACAGTGGAAGATGAAGGCAAAGCGCCTGAAACAACAGTATTTGTTGAGGAGACGGAGGTAACTAAAGAAATCAAGAAGAAGCGCAAGAAGAAGCCTATGGAAGCCATTCTTGAGGAACTTCCTGTAACAACGGAAGTCGTAGAAGTAATATCCGATGAAGGAAAGCTCAAAAAAAGAGTAAAAAAGACGAGAAAAATTGTGAAAGAAGAAGATGGTGTTCTACAAACCACCGAAATTGTTACGATCCAAGATGAAAAGGAAGAGCCCAAAACTACTGTCACAGTAAAAGAAGTAATTCTTCCAAGTACCGTTGAAGATGCCATCACCGTTGAAGAGATGCCTGAAATAGTGGAGGTTACCCAGGTGACTGACGAGGAAGGCAAACCCAAAAAAAGAGTTAAAAAAGTGAGGAAAATTATCAAAGAAGACGAAGGTAAAATGCAAACCACTGAAATTGTCACAGTCGAAGATGAAGGGAAAGCGCCGGAAACAACGGTGACTGTTGAGGAAACGGAAGTAACTGAGAAGACTAAAAAGGTACGCAGAAAGAAAGCTAAGGAAGCAGTTGTTGAAGAGTTACCTGAAATAACCGAAATCACAGAAATAATTTCCGATGAAGGGAAGCCTAAAAAAAGAGTGAAGAAGACTAGAAAAATTGTCAAAGAAGAAGATGGAGTGTTACAAACTACGGAAATTGTAACTATTCAGGATGAAAAGGAAGAACCTAAAACCACTGTCACAGTTCAAGAAATCGTTGTTCCAAAAACCACTGAAGAAGCTGTCACCGTTGAAGAAATACCTGAAGTGGTAGAGGTCACAGAAGTTGTTGATGAGGATGGCAAACCTAAGAAAAGAGTGAAGAAAGTCCGTAAAATCATAAAGCAAGACGAAGGTAAAATAGAAACAACAGAAATTGTCACAGTGGAAGATGAAGGTAAAGCACCGCAAACCACCGTAAAAGTCGAAGAGACGGAAGTAACCAAAGAAATCAAAAAGAAACATAAGAAAAAGCCTACGGAAGCAATCGTTGAGGAACTTCCTGAGACAACGGAAGTTGTAGACGTAATATCCGATGAAGGACGGCCTATAAAGAGAGTGAAAAAGACAAGAAAGATTGTAAAAGAAGAAGACGGAGTTTTACAAACCACAGAAATTGTTACAATCCAAGACGATAAGGAGACACCCAAAACCACCGTTGAAGTACAAGAGGTTGTTCGTCCAAAGATTATGGAAGATATCTCAATTGAGGAAATGCCCGTAGTAGTCACTGACATAGTCGCCGAAGACGGAAAACCTAAAAAGAGAATTAAGAAAGTACGAAAAATTATTAAACAAGATGATGATAAAATGCAAACAACCAACATTGTTACGGTAGAAGATGAGGGAAAAGCGCCCGAAACGACGGTCACTGTTGAAGAAATAGAAGTAACCCAAAAAATAAAAAAGAAAAGCAGAAAACCTAAAGAAGCAATAGTGGAAGAACTTCCTGAAGAAATTGAAGAAACAGAAGTAATTTCCGAAGAAGGAAAGCCGAAAAAGAGAGTGAAAAAGACCAGAAAGATTGTAAAAGAAGAAGACGGAGTTGTACAAACCACCGAAATTGTTACAGTTCAAGACGAAAAAGAAGTACCTCAAACAACTGTCACAGTAAAAGAAGTAGCCCTGCCAAAAACGGTCGAAGATGCAGTAATTGTAGAAGAGAAACCTGAAGTAGTGGAGGTCACCGAGGTTATTGCCGAAGATGGTAAACCTAAAAAAAGAGTTAAGAAAGTTCGTAAGATCATTAAACAAAATGACGATAAAATAGAAACAACTGAAATTGTCACAGTGGAAGATGAAGGAAAAGCACCAGAAACAACAGTAATTGTTGAAGAAACTGAAGTAACTGACGAAACAAGGAAAAAACGTAAGAAAAAACCCAAAGAGCTTGATAAACCTAAAACTATCGAAAAAGAACTATATATTCCATCACTGGAAGAGATAAAGGACGAAAGCGATGTTTTAAGTGCAGCAAAATTAGTCTTATTGCAAAAAATTTCAAAATTAACAACCGCCCCAGCTCTTACCGAAAAAGTTGAAAGTAAGGAAACAGAGGTTACAAAAACAAAAAAGAAACGACCAAAAATATCTAAGGAAGCAGTCGTTGAGGAATTACCTGAAGTTACAGAAATTGCGGAAGTAATCGAAGAAGGTAAGCCCAAAAAGAGAGTAAAGAAGACTAGAAAAATTGTTAAAGAAGAAGATGGAGTTTTACAAACTACGGAAATTGTCACCATCCAAGACGACAAGGAAGAGCCCACAACTACTGTCACTGTTCAAGAAGTGGTGCTTCCAAAAGATGTTGAAGAAGCGATTACTGTTGAAGAGATTCCGGAAGTGGTTGAAGTTACTGAGATTGTAGCCGAAGATGGCAAACCTAAAAAGAGGATTAAGAAGGTGCGAAAAATTATTAAACAGGACGATGATAAAGTACAAACAACCGAAATTGTCACGGTAGAGGATGAAGGAAAAGCACCTGAAACAACGGTCACTATCGAGGAAGCAGATGTAACAGAAGAAACTAAAAAGAAAAGAAAAAAGAAACCTAAAGAAGCAATTGTGGAAGAACTTCCTGAAGTAAGTGAGGTCACAGAAGTAATTAACGATGAAGGAAAACTAAAGAAGAGAGTGAAGAAGGTTAGGAAGATTATAAAGGAAGAGGATGGAGTCTTACAGACCACAGAAATAGTAACAATTCAGGACGAAAAGGAAGAGCCTAAAACCACGGTTACAATACAAGAGGCGATCCTTCCAAAGACGGTTGAAGATGCAATCATCGTTGAGGAAGTACCTGAAGTTACGGAAGTTATAGAGATTGTTTCCGAAGATGGAAAACCGAAGAGGAGGGTTAAAAAGGTGCGAAAAATTATCAAGGAAGGTGATGACAAAATACAAACAACTGAAATTGTAACGGTTGAGGATGAAGGAAAAGCGCCCGAAACAACAGTGACTGTTGAAGAAACAGAAGCCACTGGAAAAACCAAAAAACTTCGAAAAAAGAAATCTAAAGAAGCAATAATTGAAGAACTTCCTGAAGTAACTGAAGTAACAGACATAATTAGCGATGGGGGAAAACCCAAGAAACGAGTGAAGAAAACTAGAAAGATTGTCAAGGAAGAAGATGGCGTTCTACAGACCACAGAAATAGTCACAATTCAAGACGAAAAAGAGGAGCCTAAAACTACTGTCACAGTACAAGAGGCGATTCTTCCAAAGACGGTTGAAGATGCAATTACCGTTGAGGAAGTGCCTGAAGTAATGGAAGTTACAGAGATTGTTTCCGAAGACGGAAAACCGAAGAAGAGAGTTAAAAAGGTGAGAAAAATTATCAAGGAAGGTGACGACAAAATACAAACTACCGAAATAATAACCGTTGAAGATGAAGGGAAAGCGCCCGAAACAATGGTTACTGTTGAAGAAACGGAGGTCACTGAAGAAACTAAAAAGAGACGTACGAAGAAACCGAAAGAAGCAATAGTTAAAGAATTACCTGAAATGATCGAAATAACAGAGATCATAACCGATGAGGGTAAACCCAAAAAGAGAGTCAAAAAGACTAGAAAGGTCTTCAAAGAGGAAGATGGTGTATTACAGACCACAGAAATAGTCACAATTCAGGACGAGAAGGAAGAACCTAAAACTACTGTCACAGTACAAGAGGCTGTCCTTCCAAAGACAGTGGAAGACGCGATTTCTATTGAAGAAATACCTGAAGTGGTGGAGGTTACACAGATTGTTGATGAAGAAGGCCAACCAAAGAAAAGAGTTAAAAAAGTACGTAAAATAATCAAAAAGGACGATGACAAAGTGCAAACGACTGAAATTGTAACGGTTGAAAACGAAGGGAAAGCACCCGAAACAACGGTTACTGTTGAAGAAATAGACGTAACCAAGAAGATACGTAAGAAGAAACCAAAAGAAGCAGTTATGGCAGAATTGCCTGAAACGACCGAAGTCACAGAGGTAATTTCTGATGAAGGCAAACCTAAAAAGAGAGTGAAAAAGACAAGAAAAATAGTCAAAGAAGAAGATGGTGTAGTACAAACTACAGAAATTGTTACAATTCAGGACGAGAAGGAAGAGCCTAAAACTACTGTTACAGTGCAAGAGACTGTCCTTCCAAAGACAGTTGAAGATGCCGTCACAGTCGAGGAAATGCCCGAAGTAGTAGAGATTCTTGAAGTTATTGCCGAAGACGGTAAACCAAAAAAGAGAATCAAAAAAGTACGCAAAATTATAAAAGAAGATGATGATAAAATGCAAACAACTGAAATTGTTACAGTAGAAGATGAAGGAAAAGCGCCAGAAACTACAGTGGTTGTTGAAGAGTCAAAAATAACTGAAAAGAAACGTAAGAAGAAGCCTAAAGATGTAATAGTCGAAGAACTTCCTGAAATGATTGAAGTAACAAAGGTAATTTCCGACGACGGGCAACCCAAGGAAAGAGTGAAAAAGACCAGAAAAATTGTTAAGCAGGAAGATGGAATTCTGCAGACTACCGAAATTGTTACCATTCAAGAAGAAAAGGAAGAACCTAAAACAACTGTCACAGTACAAGAAGTCGTTCTTCCAAAGGTCACAGAAGATACTGTCACTGTTGAGGAACTTCCTGAGGTAGTAGAAATCACAGAAATTGTTGCCGAAGATGGAAAGCCTAAAAAGAGAATTAAAAAGGTGCGCAAAATCATAAAGGAGGGTGATGATAAGCTTGAGACAACCAATATTGTTACTGTAGAAGATGAAGGAAAAGCGCCCGAAACATCTGTTACTGTTGAAGAAACCGAGTTACCTGAAAAGGCAAAGAAAAAACGTAGGAAAATGCCTAAAGAAGTAACAGAAAAGCTTCCTCAAGAGCCGCTCGTAATGGAAGACATTAAAGACGAACAAGATCTTTTAGACGCCGTTAAATTAGTAATCTTACAGAAAATTGCGAAGTTGCCTAGTGTTCCTGAAGTTACTGAAGATATTCCAACAACGGTTGATGTGGAAGAGATAACCGAAAACGCACAGCCAGTAGTTTTCCAAGCTGATGATGAGGAAGTTATCGATATTATCTCAGATGACGGGTTGCCAAAGAAAGCGAAAAGGCGAATACGGCGAATTATAAAAGACAAAAATGGGAAACAGCACGTAACGGAAATTACTACTATTCAAGAAGAAGAGAAACCACCCATCAGCGAGGTTATCGAGAAAGAGAAAGAAATGACCGATGAAGTAAAGAAGATGATTGAAAACGCAACAGAAATGGAGTTGCCAGAAATCATGGAATCAACGGAAGTCTTAGGACCAAACAAAGTTCCTCACGCTACCGCTACCAAAAAACGAACAATAATCAAAGCAAAAGATGGGGCAAAGACGGTAATAGAAATTATAACCACTTTAGATGACACTAAACCGACACAAACGTTGATAAAAGAAAGTGTTATTCCTACCAAACGGAAGAAAGTACCAAGAACCAAGAAAGAGAAAACACAAAAAGAACACATTGAAAGTGAAGGTAAGCGTTACAATTTTTGAATGCGAAAAATAAGTGAGTAATGAAACTGGTAAACAAAAACGGTCAAATAAATTTGTTTGCAGTCGTATAGAATTGAAGCACAAAAGGTAACATATGACCAAATTTTTAAATCACCATGTATCTCATCACACTTTCCAGCACAACAATGCAAACAAAAACCATTACACATTACCAGTCTCACACTCCACTGACATAACTGTAACACACCATCGCTAACAAAAAAATGAATAAATTGCTAATCTAATATAATGTATATGAAATTTTGCAGGTGATTTACCAGAAGAAGAAGCAGTGGTTACAGAAATTCCTAGCGAAGAAGAAACAATTACGGTAAGTAAAGACGCTGAAGAAATGACAGCACCGGGAAAGAAAGTTAAGCGCATAAGAAAGGTGAAGAAACCGAGCGAACAAGAAAAAGAAGAAGTAGAGATAACGGAAGTAGAAAAACAAGAACTGCCAAAACCTGAAAAGAAGAAGAAAATCTTACCTCAAAAGGTCACGCTAATGAGTCTCGAAATGAAGACAATGAAACCGCAAAAGTTAATAATAACACAGCCCGAAAACGAACCAATCAATCTTGCAGACATAAAACTACGCAAACCAAAAGTTACACAAAAGAAGGAACCGAAACGCGTTAAACTACCCAAGTTTTTGTTAAAGAGCCGCATTAACTTCGTCGCTTTTCCACCAAATTCGGAAATCGAGAAACACGGTGTCCTTTCCGAGTTGCAGCCAGTAGTAAAAGACTGTGGTGTTTTGTCACGAAACTTAAAAGATGCGGATGAGGTTCTAAAAATTAAAAAGAGAAAACTAAAAGTAGGAAAAAAGCAAACTGAAGAACTGGAAAAACTTGATATATTAGAAGAAGATCTGGATAAGCCCGAATTAGAGAAGGTAGATGACCTATACAAATACCAAAAGAAACCAAAAGAAGTTACCGAAGTCAAACCTGAGGAGCCAAAGAAACTTATAATAGGAAAAGGTAAAGTTCCACACGAAGAAGAAGAACCAGAGGTTGTAAAATTGAAGAAGATTCCTCAAAAACCGCAAGAAACCGTAGAGGCTACGGATAAGAAACCTAAGAAAGAAAAAGTGCCAGATAAAAAAGATTTGGATATAACAGAACGTGAAGCTCCTGAACTTTCTCCATTTGAACCTTACGATATTGAAAGACCAGACAGAGATGTGCTCGAATATAAAAAACCAGATGAAGAAAAAGAAGAGAAACCCAAACCAGAAGACGAAAAAGTTCCTAAAGTTAAGGAAAAAAGAAAGAAACCTAAACCAGAAACCGACGAGAGAGTATTGATAAAAGGAGTACCGAAACCTAAAGACGAAGAAGAGAAAGATGAGGTTAAATTTAAGATTCGGCAAAAAGATCTTCCTGAAGAAGAGAAAGAGGTAGTAAAATTGAAACCGTTTATTAAAGAAGACGAAGATAAAGATGAGACAGTCGCGCCCGAGGTAACACTAGTTATGCCCAAGCCTATACCGACAACTGAACCAGAAGAATCTTCTGAAGGTCGTGAACCTACAAAAGTTACCAAAATCAGAAAAATTAAAAAGGTCAAACAGAAACAAAAGGGCGATGATGAAATAACAGATAAAGAAGTTGAAGATGTGATTCCCCTGGAGGAAGACGAAGATACGGTACCGATACTTGATGAAGCTGATAAAACCATCACCTTAGATAAAATTGTAGATGAGGCGAAACCTATGATCAAAGAAGATGAGACTCCAATTGAACAAAAAGAAACAGTTCCGACAATCGAAGAGATTCCCACAGTCGAAAAGAAAACTAAAAAGGTTATTAAAGTTGTAAAAAAGAAGAAATTGGATAAAGAAGGCGTGGAAGAAGAAACTCCCAAAGATAAACCCAGGCCAATATTAATGAAAATGGAAACTGTTGAAGTAAAACCACAGAAACTTGTCATCGTAGTGCAAAAAGATCAACCAATTAAATGGGAAGAAATAAAATTAAAGAAACCGGTAATACCCAAAAAGAAAGAAATTAAGAGCGCAAAAATTCCCAAATTTCTACTGAAAAGCCGTATTACTTACGTTGACTACCCTCCCAAGCAACACATCCCAATAGTGAAAGAGTTGGCACCGGTGGTACGCGATAATGGGGTACTATCCCGAAACATTGAAGAAGCGGAAGAGGTGGTAAAGAAAATTAAAAAGCGAAAATTGAAGGTCAAGCATCTCGAAAAGCTCGACAAAGAAATGGATGAACTTAAAAAAGACTTAGAAACAGTTGACGAGCAGTTCAAATATGAAAAGAAACCAAAGGAGGCAAAACCGATCAAAATGCAAATTGAACGGTGGGAAGTCAAACCCCAAAAAGTAGAAATAACAAATGTAACAGAACTACCGGCGAAAGTTGAAGAAGTGAAATTGAAAAAACCAAAAGTAGCCAAAAAAGCAGAAATCGAAAGCGTCAAGTTACCTAAATATCTTCTAAAGAGCCGCATTCAATTTATAAAGTTTCCGCCTGAAACAGAGTCCCGAAAAACACCTTTAATAACAACAATAACTATAAACAAAAGCAACGGAGTTCTATCTCGAAATGTAGAAGAAGCCGAAAAAATTAAAAAGAAAAAGATACCAAAAATTAAAGATAAAGATGAGAAAATGCCCGAACTGGAAAAGTTGGACTTAGAAATGGAAGAGTTAAAGAAGAAAGAATTAGAGAAAGTAGATGATCAATTTAAATACGAAAGAAAGCCTAAGAAAGAAATTGAGCAAGAAGAAGTTGAAATTAAAAAGTTAAAAATAGGTAAAGGAAAGATTCCTGTCACAGAAGAACATTTCGAAACAGTAAAGTTGAAAGCCATACCTCAGAAAGAGCCGGAAACTGCTGAAGACGCAAAAGTTGTGCCCAAAAAAGAAAAGTCAGAGGCACCTGAGGCAAAGGAAACATCGCCAACAGCAAAACTTGAAATGCCACGTTTTGAACCTTACGATATAGAACGAGAAGATTTGGAATTAGAAAAGCCTGAAAAACCAGAAATCGAACCCGAAGACAAGGGCGACAAAGAAAAAATTGTGAAAAAGGTTCGAAAAGTGAAACCAAAGAAACCAGAACCAGAAACTATCGAAATACCATTAGAAAAGGGCACGCCTAAGCCAAAAGAGGAAGAGGAGGAAGAGACTATAAAGCGTAGAATTCCGCAGAAAGACAAAAAGGGGGAGGAAGAAGAAAAGGTTAAATTGAAACCATTTGTAAAAGACGCAACCGATGAAAGTGTAGAACCGGCTAAGAAAGTTGATCTCGAACCTCTCAAACCAATTCCATCGACAGATCACGATGATGAACTACCCAAAGATGAGGTGGATGAAACGGAAAAACGCAAAAAAATTAAAAAGATTAAAATAAAAAAGAAAGTTGGTGATAAGGTAGATGAGGTTCAAGGTGAAGATGAGATTCCTACTATAGAAGCAGAAGACGAAGTTCCATCTGTAGATGAAAAGATACCAGCTGAAACCGTAACAATTGAGGCAGAAAAAACACCAGAGCAGCTAGAAGAAGAAGTCCCCATAACCAAAGTGACGAAAACTAAGAGAATAATAAAACGGAAAAAGATTAAAGGAGTTGAAGACCACGATCAAGAAGAGCAGCCAGAAGAAGAAGAAAAACCCGAAGCAAAAGAAGAAACGAAAGAGAAACCGAAATTAATGAAATTCGAAATAACGGAAGTTAAGCCTCAGAAAGTTAAGGTGGTCGAAGTTAAAGACGTACCAAGTGAATTGGCTGCTGTTAAGCTTAAAAAACGTGTCACCCCTAAAGTTGAAAAGAAAGAAAAACGAGTACCAAAAGTACTACTAAAAAGTAGAATAACTTTCATAACCGTCCAAGAAATTAAATATCCTGTAATTAAAGAATTGGAGACTATCAGAGATGTCGGTGTGCTCTCTAGAAATGTAGAAGATGCAGTTAAAATAATCAAAATTAAAAAACGCAAGTTTAAACCGGTTGACAAAGAAATAACAGATCTCGAAAAACTTGACGAGGAATTCGATGAACTGAAGAAAAGGGAACTCGAGAAAGTAGATGATGAATTTAAATACGAAAGAAAACCGAAGAAAGTGCCCGAAGAAGCCGAAGAGAAGAAGACCTTAAAAATAGGAAAGGGAAAAATTCCGGAAGTGGAAGATCAAGTAGAAACTGTTACGTTGAAAAAGATACCACAGAAAGAGCTTTCAACAGATGAAAACTTGGAGAAAAAACCGGTTAAGGAAGAGGTGTCGAAAGTCGAAAAGAAGGAAGTGCCGGACGAAGAAATAAAAATTGAGCCATTTAAACCGTATGATATCGACAAAGAAGAAGCAGAAAAGGAAAAACCAGAGAAAATTAAAATTAAGAAAAAGAAACTAATTCCAGCTCCACAAGTACAGGACGAAGAAAAACCTGTTGATGAACAGAAGGATGTTGACAAAATTGATTTACCAGAAGTGGACAAAATCGAAGGAGAAGAAAACAAACTAAAGATTGAAATCGAGGAAGATGAACAAAAGACGACAGATGAGAAACCAGTCATCGAGACAGTAGAAGAACACAAAAAGATTAAAAAAATCAAAAAAGTTGTACGTAAAAAGGAAGGTGATAAAGTGGATACTGTGGAAGAGTCTGAAGCTGTACAAACAATTGAAGCCGAACTAGATACTCAAAAACCGGTAGAGGAAGTTATAATAGAAGAAATCGAAGCCGAGAAGACTAAAAAGAAAGTGAGGAAAGTAAGAAAAGAGGCACCGAAAGTTGAAGAGATTGAAAAAATTGAGGATGAGCAAATAATAATTGAAGAGGAAAAGATAATTAAGGACGAAGATAAAGAAACGCCTTCCATCATTACTGAAGTCGTAATTAAAAAGAAACCAAAAGATGAGGAAAAGGAGTCCGTTGAAATAATAGAGGAAGAAGAGATAATTCAAGAAGAAGAGAAACCTAAAGTAGATGAAGGTTTAACCGAAACAATTACCGAAAAAATTATAATTAAAAAGAAAATTAAGAGAAAACCCAAAGATGTACCCACAGTGGAGGAGGCAAAAGAAACTCCTACAGTTGAAGATGAAATTAAACCCGATCAAGCAATCGAACCTAAAAAAGAAAAAATAAAACCTGAACTTCAAGTAATAGAGAGAAAAGAAATTAAACCACAAAAGGTGAAAGTAGTAGAAGCAAAAGACGCACCTGCCGAATTGGCTACTATAAAATTGAAGAAAAGGCTTATTCCAGAAAAGAAAGAAGCTAAAGATAGCAAACTACCAAAGTTTTTGTTAAAAAGTAGAATCAGATACGTCGACTTTCCACCGTTATCAGAAATTCTTCAAAAACTAAAGGTTACAACACTACAAACCATTAGAGGTAATGGCGAACTGTCTAGAAATGTGGAAGACGCTGTTAAGCTAATAAAAAGGAAAAAACCAAAAATAAAAGATGTAGACAAGGAAATAGAGGATTTAGAAAAATTGGATATTGAATTAGAGGAATTAAAGAAAGATAAACCTGAAGTTGTGGATGAAGAATATAAATACCAAAAACAACCAAAGATAAAGCCAGAGGAAAAGGAAGAAGAAAAACCAAAGATTAAATCGGAAAGGGAAAGATCCCAAAAGACGAAGAAGAAAACGAAGTGGTAAAATTAAAGAAAATTCCTCAAAAGCCTCAAGAAATGGTTGAAGATGCAGAGAAAAAACCCATTCCTAAAGAAATTGAGGAGGTAAAACCAAAACCACAAAAGCCTGAAGAGGAAGACGAGTTTGGTAAATTTAAACCTTATGATATAGATTCTACAGATAGAGAAGTAGAAAAACCGGAACATGTTGACGTAGATTCCAAAGGTAAAGAACCTATTCCTAAGCGAAAATCTAAAGGTAAGAAACCTGCCCCTACGGCAGATGAAACTGAACTAAAGCCAGAAGAGCCTATAACAATAGAAGGGGAAGATAAAGTAGACACCGAGGAAAAGGTTGCAGCAGTGGCTCCCAAAATAGATGCCGTATCTGAAGAAGCTGAACAAGAAGCCCCACAAAAAGTGGAAGTGCAGGAACAAGTGCTACCTGCCAAGGAAGTAGATCAAATGGTAGAAAAAGTAGAAGATGAGCTAAAGCCTAAAAAAATCAAAAAGGTCGTTAAGAAAGAGAAAGAGAAAAAAATTGAAACTGTGGAACAGATCGCTGACGAAAAAGCACCACTTATAGAAGAACTTGATGAAAAGAAACCCGAGGAAGAGGTACTCCCAACTATAGAAGAAGAATCAAAACCAGACGATAAGGAGAAAGTTCAGGAGGAAGAAAAACCCAAAAAGGTTAAAAAGGTAATTAAAAAAAAGAAAGATGACGTTAGTGAAACTATAGAAGCAGAAATTAAGCCGACGGTTCCCGATGAAGTGATAACCAGAGATGAAAAAGAAAAAATCGAAATTCCCGAAGAAGTTGAAGCAAAAGCTACTCCAGAAGAAAAGGAAGAATTTATAGAAGAAAGGGAAATTAGGAAGAGGCGAGTCGTAAAAGTGAAAAAGAAGGAAAAACTACCTGAGAGTGAGACTGTTGAAGAAGTGACGGAAGCCATTCAAGTCGATACTGAGGAAACTAAGGAACCAGTTGTAGATAAAGTAAAACCTAAATTGATGGAACTTGAAAGAAAATCAATTAAACCCGAAAAACTGGAATTTGTTGAGTCGAAAGATCTTCCAGCGGTACTCCAGGCGAAACAATTAAAGAAACGACCATTACCAGAAAAGAAACCAACAAAAGGTGTGAAGTTGCCTAAATTTTTATTAAAGAGTCCCATCAAGTTCGTCCAATTTCCCGCATTGTCTGAAATTTATAAGATGCCAATAATTGCCGATCTAAACACTGTAAAAGACAACGGGGTCCTCTCCAGGAATGTTGAAGATGCTGTGAAAGTGATTAAAACTAAGAAACCTAAAATTAAAGATATACACAAAGAACTGAAGGAATTAGAAAAATTAGATACAGAGTTTGCGGAACTTAAAAAGGAACAACCGGAGAAGGTTGATGATGAGTACAAATATGAAAAGAAACCTAGAAAGCCTTCTACCAAAGAGGAAGAAGAAACAAAACCTTTAAAAATTGGCAAGGGAAAGATTCCGCAACCCGAAGATGAAATTGAAACCGTAAAACTTAAGAAGACTCCACGAGAACAAAAAACTGTGGAAGATAGCGAAGAAAAGAAAAAAGAAAAGGAAGCTGATGTTGAAGAAGAAAAACCAACAAAAAAAGTAGAAGAGACGACAGAACTTGAACCTTTAAAACCATTTGACGTCGATCGCGAAGAAATTGAATTAGAAAAACCCGTAACAGAAATAGTGGATAAAACTAAGCCGAAAGCTAAAGTGCCGAAAAAGGTAAAACCTAAAGTTGAGAAAGACATTTCAGATACCGACAAAGCACCCTTGGAACCAATCGCCGTGGTAGAAGATCAGCACGTCCAAGAAGAAATAAGCGCAACTGCTACACCAGGTAAGGACGTAGTAGATGAGATACAAGAACAAAAACTACTTGAATCACTAATTACTTCTGACGAAGAAACAAAACCCTTAATAACAGAGAACACTGAACAAATACATTCAGAAACAGACCAAAAACCCACACAAGAAATACTTAAAACCAAAAAACTAGTAAAAAAAGTTTCCAAAAAGAAAGTGCCTAAACCTGAAGATGTTCCACAAGTTGAGGACGCTTCGGGTAAAATTGACGATGAAGCTATTCCAGAGCAACCATCTGTGGTAGAAGAAAAAGAAATTCCTATTGATACCGTTTCTGATAAGATTGAAGATAAACCTGCAGAACCAATCCAAGAAGTAGTTAAAAAAAAGAAAATAGTTAAGAGACCCAAAGTAAAAGACGAAGAAAAGCCAGAAGATGAACAGATAGATGTTGTAAAATCAGAAGAAATAATTCCACAAGACGAGGTAAAAGAAGAAATAAAACAAACCACTGAAGAAGAAACGCCAGAAAAGGAGATTAAGAAGAAGCGTATTGTAAAAATAAAAAAGAAGGGCGAGTTACCACAAGATGAAATAGTAGAGGAAATAACTGAGACTGAAGAAGTAAGAATAGAAGAAGCGGCCGACAAACCAATTAAAGAAATACCTCCAAAAATGAAAATTGAAAGAAAATCACTAAAGCCCGAGAAAGTAGAATTTGTAGAAGGGAAGGATCTTCCGGCAGTTTTACAAGCAAAACAGCTGAAGAAACGGCCAATACCAGAAAGGAAACCCTCAAAGAGTGTAAAGTTGCCCAAATTTTTATTAAAGAGTCCCATTAGATTCGTGCAATTTCCATCGTTGCCAGAAGTTTACAAGGTTCCAATAATTACACAACTTAAAGTCCTTAAAGATAACGGGGTATTGTCCAGGAATGTTGAGGATGCTGTAAAAGTTATTAAAATTAAGAAACCAAAAGTCAAAGATATACATAAGGAACATGAAGAACTGGAAAAGTTAGACAAAGAGTTTGAGGAATTAAAGAAAGAACAACCCGAGAAGGTCGACGAAGAATATCGATATGAAAAGAAACCTAGAAAGCTTTCAGAAAAACCTGAAGAGGAAACCAAAACTCTAAAGATCGGTAAGGGTAAAATACCACAACCAGATGACGAAATTGAAACGGTAAAACTTAAAAAGACGCCGCGAGAGCAACCGACTGTAGAAGACAGTTCTGAGAAGAAACCAAAAGAGGAGACTATTACCGAATCAGCAAAACCGGATAAAAAAGTGGAAGAGGTGCCTCGCATGGAACCATTAGAACCTTTTGATATTGAACGCGAAGAAATGACTTTAGAAAAACCAGAAACCGAAGCTATTGAAAAACCAAAGACCAAAATAAAGGTAGCGAAAAAAATAAAACCGGCAAGTAATGAAGAGATTCCAGACACTACCAAAGCACCTTTAGAACCTCTTCCGGTTGTAGAAGATCAGCAACTACCAGAAGAAGTCAAAGAATCGCTAATACCTGAAAAGGATGTGCAAGAAGTTGCCGAACCAATTGTGGTTGATGAGGAAACAAAACCTGAAGACAAGACAACAGAGGAAAAGCCCGAAGAAGAAATAATAAAAACCAAAAAGGTGATAAAAAAGGTAATTAAAAAGAAAACTCCTAAACCTGAGGATGTTCCACAAGTTGAAGACACCGCTGTTCCGGTAGAAAAGATGCAAGAAGAGTTGCCGAAAATTGACGATGAAGCTATTCCAGAGCGGCCATCCGTGGTAGAAGAAAAAGAAATTCCTATTGACACTGTTTCTGATAAGATTGAAGATAAACCTGCAGAACCAATCCAAGAGGTAATTAAAAAGAAGAAAATAGTTAAGAAACCTAAAGTAAAAGACGAAGAAAAGCCAGAAGATGAACAGATAGATGTTGTAAAATCAGAAGAAATAATTCCACAAGACGAGATAAAAGAAGAAATAAAACAGATTGAGGAAGAAGAAGCGCCAGAAAAGGAGATTAAGAAGAAGCGTATTGTAAAAATAAAAAAGAAGGGCGAGTTACCACAAGATGAAACAGTAGAGGAAATAACTGAAACTGAAGAAGTAAGAATAGAAGAAGCGGTCGATAAACCAATTAAAGAAATACCTCCAAAAATGAAAATTGAAAGAAAATCACTAAAGCCCGAAAAAGTAGAATTTGTAGAAGGAAAGGATCTTCCGGCAGTTTTGCAAGCAAAACAACTGAAGAAACGGCCAATACCAGAAAAGAAGCCCTCAAAGAGTGTAAAAATGCCCAAATTCTTATTAAAGAGTCCCATTAGATTCGTGCAATTTCCATCGTTACCAGAAGTTTATAAGGTTCCAATAATTACACAACTTAAAGTCGTTAAAGATAACGGAGTATTGTCCAGGAATGTTGAGGATGCTGTAAAAGTTATTAAAATTAAGAAACCAAAAGTCAAAGATATACATAAGGAACATGAAGAACTGGAAAAGTTAGACAAAGAGTTTGAGGAATTAAAGAAAGAACAACCGGAGAAGGTCGACGAAGAATATCGATATGAAAAGAAACCTAGAAAGCTTTCAGAAAAACCTGAAGAGGAAACCAAAACTCTGAAGATCGGTAAGGGTAAAATACCACAACCAGATGACGAAATTGAAACGGTAAAACTTAAAAAGACGCCGCAAGAGCAACCGACTGTTGAAGACAGTTCTGAGAAGAAGCCAAAAGAGGAAACTGTTACCGAATCAGTAACACCGGATAAAAAAGTAGAAGAGGTGCCTCGCATGGAACCATTAGAACCTTTTGATATTGAACGCGAAGAAATAGATTTAGAAAAACCAGAAAGCGAAACTATTGAAAAACCTAAGCCCAAAATAAAGGTAACGAAGAAAATAAAACCGGCAAGCGATGAAAAGATTCCAGACACTACCAAAGCTCCTTTAGAACCACTTCCGGTTATAGAAGATCAGCAATTACCAGAAAAAGTCAAAGAATCACTAACACCTGAAAAGGATGTGCAAGAAGTTACCGAACTAATTGTGGTTGAAGAGGAAACAAAACCTGAAGACAAGCCAACAGAGGAAAAGCCCGAGGAAGAAATAATAAGAACCAAAAAGGTGATAAAGAAAGTAATTAAAAAGAAAACTCCTAAGCCTGAAGATGCGGCACAAGTAGAAGATACTTCAGTGCCAGCGGAAGATTTGAAAATACCAGAAACTGAAATAGCTGACGTTGAAAAAGAAGTGCCAATAATATCCGAAGAAAAGGTAGATAAACCCGAAGAGTCCATACAACCTGTCGTTGATAAGGTAAAGAAGAAGAAAAAGATTGAAACGGCTAAAGTAGAAGATAAAATACCAGATGAGAAGGTGGTTGAGGAAAAAGTTGAAGAGGTGCCATTGGTCGAAGAAGAAGCTAAGCCCGAAATGCCTAAACCAGAAATCGTAGAAGAAGGGGAAAAACCTATTGAACTCCAAACAGAATCAGAAGACAAACCAAAAGATGTAACTGAAACTGTACCAGAAACGGTGACCGACAAAGTTACCAAATTAAAGAAAAAAGATATACCCGTAAAGAAAGAAAAGAAACCTAAGAAAATAATGTTGAAGAGTAGGATGACCTTAGTCAATTTCCCACCAGCACCAGAAGTTGAAAAGATTCCTAAACTTTCAGAGCTCAAAACAGTTAGAGGTAAAGGTGAACTATCCAGGAACATAAAGGATGCCGAGAAGGTTTTGAAAACAAAACCAAAGAAATTGAAAGATGAGGATAAAACTCAAGAAATTTTAGAGCAACTTGACAAAGAGATTGAAGAAATTAAAAGACCTGAGTTAGAAAAGGTCGATGATGAATACAAGGAAAGAAAACCAAAAGAAGTAAGTAAAGAGAAAAAGGCCCCAGTAGTTGAAACAGATGAGAGCGAAAAGCAGAAAGAAGAAGTTCCAGCAGTCATCGATAAACCAAAAATTGTAGAAGAAGACAAAATTGAAAAACCAGAAGCGCCGCTACCTGTAGAGGAAGAAAAAGAAATAACAGAAAAACCAGATGAGACGGCTAAGGAACTCGTGCCAGAACTTGTGGAGGAAAGCAAAAAAGATATAAAGGAAACGGAACCAATTCCAGAAGTAAAATCAGACGAGCAGTTAGATAAGGATGTTAAGCCGATTGAGGAACCCAAACAGGATGAGGAGATACCCACTGTTCAGAAGGTAGAGGATAAGAAAGACAAAAAAGTTAAAAAAGTACGTATTAAAACACCTGATACCGTTGAAACAGAAATTGCAGTCGAAAAGGTCGAAGAAGTGACCAAGGAAGATGAACCGGCAACAGTAACTCTAGAACAGAAAGTGAAAGCAAAAAAGGAAAAAATAGTGACAGAAAAAGAGAAACCCCAACCAATAGACGAAGAAAAACCAAAAGAGGTACTAATTAAAGAGGAAGTGAAACCCATCAAGGAACTAAAACCAGACAAATCAACCGATGACGTCTCCAAACCTACACCACAAGCTATAAAAATTGAGTGGATAGAAATGAAGCAGTACTACTTGGAATTGACCGACATCTCACCGATTGCCCTGAGTGCCACAGTGAAAGAGACAAAGGCAAAAACAACAAAGAAGAGAGTTTCGTTTGGTAAATTGCCCAAAATTACGCTAAAGAGTAGAATAACGATCGTAGAATTCCCAACCAAATCAGAAATAGAACAAATTCCAAAAATAAAAGAATTGCAACCTGCCACAATCCAAAACGCCGTACTTTCCCGAACAATTAAAGAAGCAGAAAAGGTTGTCAAAAAGCGTCCCAAAAAACCCGAATTTGACAAACTAGATCAACTGGACAAGGAAATGGAGGAGTTAAAGAAAAACGAACTCGAAAAAATTGACGATGAGTTCAAGCGAGTTAAACCTAAACTTACAAAAGAAAAGCCCGTGAAGATGAAGATAGAAAGATGGGAAGTTAAAGCAGAAAAACCAAAATTGAAGTAATAACAGAAATTCCAATAAACTTGGAAGATATAAAATTAAAGAAAAAACCAGTTCCGAAGAAGGAGGAAGTAAAAAGTGTCAAACTACCCAAATTTTTACTGGCAAGTCGAATAGAATATATTACCTTCCCACCTTTATCTGAAATACTCAAGCAGCCTAAAATTGACCAATTAAAGACTGTAAAAAGTAACGGGGAATTGTCTCGCAATATTAAAGAAGCTGAGAAAATTAAGAAGAAGAAAATACCGAAGATAAAAGATGTTGATGACGAACTAAAGAAGTTAGAGGAACTAGATCGAGAAATGGATGAGCTCAAAAAGAAAGAAAAAGAAAAGGTTGATGAGCAATTTAAATACGAACGCAAGCCAAAGGAAAAGCCAAGCGAAGAGGAAGATAAAACACAGTCTCTAAAAATAGGTAAAGGTAAACTACCAGAAAAGGATGACACCGAACCTGAAGGTATCAAACTAAAGAAAGTTCCGGAAAAGATTTCCGAAGAATTAGAAGAGAAAAAGGAAACTCCGGCGAAGAAAGATACCGAAGATAAGCCAAAAGATCTAAAAGATGAAGTAAAGGAAACGCCAAAAATAGCACCGATTGAACCATATGAAGTAGACCGTGAAATACCAAGGGAGTTAGAGGAAAGTATTCCCGATGTCACAAAGGAAGATAAAGAAGTGCCCATAAAAAAAGTTATTAAAAAAGTAAAACGTACAAAAGACGAACATGAGGAAGATAAAGAGGATGTTACTATAAAGCTTGGTAAACCAAAAGACGAAGTTGAGAAGGAAACAACAGAAATTAAATTCAAAATTCCCGATAGAAAAGATGATATCGAAAAAGACTTAGAGGAAAAACCGAAAGATGTACCAACCGTTGAGTCTGCGGCAGAAGAAAAAGACAAAATTGAGGATAAACCTGAAATACCCAAAGACGAAGATGAAAGTGAAACTGAAGTTAAGACAATCGTTCGTAAATCGGCAAAGAAGGTAAAGAAAAGCCCAGCATTGAAACTGCAGAAGATGAAAGTAAGCCACAACCCGTATTTGATGAACCTGACGAAGATACGCCCCAAGCCATTACCATCAAGAGAAAGGATAAAATAGATGAAGATGAAGGTGAAGAGGCCGCCGTTATAACATTAACAAAACCGAAGAAACCCGTAACAGAAACAGCTGCTGATATTGCGGAATCCATTGTGATCACGAAGCCCAAGATCAAAAAAGTAGAAGAAAGTTTCCCCACAGAGCTAACGATTACAAAGACTGAAGAACCGGAAGATACCACTGTACACGATGAAACTGAATCACATAAACCCACATCTGAATTAACAATTACACCTATACAAAAGCCAGATGAAGGTAAGTGTCTCACTACAGTAACTTTCGCTATTAGCATACACAATAAACATAACCGCTATGCAAATACATTCAATAATTCAAAATTTCTAATTACTAATTACTTCACAGAGATACCCCAGCCTGAGGAGGTGGAAGCTACTGAACCAGTTCCGGAGGTGGTAATCAAACCTAAACCTAAACCAACACCTGAAATCATTGAAGAGGAAGAAATTGCAAAACCGGATGAAGTAGAAGCTGCCGAGCCCGTTGCAGTGGTTAAAATTAAACCTAAGCGCAAACCAACTCCAGATGAAGGTGCTGATGAGGTAACAATTAAAAAAGTAGAGGTTATAAAACCCGAAGCAATAGAAGCTGAAGAAACGGCTGCTGAAATCACCATTAAACCTAAACCTAAACCAAAACCGGACGAAGATGCTGAGGAAGTTACAATTAAAAAGATAGAAGTTCTAAAACCGGATGAAGTAGAAGCTGAAGAACCATCTGCTGAGGTTACCATTAAACCTAAACCCAAACCAAAGCCAGATGAAGGTGCAGACGAGGTAACAATTAAAAAGATAGAGATTATCAAGCCGGATGACGTGGAAACGGAAGAACCAGCTGCTGAGGTTACTATTAAACCTAAACCTAAACCAAAACCAGATGAAGGTGCAGACGAGGTAACAATTAAAAAGATAGAGATTATCAAGCCGGAGGAAGTGGAAACTGAAGCTGCTGAGGTTACCATTAAACCTAAACCCAAACGCAAAACAAAACCGAAAGTAGAGGAAGTTACAGAAGAGGCAACAATAAAAGTAGAAATAATAAAACCGAATGATGTGGAGGCTGCAGAACCCGCCGCCGAAATTACAATAAAGCCAAAACGCAAACCAGAACCAGACGAAGGTGTCGACGAAGTTACCATTAAGAAGATAGAAGTCATAAAACCAGATGATGTTGAGGCAGCGGAACCTGCTGCCGAGGTAACAATTAAGCCTAAACACAAACCAAAACCAGACGAAGGTGCCGACGAAGTAACCATCAAGAAAATAGAGGTAATAAAACCAGATGATGTGGAAGCCGAAGAACCCGCTGGCGAAGTAACAATTAAACCCAAACGCAAACCAGAACCAGACGAAGGTGCCGACGAAGTAACCATTAAGAAGATAGAAGTCATAAAACCAGATGATGTGGAGGCAGCGGAACCTGCTGCCGAAGTAACAATTAAACCTAAACGCAAACCAAAACCAGACGAAGATGCCGACGAAGTAACCATCAAGAAAATAGAGGTTATAAAACCGGATGATGTGGAAGCCGCAGAACCCACTGCCGAAGTAACAATTAAACCCAAACGCAAACCAAAACCAGACGAAGGTGCCGACGAAGTAACCATCAAAAAAATAGAGGTAATAAAACCGGATGATGTGGAAGCCGCAGAACCCGCTGCCGAAGTAACAATAAAACCCAAACGCAAACCAAAACCAGACGAAGGTGCCGACGAAGTAACCATCAAGAAAGTAGAGGTCATAAAACCGGATGATGTGGAAGCCGCAGAACCCGCTGCCGAGGTAACAATTAAACCCAAACGCAAACCTAAACCAGACGAAGGTGCCGACGAAGTAACCATCAAGAAAATAGAGGTAATAAAACCGGATGATGTGGAAGCCGCAGAACCCACTGCCGAAGTAACAATTAAACCTAAACGCAAACCAAAACCAGACGAAGGTGCCGACGAAGTAACAATAAAGAAGATAGAAATTATTAAACCAGACGACAAAGAAGCCGAAGAACCGGCTGCAGAGATTACAATTAAGCCAAAGGAAAAACCGCAACCAGATGATGGTGCAGATGAAACTACGATTAAGAAGATTAAAGTGGTCAAACCTGAAGACGTAGAGCAAGATGTAACTGTTAAAAAGAAACCATCTTCTCGTAAAGGCTCTTTAGAACAACATTCTGAAGAGATTACAGTTAAACGATTGAAACCTGTTCGAAAATCCTCTAAACCCGAAGAAGAAGAAGAAGTTCAGACAATTACGTTTAGGCCAAAAGTAACAAAGAGTAAAGAAGACGTGGAGCAAGAATTTAAAATGCAATTGGACTCTTATGCCGAAGAAGAAATTTCGATGTCAAGTAAAATAAGGCTCAAACGTCGTCCAACGTATGGAGAAGAAATGGCCGAAGATACGGTAAAAGTAATTCGAGAAATAGACGATGAAGGTCCTACCATAGAGGAAATTATAGATGAAGGTAGCGATGCTGAGGAGCTTCCGTACGATGGTGAAGAAGAAGAAAGCTACCACATTGCGTTACGTAAAAAACCAAAACGTAAACCGTACAAAGTACGACAGGAAACGGAGGAAGAGATTAAGTTGGAAATTAAACAACCGAAACAACCCGATGAAGACTATTCGGAAGAATCTCTTTCCGTGTCATTGAAACCGAAGAGGAAAGTTTCAGTTCAAACATTCGATGAAGGTTAATATTATAGCTTCCAGCACGCAATAAACTTTTTTGCATCACTTAAACAGCTAAAATATTCAAAATTGCTTCGCACTATCTCTATTTATATGAACATGCCATATAACACATTTTTTACAGAAGCAGCTGCATTACGCATTGTTCGAGAACACGACATCGTTGAAGAAGAGAAACCCATTGAGGAAGAAGAACTGGAGCTGTATTTCTCCATTAGCCCTTACAATGCCGAAACCGATCAGGCAACTGACTTAGTTGAAGGTGAACGAGTATATATTTTAGAAACAGACAATCCTAATTGGTGGTTGATAAAGAAAAGCCTTACGAAGGAAAAAGGTTGGGTTCCAGCTAATTATTTAATGAATGAACACGATTACGCTATTTACCTCCAAAAGAAGCTTAACGAAAGAATCGATAAATTACCAACATTTGAAAGTGAGCGTAATTATTTGTTTATAACGAAAATTCATCACTTTGCTTTTCAGAACCATCTCCTACTGAAACTTCGTCAGCTCCACGTTTCATTGAAAAATTACGCCCTCAACATGCCCAAGATGGTCGTACCGTCCAGTTCAAATGTAAAGTTCAAGGAATCCCCAGACCTCAAATAACATGGTTTAGACAAACGGCGATTATTAAACAATCACAAGATTTTGAAATGTACTATGATGAGGAGAACGTGGCCACTCTAATTATAAAAGAAGTATTTCCGGAAGATGCCGGTACTTTCACGTGTGTCGCCAAGAATTCGGCTGGATTTGCATCGAGTACAACTGACTTAATAGTAGAACTACCACTTTCTGACCACGGTTCCGACACAACTGGTTTGTCGCGAAAGACTCTCTCGCGTGAGTCCTCTTTGGGTGATATTTTGGAAGGAATAGTACCAATATTTGCCAAAAAACCGACCGCTATTTGCGTCGATGAAGGAAGCGATGTAACGCTAGAATGCAAACTACTCGCACTCCCAGAGCCCACGGTGACATGGTCTTGTAAAGGAAAACACTTGACTTCCAAGGACAATGTGACCATCACAACTGAGTCCGATATGCATATGTACACAACAACGCTCAAAATTAAGAAAATTAAAAAGAATCAGGAAGGGGTGTTCGAAATTAAAGCGAAAAATCGGGAAGGTGAAGCCTCTGTTACAGTCGTGGTTAAAGTCCGAACGGACGAGAATGAAGCACCTCAAATTTTGGAGTCACTCAAAAGTGTTACAGTCCAAAGTGGGGAAACTGTAATTTTAAGTACTTGTATAGTTGGTACCCCCACGCCAAAGGTAACTTGGTATAAAGATGATAAACCCATTCCATCCAAAGAAATTACGGAGAAAAATGGCGTTTACTCACTTACAATACACAAGACTACAACAAAGGATATTGGAAGGTATAAAGTTAAAGCGACAAACAAATTAGGGTCTGCAGAGACTACCGCCGAACTGAATGTTGAAGGTAAATTTTTCGAGCTGCTTCAAATTTCGGTTAATCTGCTTCAAATTTCAGTTAATCTGCTTCAAATTTCAATTAATCTGCTTCAAATTTCAGTTAATCTGCTTTATAGGTATATTGTAGTAGCTTCTGCTCAACATCAACAGAAATAAAAAACTCGCTCTTCTTATCTGCAAAGTTAACGATGTATTATAAATAAATACATGCTTTCTTTCTGCTTCTAATGTTATTTTACCGCCCTAAATGTGAAAGTTCAAGGAATCTTTGCTAAAATGTCTTCTATTTCCAGAATTTTTGACTGATAAACCAGAGCCACCAATGTTTACAGAGAGATTCGAAGGTTTAACTGTTACAGAAAAATCAACAATAAGACTGTTTGCTAGAGTGATAGGAAACCCAGTTCCGGAAGTTACTTGGTTGAAAAACAACGAACCCTTAAAACCGGATTCAAGGACGAAGATATCTTATGATGGCGAAAATATTGAAGTAACAATCACCAACGCTAATCCCGAAGTAGATTCTGGAGACTATAAATGTATTGCTAGTAATAGTGTTGGAAAAGCCTCGCATGGTGCCACAATCATTGTGGATGTTGAAACGGTGAAGTTCACAAAGAAACTCAAGAAGACCATGGAAATCTTTGAGCGTGATACGCTACTCCTAGAATGCGAAACTTCACATATTATTTCAACAAAATGGTTCCACAATAATAAGGAGATTACCGGTATGGATCATCACGTCGTTGCGGAAGAAGGTCGCGTTCACAAGCTGACTGTCAAGAGCTCAACGCTCAACGACGCCGGTAGTTATAAGTGTACGGTGAAAAACCAAAAAACAGAAACAAGCGTCACTGTCACTCCGAAGAAACCCGAATTTATAAAGAAATTACAAGATTGTGAAGTAAAAGAACGTGACAGTGCGATTTTGGAGGTAGAGGTTAGTTCCGATACAGCCGATGTAGTTTGGAAGAAAGATGGCAAGCCGATTACGGAAAGTGATGATAAGTTTACTATTGAGAAAGACGGTGGAGTTCGAAGACTTATCGTACATAATATCACCATACACGATGAAGGAGAATATTCTTGTTCCCTCCCCGATGATGAATGCACTGCTGATTTAACTGTAATAGAACTACCACCAGAGATTATAACAAAGATGGTTGATCAAACTGTTACGGAACGAGAAAAGGCAACGTTTGAAATTGAACTTACAAAAGGAGATGCCCTGGTGCGATGGTTCAAGGATGGAGTGGAAATACAGTTTTCTGAACATATACAGTTGTCGATTGATGGTAAAAGACAAAAGTTGAAAATATACAGCACTGAAATGGATGATAAAGGAATTTATTCGTGTCAGGTAAGTTGACAATTTTGAATGTAGTTCAAAAATCTGCAACGAGAGATCTGAGCATAACAACATTTTGGTTTCAGGTCGGAGACCAAAAATCATCAGCAAAATTGACAGTTAAGAAACTACCACTCCGTTTCATTCAAGAACTGCCAGAAATTACACTAACAAAATTGGGTATTGACGTAACCCTTACGGTCGAGCTAAACAAATCGGACGTTGAAGTTGAATGGCTTCGTAGAGGTAGAATAATAGAGGAATCGACCAAATATACAATTTTGTCAAACAAAAGTATTAAAAAGATGATTATACACAATATCAAAAATGAAGATGAAGTTGAATATTCGTGTAGAGTGGAAGATTTGGTCACGACAACAAAACTGAAGATTGAAATAATAGAAACGTTGCCAAAACTGTTTGTAGACGATAGCAATAAACTATACAAAGTGAGAAAAGACGAAAATGTTACATTTAATGTGAAATATACCGGTACACCAACACCTGCTGATGAATGGAGTGTCAATTACACCTTAATCCGTCCATCAAGACGTCATCAGCCAGCCATCACAGAAGAAAATGTTAGTCTGACAATAAGGAGGGTTGAATTTGAAGATATTGGCAATTACACCATTAAATTAAAAAATAATTGTGGCGAAGCTTCAGCTGAACTTACACTTACAGTTATCGGTATGAGGCGATTGAGTCATATTTTTCAATTCTAATTTCTGTATTTTACAGATCTACCCAACAGGCCAGGGAAACCAGAATTAGTCGACGTGACCGATAATTCAATTACCTTGCACTGGAAGGCACCAGAATTCGATGGTAATACGCCTATCATAAATTATATTATTGAGTATCGTGACAGAGATACCACAAGGTGAGTAATTTGAGCATATTAAAAATTTTCCCTTTATTCTTCTTAGTATATTCATAAATACCTTCTTCTTCTTCTTCTTCTTCTTCTTCTTCTTCTTCTTCTTCTTCTTCTTCTTCTTCTTCTTCTTCTTCTTCTTCCTTCTCCTTTCACTCCTATGGAGCATGGGGCGTCCTCTTCTAAGGGCGTTTCACAAGCTTTGGACTTGCCATAGCTGGATCGCTACTCCTCTCGCGACGATAATCGACTAATCCCATGATTTCCATGCATCTTCGGTGCTTGTGCCGGTACAGCGCCCTGCCTCGTAAGCAAGTCCGCAGGCATCTCGTCTGTAAGTGTATAATTCAGGATGATCCGAGCTTCTTGTATACACTGCCTGATGAAATGGTACCGAATGTCTATATATTTACTCCGGTTATGATGCACAGGATTCTTCGCTAGACATATGGTCCCTTGGTTGTCATTGTGCAACTGTGTGCGATGGCCTCCTTAGCGGCTTCGGTGAAACCCATATACTGTGCCTCGTTAGAGGATAGCACTACTGATCTTTCCTTTTTCGCGTCCCACGCAATAGGATTTCTGTTCAGCATGAATCAGTCGTCGGTGTAGGACTTCTGTTCGTTGGGTCTCCGCCCCAGTCAGCATCGACGAACACGGTCAGATGGGAACTTTTGTCCGATGTATAACGGAGTCCGACGCACGGTATTCCCTCAACACCCTTTTGCCTGCCTTCAATTGTAGCGATAATTGAACTTGCCCAGATAACTACAAACGAATGCTATATCGGGTCTGTAGCCACCCACAGATAGTTGAGTTCCCCTATCACTTCCCTGTCTCCTCGTCACTGACGTCTCTCTCTGGTTCGCATAACTTCATACCAGAATCTAAAGGAGTAGGTGCTTCTTTGCAATCGGTCATGCCAAACTTCTTTAAGAGTTCTCCCACGTACCCACGTTGACACAACGTAATGGACCGATCATCCGTATCAAACTCAATGCCCGAATAGTATTTCGCTGAGCCGAGATCTCGAAGTTCAAAATGTCGACCTAATTTTCCTCCAATGACAGCGGCATGACTTTCTTTCGGAGATGAAAGATGAAATCAAAATATCATCCACGTACGTATGAGGTCGCTCCCTCATGAACCACGGATCGGAACTTATCGGTACTGCCGAAGAATGTCGATTAGCTTCGTATGCCAGCATCGACCAGCCTGGCCAAATCCGTACGACTTCTTCAGTAGGCATACCATGTCGCCTGACTCGAACCTTTACAACCATCGGCCATGGCTTCGACATTGATCTCTTGGTCTTGATCCCTTGCGGAGAATCTTCTCAGGCCTTCCAAGAGATATTCCGTTCAGATATGCGGAACTAACGTCGTACTATCTTAGTTCCATGCCTCGCCTAGCCGATACTGCCGCCACTGTTCTAACTGAGCTCAATCTGGCAACCGGCGCGAATGTCTCATTAAAGTGAACTTCTGACGGAACCCTTGAGCCTTTCCACAGATCCATCCGGTTTCAGCTTGTTCCGCAGAACGATTCGACTACCGATCACCTTTGCTCCTTTAGGCCTTTTCACAACCTCCCACGCTTTGTTTTTGATTATTGGGGATACATACCTCCTTAGCGATGACTTCCAACCATTCTTCGGATTGGTTCCCATTGATGGCTTTAGCCAAAGGTTCCTCACACACAAACGCTTCGCAAAATTGAAGTTAGTCTTAGGGTTCGTCGTTTTCCTACGAAGTTCCAGAGTCAGTCTCGTGGTCGGATTGACGTGTGATGACGTATTCTTTTCTTGGTCTTCTTGTAAGTCCGTTTTTGACAATTCTTGGACGACCACGCGCTCGTCTTGGAGCTAGCTCTTGAGTGGGCATATCGTTGAGTTGCGGTGTGTTGTCAATCGGAGTGATCTCTATCTCGGTTATCGGACCAATACGTTTTTCGGGGTCGAAGACGTCGTAACATCGTGTTTCTCCGAAATGGTTCAACAATCGGACGTTACGGCAGATTTCCACTTTCTCTTCAGCTCGGATCCACACATTGTACGCCTTCGAAACCTCCGAGTATCCCAGGAACACTCCCTCCTTTGATCTGGGTTCGAACTTCTCTTTGTTGGGAGTTCTATTGGAGCAATGAGTCTTGCATCCGATTTCTCTGAGATGTCTCAGTTTTGGTGTGGTTCCGTGCCATAATTGATATGAAGTTTTACCATCTAGGCTACTTAATCGGTACCTGTTTCGCAAATAATTTGCGGTATTCACGGCTTCCGCCCAAAAATCTGGTGATTGTTAACGGGTATATTTTGCAAAAGCCCAAAAATTGGTCAAAATTGGTTTTTCCCATTTCATCATTGAGTGAGCAATGTCGTCCTCTTTCTATTATCGATGACTACATCCTTTCCGAACCTTCCATTAATGTCTTCATCTCTCCTTCCCACATTGCTGAACATTTTCATAATATTAATTTTATCCCTTTGTGAGAGTTAAATTGTGTGCTCTTAATTGGTAATACATAAGCTCTTTGCGCTCTTATAATATTCAAAAATTATTTTAGCAAACTTGTATGATTATTCACTGATTGGATACTGGCTGCATTTACACTTATAACATTTTATAATGTTTCAGATGGGAGAGAACAACAGAAACAATAACAACCACTAACTACACAATAACGAAAATAGTGAAACATAAGGAATACAGCTTCCGTGTAATAGCAACAAATGAAGTCGGTGATAGCGAACCTTCATATAACAGTGACTACATACTAATAGCAACTCCCACGTCAAAAGAAGCTCCGACAATCCTCGAAACCCTTAAAGATACCAAGATAGGTCTCAATAAAGAGTTAACGTTATCGTGCGTGATAACAGGAAACCCCACCCCAGATATAACATGGTTCAAAGATGGAAAAACTATAAAATCCAAAATGACAACTTACGAAAACCATGTCGCTAAATACACCATTAGGGTAACCGAAGAGTCAACAGAGGGTATTTACACTGTTAACGCACAAAATGTGATGGGTACGGCAGAAACACGTTGCCAAGTGATTGTACAAGAAGCACCTCGTCTCGAAATAGATGAGGAATTAATTAGTCAAACATTAAAGGTAAATGAACAATGGAAAATTAAGCTCAGAGTTTCCGGGTATCCTCATCCGGACATAACTTGGAAGAAAGATGGAGGCATTCTCACTTCGAATAAACATACTTATTACTACTCAGATGAATTGTCAACAACTATCATCATATACTCATTAGAAAGGAATGACACTGCTACCTACACAGTAATTGCGGAAAATTCGGCAGGTTTCGCAGAGAAGGAGATTAAACTACGAGTAGTAGGTAAGTACGATAACAATTTGTGCTCCAAATGAACTGCTTTCTTTAGATTTCTCTATTCGCTTGCAATCGCTCTCATCTGAAAGTTCAATCACTGGTAATACATAAATGTGCTTGACGTAATCGTGCTAACGCTTGCGTGTACCATTGCTAACAGATTTTTGATCAAATTGAAGTTTTTCCCGAATTTACTCCCCCAATATGGGAAAAGTTATAGCAAACTTTACGCTAGTACCACCAAGAACAAGATCGAGCTTAAGACTAAGACTTTAGTGTCCGAGTTGTGCCCTTCACGCCCAGTATTGGTGCTGCAAAAATAATTAATTGTGGAAGAAGCAAGAACAGTATGCAGGGTGGTGTTTCTTCCTCTCCGCACAGCCTCTGTACATCGGGTCTGCTTAAAAACCCAGTCTGTAAAGGTGTCCTTTCATTTGACAGTGCTCTCACCTATACTCCTTGTTTAATTTCAGCAGATTTTCCGTTATTTGGTTGGACGGCACAGTACCTTTGATGAAAAATGTTTCTCCAGTATTCCTTTTACTATACCTTTAGGATGGTTTTTATTTCCCTAATCATCGTTTGGGTTCCTATAAAAGCCATTTTTCGACGTTTGGTTAGTCGGTCGTCGGTTATTATTATATTGACCTTATGTTAGCCTTAAACTATTGTGTATTTGCAGCTGGATTCACTCCAATACTAGGTTAGAGCTCACCTCTTGTGTCCCCAAAGCTTTCAATGCTGCTTGGTTGTCAGTAAGGTATTCATTGAGAAAATCTTCCCTAAAATACTGCTATGACTCAGGCTGGTAACAGTCTGCATCCTTCCGCTCGCTCTATGTATATTCCAAATCAGTTTTGGACAACTTTTATCCTTCGCCCACTCGTCCCTTGTCCATCGCATACGATTTCTTTATTCTGCCTGCATTTTTGGGGCTGTTATATAGTATCATGGTGCAATGCCGTTCCTAGTATCCTCCTTTTGTTTGGATTTATCGCCTCCGCCTTCATCACCAAGTGAAAAGGTGGTGGGTTTTTAGTTACGCCCATAACCTTCGCTTACACCTGATGATCGCATTTATTTGTTTCACCAAATATGCGTTGATTGTAAAGCCCTTGTCTAGAGTTGGCCCTAGGTACTTGGCTTCATTCATCACAGATTCATCATAAAGAAAAACATTCCCATTATCCTGTGAAATCCTTTTCCTTGAAAATGCCACGAGGAAGGTTTTTGTCGGCTCACAACATCTTTGTATCAATTCTTTTCGCGGCCTAACAATTATGTCGTCTGCGTATCCTATTATTCGATAATCTGCTCTGTCGAACTCTTGTTGCAGAACGACGACCACGAAAGACCACAGGTAGAGGGGATTCACCTGTTTTCCACACTATTCGTGATTGACTTTAAAGAGGTGTTAGCTCGATGCCCAAAAAGGCACTTCTGTGCAGAGCTACTTCGCACAATTTCCGCTTCCCTTCGATGGCGAGTCAATGTTTTCTTGGTACTCAGGTTCCGGTTTCCAAACTCTCACAGATGTAGGAAGTAATTTGACTATGAAAGGCCACAAGGGCAGTGGCGGTTTCAGGGGGGAGTAATTGGGTACTTACCCCCCCTAAGAATTTTTCGTTCGCTTATTATTGTTATTCTTAAAAATTACCAAGATTTCAAACAAACAAGTTAAGTTATGGTGAATCTAGTCGTCGATCTATGACGGTGAATTTTTCCAAACCTGCTGGAGTGAGTCGTGGAAGAGACCGATACCCGATATTTTTTTTTGAATTACCCCCCCTAAGCCAGTTGGGTGGAAACGCCATTGCACAAGGGTCTTTCCCCCGTTCCCCCTTGGTCAGGGCTCTGGTCGAATTCGTTGCACGGTTTCCTTTTCGACCAGCATTTCTTACGAATTTTTAAGGATAATGTACCATTCGGAAGTTTGTAAGGACGACATCGCCGAAGGTCCTTTTGGGTAATGTATTACCCCCATTTCTAACCTCTCTAACAAATTTTATTAACTCAGGGGTACTGCCGTCGGGCTGGTGTCGCTTAGGCGTCCCCAATCTTATGCGTTCCCTCAAAGTCTATTTTGTTAGCTGGTGGTATTTTGTTTCTACCTCCTCCACTTATGAGCACCTTGTCTTCTGATGATGAGCACAGGATAACATAGGCCTTTGAGGCCTTTGCTCCAAAGATTCTCGTCACTGTGGGGTCCACAACTGTGCCCGAATTTGCTTTCTGGACTCTCGACTGGATTGCTTAAATTAAAGTTACGTCTTAGGTTCAGCCTAAGCGTCCCGGGTCAAAACAGGGTCTGTAAGACCATTGATCTGGGTTATGCACGTGTAGACGCCGCGCCGTAAGACCCCTCGCACACCCGATAGTCGGGCGATGTGATTGCTAGGCGAGTCTGTCTCTGCCTCTAGCATTAACCTAACCGCCATATACAATAATTCGCTAGGCCGGTCCCCTATCCGCCAACCGGAGACGGTCTGGTAGGTTGCCATCCCTCAGGTCTGTTCTCTTCTTTTCGTTCGATTGCAGGAATGGGACATGAGACTGCAGTACGAATTGAGCACTAAATTCTGGCAAACTGTCAGCTCGATGGGAAAACTATCTGGCGCACCTTATCACCACCGACAATTTGTTTGTTACAATTACAACTTTTCCGCTACGCAGCACGAATTCTGGAACTGCAGTACGAATCGGGAAAAGGTTCAATTCGGTCGATATATTTGGTGATATGTACTTACCTAACTAACACATTCAATTTTAATTTCAACAAATAATTCAAACTTTGATAGATAAACCAACACCACCACAAGGACCTATGGAAATAACAAATATTGAAAAAGACTCGGCAACAATCTCGTGGCGTCCTCCATTGGATGATGGTGGAGTTGAACTTACAAAGTATCTGATTGAGCGATACGAGATATCAAGTATGATTTGGACTAAAGTCGCTGAAGTAGAAACTAGTGTAACTTCGTACTCAATGCAACAATTACAAATGGACGCCGAGTACATATTCCGTGTATATGCACAGAACTCGATAGGAAAATCTGAGCCACTCGAAAGTAAAAATGTCTCTTTAAAATCGTCATTCAGTAAGTAATTTAAATTAGAAGCGAAATATATTACCAAATTGATTGTAGAAGTTCCATCTCCACCTCGAGCACCTTTGGAAGTATCGGGTATGACGGCTACATCATTTACCATTTCATGGCAACCAAGTGTCAGTGACGGGGGAAGTAGTATAATTGAATACATAGTAGAAATGAAAGAATCCAATAGACGTGTATTTAAAAAGTTGGGAGTTACAAGAGGAGCGATCACAAATTACTCAATTAACTACTTGGAAAAAGATCAAGGCTACAATTTCAAGATCACGGCACGAAACGCTGTCGGTTTAAGTGAACCATTCCTACCAGATGATACAATTACAGCAGGAGCTAGAATTAGTAAGTTTTGCACTGAACCTAACGCTTTTAACGCTTCATTGCTTGTTGCTTTAGGAATAAAATATGAGTTTGCAATAACCGATTCGACATTGTATTGCCTTTTGGGTATTTTCCCGCCTACTAAGCTTAGTACCCCTAGTAAGTAAACGTGCAGCTTATTGCTAGCTTAAAACATGATTGTGGTGCGATTTGCGTATAATAACCAAAAAATCTTACAGCTACGCCATCACCTCCCAGAAACTTACAAATTTCGGACACCACTAATAAGAGTGCAACAATTACATGGGAAACTCCTGAAAATACGGGAGGCACAGAACTTACCGGTTATATAATTGAAAAGAAATACGAGTACATGCCAAATTGGGAAAGGGCAGCTACACTAGATCCATCTGTGCATCAATTTACATTTGAGAATTTAAGGGAAAAGACTAAATATGTATTTAGAGCATTTGCAGAAAACTCTGTAGGAATAAGTAATCCGGCAACAACTCAAACTCTGGACCTGTTTACGTATGCAAGTAAGTTATGGAAGAATAATGGTCTTTATAACCATTACATATTTTTTTCAGCCGTACCCTCTCCACCAACCGCACCATTAGAAATACGAACAATTGGTCCAAATGCGATCGTCATAGAGTGGGGTATTCCCGAATCTGATGGTGGGTCTCCTCTATTGGGATACAATGTTGCAATCAGAGATACTCGTAAGACTATGTGGATGGAAGTTGGTAGAGTTGCAGTACCTACACAGAAGTTTACAATACGCGATCTTCAAGAGGACCATGAATATTTAATTAGGGTATTTGCGAGAAATGAAATCGGTCTTAGTGATCCTCTAGATTCAGATGAACCTTTCAGAGTTTTACCATCCACTGGTAAGTATTACAATCCATTATGTTCCACTTTATCCTGGTTTATAACGAATCATTTTCATATACGTTATTTATTCAATGAGAGCAGTTACGTCATAACCAAAAGTAACGCCAGAATTTATCAACTCTGTCACTATCTTATGACAAAAAGATTAAAAAACTTTCCCCCTCAAAAATTCTGAGCAGCCTGCGATACTCACAGAGATATTCTCCGCCTACCGTCTTGAAGTAATTTTGTTAGAATCTTCGCTTCCGTGACCTGGTGCGCATATGGTGTTTCTAAGCACATCTTCCTTGAAGTACAATACACTGCGCCAAATGGTGTTTGGCGCCTTCCAAATCAAAAGACTTCTTCATTTTCATTTCTTTCCGGCGACACATTTCTTCGGGCTTGAAAACAAGGAATGGTCACTGGGGCTAAATCCTGAGAAGCGAAGCAATTCGTAGCGCAATCATGGAAATTTCGCCATGGCACGTTTACATCCGTGCGCTATCTTGACCACTTCCTTCTTAGCCAAGTGTGGTGGTTCTTTTTTCAAATCATCGTTGAATCGGTCCAATCAGTTGGCATAATTTTCGTCTGATTGTTTTCCCCTCTTCATATAATGATATGGATTACACCGCCGTCACCATAGCCTTGTTAGTGATCAGAAGTTTTAACAACGCGGAATGCGGTTAATAATGGAGGTCGGTTGCTGGAGGGTAGACTGGTTCTGGAATGCAGGCTGGCGGGTGAATGTAGACGGACTGATCGGTGTTGGCGGCTACGACTTCTGACTGACTTCTGTGGCTAACAGCGTTCGCTTATAAAGGATTCTGGCCTGTGTCGACGCGTTGTCATTGGTCGGCCAATGGGAATCAATCGTTGCTCAGTATGTAAGCGGCTGTGTAGCAGGATCATGTATGGTCGCCTCACCCACCTTGGTCTTCTTGGTGCGATGCGCCCGGGAGAAACCTACTGCTTCGACTGCTGCTTGGTCTCCAGATTTATGCACACTTTTTTCCATTTTTTCCAAAATTCACACAGCTCGCTCTAAATTAGACAAATCCATTGACTGATGGTTGTTGACGGAACCGGTGTTCACCGTTCGACTTCTATTTGGTACAAGCTTGTTGAATTTCAAAAATAGTATTCACATAAATGTGCATGTTAATTATTCACATTAATCAAAATTATGTCAATCAGATACAGATGCTGAGGAATTCAAAGAAGTAACAGATCGTGAACCAACATCCTACAGTACAGAAACGACAACTTCATGGTTAAAAGACCACAGTATGGATGCAGACATCAGCTCATATTCAAAAGGAAAATTGTTACAAAAAGATGAATACTTCTTCAAAATTTGGTGTTTCGCTGAAGATCTCTTCAAATAAAATATGAAACGTTTCAATAATGGACTGACCAATTTTTTACCAAGACTGTGACATATAGAATTAAGATAAAACATTAGATGTAAATATTGTATACTGAACTTATAGGAATTCCATAATTTGACAAAAATAATTAGAGATGACTTGAAATATGTAGACATCTATAGAATTTTTCAAGTTACCTCATAATTATAATTAAATCCTGTGATCCTGAATATCGAATCTGACTTAAGAAACTCACGAAGGAAGTTTTATTATGTATTTATTGTAAAAATTTTATTAATGATATAGTTTAATAGTTTGCGCTTGAGTACTTATGTATACGAAACCTCAAGTTTTATATTGTTTTGTTAAAATTTATGTGCTGTTTTACGATATGCATACGCATACAATTACGTTGTGTTGATTTATCTTTTTCTAACAGTTGCACATATTTTCAATTTAAGGGAAAAAATATAGGTGCATATCACTAACATCAATAGAAATTGAAAAAATGTCAACTGTTAACATTTTATTTTATTCTGTTATACATTAAAATATTGAGCAATTCACAATGTCTTTTATTATTAAACTTACACTTCACACTTCTAAATAGCAACAGTGATTTCGACATATTAAAACCTTGCCCTTTCTCTCGCTTCTGTATGTAACTGAGTGAATTCCATGAACAGCAAAATATCTTTTACATGTTCCAACACTGAATTAACACATAACCTACGGTTTTACTTCCTGTCTAAGAAGAACAGGTAATTATTTTGAATCCGGAGCCATGCACCAAGCCATTTCAACTTTTCCCCTATAAGAGAGTATTACCAGACAACTAAGAAAACCTATAACATAATGGCGCAAATCACTAAATTGGTTAAAAATTCAATAAATAAATAATAGCAAAATGTTAAAACTTGGCGAATTTGTCCATAGGTGGCGCTATCATGAAAAAGATCGATATTTACATTTACATTTGTATTCTCATTTTTTCAAAGCAATTTTGAATTGTGCAACTTGTGTTAACTTTTATAGGTTATCCACTCCCATTTTATTATTCTACAATTTCTTGAGTTATCGATTGTGTACTTACAGGGTTTGTTACAGGTTATCCGCTAGTATAACATAAGGCCATCTAAATGCCATTGTTTTACTTATGCAGCGATATTAAGTTAACGATAATAAATTATACACATTGATCTGTTTTTATCTTACCGCTTTCACAGAATGTTACTTTATCTGTGATCCTTTACTATTTTAAATTAATTCCCTGGCTGGGTATGTAACCTTATAATTTTTTCACTAATACATTATGTGTTGAATAATGGTTACTATTTGTTTCATATTTATTTTTTAATTACAAATTCATACCTATAACGCCACCTATTGAATAGTAGACAGTAACTCTACAATGAAGAGCTTAACAAAAAAAAATTTTAAATGGTCGTTTTCCGGATAAATTTTGATAATTTTTCCTACGAGGGACCGCTTCCCTACCATCTCAAATTTTTACCCGAAACTGGGATGGCCCCGGATTCTAAACAGTGTTTCAGCTTTTCTCCACCTTAGAAAAACGACTACATTGGCCAAGTTCGAACTCGTTTCACCCATGCGAAAGGCATTAGACTATTATAAATGTTATTAAAAAGATTAAAAAAAGAAAATAAGTAAAAAAATCATTTATTAAAAGTTCTAAAAAAATAATTAGATGAAAGTGCACAGTTACATTATCAGATTAATTGTCTTCTAGGCACACTTTTTTATCAACCCTTACACAGCACATGTACGAAAATGACACCTAATATGAATTATGTATTATTATCAATGAATAAGAAGGGTATGGAGGGAAGTTGGCAATGCTAATACATATACATACTAAATATGAAACGGAAGTCGCCATCTTGGTGAACCTCACTTATGACGATTTGACAAAAAAATTTAAATTTTTCACCTCACGGTTTCAAGTGCTCCTTCCAACCCCTCTTAATTCGTTCCTTCTTACTACTGGCCACTGAACTCAATAATACATGGAATAGTAAAGCCGTGGAGATGCGCGTGAAAAAGTGTGCAAATTTGAAGAGAATAATAAGGTGGAAAATTGTTTAACCACGGGGACTACGCGTTTGCGCAGTGGAAAATACCATGAAAATACATCATGTGTTAAAGTCGCTGAACTCTACCTAATAAATCGAAGTTGGGTTAGAACATTTGACGTGGTTGATTTGATTTATAAACGTTACAAGGGAGAAGGGTTTACAGTGGGTGTTACGGGGTTCATGATTAAAAGGAAGATGTAGAAGGAGTACTACACTAAATATATACAATATAAGTAAATATGCCATGGAAATAGCCATCTTGATGAACCGAATATCTGACGTAATTACTGATAACTACTCGAGGATTATTTAAAATTTAAATTAAACTGTATACATCTATTTACATGTTCTGTAATAATAATAATAATAACCTAACCTAACCTAACCTAACTCGTAATACTTATAGATAGCCATAGAGTCCGGGCAGCAGCTGACTTTGACAGCTCTGAGGGCAAAAAAACGCTACTTAAAACACGTATTTTCAGTTTACGCGGGCTAAAATTACAATTGTGAATGCAATTCTCACGTTCTCTTAACGCGCGCAACCTGTACATGCGAACATTATAGGCTCTGCTATTACGAATAGAAAAAATTTTGCCCTCAGAGCTGTAAAAAAAATAGGTTAATGACGTCATCTGCCCGGTCCCTATTGTAATATTAATAATTGTAATGCGGGATTTTAATTTATTTTAAAAACTGGGAACATCCTTATCACCACATCCAACCCTCGCCTGCTAACCAGAAAAAAGGAGGAGAGGTGGGCTACTCAATGTAATTTTTTGGACTTGCAGGGGTTCTCTCTCACAGATTATGAGGAAGTAAATAAATAAATAAACTGATTTCCTTGCTCCAAAGATTGAAATAACCTACTGTTACTGTACAATAGTAGAAAGTTGGCAACATGGCATGAACCAAAGAAGAAATAATGTGGTTTTGCTCGGAAGTGTAATAGGTATCAACTTTTTGTATTTTAATGAATTTTACAAATTAATGGTAACAATCTAATCCACATACAGTGGCGTATTTAAGGTCCAGGGCCTCGTTGTGCAGGAGTAGGGAGCGCCACATTATTTATGTGGTAGGTACATTTTTTTATGTTGATCAATTTGTTACAGTGTTATTTACTTTATTGGCTCTTATTTTTTGTCTCATTTACTTATTTATAATTTATTGTGATTAATTTTATTTTTTGGAGGCCCTCGTGGTTTTTATTAAATGTGTGAAAATTAAGAATAAAAAAAGAAATTAAGAACTGCGCGTAACCAAAAATGCGGTGGCGCCATTTCGTGTTTTCGGGGCGGGAGGGGGCCGGGCTGAGCGAATCTATTAATGACAACAGCCTAATAGGTAAAAGTTGTGAGCGACAAAATAGGGTATAGCGCGAATGTATTACACTGTGTTTGGGGAGGCAACGGCCTTTGTCTGAGGACAAGTAGTCAAAGAAGAAACTCCATTTTTTCCAGAATTAGAATGTGCACTTCGCATTTTCTTAGTTAATACCTTTACAATCTGTACAGATTTCTACAGATCTACAGATTTGCAAAGGGTCCAAGTAGATTCCAATTGATGTAAAATTATTAGCAGTGGTGTAGTGGACGGGGACACTCTGCTTTTTCCAAGAATCCTATACCATGTTTCTGGCATTCTGGATCGCCCAATGTTAGTCAATTATCAGAAGATGGTGAGCGTTCCCTTCCCACACTGGAAAATTTACGACTACGTCACTGGTTATTAGGTACTAAAAACCTTGTTAGGAACTATTTTACAGGATAAAACTTCTCATAAATAAATTCAAGCGCCCATAAAAAATGCAACGAACTTACGAATCAATCTAAATTAAAATTATTTCTCTACTTGTGTCGTGAATAAATTAAAGTAATGTACAGGGCTAGTGATATCTTTACTACCTACAACTGTAGTATTTTCGTCTGTGGACTTGCCAGCAGCAATTTGCATAAAAAGCTTACATGCAGAAGACGGACTTTTCGAACGTTCCCGTACTATGTTATTAGTAACCTCGCAGTCTGCACTCAAATCGAGCAGTGACGTAAGTAACTTCTTTAAGTTGTGCTCGTCAAAGTGCACAAATGGACATACAGCTTCTTCGGTTGGACTTATGAGGCTTCGCTAAAATATTAAAAATGGCAATCTGCTGGATTTTATATTTTATTCTACCAACTTGAAAATATTCACACGAACGAGTTTTATAATTTTTCCTAGAACCAACTAATCCGTACAAATGCCGAATGCTATACACATATCTTTTTTCGTCACGTTGCCAACTATGAGAACACTTCTGACAGTTACTACCATCTTTTGAATACTCGCTTCGCCAAAATGTCACCGAATCCTCAAAGGACATTCCAATATCTTTTAAGAACAGGCTGTAGTTAAATCTAAAATTAATACCTCCATTCATTATTTTCTACTTTTCAGCTTCATTAATATAATGTGAAGCTTAAATTCATAAATTTAAAATTATCTGCAGTTACTGATAGTTTACCTTTACAATATACAGGGTTGCCCACTTGCCCTTCGTTCTTCGATAGAACCTTTAATATTAATTTTAGGACAAAAGGTCAAGAGACATTTCTTATTCAGATGTTCTTTGTTTACAACCTAAAAATATTTTCAGACTCGCACTGCTCTCGGTTTCGTCTGTACAAGATCGTACTCGACTATTTTAAATGGAACACCCTATAGATTTTTATGTTTTTGAAATCCATATTCGATTCTAGACCAAGTTTGTTTGATCTTTCACCTAAGTACTTAAGGCAACTCATTTAGGAGAAAATAAATGTTTTTTAAAAATTGTCGCCGAAATCGGTAAAAAAATCATAACTATAAAATCATTGGTAGCAGAGCAACAAAATTGGAGATGGTCATAAACAAAAGAGCGTTTTATTTCTCCATATGCGAAATTTGTTGCAAAAGGGAGGTACCTACTGAATTTTTTCTAACGACCACAGAAGAACTGCCAAAACTCGACTATTTTAAATAGAACACCCTGTATATTTTTTCATGAATGAACTGCTTTTTAAGTTACCTTTGATTTTTGTTAAATATGTCCTATATCTAAAGGTAATAGTTTCTGAGATAACAACCTTATTTTGAATTATTTTGTTTTATCACCCAATTCTGAAAATAAAATTAAAGGAAGCAACAAACAATAACCCCTGCATGTCGGGCTTTCGGTCAGTACCATGTTGTGCAGGTGTTTGTTTAGGTGACAGTGGCCCGTGACCATTTCTGTCGCAAGTTTTATCTTCGTCCTGCTTAACTTTAAGATGGACGTATAGCTATTTGGGGTTTCCAAGAAGATCTTGAAATGACTCTGTCCTCTGATTTTCGACCAATGTCTGCAATGCTCTTTCGTAATCCCACAAGCCGGTTCGGGTTCTATGAATGGTTTAGCGCTTGCCATTCTCGCAAGCTCGTCAGCAACCTGGTTACCTGAGATTCCCGCGTACCCATGTGCCCACACTAGTGTAACTGAGTTGCACTTACCTAGTGCGTTTAGCATTCTGTGCATTCAAGAACTAGCCCTGAATTTATTGCTACAATCGCTACTTTGCTGTCTGTCACTATAAAGACTTTCCTTTTGATGAGATTCTCTTTTAATAGCTGAGCAGCCGCCGTCAGGATTGCATATACCTCGGCTTGGAACACGGTCGCTTCTTGTCCTAGGCTTACAGAAATTATGCAGCCCCGTTCATTGCTCCCGTACACTCCAAAGTCAGTGCCCTTTGTGGTTTTCGAGCCGTCTGTGTAATATACGATTCCATTCAGCTTCGCTATACTGGAATTGTTCTCCCAGTCGTGCCGAGTGGGGATTGTTGTCTTAAACAGTTTGGTGGGACCAACTGTTTTGGATATCCTCTCAGTGTTCATACTAAGGGTTTTATCTTTGAAGATTTCGTCAAAGATGAGCGAGTGCCCCGCCCTTGACGATCCCTCCTCGCCCTTAACTCTCAGCTGGTATGCCCCTCTGAGCGCCTCTGCCCTAATGGCTAGGTTTAGTGGCGGTAGGTTCAAGAGGGTCTGCATAGCTGCCGTAGGGGTCGTTATCATTTCCCCTGTAATTCCAAGGCAAGCCCTACGTAAGTTTCTGTATGTTCGTCTGGGTGGTGGTTTTATGCCACCACACCAGTGAGCCATAAATACGTAATGATCGGTCTGATCATTCTGTTGTGTATCCAGTGGGTCATCATTGGAGATAAGCCCCACTTGCTTCCGAACGCTCGCCTACAGACCCACAAGGACTTTGTGGCTTTGTTCGCTGTCTTCTCTAGGTGCGGTTTGAAGGTTAGCCCTTGGTCTAGCGTTATGCCCAAGTATTTGCCTTCTCCCACAACCTGTACCTTGGTGCCATACATTGCTATGTCTTTTAGCTTTGTCGGCCCTTTTCTACGTGAGAAGAGAATGAGGTTCGTTTTTGTTGGATTAACAGATAGACCCTCTTTTTCGCACCATGCTTCCACTAGATTTAAAGCTCTAGCTGCATCACAACTGATACGGTCTCTTCAAATCGGACACGTACCGCTATCGGTATGTCATCGACATAGCCAACAGTGGTGTAACCTGCCTCGCTTAGTCGCCTCAGCAGTCGGTCCACTACCAGGCACCACAATAGAGGAGAGAGAACTCTCCCCTGTGGACATCCTCGTGCGGCCCTGACCACTACAGAGTCGTTATTAAGCGAGGCTGTAACATCCTATGTTTTAGCATGGTATGCATCCACCTGCGCACGGTAGGTTGTACTCCCTTGCTTGTTTGTGTACATGTAAGTATATAAAACTATCGCACAGAATAAAGAAACCATAGCCACCTTCATAAAACTTGATTTCACCGCATCCTCGATTCGAGTGTCCCTCCTATGCGTTGCCTCGTCCACGCGCCTTAACCATCGCGCCATTATCTACTGCCGGACAGAATAGAAAATCTCAATTTGCGAAAAAAAAATGAAGAAAAATTAGTTTGAAAATGTCGATTTTTGGAGCTAAAAAAAGTGAACACCCTGTATGAAATAATGTTTCGTCACGGTTGAGTACTCTGATTCAACCCAAGTCCACCACCGAACTTACGTAAAAACAAAAACAGGATGTTAAAAAAATAACGGCGTATAATGGAAGGGTTGATATTTAGCAAGAAAATATGTATTAATTAATAACTTGGCAACGCCGAATATTAATACAAAAATTATGTACGAGTAAAAAGTCCACCCAAGGCCCCTACATTTGCGCTTAAAAAAAGTGGGTTATTCCATTAAAAAAAATATACGTTTTATGCACCATACTTTTTATAGACACCCTGTATGTGTCCTACTAATTTGCAAATGTGCTTCATCCAACCTAATTGCCATCTCGCTTTGTTAGTAAATTTAACAATAAAGGTATACTTGAAAGACGGGCTACTAAATGGACACCCTGTATATTTTACGTTTTCACTAACATTTTAGTTTAGGAGACATTCAACGAAAACTTCAAAAAGTTGGTTACTAAATTCATCTGGATGTCTGTGTGCCTGTGTCTGTGCGTTGGTCGATGTTACAGGGTTTAGAAAGTTGGAAGTGGTGTCATCTTATAGGAAATTCTTTACTGATTCCAAATCTCTGGTAAATTTTTTGATCGGATCACCTGTTCGCCGTCGGGACGCCATTAAAGTCAAAATATACACCCTTGAATATCTCGAGAACGACACATCCAATTACAAAAAGGAAAAAAATACGTTTGCTTTATTTTTTGAAACCTATTGAGTCATGATACTTAAACATCACCCTCGCCCCCTTGTGGGATGGAGACGGGGTGAGTTTTAAAAACTTAAACGGGAACACCTATTTTTTTATTGCACTTTTGGATTCTCCATAAAAAAACTATTCTCAAATTGTAAATTTCATCCCCACCTGCAACCCCTTTTTTGGGGGTGGAAAGGGGGAAAAAAACGAACTTTTTTACTTTTTTCCTTCAACATTTTTTCGTGATTTACAAATTGTCCGTCACCCTCTCCGCTCCCATCTCCCTTAAGGGTGGAAAGAAAAACAATGGCTCATTTGTGCAGAATCCGGTGTGCTTGTGTCTGAGGGTGGGGGGGGGGGGGGGGGGGGGGGGGGAGTAGTATACACATACAGGGTGGAGCACCACATACGGCACGGAATTTGGTGTCTAAAGTATAACAATTTTTAAAAATATTTTTTTTCACTACTAGCAGAAACAGCATAGGATTTTTGATGTCACAGCCGACTATGAAATATCGAGTTAGAGGTGAATAATTTTTCATTATTCACTACTAGTTAATAATGAACAAATACACATTTTTTAATAAATCTGTCACATTGTTGAAGTAACTAACGTGCATACACTATTTAGTATGATGGAGAAATTTCATTTAGTAATATTTAGTGCATGAAAAACATTTCTTTAATATATAAATTTAATATCAAGTTATGACGTGAATTCAAAAATGAATAGTTCCGCGCCATTACGAATTAACTTCTATTGACAGTCAGTTGTAAGACAAAGTAAGCCTACAAGATTTAAAAGTGCTTATTTTAAATGAAACTTTATAAATAAATTAATATATTAGTGTAATCGTGATGAGGTCGGGGCACAAAGAGGGTAATAGATTGAAGAAAATAAACACCTTACAGCCTCCCCTTAATTAAATTATAATCGAACTCAATCGAAGTGAATACGAAGTTGTTAGATTAGAGATGCGACATGTTGCGGGAAACAGCTGATCCCATTTTCAAGCGAATTTATTGTTCTGGTAAGTGTAAATTTTAATGTTGACGATTTGCAATGTTAATTTTACTTAAAACTTTTTGCATTTTAACATATGACATTTATGTAATTCGCTTGAAAATGGGATCAGCTGTTTCCCGCAATATGTCGCATCTCTAATCTAACAACTTCGTATTCACTTCGATTAGGAGATTGTAAGGTGTTTAATTTCTTCATATTAGTGTAAATAAATACCTAGTAGTGAAAAAAATAGTATATACACCACGGTAGAGAAGACCATTGTTGACCTCCCGCCTTATTTCCCTCGGTGCTTCGCACCTCGCGAAATAATTTGGCGGTCGGTCAATAATCATAGTCTTCTCTACCTTAGTGTATAATATACTATTATATGCATACATGTAGGTCAATAAGAGCTACATTTTAAATATATTTATAAATATACAGGATGGTTCAAAAAAATGTGACATATCAAAGTTATATTTTTTTAAATGGAGCACCATATATATCATCACATTTTCGTATTTTACGTTAAAAAATAATGTCTCTTTCCAATTCCAAACAATTCCTAACCTAACTTATCTTTTATGGCTTTCGAGATATCGCGGTTTTTCTCGAAATACAGTAGGTCACAAAAAAAAGAATAACGGCAAAATAGGTAGGCGTAAAAAAATTGCTTTGGATCAGTTGATTTGAAGCCTTTTGGCAACTATTTGCAATATTTATTATTATGTAGAAATGTACAGGGTGTTCCAAAACGTGTGAAATATCATTGACTCCTGCTAACTTAAATAACTTGCTTATTTTAAATAGAACACCCTGTATTTTTTACCCTATCCGATACAGTAAAATATTCTCTTTCAAACGATATTAAGGTTCCCTATAGCCAAGTATAGTATTTTTCACGTAACCAATAGACAACGTGTTTAAAGTCAGCTCTGGCGGCCCAACTACCCGATCTTTTGCATACCAAAATGTTTTATTTTAGTGGGATATAAGAGTTACTTATTTTTTATGGGGAATCTGAATCTGAAATACAAATGGAGGTTCCCATTTCAGATTTCAAAGTTGCCCCCATCTCCATCCCCTGGAGTGGGGGTTGGAATCGACCTCAGATTACCCCCTTTTCTAGGTGAACAAATTTTATTGAGAACTTTTTTGATCCGATATGTAGTTTTCGACATATTTCAATGTCTTCACAGATACATCGGCCACCCAGTATATTTTATAATATGATACAACAAAGTGGCAGGTGGGGGTTAAAAAAGTGAAAAAAGTAAAACTAGGCATGCAGAGAAGCACGTTTGTATAATGTTTACTTACCTGGCATCATGTGAGAGCCTATGATTTTTACGAAGTATCTCTTGTAAATTGCGCATACATAAAGGAAAACGTTTCATTTCCACTCCAAACTGTTGAAAAGTAAATGTACTTTTAAAGCTTTCGTTACTTTGAATGGCTCCTAATATTGATTGAATACGATGATCTGCAAGTGCACTTTCTACATTTCGACTATATTCCATTCCTTGTAATGCAATGTGAAGAAAGCGGTCATAAAGCGATAAAATCAAATCCTTCCATTTCTCACAAGGCACACAAACATATCCATTCTTTATAGGAACTTCACGCCGAGAAAACATTGTGAGACAGTACTGAAATGGAACTAAACACACAAGTGAATTTATAAGAACATCCGACTAATAAAATACATACCACGAAGCTCAAACAATTTGCATTTCTCATTTGCTTGATGATGCTGAGTTTCGAATACATGTCTACGATAACTTCGGCTACACATTTTCATGATAACGTTTATAAGTCCCCCGAGAAAATACGTGATATCCGCATTTTCCCCAAATTCTAATTTACATTCATTTGAATGTCGTAAAAGTTTACGTAAACATTTCTGGATGCTAACGGCATTATAAGAGTTCAATCTTAATTGTAAAAGATGAACTTCGGACCTTACAAACGTAGTCAAAAAGGTTACATTGTGTACAGCAGCTAAACGTAAGGTGAAATGTCCAGCCCTATCTAGTGCCGAATCTTCAAATAAGTATTCCGTATTGAATAAATTTAAAGATGAATCCGTTATGTTTTTGTAAAACTTCAGTCGTTCATCAACACATTTTTGTAAAATGTGGTATTCGATTATACCTCTTGGAGGTTTTAAGTAAAACGTCATAACGACACTGATCGTTTGTCGGTCAGGTTACGATTATAATCATTCATCTTATAAAAGTCGATTCTCGATTGGCTGTTTTACCAGTTTAGTTCGTCCATTTCATAAACTAGTCGGTTTTTCACACTAGTGTGTCGAAAATTTATGTTTATTTACACTTTACATTGATAAATTTCTTTACACGTAACTGTAATATCTGTGTAGAATACTTTGTAAAAGGTTATCAGCTACTTACCTATTCGACTAATTCAGAAAATCCATTTTAATTAGAAAATGGAATGTTTAATTTAAATTTTGAATTAAAAAGAGGTTATGTCTTATGTTATGTTCTTGTTGTCGAAAGTTAGCACTCAGTAGCGTATCTAACCCCAGTGGCGTAGTCAGGGTGGTGTACGCTGGTGGCGACCATTTATTATTGTTGGAAATGGGAAATAGTGTTCAATCAAGTAACAGTGTGTTTAGAAGTTGACAGTTATAAAATTAATGTTTAATCATTACGAGTGTTTACAACTTCACATTATTAAAATATACCTTTAACTTCCCCCGTTGTTCAGTTCAGTTCCGGTTCGTAAATTTTTTTTGTTCCGTTCTGGTTCGTAAAGAAATATCTTGCTCCTTTCCCGTTAAAGAACAATGTGCCCTAAAGTTGTTTATACTTAAACCGATATTTTAAAATTGTAAATATGAGAATTAATTAAATTATTATAATAGTTACTTTTAGAAATGTTATGTTAAGTATTCGCAGAGAAAAAGAGAGAGAGAGAATAGACGAAGTGTGTAAAAAAAGATGCTGCACGCGTTTGTCCTTTGAAAATCCTTCATTGATTCATTGAGGTCAGTCTTTCCTGGTCGCTGGATATCCAAAAATGGCGATTGTGACTGGCCACCGCGTTTACCTGATCTGACGCCGTCCGACTTCTATTTGTGGAGATTTTTGAAATCCAAAGTGTACATCAACAAGCCACGGACTTTGGCTCAACTTAAAGCAAACGTTGAACGTGAAATAGCGGAGATACCGAGAGCTGCACTGGAAAATGCCGAAAAAAGAGCACATTTTGTGATCAGGGAAAAGAGCGCTTGAGTCAAATAATATTTTAAAAGTAATTGATATGTATCTTATTGAATCAAAATAAATGCCTGTGCAAAAAAAAATAAAATTGTCTTTTCCTAAAAATTTTTGTTTAGAAATCACATGGGTCACATGTAGACGGCCCACCCGTGTATATGGTGAAATCTGAATTCGAAAAGTTTGCGTTCCGGTTCGTGAATAACTCCATTTCAAGCACTGCCGTTGTTACTAAATACAAGCGTGACTCCATCAGGTAGGGCCGGCGTGAGGCACGTGCAAACGGTGCAGTGCACTCGGTCCCGCGTTTTATAGGCCCCGCGTGCATCAAGTTATTTAAAACGATAAATCTTAAAGGTGTCGACATCCGCTCAAGTAAATACTGACAAAAAGTTTTTTCTTATATTGTAGTAAAAGTTTACGACATTTTGAATAAATTTAACCTATCCTAGACGGTCAAAACGGAAGTAATAAACCATTTGTTACAGAAGTGAAATTATTTACTAGGGTTGAAAAAACTTAAAATTTACAATGTGTTTTTATACCCAATGGTAAATGCCTTATGTGGAAACATTTCTGTAAATACTTTAATTGTAATGTGGAAACGTCACAATTGTACCTAAATCTTGTTTTTTTTTATTGGTGTCCTATTTTAGCCTTTTAAATCACGCCCCAGCGTGTTTAAATCGCACTTTTAAAAACGCGCGTGTTTTAAATTAAAGTTGCCATGCTAACATCACTGATTTGAAAAACGTGAATTCTATTGGTTATTGATCTGACAGGAGTACTTTGTTACGTCAAATAAACTGACAGATTGCAAATTAATTTCCGTTTATTGGTTATTGTTCTGACAGGAGTACTTTGTTACGTCAAATAAAATCACAGATTGCAAATTAATTTCCGTTTTTCTCATTTCCATGACAACGAAAGGTATACTGATTTCACATTAGGAATTCAACCATTTGACATTATTAGTTCTTATTTCCATTTTAATACCAGATTTCAAAGTGAATCAATAAAAAAAATAGCGTAAAGTATAAGTGGATAAACAGGTCTTTAAAACACTTACCCTATTTCAAGCACTCCGGCTACGCCGTCGTGCTTGAAAACTCGTGCGTGTTTAAAGACCTGTTTATCCACTTATACTTTAATATACTATTTTTTTATTGGTGTCCTATTTTAGCCTTTTAAACCTCGCCCCAGCGTGTTTAAATCGCGCTTTCAAAAACGCGCGTGTTTTAAAGTTGCCATGGCATCAGCATCAAATTTAAAAAACGTGAAGTCTTATTGGTTATTGATCTGACAAGAGTACTTTGTTACGTCAAATAAAATGACAGATTGCAAATTAATTTCCGTTTTTCTCATTTCCATGACAACGAAAGGTATACTGATTTCACATTAGGAATTCAACCATTTCATATTATTATTTTAATACCAGATTTCAAAGTGAACCAATAAAAAAAATAGCGTAAAATATTCGTGGATAACTGGTCTTTAAAACACTTGCTCTATTTCACGCACTCCGGCTGCGTCGTCGTGCTTGAAAACTCGCGCGCGTTTTAAAGACCTGTTTATCCACTTTATACTTTAATATACCTACTAATTTTGTGCCAGTATGTGCCAAAAACGACTGGTGAGTTTGGCTATGTTAGCAATAGAGAAGGAGGTTGGACGCGAACTGGTTACATCAAAAACCATTGACGCGTTTGCTTCAGCCAAAGCACGAAAAATCTAGATATAAATTTTTCTTTTCTATACTAACTTGTTTATCGTTTGATGTTTTTTATTATTGTATTGCCGCCAAGCACTATGTTAATTTTCAAGAGTAAATTTTTATTTTAAGTTTCAGCCTCGCATTTTTAATTCGCACCTGGCCTCTAATAAGCTAGCGCCGGCCCTGCCATCAGGTTATAGGCTCAGCACGCTTCCACTGCGTATTTGTGGAATTGTGAAATTGCGACAGGACAAAAAGCTTATTGAAGATTGGTTCAGCTTTATCGAAGAGGCGTTCGAAGTTGATCCCTCGAACTAACTTTGATATCCAATCTCGACCAAGGAGCGACTCGTATTTACCGTCGACCATCAGCGTCAATGCGTCAATATATCTCCCAAGAGATTCTGTCAACCTACCTCCAAGTAACGTGATGGTAGAGTTGATGGAACACTGTGAGAAACACGAAACATCTCATTATAGGGTGCCACTCAAATGCTAACCATATACTACATGGGGGAGGCCAACGTCTTGAATATTTGACAAGTACTAACCTAGAGATACTCAATCGGGGCAATGAACCGACGTTCGTAACTACCCGAAGTCAGACTGTGATTGATCTTAGTCTAACCTCAGCGTGCATCTCTGACCATATAATGAACTGGGAGCTCATTCCAGAAGCGACTATATGTCAGATCATAGAATGATTTCCTTCGAAATGAAGCACAAGGGAGAAGTCCAAAGCGGTTTACGTAATCCCGAAATAACGGGTATTCCCTTACACAATCATCTCCTTGGAGAAAGACTAAGAGAACGCCCTTCTGGGGGGCGTCCCTTGAGTCCTGCTGACCTGCAGGACGAAATTGACCTTCCGTCATACTCAATTATGGGATCGTTTGAAGAGGCCTGTCCCCTGAGAACTGCCAAGACACCCTGCGACCACTCCTGGTGGTGTAGGGCACTCGAGAAGCAGAAACTCGGCTGAGCAAAGCGTTCAACAAGGCAAAGAAGGGAAAAGCCACAGCTGACTGGGAGACTTATAAGGCAAACCTAAGGCAATACAAAAAGGATATTAGGAGGCGTCAGAAAGAGACATGGAAGAGCTTTTGCGTTCTCATCATACAAAATTACAAATCACAAGGATTGGACGGCATAATACCAGCTCTTCTGCAATGGGGACTGGATGTTATTTTTGTTCACCTAGTGAGAATCTATATGGCCTGTATCTGCACTTTCAGATGCATACCAAAACAATAGAGGGAGATAAAAATTGTTTTTATCCCCAAATCTGGCAAAGGTGATTACTCCACACCCAAAGGATATCGTCGAATCAGTCTAATGTCTTTTCTTCTTAAGACACTTGAAAGGTTACATGAGAGATACGGCGCTAATACGATTTCCGCTGGACCCTTACCAACACGTATACTCCCCAGGAAGATCTACAGAATCAGCCCTGCACTGTGTCGTACTGCGAATTGAGAGATCGTTGGAGAATAGGCCGTCCTCACTAGAAGCATTCATAGACATAGAAGGGGCGCTTGACAAAACAACCTTCGAAACAATAGAAACTGTTTTACGCCTTCATGGCATAACGGAGGCCGTACGAGGCTGGATTGTGCAGCTGCTGAAACTCAGATCAGTGCACATCAGCGTCGGTGACAAAACACTGAGCTGCACAGCACTGAGAGGATGTCACCACTTCTGTGGAGCATAACTGTAAACAGCCTCCTCTGTCGCCTTAACACTACCCTGAGTTGACCTCGAAGCTGCCTACACCACTTTTACAAGGCAGACACGGACATTGTTGTGCAGTAAAATAAACAGAAATAGTCGAAACTGTATCCCTCTTGTGCCAAAAAATGGTACGAACATTCTCGACACCTCCAGAATTATAGAACTGGATCAAACACCTTCCTTCCTCACTTTAAGCTGTTTGTAACGCTTCGTGACTCGATTCATAAGGTTAGTGGAGCGGGTTTACAGAATAAAAGAAACAAATTTAAAGAAATTCAAAAACTATTATGATTACAACGTGCTGGGACCAGTTTATTATTGTCTTCATTTGTGTTTTACTGAGACCATAGACCAAATACACCTTGAGACTTACAAATTATAACGCTATCGTGAAAATGTATATAAACATTAATTACTTTTCTTCGGAGTTTTCAATTTCCTTTTCTAATAAATCGATGTATTTGTAGATATTGTCAATTATCACCTGAAAATTATCCTTACACCATAACCATGAACGAATAGATAAACTTATTTGTAAACGCTGCTCGTAAGAGGTTATTGCTACGAAATAACCTAAAATACAGTTCCTTAGATTATATGCTCCCGAAAATGTGAGATACTTACAAACGGTTTGTATATCTGGCACCAAAAATGCGTAATCGCACACTTTTAAGTTGTCATCTTCACCAAGACTTATCGTTGACGACCCCGGTACATTTGACACGGTTATCGTATTTGGCAGAAGAGGAAATAAAGTAAGTATGGGCGATGGAATATATGCGCTTAATAACGTGACCAACTCTCGCACCATCTAGTAAAATTCGTTGAAAATAGTCTGAACAGTAGGTAATAGATTAGTTTGACAATTCCACTCAGAAAATTTCAACCAATTAGTTTGCACAATTTTGAATCATTCGACCAATTAGGAATGAATTACACTGACAATTCCACTCAGAAAATTTCAACCAATTAGTTTGCACAATTTTGAATCATTCGACCAATTAGGAATGAATTACACTGACAATTACACTAGTGGTTTTTTCACTTTCAAATTCTAATCAACTATCGCAGTATCCGTGCCCGCCGTATAAATACATAGTTTGACATTTGCGAATAATTTATTGCATAATGTTTGTGTTATTTTAAGAATGAGTCCATTTACGAACGGATTTCTAAATTTCTTGTTCGTTAAATTGTCCTGCCGAATTACACTCGAGATTTGTATTTATACCAAGTAAATTTGTGTTGTTTAAATTCTAATCTGTTTCCTTTAGCAATTTGACTCGAAAAACTGTCAACCTAAAAATGCTCCACCTTCGGTGTCGCATTTTTATTGGTTGACAGTTTTTCTCGTCTAATTGCTAGGCAACAGATTCTTATTAAACAACCCAAATTTACTCGGTAAAATACAAACCTCTTGTGCAATTATAAGTGACAACTGCTAATACTTGTGAACCATCAATAATGCAAGGATAGCATCGATAAATGTTGCAATAATGTTATAATTGTTTTTCAAAATATTCACCCTTACACTCCAGATATTCAGGCAGCCGATGGAACCAAATTACAGGATACAAATTCAACTCACTCTTCCTAATTTACCTCAAAAATAAGTAAAAATAACTTAAAAACCATAACTTGTAGATATTGACATGTGGGTATTAAAAGAACTGAAATTTCACGTAGAATCCAAAAATGCAATAGTTCCCATTTAAAATAACGAAGTTTCCAGCTACTTCCGGCATTTCCGGAAGCGCTACCATTTTTATCTCTAAAACTTTCCCAGAAATGTCTAACTAAAGCTCCCAAAATAACACCCTGTATACTATTACTAAATATTTTATATTATAAAATTATTTTGTCGAAATCATTATAGGTAATTGTTCATTGGACGATTCTTTGTTTATCCCTAAATACTTCTATGATAGTTGTATTAGTGGTATCATAACACTTTGAGAAAGATAATGTTTTCTGCCAAGGCATTAGCACAGGATTTAACGAGGCAGCCATGATTTTTCTTATAGAGTTATGTTCAAACTATAATTTGGTTATAGTTTGAAGCTGTTACTCGATAGATACAGCAACGTGCCAAAAAAAAATTAAAAAAATTTTCTGCCTAGGTATTAGCACAAGATTTAGCAAGGCAGAAAATTTTTCTCTTTTTTAACTATATAAAAGCTATATTTTAAGAGTAATTTGAAGCTGTTACTCGATAAGTACAGTAACGTGCCAAAAAAAATTCAGGAGAGAGGATATGGTGAATTTCTGCACAAGTTCCGCCCAGGCAGCAAAAAAGATTTTATGGATGGTCTGTATAAGTACTAGCTTTTAAAAATCATTTCATGCTGTTACTCGATAGGCCAGCTTTTTTGCAGCCAGCTCTTGCTCTATTACCTATAAAGAAATTCACTCTTACCTTGCGTACTATGCTTTGCTTTTCAAAATTTATGTGATCCATAATAACATTCAAGCGATTTGTAAGGGATCTGTCTTTAAATCTGAAGTCTTTCTTTGGTGAGATTGGAAGGATGAGATGCAAACCATGGTATTCGTTACAAAACCTTACATCGTTATGTATTAGGGATCCAGGTTTTAAGGTAATTAATTCCATAGCATCAGGATGGATAGGCAAAAATGCTGTTAAATATTCAGGACAAACTTGATTATTCTGAAAAACTAATATACTCTCAATCATATAGAAACGGAGATTTCTCAACCTTCGTATAGTAATCTTCAAAAAACGCAGAAATAGCGGTCGATAAAACACCTGTGAAAGATGCGCGCTTGTACTTGGAAATTATATTTTTGATTTTAAACAAGTAATCCGAAGATAGTTCTGCACGTAGATCCATTAATCCCTTGCTTTCCATTTTATTGCAACTGTGTGCGCTGTCCTTTTTAATTACAAACATTGCACAGATGACTGCGGGGAAAAGTAATACAGTAATGAGCGTATTAATTGCGGTCGCCATAAAGGTAAAAGTCCGTTTAGAGTTTTTATAAACGCCCTTGTGTTGAATATCATCAACATTTGCACAAACGCCTGTAATAAATTTGAATAAATTCACCACATCCCCTACACCATGATTAAATCTAAATAACACAGGATAATATGTTTTTTCCAAATTATCTCGCCAACTGATTGGTTGCGTGCCAATATATACATCCCACATGAGCTTATTTTCATATGGAAATTGGTCGGAAGAATGATGATTTATCAGCATCATCAACTCATCTTTGGAAAGTTTCGACTTTCTTTCTCCCTGTAAAATGTTCAGAACTTTTACGCAACTGTGAACGTCTAGGTTCGGCTGATAAAGCATATACTCGTATCCCAAGTAACTTCGCAAAGTTGAACAAAATTTTGGCATTTCACGTCTTTTACTAATTATAATTTTGTCAACAAAATCAGTTATACGTTTTAATAAGTTTTGTTTACTGTGACGACTATCAAGTTCCATAACCAATAAAATAAGAATTCTGCCAGGAACGACACGTACATGAAGTGCATCTAATCCATCAAAGAAACCCATAAAGCTTCTACCACACTGAATACGTAAAAGTAATCCAACAATGTTTCTAATCAACCAAAATAGCGGTAAGACAATTGCTAATAATGGTACAGCTAATACACTGACAATTAGTGAAGGAATGACATTTATCGACACTTTCTTCATTTTTGCAACTTCCTAAAAGGAAAGATACGTTACTAGTTGAATTATTAATTTAATTTGTATTTCCCGCACATTTAAATATTAGCACAGTTTAAAACATTTATGGCTCCTATCTGCACGAAGTAGTTAACAGGGTCATACTGTGGAGTGTACTAAAATGGCCAAATAATAGCACCATTAAAATTGCACTACATGGAGATTCTATTATGGGCGCAACCCAGCAAACACACATATAAAATATTCATATATAAAATTGAAGTAAATACCCCTACATATGCTTTTGTATATATCAAGGATGTAAGTATTCTTTAATAAAGTTATATAAACCGTATGTCACACATTACGTATATTTTACATAATAGTATATACAGAAATTTATATATGTTGATTTTGAGGTTTCCGCGAGTGCTGTATATGCTGCTATTCTCCTTCCGGGTTTGTCCTCGCGTAAAAGCGTTTAATTTATTTAATTTAAGTATATAATATATACATACAGATAATTACATATTACTCATGAAATTCATGTGCTGTCATATTTATATGATTAGATTAATCTACGTTATATGTAAAATCTTATATGTAAGAAGTATTACATATTTTTTATGTATGGCTTCTGTAAATATAATTATAAATTATCATTACATATATTACATTGTCGAAAATAAAAGTCCGTTTCTATTTGCGCCGTATAATTAATCGCACGCGCGGGTTGTCTATAACGCCAAAAATTATAGTTCACGTACCTTTAATATTAGATCGGTATCGACTAAAATGCGTCTAATTTTTATAGAAAATAAATAATATAAAATAAATTAAATCCTGGTCATTTTTAACATAAAAGTAGGTATAATCATTGAATAAGTCTTCACTCAACGATATAATCAAACAAAATTTAAACTAATAACGCGAAACAGCGCAAAGTTACGAAGTACGAAATAAAAAAAAGGAATGTTTCGGATTATCGCAGTGGTACAATGTCGGATACAAAGAAAACACATGTCGGATTTCGGAATTTGCAACGCCCACCCGCAAAGGTTTGAATCCGGTTAAGGGAAAATTTTCAAGCAAGTATATATATCATAATAAACTCTCGGCTTTCAGTTCAGGTAAAAACGGGTTCGTGCAAGAATTAAGTTAATTAAAAGTACAGTTGCACGTAAAAATGTAGTTTTTCCATTTTTTTGTATGGAACTGCTTAAATAATTTTTTACATTGCTAATAATTACATTATGCTCGAGTAGCTGCCATTTGGTCATCGCAACGCTTTTACAACTAATATTTTTTATGTAAATATTACATAAAATATACATAAAACGTATATAAATTCATGTGCTACAGATATAGGAGAATTTACATCTAATAGACATATATATTATTTTGAAAATTGCTGACATCCTGACATTAAATGTCTCTTATTTTTCTTCCAGTTTTATATAAATCTAAAGAGCTCTAATTTATATGTATTTTGTATATGTATAAATGTGTAAATGTATAAATGTGTTTGCTGGGAATGGTGCAATAGAAGATTAATACAACTTAGATAAGGTAATACCGTGTCTAAGCTTTACCTTTTTCAAGAATATCCTTAATCACAAAAAGAAAAATAACCTATAAAAATACCCAAATTCCTTATGACGCGTTAGAAAGTCATACAAGTTATGTTTTGTTAGCTTTTCAACTTTATTACAATCTTTATAAAAAGTGATTTAAATATTCACCAATTTTTCCTAAATCCAAAGGCCAAAGAGAAATAAATAGTACCTAGGTACCATAAATGTATGTATGGTATACTTCAATTTTTAAAACAGATAGTGATTATATTAATCAAAAATAAATATTTTACTAGAATTACTATTATCCTAAAACCCTGTTGGATGTCTTACCTTATCCACTTCAATATGTCGGTACGCGACATTTGGGCGCCGGCGATTGGGCGACGGCGTTTCGGCGCCGGGCGTTTGGGCGCCAGACTATTTACCGCCGGACGTTTGGACGCCAAATCTTTAGTTTTACATTCCCGTTTTTGTTTCAATTGACAATTTAACTCATGTATAAAAAATCCCATTAGCCGCAGTGCAATTGTCACTTTTACAGCGATAATTAACTTCATAGTATTGTAGACCAATGAGACATTAAGAACAGTGTCACATGCACCAATCACAAATTTCTTTAACTGAAAAGAATGTATGCTACTTTTCTTGCCGCTACCTCATTGTTTTAGTAGGTATTGATTAATATTTTAAAAAATCAAATGTCATTTTGACAAAAGTAAATTAACGCTTCATTCAGTTAATTCTCCAACCGAAGATCATTCGTTCTCAACTTTTGTCAGGCAAGATTTTTATTTTGTATTTGCATTGATTGCTAAAAGGTAATTAAACTCGATCAAATTCTTGGGAAAAGAACCCTCGCGCTCTGCGCTCGGGTCTTTTCGTCAATTTGATCTCGTTTAATTGCCAAGCAACCAGTGCTCATACAAAATAAAAATCTTGCCGACAAGAGTTGAGCACTTATGATCTTACTGTTGACAAATGCACTAGTGGTTTTTTCACTTTCAAATTCTAATCAACTATCGCAGTATCCGTGCCCGCCGTATAAATACATAGTTTGACATTTGCGAATAATTTATTGCATGATGTTTGTGTTATTTTAAGAATGAGTCCATTTGGTAAAGTTACGAACGGATTTCTAAATTTCTTGTTCGTTAAATTGTCCTGCCGAATTACACACGAGATTTGTATTTATACCGAGTAAATTTGTGTTGTTTAAATTCTAATCTGTTTCCTTTAGCAATTTGACTCGAAAAACTGTCAACCTAAAAATGCTCCACCTTCGGTGTCGCATTTTTATTGGTTGACAGTTTTTCTCGTCTAATTGCTAGGCAACAGATTCTTATTAAACAACCCAAATTTACACGGTAAAATACAAACCTCTTGTGCAATTATAAGTGAAAAAAATATACTAAACCTACCTTTAACCTCGCTTCAATCTACGCTTAGGTTAGCATTCGTTCTAGTTTCAAACGTTCTTTAGTTTCACATTCCCGTTTTTGTTTCAATTGAAAAAAAATATACTAAACCTACCTTTAACCTCGCATCAATCTACGCTTAGGTTAGCATTCGTTCTAGTTTCAAACCTGATTTGAACCGCCGGCGCCCAAACATCCTGCTCCGTCAATATGTGTACACTCTGAATCGTGGAGATGCACCGTATTTTCTTCAAGAGCTGCGAAAGTTTCTGGACTTAAAAGCGCCTTCAAGCACATAGGGTGACCAAGCTTCTGTCGTGCTTTGTTTCTTCCATGCTTTCCGTGCTCTTCTTTCGGTTTTTAAAGCCAAAAATGCTGTGAAATCATGAAAACCACGCAGTCCGTTAGCTTTTACGACTCCAAAAGTCAATTCTATTCACGTAACGTACTGCAATGTATCGCTTCTACGCAGAACCAATTCGAAGACGAGAAAGGCCTTCGGTCTTTAAGAAGTAAAAGTACTACAATAAGTACAACCTCGTGCATATCGGAGCACCGGATGATGCTCTATTGAAAGTCATATCTCTTACATCGCGAGAACGAATTTTTGCGAAACGAGCCGCAGGTGAGTGAATCAAATCCTTCGATTGATTAATAGCTCTTATATACGAGTTGTATACTAGGTACGCTTTCTCCACGACTAGAAATATTTTTAATTTAATTCAAATACATATTTTATTTAAAATTAACACGGACATTTTGATCTGTTAAATATGTGAAAATTCTCGTCTACAAACCGACACCCTTTATTGAATGTATTTAACGGATACCATGACCATCGACACTCTTGATTGACTGTATTGGTTTTAACACTTTTTTTGTCATTATTGGATGCAATATTAACTTGTTTGCTAAATAAATGTCTTTACTGCACTCAATTATTTCGAAAACATATAATTTGAGTATATAGACGCATTGTGGAACAATTTGAATCATTTTTACTGTTAATCAACAACAATTCGTCATTTAAGCATTAAAATAGCTGGAAGAGAATATGTATTTGATTTCTATTTTTCGGCACATGTATTATTATTATTATACCAAAGCCTAAAAAATTTAACATCTTTTTAAACAAAGGCCTTAAAATTCTGAACCCATAAGGGGCGAAATCTTGCGACCAAGTCATTTTCAAAGCTCCAAGGAATCCATGTTACAAATGATTTGTCACGTTTTGTCGGAACTTCAAGGGTATGTCTACCGCTTGTAAAAGTGAGCTACATAATATCTGGAAAATTGCTTCCAAGTCAAATCCATTTTCGGATGGCGAATTTATAAAAGAATGCATGGAGTGGAGGCGGCAGCTGAAGTATTACCTATACCTACATGATTAATTTATTCTTTTACAAAATCTTGGTGGTTGCATGCTCTCCAAGTGCAGTAGGTATTTGGTAGTTCTGGGTTTTTTGTTTTAGTTAATATCGAATTTTTATGTTGTTTGATTCTTGTTTTAAGGTATTGTTTAGTTTGCCCTATATATGTACCTTGACAGTTTAAACAGTTAATTTTGGAATTATCTAATTTATGAGGTTAGTATTTTAAGTGGGAAAAAATTCTTTTTTTTTAAGGTATTTTGATTTTTGTATATCGTTTGTATTTGTATTTTTTTAGTTCTTTTTTTACTTGTAGTGTTAGTGGTTGTACAACACTTGTATAACACTAAAATAAGTAGTTATTTGTTTTATTTTGTCGCTGATTAATTGTTTATAGCACTGTTATTGTTGCTATCAATTGATTGTATGTAAAATAAACAGCAGCCATATACTGATCTTGAGCAGCCATAAGCCACCTAGTACGATTCTATTATTTGCGTTTTTATGAAACCTTAAATATCACGCGTTATACATCTTAGAAAATCGAATCTAACTCTGGATCCATTAGCGAATAAATATACAGGATGTTCCATTTAAAAAACCAAAGTTACACATTTTTCCTGAAAAATAGTAGGCCATGAAAAATAATTAGTTATCCCATTTTATAGAAGAATAAACGGGGGTACACGCGATTCTCACGTTTTGCGTGCTTTGGGGGGAGGGTGTATCTGTGATTGTAGGCTGTAATAGCTTTTGTTTTAAAATATCACACCTTGTTGAGCTGGCTTAGTTGCTTGAAAAAAGAAAAAAAATTTACATTTTTGTACCTTTTCAGATTTTTGACCCTGTAGGTATCTGTAATTTAGCAAGTTATTAAAGTAACTAAAATAAAGGATTACATTTACTTACATTTGACGTAAAAATCACAAAAATGGGTTGATATTTGGTAAAGATATACGAATTCGTTCCTACCTACTTATAGTAAATTTTTACCAATTATTTAAAAAAATGTAAAATGCAAACTTTTTGGAATAGATTTGAGACCAAAAATACATAATGGCCCTTTCACAATGTTAATTACGTCTTTGCACATAGTCTTTGCCCAAAAATTAACGAAAATATAACAAATTCCGTGTGAACTTCATAAGGATAGTTTAGAATGAATTTTGAATGTAAAAGAACTCAATTTGGGCACTGGCAACTTTTTGGGAATACGAATGGCCTTAGGGAGACCGTTTTAACATTCATCTTTAACTATAGTAAAACTAAAAATACCATAAAACATAAAATGTACAAATAGAAGCTGGTCTAACGTTGCATAACATCTGTTTTATAGAAAGACCTTCTCTACCTTAAACAGTTTCAAATTTTTGTTTATTTCACTAACTAAAGGCTGCCTCATTTACACGTATATGTACAGCAGTAAATATGGATTTTACTTCCTCTTAATTACAATATAAGTTGTATATTTAGAAGTATAGTCAAAGTATAGGTATTCTCTTTGGTATAGTGTAACGTAACAATACACTTGCCACCTACTTTCATCAATAGATACCTATTAAGTTAAATATGTAGACAAAAACATTTTTCTCGGTGAAAACATTCGACTATATATGTTACCTACGACATCGTCCATCGTTCAAAATCTCTAAATTCGAAATAAGCACACAAACATGTACATTTCGAAAGTTACCGAAAGAAGGTATCGGGACACATACCTAAATTAGTCTACGATGAATGCTGTTGCTACTTTTTACATCATTTTAACCATGAAAATGTTAACGCGAGGCATAATAGAATCATTTTTCATCATTTAAATAACTTTTCAACTTGAAATAATTAAATTTCCATGTTATCGAGAAAAAGTTTCCGATACTTGTCATTTTGAAAATTTTCGCGAAAATACTTTCTGGCATCGTTCTAATGTTCGAAATGGGTTAAGGACCTCGGACAGACAAACTTTGCATGTTTACACAAAATTTTCACCCAAAAATAAGCACAAATAGCGAATTCTATTTTACACGTAATCTCCATAAGGAAACTTTGAATGTATTTTCTAAGTAAAGAAAATATATTTAGACACAAATACCGCTTGAATAAGATGACAGACTTTTATACTAAAATGTTTAAAACTTACTTTGAAAAAAATTAGTGCAGATATTTACGTGGTTTGCGGGGTATCTATAATTGTAGCATTAATTTGTAGGTTATACATTTATAATTATAATAGCTTTGGTTTTAAAATATCACATCCGCATTCGTCAGGATTCGGCGACTGTCGGAAAAGTGCACAGCAACACAAACATATACACACGTCTCGGTTATTATACAGTGTGTCCAAAATTCGATGCTCACCATTGGTATTTTGGAAACGGTAAGAGTTACAGGGTCGGTTAAATGGAACAATATGGAGGTATTTATCTTACCTCTTCAGACCTTCTCTTGTTTTTCCAAAGAAATGCGTGGCCTACTAGATATTGCAAAAAAAGTGAAAATCGGCATTTTCTTCAAACTTGCGTAGAATCCACACTATTTATCCTATCAAAAATATGTAAATACAAAAGTTGTAGATATTTAAATATTGAATAATATGCGCCATAAAAATATTTTTTTTCTTGCATCAGTAGCGAGATATGACCCAAAGTTCCATTTTTTTAAATGGAAATGATAATTTATTTTTATACAGTTGAATTACTTGATTTTTTTCCTTTTCAACGATATAAGGTTCGAGCTATTTATCTTGTGTACTTTAGAAGATATAAAGAAAAATCGTTTTTGAGATCTGTATACGTATTTTAAAGCACATCACACTATCCGTGATTACAAATTTTTAAGAAACAAACAACTGCACATCAAATCTGTCAATAATATTGTTACAGTAGTATCGTGTCAGAACTTGTAGTTGTTGTAGTAAGCTATTCATATTCAAAATTGATGATGCAGTTTTCAAACCATGAAAAAACGGACATATTTGTTGTCTACATAAGATGCCATCGTAATTCAACTGCGGCAGCAAATGAATATCACAACTTATACCCCGAAAGAAGGCAACCTCACAGAACTTTGTTTTCCCGACTCGAGCAAAATCTTCGAAAAGGTGGATCCTTCACCGCAATTCGTCCTACAACCTATCAAAAAGACAATGAGGATGCTGAAATAGCTGTTCTAGCCGCTGTTAATGTTGAGCTTTCCGTTTCAGTAAGAAAAATTTCAAATGAGTGCGGTATGGCAAGAAGTTCAGTAGATTATGTTTTAAAAAAGAATAAATTTCATCCTTATAAGCCAATGATATGCCATCACATCAAAAGAGAATGATTATGCTCGAAGAGTTACATTTTGTAGGTGGTACCTGGATGAAGTTGCAAACGATCATTCTTTTTCTAAAAAAATTCTTTGGAGCGATGAAAGTAGATTCACAAACAACGGCATTTACAATCGGCATAATTATCATTATTGGAATAATGAAAATCCGAAAATAGTTCGAGAATCGCGTTTCCAGGAACGATTCGGATTTAACGTGTGGTGCGGTATTTTGGGAAATCGTTTGATAGGTCCATTTATTTTTAATCAAACGCTTAATTCGACTAGATATCTTCAACTGCTGCAAACCGAAGTCGAAGATGCATTGGATGAGCTACCTATTCAAGAAGAAAGAAGTATTTTGTTTCAGCAAGACGGCGCCCCGGCCCATAATTCCAGGATCGTCACTGAATATTTAACAGCAAGATTTGGAAACCGTTGGATTGGAACAAACGGTCCCATACGTTGGCCTGCGCGATCACCAGATTTGTCCATACTAGATTTTTTCTTGTGGGGACACATAAAAAATTTAGTATGCGTTGTCAATTATGAGAACGTTAATGATTTGCAACAGAGCGTCATGCAGGCCTTTAATTCAGTTAGCGTCCGTCAATTAATGAATTGCCGAATAAATATTGAAAAACGCTATACAAAATGTTTAGAAGTCAATGGTCGCACTATTGAGAATTTGTTATAGGAAAACTCATTCGTTTTGCCATGTTATAAACACGTTATGTTTTTGTTATTATTGCTTACAACTTGTAACATTATAAATCTGCCTCAAAAACGACTTTTCTTTATATCTTATAAATAGCTCGAACCTTATATCGTTGAAAAGGAAAAAAATCAAGTAATTCAACTGTATAAAAATAAATTATCATTTCCATTTAAAAAAATGGAACTTTGGGTCATATCTCGCTACTGATGCAAGAAAAAAAACATTTTTATGGCGCATATTATTCAATATTTAAATATCTACAACTTTTGTATTTACATATTTTTGACAGGATAAATAGTGTGGATTCTACGCAAGTTTGAAGAAAATGCCGATTTTCACTTTTTTTGCAATATCTAGTAGGCAACGCATTTCTTTGGAAAAACAAGAGAAGGTCTGAAGAGGTAAGATAAATACCTCCATATTGTTCCATTTAACCGACCCTGTAACTCTTACCGTTTCCAAAATACCAATGGTGAGCATCGAATTTTGGACACACTGTATAGTGATTAATACTAAAAAATTATTTCCTTTGACTTGTTCTTATATTTCTAATAATAAACGAGATATTAGCTCGTCAATGAAAAATCAGCCCCTGTATATAGAATTATTTAGCCATTGTGTTAGTAGGTCCTATTTTGAAAAAAACCATATTAGCCGCATTAAAAGCAAATGGGGAAAAGAATGATACAATGACCACACATCACCACCATGTAATTTTACCTTAATATAATAATAGTTGATACCCAACAAAATTAGGAGAAGTGTTGTAATAACTATCATAGCTTCCATTCTTCACCAAAACACTAATCTGCAAATAATATTCAAACAATTGTTCTATGAATAGCCTTACGTACAAAAGAAACTACAATCACAGTGGAGTTTTTCCCAAAAGAATGATACAATCCACAGTCGTTTCGAGTAAATAATTTACATTAACCGTTCACTTCTACGTGTTTACAAGGATGACTATCCAGTACATCGAGTTTTCCCCTCTTTCGCGAAATCTATTCATGTAAACATCATGATCTTGATCAAAATGCAAATTAGCAAATTAACTTATGATTATCATAAAGAATTGCAATATTTTATTAACAATAATAATGAAAAATTTGCAATTCAAATGAAACATTTCGAGAGAGAAAAATAAAAAGTCATTTAATTAGATTTTGTAGAACATTCTATTAATACTCAACATACTCAAATTAGGTACTTTATTTCCTCGCTGACGGCACTAAGTTATATTTTATGCATAATTATATTGAAAAAATGAATTAAAGATTGTGGAATTTTCTACTTTTAATGTAGGTAATGAGGTTGTGTGTAAATCGAGTACCTACTTATTATATTCTTGATATTTTAATCAGAATCAGAAAATGGGCCGAGTTTGATAACAAATAATTTAGGGAACAACATAGTACTATGTTAAGTACATATTATGCTGCTCTTCGACATCCCCTCCCCAGACATCGATACACATATTCTCGGTAACTTTGAAGATGCCGTCTTTATAAAAACTTTGTGATCGCTTGTTTAACCAGTTTTGCACAAATATTTGCTCAACATCTTTATTTGAAAAATTTTATGCTACTTAAAGCTTCTTTAAGTGGTCCAAACAAATGGAAACCGCAAGCAGAGAGATAAGGACTATTTGGACCATAAGGAAGCGGTTCCCAATGCAAATATGCAACCAAATGAGCTCGATAGCGTTATAGTGGAGGAGGATCTCGCTTCTGAAGGACCACTTCGGCCTTCATTCATCAAACACCCTCTGAGGAGAAGTTGGCAATAGTAAGAAGCATTAATAGTGCGCTCTTCGCTTAAACAATCAATCACAATAAGACCTTAAACAATTCAAAGTACGGCAAATATAATTTTAAATCCACAAAGGAATGCCTTTGCCTATTGAGGCTTAGAAAAAGTTGTGTGTCACCATTCCGTGCTTGACCTCTTGGATTCAGGAACAAAGTAATGATCCCAGGTTTTATCGCACGTCACTATACTCTTCAAGAATGCTTCTCCTTGACGTTCAAGACAAAGAAGCGCAGTTGGCAACTCGATCCTCCTTTAATTTTGAGCTTTAGTACTCAGTAAGGAGTTTCGGCACCACTCTTGTAGAAGCTTTACCGACCTTTAACTCTTTATTAGCAATGTGTTCGACACTTCTACACTTACTTCAAGAGATCTTGCCATTAGTCGTATAGAAATCCGCAAATCATTGCTAATCAACTCGTCAATTTGCTGAATGTTGCTGGTTATCCTGATCTGCCTTAAGTTTTTCACACGTTCTCGCTCTTCGCGAAATTATTTACACCAGAAAAAGGCTTAAGTCTTTGAGAGAGTGTTTTATCGGAACTATAATTTAATATAGGTAGTTATAAATTGTAAATTGATAAGGGTTTTGATCATGTTAACGACGTAAATAGTCATTTGGACGACACTTATGTTGCAAATCGCAGGAAGTTTATCTTTGTGACAATAAATGCGTATTAATAGTTGGCTTTGCAATTTTCGGTCATTTTTCAACCCACATGACACCTTTTATGTTAAGAAGTGAGCAATTGAAACGTTAGCTTTTCATTCGAAATATATGTTTTGGCGAATCATTAAACGAATAACTAATGCGTATCAACGAAATTTTGTATTTCGTGTTTTTCTTTTATTTTCTAACTTGATCAATAAATATCAAAAGTGATATTGGGAACGCTAAACTCAGATTGAACTAGTAGGTAATACAACCTACAATTTTCTACAGTGACTTTATACAGTCACTGTACAATTTTGAAGCCAACTTATATTTGAGTGAAGTGTCCGCATTGGATGAGATGAGTCACATCCGTTTTTCTGAAACACGGCTTGAACTTTTGAAAGTTTAACTGTTGAGGGATCAACAACTGTATATTGGGTCCACTAATCAGAGTACGTAAAGTCACTTTTCGGCAGAAAGTGAGGGTTTTATTATCATTCCTTATGGAACATTATTTAGTATTTATATGTTCTATGTTTCATTCGGTGTATAATTAGTGATACTGATAAACTTTAGCCAGTACCTGTACCCTTATTTCAAAACGATCTAGTCATTTAAATGGAAGGGATACATTGCTGTCTTGGCCGTCCGAGTATTTTATTCATTTGCAATAGCTTCCTCATTTAATTATTTAATTTGTTTAACGATCCCTTGGGTCCTCACCAAGTATTCAAAGTCCACTAGTCCGAGTCTTGGTAGTAGCCAAAGCTGATCTAGATTTGGCAACCAATGTAACCGACGTAACCTACGTAACAATACCGTTAAGTTCAACAAAGAAAGGACAGTGTCACTACTGAAAAAGGTAACATGGTTACAATAAAGCCCTTCAGGTCAACACTTCAAGCAGTATTAATTAGTATAAAACCTTCCTTACTTTAAGCTGTTTGTAACGCTTCGTGATTCGATTTATACGTTAGTGGAGCGGATTTACAGAATAATAGAAACAATAAACTTCCAATTAGCTTCCTTTTCCTGCTTGGTTTATTATCAAGAGCCTTGGTGGCACTGAATCACTAAGGTCTGAAGAATAAGAGAGATGACCCCAAGAGAACAGGCGCTACACTTTTTATATACTATACACAGATACACTCGATCTCAACCCGTCTGATGAGACGCTGTAGGATTAAGGGTGGTTTACTGGTGGAGGTTGCCCGGAAAGGATTACGACAAGATGTGTCCTTACAACGTGCTACCAGTTTATTATTGTCCTCATCCGTGTTTTACTGAGATTTACAGATTATAACGTTATCGTGAAAATGTATATAAAAATTAATTATTTTTCTTCAGAGTTTTCAATTTCCTTTTCTAATAAATCGATGTATTTGTAGATATTGTCAATTATCACCTGAAAATTATCCTTACACCATAACCATGAACGAATGGATAAACTTATTTGTAAACGCTGCTCGTAAGAGGTTATTGCTAGGAAATAACCTAAAATATAATTCCTTGGACTATATGGCACAGAAAATGTGGGATACTTACAAACCGTTTGCATATCTGGCACAAGGAATGTGTAATCGCACACTTTTAAGTTATCTTCCCCAAGACTTATCGTTGACGATCCCGGTACGTTTGACACGCATATCGTATTTGGCAGAGGAGGAAATAAAGTAAGTATAGGAGATGGCATATATGCGCTTAATAACGCTAACAAGTCCACCACCACCTAGTAAAATTCGTTAAAATTAGTCTGATCGGTAAAAGATAGTGTGATAACTGCTATTTTTTGTGGTTGTGAAGCACCAAAATGGTGTACACTTAATAATGGAAGGATAGCATCGATCAATTTTGCAATTCAGTAAATCAACTTTTAATTTTCAAAGATATCAAGGCCAAGGACGTCAATACGGCCGCGGCCGCCGGCTGAGGCATAGGCATAGGCCGTATTGACACTTATTGACGCCATTGACGGTCGATGCAAATATTACATTTTTCTATCCATACAGATTGTTTTATCTAAAAATCTGAAAAATTGATAAACCGCCAGCGTCGCCTCAGCCGACAAATGGCGGGCGCGGCAGTATCGACGACCTTGAGGGCCTTGATAAATAAATAACTATTATAATTGTTTTTCAAAATATTCATCCTTCCACTCTAGATTTTCAGGCATCTGATGGAACCAAATTACAGAATAAAAATTCCACTCTGCCTCAAAACTGGGCCCCAGTTCGGACTGAGTTACCTCAAAATCGTGGATACGACCTTCTCTGGAGTTGAGAACCAATTACTGTACCTTTATCTCCATTCTGCAGTAATCGTGCGTTTATTTTCGACCAACTGGTCCAGATTTAAAGTAGAAACACACTAGCCAATAGTGCCAATACACTTCGGGAACTTTCCACTCTAATAGAAATTGGCCTTTCCTTCTCTTAAATCGTCACTAAGCGAAATCCTTTCAAATTTAAATTCATTGTACCCAACGTAAAAGTCATATGATCATTGATCACCAATGTAGAACAGAAACTTCGTTAAGGATTTAACAAACTGTTAAAGCCCAATTTATTTTCTTTTACGCTTACTTTAAAACCCGACACTGCAGTTATCAAAAACAAATTTCAACAAACGAACTGCAATAAGTAGGTACTTATGTCGTGGTGGTACTGTAGAAAAATTTAGAAAATCTTTAAGTACGTCACTAAATCTACGTATCTACGTCTACCAATTTATCGGTGCTACCCTCGTACAATTACATATGATCAAATTTGGAATGAAACTTACCTATATAGAAATTCACTCTTACCTTACGTACTATGTTTCGTTTTTCAAAATATATGTGGTCCATAATAACATTCAAGCGATCTGTAAGAGATCGATCTTTCAATCTGAAGTCCTTCTTTGGTGAGATTGGTAGGATGAGATGCAAAGCATGGTGTTCGTTACGAATCCTGACATCGTTATGTATTAAGGATCCAGGTTTTAAGGTAATTAATTCCATAGCATGAGGATGGATCGGTAAAACTGCTGTTAAGTATTCAGGACAAGCTTGATTATTCTGAAAAACTAATATACTCTCAATCATATAAACGAAGATTTCTAAACCTTCGTATAGTAATCTTCAAAAAACGCAGAAATGGCGGTCATTAAAACACCTGTAAAAGATGCGCGCTTGTACTTGGAAATTATTTTTTTTATTTTGCACAAGTATTCCGAAGATATTTCAGCATGTAAATTCGTTAATCCGTTGCGTTCCATTTTTTGGTAACTGTGCGTCTTGTCTTTTTTGATTACAAACATTGCACAGAAGACGGCAGGGGAAAATAGTACAGTAATAAGCGTATTCATTGCAGTCGCCACAAAGGTAAAAGCCCTTTTAGAGTTTATACAAACGCCCCTGTGTTGAATTATATCATCAACATTAGCACAAACGCCTGTAATAAATTTGAATAAATTCACGGCATCCGCTACACCATGATTAAATCTAAATAACACAGGATAATATGTTTTTTCCAAATTATCTCGCCAATTGATTGGTTGCGTACCAATATATACATCCCACATGAGCTTATTTTCATATGGAAATTGGTCGGAAGAATGATGATTTATCAGCATCATCAACTCATCTTTGGAAAGTTTCGACTTTCTTTCCCCCTGTATAATGTTCAAAACTTTTACGCATCTGTGAACGTCTAGGTTCGGCTGATAAAGCATATACTTGTATCCCAGGTAACTTCGCAAAGTTGAACAAAATTTGGGCATTTCACGTCTTTTACTAATTATGGTTTTGTCAACAAGATCGGTTATCATTTTTAATAAGTTTTGTTTACTGTGATGACTATCAAGTTCCATAACCAATAAAATATTAATTGTGGCCGTAACCAAACGTCCATGAAGTGCATCTAATCCATCAAAGAAACCCATAAAGTTTCTACCACACTGAATACGTAAAAGTAATCCAACAATGTTTCTAATCAACCAAAATAGCGGTAAGGCAATTCCTAACAATGGTACAACTAATACACCGACAATTAGTGAAGGAATGACATTTATCGGCACTTTCTTCATTTTTGCAATTTCCTAAAAGGAAAGATACGTTACTAGTCTAATATTATTAATTTAATTTGTATTTGAATATTAGCACAGTTTAAAACATTTATCGCTACTATCGGCGAGAAGTACCTACTTAGCCAAATAGGCTGATACTGTGGAGTGTACCGAAGATAATTTCAATGAATTAGAAAAATTGGCCAAATAATAGCACTATTAGAATTGTACTACATAGAAATTCTACTATACGTGCAGATTAATTCAACGGCATTCGAGGATACCTTTACTTTTAATTGACTCTTACCTAAACGGTAGGCAACAAATGGTTTGCATAAACAATAATGGCAAAAATTACCATTCTGAACTTGTTCAACTAAACCAGGGAATACCTCAAGGCTCTATTTTAGGACCTGTTCTTTTTCTGCTCTACGTTAACAGTCTGTCACAGAATATAACTGCTGGTCTTGTATGTCAGTATGTAGACGACACGTTAAGTATAATTTGATGGGTGCGAATCGGACGAGTTCGAAGGTAGTAGATAAAATGGGTGGCTGGTCAGTAAAGAACAACTTAACTTTGAACACCACAAAGACAGTTCTGCTCGATTCGAGTGTCCAGCCTATGCGTTGCCTCGTCCATCGCGCCACTATCTACTGCCGTAAGGAATAGAAAATCTCAATTTACGAAAAAACTATCGCACTTAGGTATAGGGTAAGCTTAATAAAGTTGCACTAAAATTTACCGGGGATTCCAAATATGCAATAATAAGTAGGGTGCGCTATTTAAAAAAATGAAGAAAAATTAGTTTGAAAATGTCGATGTTTGGAGCAAAAAAGGTGAACGTCCTGTATGAAATAATTTAATGTTTCGTCACGGTTGATTACTCTCTTTCAACCCAAGTCCACCACCGAACTTACGTAAAAACAATAACAAGACGTTAAAAAAATACAAGCGTATAATGGAACGGTTGATATTTAGTAAAAAAAATATGTATTAATTAATAACTTGGCAACGCCGTGTATTAATACAAAAATAATGTACGACTAAAAAGTTCACCCAAGGACCCTACATTTACGCTTAAAAAAAGTGGGTCATTCTATTTAAAAAAATATACGCTTTATGCACCATACTTTTTGGAGACATCCTGTATGTGTCTAACTAATTTGCAAATGTGCTTTATCCAACCTAACTGCCATCCCGTATATTTATTTTTTAGTAAATTTAACAATAAATCATTACTTGAAGAACGGGCTACTAAATGGACACCCTGTATAATATATAGTATTTAATTCTATATTTGTTATATCTATGTGCTTATTTGTGACGTTGCTTGTCGTTATATAACGATTGTGTCGGCCATAAAGTTATTATTATTATTATTATTATTATTATAAGGTAATAACGTGTCCAAACAATTTTCTCCTTTGCACATTTTTTCTAACGTCAATAATAGCAGAGCTATAGGCACTAAACGAAAAAACGAAAAAATGATTTTTTTGAAATATACCGTTAAGTGAATTATTCAATGGATATACATACAGTTATTTAGGCATGCATTTTTTTCAAAAAAAGAAAAGCGCAATAAATTGAGCTTGTAAAACTATAATTATTTTCGTATTTAATTGTCTCTCTATCTCTGCTCGTTTCCCCCTGTATATTTTTTATTTTTGTATTAAATTATTTATTTTGTAGCCCAAGATTTAGGAACAGCGGATTTTCAAGTACCTCTACGCGCGTATACTGCTTTAGTTATTAGCACTGCCCTTACTAGAATTCTGCCTGGCTGAAGAAATTTTTTCCTCCTCTGTAGAAAAACCGCTACCTTGGCCGGGTTCGAACTCACGTCACCCGAACGAAAGGTAAACACACTTACATTAAGACTACGCAGTTAGCTAAATAAATATATTGTTTTAAAAATTTTTTGTAAATCCACTATTGCTATGCATTTTATTTCAATTTGACACGTTCACTTCAAAAAAATAAGCAAATCGTGGTATTTTAATCATTTTTAATTCATTTTTATCTTATTAATTCATGAGCCGGCACGGCAGTACGATAGAATGTGTAGTCATAATCCATGCAAGTATTGACAGTTAAACAAATCGCGCTGTGGTCAGTAGGTACTTGGATGGGTGACCCGTTCATTCTGTGACTCGGTGTATCTGGCAGGGCCCCAAGCCCGAAGGAGGCCTGCCTCCATCGGAAATTTACATGAGCCTCTACAATACTGTACAGTACTGTTCTGTAGTTTAACAAAAAGTTTATTTGCATCCCCAGTACATCCATAGCATTATTTAGCCATTGTGTTACTAGATAGTTACAAAGTCTATTTTGAAAAAAAAAACAATATTAACCGCATTAAAAGCAAATGAGGAAAAGAATGATAAGTAGGTACATTTACCACACATCACCACCATGGAATTTTACCTTAATGTAGTAGTAGTTGATACCAAACACAATTAGCAACACAATTAGCATAAGTGCTGTAATAACTATCATAGCGTCCATTTTTCTCCAAAACACTAATCTGCAAATAATAATCAAACAATGGTTCTATAATTGTCTTATACTTACAAAAGGAATTGGAAAGGTGAACAAGCCACAATCTTTTCCAAGTTTTTCCCAAACGAATGATACACAGTCGTTTCGATTTACAACTTAGAAAAGCCTTGAAGTTATGTGTCGGACGATTAAAATCACTACTCAGTATTTTGAGTTCTCCCCTCTTTCACGAAATCTATGCATTTAAACATGATCAAAATGCAAATTACGTTCTTTAAAACACAAACATGTCAAATGGAACATTTCGAAAGAGCAAACATAAATTAACGTCAATGCTCAATTTAAATTTTATAAGTAATTATTTGTGTTTCGTACCATGGGAAAACACGTACCTAATATGAAAGAAATAGGTATTGATGGTGAGGTTCAAGTTTTACATAAAAGCATAAATAACTGTACCTTTTAATAATTTACGTGCACTTTTCGAATATTAAAAAATTATAAATTGTTCCTAGTTTTTGTCTTTAATTTATTGTCGGATTAATAGTAATCAAATTTCAAGACACAGATTTTAAATACGAAATTTAAAAGTTTAAGCGGAAATTTATTGTTAAAGCTTTGCAATTTAAAGCAGTTGAAATTCTCAAAGTTGAAAGATGTTTCAATTCAAAAATTTAAACTTTTAAATTTATTTCATATTTTAATTTTCAATTTCAACCTCTTTAGTTCTAATTGTGATCTCGATTTCAAAGATTTGATTTTTTTAATTTAGAAAGTTCAATTTTCTGCTACCAAACCGTAAACATTCACGTAGCTACCGGGCATCAAAGTTTGAGGGGCATCAAAGTGCAGGCACCTCAAAATAATGAAAACTTTGAAAAGAGGCGCAAGTGCCTTTGTGGTACCAAAGTTGATGCCCTCACCTTTTTATTATTATTATTATTATGTACTTCGATTGTTATCGATACTCAGGCCAAGCCTGGTTAACTAATCGCACGGATCGAAATCAAGTAACGATTAGTTCTACTAATACATATATCTATACAATATAAATTTGAAGTTGCTGTTAAAAAGTGAACATACTAAATACTATACACATATTATGTTCATTAAATTAAATGACGTTGATAAAACCAACGCTGATCACATTTTAGATAATGTATTTGTTTGAGAAGCCTCGGTGTATTTGATCCCAATTTGTAAAAGCCACGTCCCGTCGACCCTCTTTCCGCGAAGGCATTAACATGAACGCAGCGTCGCGCATCAATAACAAAAAGAGACCCTATATTCCTAGGCTTCTCCGTTGGCGTCACTTATTCGTGACTTAGTGACTTTTTATAGAAAAGAAAAAATGAACATAATATGTATGTTTTGAAAAAGTGTTATGGTTATTGTGTAAAGCGTTTTTTGTTGTTTAGCTCGACGCATAGGTTGCACTCGAGTGGGTAATGTGTTGTTTGTGTTTTGTGTTAATTGCGAATTCTGATACTGTGAGTATATTGTGTGTTTACGTTTGAGTGCATGAGAACGAGTTAGAGGTGTTACATGAGTGATTGTTGAAGTGTTGTGTGTTGGTAATGGACTTTCTATAATGTTATGTTGTGTATGCAACAGAGTTTCAATTTGTGAAGGGAGGATTGAGTGTTGTGTTTCATTTTGTGTTTAAATGGTATTAGTTGAAAGCAGAGCCGGATATATGGGGGGGCAAAGTGTGCACTGCACACGGCCCCGCGGTTAGGCCAGCCCCGCGCTAGGTTTGTTTTTTTGTTTCTCTTAACATAGTTTCGTAAATTTTGAATTTTCTGTGATTTTATTTTTATAGTTATTAAATGGTACATGTGTATTTGTAATGAGTAAATAATAGTATATTAAAGTATAAGTGGATAAACAGGTCTTTAAAACACGCGCGAGTTTTAAAGACCAGTAAGTTATCCACGAATACTTTACGCTATTTTTTTTATTGGTTCACTTTGAAATCTGGTATTAAAATGGAAATAAGACCTAAGTAAAATCGTAGGTCCCGTGTCGATGCGATGTTCGGCACGATAAAGATCCTGATTAAGGGTGAAATTCCCTTAGTCAGACAAAATTCGAGTAAGGGTAGTGCTAATAACCAAAGCAGTTGATGCGCGTAGAGGTGCTTGGAAATTCGCTGTTCCTAGATCTCGGCCCATAACATGAATAAAAAAAATAATGTGAAATGGTTGAATTCCTAATGTAAAATCAGTATACCTTTCGTTGTCATGGAAATGAGAAAAACGGAAATTAATTTGCAATCTGTCATTTTATTTGACGTAACAAAGTACTCCTGTCAGATCAATAACCAATAAGAATTCACGTTTTTCAAATTGATGATGATGCCATGGCAACTTTAAAACACGTGCGTTTTTGAAAGCGCGATTTAAACACGGGCGTGGTTTAAAAGGCTAAAATAGGACACCAATAAAAAAAGTTATTTTTCTTGGCCCCGCATTTATTTTTGCACACAGCCCCGCAAACCCTAAGACCGGCTCTGGTTGAAAGTGTGTGATGTGGTTCTGAGTGATGTGCGGTATCTTCCGTTATGTTTAGAAATTTTCTAACTATGTGGCAAGTGTTGATAATGACTGCCTTTTGTAATTGTATGTATATGTTCTTATCTAACCCTAAAATGTGCAAACTGTGATGTATTGTTTTTGGTATAACTCCGGTTGCACTAAGAACAATGGGTACTGTAAGAGCAGTTCCCATTCTCCATTGCGTTTTAAGTTCCTGAGCTATATCAGTGTATTTGCGATGTTTCTCTGCGTGTGTATTGGCTAAATTGTTTGTGTTGGGAACGGCAATATCTATTATGTATATGATTTTTTGTGTTTTATCTATAAGTGTTATATCTGGCCTATTGTTATATACAGTTTTATCTGTGAGTAGTGTCCTATCCCAATATAGTTTGTGTGTGGTGTTTTCAAGTACAACTTGCGGTGTATATTTGTAATAGGGTGTGTTATCAGTAGAAAGGTTATGTTTTGTGGCAAGTTTTTGGTGTATTATCTTAGCTACCTGATCGTGTCTGTGTTTGTATTCTGTTTGTGCTAGACGTGTACATGCTGATATAATGTGTTGTATGGTTTCTGGTCTTTGCGAACATTGTCTACAAAGATCATGTGTAATTGTCCTATCTTTAATTATGTGTTTTCTGTAATTTCGTGTGTAAATGACCTGATCTTGTATGGCAAACATGAAACCCTCTGACTCTGGGAAAATATCACATTTGGTTAACCAAGCATGCGTTGCTATAATATCAACACAGTCTTCGTTAATCTCCTGTGGATATCGTCCGTGTAAAGTCTTTTGTGTCCAAGTTTGTATGTTATGTGTGATGTACGTATCTCTACTCATTGGTATTATTATTATTATTATTATTATTAGGTTTTATTAGGTGCGCCTCAAGGAAAAATGTAGGCCCTTTGTTATTTAGCATTTACATAAATGATATGATAAATTCAGTTAAACACGCTAGAGTAAACTTGTTTTTTGATCTTTTAAATTTTTAAATTTATTTTTATCTTTGTTAAATATGAATAAAACCGATAATAATAATAAACTTGTAAAATTTTATCAGGAATTTTTTGTTTTTTATCAATTGGAGAGAGGGCGAGCATCGATAGTTTCATCGCACTGCACAGCACTTACAATAGGTACGCAATTGATCTTCGATCTTCGATGGTGGGCAGAAAGTTGAAGGTTCCCATAATCTTCCATTTGCCCTTTGGTATGAAGTATGAACTACGAGTCGTCTGGGAGGTTATGCTCCAAAAACACATTGACAAGACATGTTGTGTTATTGGAATCCAAATTGTAATCGATTATACTGTTTAATTCTGCCAAATAATGGATGGCCTTAAAAGAATCTTCTCTTCTTCGATATGGTGGGTGTTCCGCTGACTTGCTGCATTATCAGAAATACGAGATGATCATAGTTGGGCACTATGAAATCTTGCGTGTGTTTTTAAATGAATAAAGAAGAAGAAGAATTGGACCTGTGGATCTTGAATGAGAACTGCATTCGTTCCATCTAACTTAAAACTAACTGAAGTATTTTGATACAGGATGAAGTGCTAATGTGTTACATTGAGGAGGTTGTGAGAAGAATTTTGTGGTAATATTCGAAATTTTAAGGAACTGTAAGGTGTTCGAAGGTAATTTTATGGTAATTTTTAGTATTGCGAATGTTATTGTGAAGATCATTCTATATATAAGTACTTTGGTTACAACATAACTATAATAATATATATTCCCAGGAGTATGTGAACAAGATGACTATAACTTATAAGTAACAATTTTCGTACTCAATTTCCATATTTTTCCATATTTTATAATGACAAACAAACCTGTCCCGTAAATCTTGAGCGAAAAGTTGCAAACTGCAGACAGCAGAAATAGGAAACACTTTTTGAAATGAAAAACGAAATAAACACTTTGTTAGATTCCCACCTCTCACTGTAGCTCCGAATGCCATAACACCACGATCACGGCAAGTTCCGTTGTAGGTATTCAGCGGAGGGTCATTAGTAATTACTCAAGTTAGCCTACCTTTGGTCATGGTTCAATTTTCGATTAGTACCTGTTCACTATAAACCAAAGGTTTAAAATATCATAAGTACCTACGTATTCAAAACTTGAAATAAATACATTTACATCTATTAAACTACAACAACCATGACTAGAATATAAACGTAAATACAGTAATCCATAGAATTTATCGCCCCTAAGATCTTATAGTACCTACTGCAATTGATTTATAAACGGAATAATTTATAAATGGGAAGTGGTCATTTCGTTGGATTCAGTAGTTTCATTGGGAGCATTGTTTCGTTTCAGTAAAACCATACTCACTGGGCTGATCAGATCAGGATTAATGTGAACCTTGTCATCCATTGTAATCCAGCTTACAACCAGGCCTATTATCGTTACTACTGTTACGGACATAAATGCATTATACCAGTGGGATAATCTGAAGAGAATAAAAGGTTGATCTTCAAAAGCGACGTTTCTACAAAAGATTCGCACAGTGAATACATCGTATTAGACTGCCATCTTACTTAGCTAATGTAATATTGTTAGCACCATAGCAGTCTTCGATAGATGTCGGCTTTGGAAATGTATTAATCACTCCCCGTAACTTATACATTTGGTTCATCACAACAATAGTACCAACACCAAAAAAACTTGCCAGAACGCCTGATATAGCTCCCTAGAGCAGTACATACGATAACACATACCTACATATATATTTGTACCATACCTTAACATTTGCTATGGGATATATCATCCCTAAGGAAAACAACCCAACGAACAAACCCGCTATTAACCCTTGCGAAGCATTAACAAAGTGGAAGAGACTGCCCATTTTCTCTATGAAAAATGTAAGCATGGTACAAACAACACCAGAGATAATAACAATCAGTTTCAATATATAATTGGTTTTCCTTTCCGATACATTGACAGGCAAAAACCCGGAAATGAAATCATTATAAATTGTTGCTGATAAGGTATTAAACATGGTGGACAGCGTACTAAAAGCTCTTAATTTTACAAGACTATAGACAAAAAAATACCTACCTCAATGCTGCACTGAATATACCAGCGATAAATAAACCGGGCAAACCTGGAACGTGCCTAGCGACGTCCATCACAAAATAAGGTAATATTTGATCAGCTCGTGTTACTTCACCCGTCCAAAGGGGATCACATTTCTCGTATCGAACGTACATAATAATACCAACTAACACATTGAACACCTTCAAAAGTACCAGACCGATAGTTAAAATTATGGATACCCTAAAACTCTAAGAATAAATTCTAGTCGTTCACACCTAAACACCTGTGGTAGCTACCGTCGTGCTTTTGGCAGAGTAGATACGGAAATATACTTTTGTACCGATGGTGGTTGTAAGGCGACATTATAAAGCCAATGGACTGTACCACCTAACAGTATAGGGAAAAAACCTTCTCGTATTGTGGGATCAAGGCTGAAACTAAGTGAGTGTGAAATGGGTTTGTCTAAAAAAACGGTTAGAAATACTCAAAATCAAATCTGTGCCCATCGATTGCTTTTGTGAACATGTTTCCGAAGCCTCCTATAGAGCGAATTCCTAAACAAAAAATTGCTGTAATTGATCCAATCATTGCAATAAATTGGAATGCATCAGACCAAACGACGGCTTTGAAACCTCCAATTGTTGTGTAAAAGGTACAGACAAGGCACACAATAGGTGTAATTAGTTGCACACTGATACCGCTCGCTGTAAAAATAGTATGTAGAGAGAAACATTGTTAAATGGCATTTACCTTGCGAAAATGCTATGGCTGGAATGTAGGCTACAACGGGATTGTAAAGTAAAAGTTGCAATGCAAATAAGAAGGAAGCGAGCATTCGAATTGTTCGATTAAATCGTTGATCTAAATAATCAAAAACACTTGCGTTTTGAAGTTTTGAAATTACGGGTAGGTAAACATAGCAAGTGAGCAATGATATGAACAATAATGCGACAGCCATCCAAAGATAGTTCGCTCCGTACAAGTAAACATCTGAAGGAAGCGCCAGCAAAGTGATGCCCGAAACATGCCTGAAATAAAATATGAAAATTAGGTTTACAAAATGGGAAAAATACACGCGTGCGGCTTACCCGGCAATTAAAGATAATGCAATTGGTGTTATTGACATTTTCTTCCCTCCTAATAGATATTCATCTTGAGTTTGTGATTTTCCACAAAAACCGAAATAAATACCAATGAACACACTGATGAGTAGCATGCCAAAAAATACCACGTAATCAGTGATGTAAAACATGCCTTTTTGTATTATTATAGGTATCTACTTGAAAATTACATTTATTCAGTTCAATATTAAAGCATGTTTGATTAACGTCAAGATACTTATCTGGGAGTTGAAAGTAAAATTATGTTTTTCAGTCTGAAGTCCATTTTTTATCTTTAGCAGTAAGAATTTTAAGATGAACAGAGAAAACAGAAAATTCCTATGTAGATATTAAATAGTAATTATAATTTCAAATGTATAATAACAGAATTAATAACAATAGCGCCAATATATAAATATTCTAACATAGGATAGGTACCTACAACACAATACCTACTTATAGAACCGTTGAGTGAAACATCTATTTATTCAGTGCTAGCTAGAACGTAGGTATGTATGTAAGGCAGACCAGTGGTACAAAAGGATATTATAGAGATCCTGATCCTAACATTTATTAACAAAACACGAACGGTTACAACGGATGTTAAACTGACCGCATTGGGTCACTGTGTCAGTGATCAAATGAGATCATTGTTGAGATCTCATACTTGCTGCAATGTTCTTACCCCCAGGTCCTACGATAACTTCACATTACAGTTACAATATTCAAACCAAAGAGGGAAATATTTAAAAATGACACCTAAACTAAACCTTCCCTCCAAAACTGACCTACCTCAAATTTAAATAAACGCTGTAATGTACCCCCCTATCCCTATCTAACTTACTAAAATTACGAAGAAGCTAACTCCACCCATTTTACGTTAATAATTTCAAAAGGAAGCGGGAATCCCTAAACATGGCTTACAAAATTTAAACTTTCCCTCCAAAACAAACCCACCCCCAAATGACATAAGCTCGTAATCGTCTGGCAGGCCCTCTATCGTGTAATAGGTATACACCGGTCGTGAACTGTGCTCGGGAAGGAGAAACAAAACCAACATTAACTGTATCAAAATAATTCATTTATTGACAGTTACTCGACGATTCGGAGGAGAAAAAGTGCGAACACTAAAAAAACTCCTCCTTTGACATAATTACATACATGACATCAAATCAATTACAAAATTATAGCAACAAGACTGTTAAATAATATCAAGACAAAACATTTACAATAATTTCATTGTTGATACGCTTCAATCATCTTTAAATACTTTAAGCAGCAGTTGTAAATAGCACAATAAATAATCAAATTAAACAAATCAAATCAAATCAAATACATTGCATATTACAATAAAAGGGTCAAGAGTTTAAAAAGATAGAAATGTACACAAGTTACAAAAGGGTTCACCTTCAGGTAAAAATACACAAAGGGTACATAGGTCCGGTTTCGAGTACAATAGAGCCACCTTTTCTGTTTATCCACAAATATTTAACACATTATGTTCAATTTGAACTCATTTGTAATGTCCCTCAATTAATCATAAAACACATAAATAAATAGGAAAAATCATAATACATTTGCTAACTACACACATAATCATAATAATATCGAAGTCAGAACAGCGTGGGTGTTCCCCATTTTCAACTGTCTGTTTTTAAGGTATTCATATTTTTTTGTCATTTGTTTTGTTGTCATATTTTTGCTAACTACACACATAATTAGATTAAATGTCGGAAATGCCATAAGTTCAAAAACATATTTATCATGAAACAAATGGATATTACATAGATGGTTCGACGATTTTACACACGACATCAAAATAATCAATGAACGCTCCCAATGTGAGATTCAAATTAATGGAATACTCCCGTTGAAAAGCGAGGCAATGCAAATTCAGGATAAGACCCATGGGCGCCGACTTTTGAAATTTTCCTAGGGGGCACGGGCAGAGGCATGGTTGTTAAACAAACTGAGGAGCCATCATATGTATAAAAACTCTATTCTAATTCTGGGGGCAAATACACAGGCATAACGTCCCCTGGGGGGCAAGAGCCCTTGTGCCCCCCTGTAGTCGGCGCCCATGGTAAGACCAATTTATAACAACACACAATGCAATTCAATTAGACAGATATAAATGTATTAATCAAAAACGTTTCACCTGCAGAAAGCACTAAAATGGAGTCACCCAAAAATAAAAACAAATGAAACGATCTTTACTACTTCGCGGCTTCAATTCAGATGATCCTGAAAGTTAAGGTTAAGCCGCCTTACACCAAATCCCCCGCCAGATGGAACTACGAGTACAAACAAAAGTATCGACGTTGCCACTACTTTTCAGCTTTTTGTACATGCTGTCGGATCTCTAAAATATAGGTCAAAGATTATATAGGTAACCCAACTGTGGGTACTACAACGCGGTACAATTTAAATAACCCGGCAAACCCCACCCATACCTGGCACGTGATCGCAATTACAGTGACTTTATTACAAACAGTGACGACAAGCAGCGATTAGCTCCACCCATCCGCCATAAGGAGGCAAAATTTTGGGCGGGTTTCTATGAACTCAACGGTGATATCCTAGCAACGTGCTAAATCAAAATAAAAATCACACGCTGATCAAAGGTAAACACAGTCAGGCCGCCATTATGAGGCAAAATATACAACGGCCAATAAAAATCGATACATCGCTTGTCGCCACTGTTTGTAATAGAGTCACTGTAATCGCAATCGTCTAGTAGGTCCCCCTGTTGTGTTAAAGAGACATGAATACACTGGCAGAGAACTATAATCGGGAGGAAGTATCAAAACACACAATAAACATCAAAAAGGCATTTATTTAACTTTCCTAAAATTTAGTAATTCGTAACACAAAGCCGAAAGGAGAATGTGGCAGTTCAACGACGAATTAGCGAGCAGAAAAGAAGCTGCCAAGAAAAACTACTCGCTTAAACAAATTAATTACATACATAAACAATACACAATACACAAATCACACGAAGCCGCTGAATGATATCAATACATAACATGAGAAGAGGAATTTTAGCAGGTCTCTGATCACTCTCAAAGTCTGCGATGAAAATACACAAATGTAAAATAATACACAAATAAAGCATAACAAGTGATTAAAAATAGTACGTAATTTATTACACGTAACATGACCACAAATTCAATTCAAAACATTGACATCAAAAACAAGAAATAGATACATAAAACATGTTGTACAGTTTTAAACGCAAGGGTGGACAAACGTTATCTGCTTAGACAAAAGAAACTGGAAAAGTGTCAACATGAACCGTTATTCTGCATACCATAGGTCTGTCGTTGAGTCACAAATACAATATAAAATTAGACGCAAAAATTGACATCTGGCACCTCTAGCAATTAACACACATGTAGGCATATCAAAACATACAAAGAATTAAAACTGAAGTAAGATTAATTTAACCTGAACCCTCAGGTGGGTACACTTTTCACGCCTCTGGCTGCGAGGTATTCGTGGGCTAAAGCTGAATTGCGAACAAGCGATACGGCCATATTTTTAAATTGGGAGGCACATTACCTTCCGTATCGAAAGTCGTCGACGCGGGCGAAAATATTAGTACACAAACAATCCAAATTAAATTCACACTTTGTTCATTGTTGGAAATGCCATATTATTCAATTACATATTTAAAATAAAAGCTAAAGTAATGTCGACAGACCTACATCAGGCAAAATACATTACTCGTCAACACAAATGCATTTAGATAAAAATTACATGTACAACATATTTTACAATTATAAACAAAATAAGAATGGTTCAAATAATCAAAAAGTTCAAATATGCATTAAATTAAAAACGGTACTACCTTGCAATAAAACACAAATTATATCACCAAACAAATAAGTAATGCGAAGCGACCCTTTCACTTCGAGGATCTAACCCTAGTTTGTCTATGGATCTAACGGTAAGTAAAAACTACCCTGTTGCATTTCTGTACCCATTGGCAGGCCCAGACTTACCAATGGGCAGACTGGGCAACTGTCCAGGGCGGTCATTTTTTGGGGGGCGGCACATTTTTGATGATACTATAAAATGTAAAGAAAACCACGCCATATACACAGAAATGCACAATCGAAAAAATCTTAAATAAGTAACATAACATGACAATCGTAATATAATGTTAAGCAAACGCCATGACCGACGGCGGCAAGCTATACGACAGTACACACCAGTGGCGTAATGGGGGGAGGGGTTAAATTACCACAACTGTGGGGGCGGCAAAATGAGCATTGTTTACTCTATAGTGATACTTGAAAACCTTATATTTGAACATTATGTGAGGTATGTATGTAATAAGGTAAAACTGTTTTATGTTACAACAATAAAACTAGGGAACATTAAGTAAGTATATTATAACCTGCTTGAAACGGCCGCGTAATTTTAAGCGCCATCTATGAGTCACATTGCAATAGCTCTAAGTGCAACGCCTTACTATCAATATTGTTACTCTGTTTCTACCCTCCTGAAAAAACGCCTAATTACGCCACTGGTACACACAAATATCATAAATTGGCTGTGGAGGGCGGTTGGTGCTTTGAAGGGGCGGCGATTTTGTTCATGCCCATAGGCGCAAGACATGTAAGTCGGGGCCTGCCCATTGGTGCCAAAACTTAAAAATCGACGTTGCCCGGCGTTGCTGATTTTTATACATGTTGCCAAGATCTCGTAAATTTATGTAGCATCTCAGATGGGATTATCTCAACCTATTGATACGTTTCGATTAGAGGAAAACTATTAAGTCCGCGTTTCTCCTCGCGTTCATTTCATCCTAAAATAAAAATTTCCACTTTGATTGACGATTTTTAAGCTACCTACTCATACGTTTTGATTAGAGGAAAACTCTTGTAGGTACGTGAAATGTCCGGTTTTGAAAATATTAGCGAAAGAAGACTTTGGCGTGAGTCAGTGAGTGGAGGCACTGCAACAGAGAAAGGGATGGAAAAAAAGGCTGGGTAATAGTTAAGGGTTAAGAAAGGGGGGTGGGTTTATCTGATCCTGCGTTTTAGAAGAAACAACAGGTGTTTTGATATTTTTTAAATTGCTATTTTTGTGTGTGTGTTAATTATCGATCGAAAAGGTACTTAATGTACGTTTAATGTATGAATTTTATCTGTTTTACCAACGATAATGTAATAGAAAGAGAGCTAAAATAATGGGCTTTTTCGTAGTGTACGTTGGGTTGCATATCGCCTTATGTTTACATTTTTGTCCTAAAAGTAGTTTCTAGGCTATTGAAAGACGGAGATAAATGAATTCGTTTTTCTAAAAGGTCTTACAACGCTGCCACAACTAGTTTAGCGTTTTCAAAGATGCAGTAAAGGCACTGAACTCTAATTATACTGGAACGCTTACTGAGGCCCCCGGCCCGATCTGAGAGAGAGGACCCGCAAGGGACATCCCTGTCCTTCTCTCGAGTACATGTTGGTTAGTGTGTGTTAGTTTAACGCTGTCTGCTCTCTCCATCTGTAAAGAGTTACGAAAAGGACAGGAATGTCCCTTGCGCGATATCTCTCTCGGCTCGCGACGTTTCTATGCGTTTATATGGCAGAGACCGCCCAGTGAGCGTTCCAGTATGTATAGAGTTCAATGAGTACAGGACTACAGGTAACATTATCTTTGAGTGTTCATCCCTTATTATTAAGACACATGTTTCTGTATTACCTACTTAAGTAGGCATAGTACACACAGTTCTCCAGCGGGTCACCACCTGCATATTATTTATACCAAAAAGTTGTATATATCTGACAACTCTCATATTATTTTTTTCTCTATGGTTTATCCCCATAAGGTTGTTTCACTATACAGGGTGTTTGTACTCGAAGTGGAGGTTGTAGAACTTGTCAAAACTAACACTTTTTTAAGTAATTTTTTTCATTTTGGCTTTTTGTTTTCGAATTATGAACCTTTCTTTGTTTTTTTTTACAAATCTCTATACTATCTCCATTATTTGTAACGGTTTTAAAAAAATCAAAGTTTCTTGGAATCAACAGTTTAATATCTACTACGTTTGTTCAAAACTTTTTACAAAATGTTTTTAAAGTATATTAGTAAAGTAGATTTTGTACTATTCAATTTCCAAAATTTAAAATAACCGCCATTTTGCCGTTTTAAATTTTTGTAAAAAAGTTTTGAACAACCGTTGTAGATATTAAACTGTTGATTCCAAAGAACCTTGATTTTTTGAAATACCACTACAAATAATGGAGATGTAGAGATGTGTAAAAAAAATAAAAAAAGGTCCATAATTCGAAAACAAAAGCCAAAATGAAAAAAATTAGAGAGTTCTATAACCTCTATTACGTTGTCCACTTTGAGTAGAAACACCCTCTATGTATTACGATAATAGAACAGGGATAATAAACCAATGTATTTGAATTTTGATTAGTTCATATTTGTGATTGACAGGTGTCGCACTAATAAACAAATTTGTATAGCGCCGCTAAATTTGGTATTACTTTACATTATGATGTAATGTTCAACAAGTGATCTGTAACAAAGACTTCCTTGTCATTATTCATTAGCATTACATACATACGTCCTACCTTCTTAAAATAGCAGATAGCGTTTTCCATAGTCATGCCACTTTTATCATACACTTCACCCGTGTGTCAGTAAAATTTCTTGTCGCAGAATCATATGAATACATTTGCTGCATTATTTTAATTTAACACCTTGTAGAATAAAAAAATCTTCAATTAAATGTTTTTTGCAATTTGCAACAGTATGCGAAGGAACACTTTCGGAGCAGCACTGTAACAGTTAAAAGGCAGTACAACAAAATCCAATATTTGTATCATTTATTTGAATCTATTTTTAAATATTTATGACCATTAACATTAATCAATAGTAAAATAAACAGTATAATGGACGCTTGAAACTTTAACAGATAAATTATTTGCAAAGTATTTAATAAAAATTCGCAAATGACTACTTAAAAACAACACAGAGATATAAAAAGTATATTGTGCAAAACACAATTTCATTAAAAATTCAAGCTAACACAATCAAATTACAAAAATTAGTAATCAAAAGTTTATAAAGCGCACCTGGTTATCTTTCATGCATGACCCGTTATACTTACTGCCTGTAACATTAACAAATTGGTGTTACTTACTCACAGATAGATTTGAATATGGCACAGATTTACATACATGAAAAATAAGCACTTACAGAGTGAACAAATATGGCACCAAACGAGAGAGTCATATGTAATTAATATAATTACATCGATACTATGCTATTGTTAAAATAATCACACACATAAAGGGTGCTTTGTTTGATCACTCTGTAATATTTACAACAAGAGCTAACAACCAAATTTGTTATTGCTGATGTTTTAAAAAATTGTAGATTCTAATGATGAACGGTAAACATGTTGTAAGCTCCTGTGGCATTTAGTCCCCTTTACCAGTCTTTTCAAATATAACTTTTTACAAAAAAGAAACACCTAAGTATACTTAATATTGTTCACTGTTTTCTTTTTAAATTTAGATAACACCAAACTATTATTGTGTTGCAGTTTGTAAATCTGACTTCTAACATAAAATTTATACGTATAGTGTATTCTAAAATTTTTAAGACATGTTTATTTGCAAGAAAAAAATTACTGTAATTAATCTACAACCAATCACAGATTTTTTACACTACCATTCATAATACCTATATACAAATTCATTAGTTAGTTATTTTATTACAAACAAACATGCCACTTTTGTTCAGATTACACACGTAGGTAAATGAAGTTTCTGTTCCCTTTAAAGAAATGCTCTCTAAGTATTTATTTAAACTTTTAAATGGGCCACCATACACAAACGTAGAAAATTTCTATCTAATAGGAATATTTCGCTAGTTGAGACGGTATAGCAATTTTCTTTAAAGTTATTTTATTCTATGCAATTCTGTATTCTTTGATTAAAAAATCAAAAAAGGTTTTTTGATTATCTGTATAAAAAATCGCAAATACATAATATTTATATAACATTCAATAATAAAGAAGAATAAATCACGCAATAAACTTTAATATAAAACGATTTTTTTCCCTCTAATTTTACACTAGTAAAGCTAACTAGAACACTATTATAAAATATTTATGAACAAGGTTTGTATAAAAAATACAAACATATTAACTAAAAAAATGTTAAAAGTAAATTGACGAAAACGATATAAGTATATGAACTACTGATATCAGTCTTTAATCACTGTAGTTACTGTTGTTCTAGTCTTTTTTCTTCTTCTAACATCGCATCTAATTCGTCTGTTAAATTTGCAAGCATATTTCCGATATCGTTAAGCACATCTGCAGGTTCGGCTCTTTGTGCTTTTACTTGCCTACTTGGAGCGGGGGAAGACTGCGGTGGTAAACCTACTCGCGGTTTTGCGGGCGAATAATCACCCGGTCTTCCGCTTGTTCTTGTTTTTATCGTACCTGCATTCTCATTGGCGAAAGGCAACGAATCTGATTCCGTGCTTGAACTTGACTAAAAAGAAAAAGAAACAACTTAAATAACAACAAAATACACACTGGTAAAATTTGGATATACAGGGTGATTCGCGAGGAAGTGGCAATATTTTAAGGACATGTCGAGGAAGCCAAAATAAGCAAAATAAACTCATATGTTCAAGTCCGATTTTCATTTGTTTCGGAGATATTTTGATTAATTGTAATTTAAAAAGCAAACAAAAATTTATTACAAAATGAATTACAAAAATTAAAAAAATAGCATTAATTTACGACAAATTTTCGAAAACACCACCGCTCACTTCGATACACTTATTTGCGCGTTTATAAACTGCACTAGTAGCGAGTTTCAATGAACGATTGTTCGCTCTAATGATAGCTGCTGCATCTAGATCGCATTCTTATCTCCGAAACAAATGAAAATCAGACTTGAACATATGAGTTTATTTTGCTTATTTTGGCTTCCTCGACATGTCCTTAAAATATTGCCACTTCCTCGCGAATCACCCTGTAGTGCAAGATTTTTGCAGGAATGAATTACAGCTCATTGGTCACACCAAAACAGTGATATGAGCTTGATGGTGAACTCGTCAGCCCACGTTGGCGATATCTTTTTTCAAAATTTGCCAACATATTTTTGTGATTATGAAATTGAGACAGACAAGGGCGTCGGAAGGGGGGCACTCCCTTGGAAAAAGAAAAAAGGTAAAAGTTATTAAAAATAAAAATAATTTTTTTACGAAATCTTGAAAAAACGCCAGAGCCACGAACCCCCAATACTACTCCCCCCCCGGGAACATTTTCTGGCGGCGCCCTTGGGCACAGATTTCATTTTTCCTGACTAATTTGTGTTGGGAATGTAAAATTCCGTTACAAATATTCTCGACCTACTGAGCTATTGTACAACGCACGCGTATGCGCATTGTTAGTAGGTACTAGGTAGTAGAGATGTCAATGTTCAGTTGTTTACAAGAGTGGCATATTTTACCTTGTAATGAATGGTTCTTTTGTTAAATAGTTACAACCGCTTATTCATTTATTGCTCAATGATTTCTATTGTAATTGTAACATGGCATATCACTAACAGGTTATGGGCAGGCCCATGGATAAAGTTACGCAAAAAAGGGTGATACATGTGTTCCTGACTTTTGAGGTTTAGTACATTGTTTTCGTGTCAAACTTTTTTCAATGCCCATTTAAAGAAACGTGTCGTGGGGTTGCGGCCGTGGGACTTGCGGTCAAGTAGACTTTTGATTAAATGCAGTGAGACTTGCGCTCGGTTCATATTATATTTGCATAATTAATGTGGAGGGTTATTTCGCAATAGTTATTTTGTGTATAATTATGTTAAGGTAGAACTACCTATGTAATTCGGTAATTGTATACAATATTACCAGGTCTGGTTTTAGACACTAAACAAACTTTGGAAATTAAAAAAATGTCAATCTTAAACGTAGATTGCCACTAAAGCGCCTAGGTTACTTTCAGGTTTAGGTAGTAGGTACATATTTACTTTTTCAATTGATACCTAAACAGATAAATGTATACAATGACCAGTAAAATTTTTTACGAAATCTTGAAAAAACACCAGAGCCACGAACCCCCAATACTACTTGCCCCCCCCCCCCCCCCCCCCTGGGAAAATTTTCTGGCGGCACCCTTGCTGTAAGAGCAGTGCCTATTCCCCATTACGCTTTAAGTTCCTGAACTATATGTATATCAGTGTATTTGCGATGTTTCTCTGCGTGTGTATTGGCTAAATTGCTTGTGTTGAGCTATTATGTATATAATTTTATGTGTTGATATTGGTTTTTTGGTTTTCGCGGCTGCTGTATGAACTGCTGGTTTCTCGGGTGTTGATCCGCGTGGCACTTCTGGTCTTCAAAAGACCGTTTATGTGTTTTATCTACAATTTATTATAAGTGCAACTATGAGGTGACCGCGCGTCCCACTGCGAAAATAAAATTGACCGCAAGTCACACTGCATTTAATTAAAAATTTACTTGGCCGCAAGTCTCACGCCGCAACTCCCACTAACACTAAAAAAAGGTTGAACTCCAGTGGTGCTGTGCGGTATTGACACCTGGAACATGCAGATAAGCGCGATATTAATAAAAAATGTACCTAGTGTATTTACTGTAAGGTTACATTATTTCATACCGACACGAACGATTTTTTATTCGTAAGAGGTCGTACGACCACTCAGATAAAAACAAAACCCCTAATTTAAAGCTGTGCGGATCAGGATCGGATTAACAGGGAGGCTAGGGAGGACTATAGCCCCGGGCCCCATTAGATTGGGGGCCCCATTTTATAAATTTTTTTAGTAAAAAGTAAATTAATATCTAATTATTTACTTGTAGGTACATTTATTTTTGTGACAATCTACAATTTTTTTTACTTTCAAACTTCGTTTGTTTGAAACGTGAAACCACTTTACTTAGACTCGGTACATCATTTCCAACAATGTGACACCAAAAAATATTGAAATCCTTGCTAGGAAGAACAGTACTCTTATTACTTATACCCTTAAATGTATTTGTTAAACTTTTGACCTACAGGGGTTCCGCGCCATAAGTTGGTGTAATCTATGCAACTCAATCCATTAATTCAATAATGAATTAAGCGGTTAATCGATTAATAAAAAAATCAATTCGTTAATTAATTTCAAACAATAATCAAAACCTAATTTACCAATTAAGTATAATAGAATGATCAATTAAGTAACACAGCAAACACCAATAGACTCAATAACAATGTTTCACGGTTATTGGTGTTTACTCTGTCCTGCATTAAATTCAATGGGCACAAGTGTTACAGCTTTTCCAAAATAATTAATACTTTCACCCAGCACTAATAAATAGGTACCTACATATAGTACGCACCTACTATTGAAGTTTACATAATTACATAAGTTAAATTATGGGTTAGCGTAAGTTGCAAACAAAATATAAAATGTTTGTCCCAATTAAGCTTATGAAACATTGCATTGTAAACCCATTAGTCATATAGGAGTAGTACTAAGTCACTGCATGTTTTTAAGAAATTTATTAATAGCAATTAAACACAAAAAGTACATATATACTAGAGTTTGAAGCTGAATAAAAGAATAAGCATTGGGCCTATTCCTATGGACTTGGTGTCAAATTAAAACCTGTTTATTTCTACATAGTACGTAACAATGTAATGTTGGGAGTTACCAAGAGTGTAAAAGTTTGGCCCCCCCTCCAGGATTGTTATCAATGACCCATTGAACAATAATAGAGGGGGGGGGGAAGTTGAACGGCCGCCATCTTGTCCGCCATCTTGAAAATGCCCGCCAACCTATTTTTGGCTATATCTTAGCAACCGTTTGTCCAAATCGAACGTACGTAGACTCTAATTGCTCAGTTTTGTATTCCTAAGATAAATTGTTATATAACCGAAATGGATAATCCTAGCGGATTTAATGTTTTTGGACTTAAAAGCTTAAATTATGGAATATGTAAAAAAAACGCTAAACAACATTATCACTTTTTATTTTATTATTATTAATCTTTTAGATCTCGCTTTTATGAATAAAATGCAAAAACAATCAACGAAATCCGAGCACTGGTTACGAAAATATACAGGATTTAGGAATAGGTAGCGCACCTTTGCTGAGCACAATAATTGGTAGTTACAGGTCAAGTTGAAAAATTCATAAGTTTGTTCTCTACAAAATATGCGAATTACTACTGAATACACACATTAATTAAGTGTAATCAATTTTTGAAGGCTTATGCCCCATTCGCGATTTCCTTCCCCTCATAAGAGTAATGATCGCCATAACATGAATCACATCGGAAAAACCGTACCGGTGAAGAAATCGAAAATACCCGAATTAATACAAATTTTATAAATTAGATAATAATTTTTTGTGCCGCACCTTCTCGTTTATTTAATTAATTAATTTAATTTAGGCTTTTAGGAAGAAATGAAAATTATTATTATACGGATTAATTTACACAAGGACATTTGCAAAGAGCAGTATAGTTTGCACGAATTGCACGTCCATTGTTTGTCACACTTACGGGTTGTGACTCCACTTCCTTACTGAGAGGACGCTCTAAAAGTCTAAAAGGACGGAATTCAGTGCCTGGAAAAGGAACCCAATAATTCAGGTCATCGTCCAAATGATGGAAAATCCATTCGCAGTGATGAAATTTGGAGTCTACAAAGTTCAAAGCTTTGAAGCCTTTCTTTAATCAAGTTTATGGAGGCGGTGCAGAATCCATTAATCAACAACGAAAGTTTATATTCTGTCACCGAAACAAAAGTTTAGAAATGATGCACCCGACACAAGACGCTCTCCTATTACACTGCAAGAGAGCAGCTTACCAAGCTACCATTTGGAGCAGGGCACATAAGGCTGAGCTTCAAGCCCCACATCCAATTCAACATGGGTGGAAGAAATTCGATCACAGATTCCTTCCCGTGTGGATAACAATTCCGGAAGTCAGCCCCACTTGCATTGAGATTCTTAAATGTGGTTGCAAGCAGAATTGTGGAAACCGATGCAGGAAAAAATCATTAAATTGCACTGCTCTTTGCAAATGTCTGCGTAAAGTGGTCCGTATGATAATAACTGTCATTTGATGGTCGCCTCTTCTTCCTAAAAGCCTAAATTAAATTAATTAATTAAAAAAACGAGAAGGTGCGAGACGCATAAAACTTTTTAAAAAGATATAAAAAATGATTAATTTATAAAATTTGTATTAATTCGGGTATTTTCGATTTATTCACCGGTACGGTCTTTCCGATGTGATTCATGTCATGGCGATTATTACTCTTATGAGGGTGAGGGAATCGCGAATGGGGCATAAGCCTTCAAAAATTGATTACACTTAATTAATGTATGTATTTAGTAGTAATTCGCATATTTTGTAGAGAACAAACTTATGAAATTTTCAATTTGACCTGTAACTACCAATTATTATGCTCAGCAAAGGTGCGCTACCTATTCCTAAATCCTGTATATTTTCGTAACCAGTGCTCGGATTTCGTTGATTGTTTTTGCATTTTATTCATAAAAGCGAGATCTAAAAGATTAATAATAATAAAATAAAAAGTGATATGTTGTTTAGCGTTTTTTTTTACATATTCCATAGCCAAAAATAGGTTCGCGGGCATTTTCAAGATGCCGGACAAGATGGCCGCCGTTCAACTTTCCCCCCCCCCCTCTAATATTGTTCAATGGGTCATTGATAACAATCCTGGAGGGGGGGGGGGGGGGGCAAACTTTTACACGCTTGGTAACTCCCAATGAAAATTATATGGAGATTGTTACGTACTAACATTGTTTAGGCATAACAACTTTCTTTTTAAATACACTTTAAGGGCCATTTCTGTGGTAGAACGATGCAAACTGCCGTTTTTTGGGGTTTGCGACCCCAGTGGCGCCGACTTCGTGGGGGCAGCGGGGCGCGAGCCCCCATGTAGGCAGATTGCGTGGGGGCATGGCCCCCATGCACTTCACTGGCACCTGAACTTGACTATGAACAAAATTGGGAAAGTGAGACACATTAATTTTATACGTAACTAGTTGAAATCCCTGGATTACAAAACGAACTTCGAATACCGCAGTAACGAAAGTATAAAAAAAATCTGGCCTTATCAAAAAGACAAAATTTGATAATTTCGAAATTTCGACTTTAAGGTCGAATATTTCGAAAAGTATTTGAGATATCGAAAAATTGCGACCGGATCTTGAATCAGCATAAAATTTCACATAAGGTCCATATCTTAACTCGGTTGTACACAATACGCATCTCTTGCAACGCACGGACGCACGGACGGAATATTGATTCCAGTAACGAACGAAGTTCGTTGAAAATGTTAGGAATAGGTCTATATACTCTTACTCTATATCTATCTGTTTCACGCCGTGAAAGTGAGAATTTAAAAATTTTCAGAAATATCAGGAGATCAGGACCGATCCCGATACACGATACCACAATCTGTGACGATACTAACCGGAAAAAATGTTTTGTTTAGTCTTTTCCTAGGATGTCGCTGTTAGCACATCAGTTATTTCGTTAAATCTTCATTCACAACATAGAATATGGTAATATTTCGTATGTCGTACTCTATTACAAACGAAGAAATACAATTTATGCAGTTTAGATGTTTTTTCCAAAATTTCGTCTTCTATGAATAAAAATGAAACTGCAATAAAGTAGTTTTTTTATCTTAATATTAAAAAATACCTACACCGTTGCCCCTTATGATTTTAAAAGGTGAGCTTTTTCTGTAATGCTGCTGCCCCTTGCCCCCATGTAGATTTTAAAAACCCGGCGCCACTGTGCGACCCCCATAACTACTTTCAGTTAGGTACATAAAAACAACATTACTAGCTCAAATGGTACAAAATTTTAGTATTTTGTAAATTCAACATTTGCTAATACGAATGTAAAATATTATTATCACAATTTGATGAGACTCATTTAAAAACAAAATGTTATCGTGTTTTTTGAAAACTTATTTGCCACAGGTTCATTGTTCGTTCCTGAAGGGGTGATGTAAAAACAATTAATTAAAAATTGCTTCAATACAAAAAATTTTGATCCGTTTCTTGAAAACAATAATTAGTTGCTACAGGTTCGCTGTTCGTTCACGAAGCGGTGATGTGCAAACTAATTAAAAATTGTTTTCAAAACAAACACTTTTGTCCTGTTTTCTGAAAACAATAATTAATTGCCACAGCCTCGTTGTTCGTTGCCGAAGCGGTGCTGTAAAAACTAATTAAAAATTCTTTTGAAAACAACAAATGCCCCGTTTTTTGAAAACAATAACTAATTACCACAGGCTCGTTGTTCATTGCCGAAGTGGTGATGTAAAAACCAATTAAAAATTCTTTTCAAAACCAAAAATGTCGTGTTTTTTGAAAACAATAATTAATTGCCACACGCTCGCTGTTCGTTGACGAAGCGGTGATGTAAAACTAATTAAAAATTGTTTTCAAAACAAAAAAATTGTCCTGTTATTTGAAAATAATAATTAATTACCACAAGCTCCTTGTTCGTTGCTGAAGCGGTGATGTAAAAACTAATTAATAATTGTTTTCAAAAAACAAGACACCATTTTGATTTTGAAATGAGATTCATTTTATTATTGACCTTAGGTACAATGAAGATGTTGGTGTAAGTCTAACCAAACTCACGTAAGTACATATACTTTTTGCGTAGATAGGCACAAAATAATGAGACTGAATGAAACAAATAATAAAATTATAATATCTTACCTTAAAACTAGCATCCGAACCATTTCGGTGCTGCAATGCCAATGTATTAATTAATTCCTGCTCCTCCGAACTCCACGATCTAGACGAATTTAATTTAGATATACAAGCACCTGGTGGTGTTCCCGGTGCAGGTGGTGGAGGTAATGGAAGTTCTCCTTGGCTATCTAATGATATACTCAAACTATCTGAGCTGGGGTATGCAGGAAGTGGAAGAGGACTTGATGTTTGTACGTGATGTATTTCGACGGTTGTTGTTTGTTCCGAGCTATCATTCGAATCGATTTGACGTTTGGGTGGACTCGGCGGAAGTTTTTTACCCATTATGGGCGTACCATACTGTATATGATATTTAGTTGTATCTATTAAATCACGTGGTAAAGTTTTGTACTGAGGTGATATATATTTTTCGGGATTAAATTGAGGTTTTTCGAAGTCGGGGAATGTTTCTCGAGCTTTTGCGGTGATTTTTGCGATGGGACGAGGTCTAATTACACCTCTAGGCCTTGGAAGAGTACCGCCACCTTCGTATAATAGACCGGAATCGTTTGTTGGCGTAATGTCACCGTCGTCGTACGATCGCGGTCTCCATCCTACTGATTGTTGGTAATAAAAAATTTGAGTATTATCCGCACTAAAAGTGTGATGTGTACGCTCATTGGGATCTTCTAGGGATTCTAACGATTTTCCCCTTCCAGTTCTAATCTGTAACCAACAAATTTCCTTTTGTTTATCAATTCACAATTTAGTAAGGTTTTTGGCCTTTTATTATTTAAATGACTTTAAAGTTTTATTTGGAAAACAATGCAAACGCATGCAACAAATGCATTAAGGTCTAAGAAGTGGATGTCTACCTTTATAGGAACAATATCAGTGCAATACATGGGCTGCACGTAGTGTGAACCAGCGGCGAGTTGGCGTGTCTGGTCGAGCTCCCAAGGCTGATGGAAGGATCGGAACGTGGTGTGAACAGCAGGAACGCCAGGCGAGGGCGGGCCCAGGGGTGCGTGCACCATCACGTCCTTACACAAACATGCAGCATAAGCGAGATAGCTCATAGCACGCTAAATTGTGTGATAATTGACAACAGATATTTCACATGTGCACCAACATTGGTGAAATAATGTGAATGAAACAATTAATAAATTATAATATAATTAATTTATATACCTAGTGAAATATCTCAATTAAGATTGAGGAACAAATTCATGCATGAAACTGAATTTTAGAAACACTGCAAGTTCTAGTAGAAAAATGGATGAAAATGGGTGAATAATAATGGCAAAATGGCTTACTTAATTTTTATTATATTCATACCTGCTGCATGTGAATTCTATTGTAATCTATACTGTTGAAACGTTTCCCTGCTCTAATATCCTTCACTCGTTTTATTGCTAGCATAATTTTCTTTTGATGGCCAAGCTTTACAATGCCGATATCTTCTAAATCCTCCCATGTTAATTGAGTTACATCGTCTACAGTATTATAACCTGCAATTAAAATTGTATAAGCGACCACTTTAATTACTTTTAAACAATGTTAAGTACCTTGCGCTAAAAGAGCTGGCAGATATTCTTCTAGCCGCAAAAGACGCAACCACTCTTCTAAAGAACCCTAAAAAATACAATAATAAAGTAAAGAAGATAGGGACACAAGAAGAAATTTGCATACCGGTATGTAATCGGGAAGATTATCTGGTAAGTTTAGTTGCGCAATTTCCGCTTTTAATCTTTTTCTGTGATGTGGTTTTGTTATTCCAATTGCAGTTAAATCTTCAGGCGTCATTCTTCCAATAGTTGGTAAATCATAGCCAGCTGATAAAAATAGGGTAAAATATTCTTCAAATTGAAGATCAACCAACCATGCGTGTATTATTTCTTGATCCTAAAAAGAAAGTTGTAGTAACAAAAAAGATGGTGATATTTGTTGATAGCGTACCGGTACACCTTGATGAATCATCCTTTCGACTCTTCCTTGATCTGAACCGATAGAACACGAACTAAGTGAGCACCTTGGACTGTTGGATGAGCCAATTGTACTGCGTCCCGCATTGCTCAATGGATGATAGGATGCTCTACCGCTGTCTAGAGATGCTGTGCTATGTCGTGAACCTGAACCTGCACTTCCACTTGACGATCCTGGACTGTCACGGCCAGGCGACTACAACACTAATTGTAAGCGAAATACAGTAAGAGATTTAAGGACGTACTTGGGTCATATCAATGCCTTGATCTTCTTGTAGACTAAGCTGGTGATGGTAGTAAACGGCTGCCTTATGTGTAAGAACACCTCCTGATGGTGGTTGGCCGGGAAAGGTAAAAGTGGGAGGTGGGAAAATAGGACCAGGTGATTTTCCCGTACTGCTACTAACTGTGCTGCCATAATCAGAGTGGTCATCTGAAAATAATTACTCATCATTAATAATATGATCAGAATGGGTAAACAACGAAAGACATCTCTGTAGAAACAGTAACAGCGCTTTAATTTACTTCTAAAATCAGAGTTAGAAACAGGGATCATTTGGAAAATATGGGTGTAAAAGGACACATTACGTCAAAATTTGTTCGAACTGTGTGGATGTGTAAGAATATAGCCTATTTTAATTATTTAATTACTGCCACATTTCCATTTTAATTTATATAATTGTTGAGATTGCACTGTTGTTAAATAATGTGCAAGTATAAGGCGAGTTCACCCCCTATTTTGGATACCCCGCCATAAAATATATACCATTTAAACTTTTTTTTATTAGCCGTACTATCTCTGAAAATAACCTATATTGAGAAGTGTAATTTTAATATATTCATGATGATGGATTGTAGGAGGCCGCACGGGTAAAAGTAGTAATGTCTCGCTTTTGAGTGAAAACCCAGAAACAAAAAGTATATTCATTGTCATTTTTTTTAAATTTTGTGTTTGCTTCTCCCTATTATGCGAAGTTTGAAATACGTTGTTTTCTCTTCCGGCAGAAAGATTTTCATTTTTTTACAAATTACGTATAGGTACTTCTAAATTTTATTACCATATTTTTATTACATATTAACATGTAATAAAAGTAAAAAAAATGTCAAAATATATTGGACAATCGTGTATTACTCTACTACATCTGGAGAACAAAAGGAATATCGACAGAATAAAAGACAGCCCTTAAAGTGTATGAAACGGTGCTATTGAAGGAAGATTAAAAGAACAAATAGTGGAAACTTTGGAAGACGTACACTTTTCTCCCTCACACTTTTCCCCATACATTTGTCATTTAACACCGCAGAATCGTAAGTTCTTGTATATTCACATTGTTCGACATCCCCAGTAACCCTATACAGATCATAACGTTTCAAATTAATTCCTTCGATCATCTTCAACGCTACAAATTCGTCTTCCGAGCGAACAGAAAGTGATGGAAGAGTGAAGTTTTTTTACATTCGCAAGACGTTTCAGTACTACAAAATTGGTTTACACGAATCGAAGGGGATAAAAAAGGGGATAGAAGGGTAACTTTCGACAGATGTACCTATAGGTTTCGAATTATTTCCTTCGAACATCTTGAGGGTTCCAAACGAGAAGCATTTAAATTGGTCTTCTAAGAGAACCAAAAGCGATAGGGGGTGCTGTTTTTTGTATGTTAATAAAGTTATGAAGAGGAATCAGAAGGGCGTTTCTATTGCGGCTTTTGATGTTTGCAGTTTTGTGTTCAACGGCCACAAGGGTTCCAGTTCTTCAAGTACAGAATATTATATCATCAGTTCTCTTAAAAAAAAGATATCCAAACCGCAAAAGGAAAGGTAAGTATATGAAGCATTGCTGATGCCTATGCTTATGTATGGAAGTGAACCATGGGTATTGGACAAAAAACTGGTTGTGAAATGAAAATTTTAAGGAAAATTGTGGAAGTTACAAAATTCGTCAAAGTGAGAAGTGAGGAAAAACCTACAAGAGAAAAGTGTAATACAAAGAACTGAAACACTTAGTGAGAATGGGCCATAAAGGGACAGTGGAACGGAGAAACAACTGACTGGACTCGAGCAAAAAAGGAAACAGGAAGATCGGAAGGAATGAAAAATAATTGCCTCTATATCCACGATAGAAGAGGTTAAGAATAAATACTTATTAAATGGAACCATAAGGTCAAGTGAGAGCCTATTTTAGATGTTTTTTTTTGGGAAAGGGAAAGAAAATAATATACAGGGTGTTTTTTTGGGTGCCTTAGTTTCAAAATGGCAGCGCTTCCGAAAATGTCGGAAATCGCTAGAAACTTCCATATTTTAAATGGGAACTATTACATTTTTGGATTCTACGTGAAATTTCAGTTCTTTTAATACCCACATCTCAATATCTACAAGTTATTGTTTTTAAGTTATTTTCTTATTTAAAAAAAATGGCGGATGCAGACGGTAATTTAGGAATTCATTACTTGAAAACCGTTGTAGCTATGGCGCTATGGCAACCGGGTAAACCCATAACTTGTAGATATTGACATGTGGGTATTAAAAGAACTGAAATTTCACGTAGAATCCAAAAATGCAATAAAATATAGGAGTTCCCATTTAAAATAACGAAGTTAATTTCCGGAAGCGCTGCTATTTTGAAAATATTTTCCATCGATTCGATTTTCAGAGTAACCCCTAAGTTCAAATTTTCAAAAACCGAACTATAAAACTTTCCCAGAAATGTCTAACTAAAGCTATGACAGTTGTATTAGTGGTATCATAAGACTTTGAGAAAGAGAAATTTATCTGCTCAAGACATTAGCACAAGATTTAACGAGGCAGAAATGTCTTTTCTTATAGAATAATTATAAACGGGGGTTACACGCGATTCTCGCGTTTTGCGTGGTTTGCGGGGGTGTAATAGCTTTGGTTTTAAAATATCACACCCACATTCGTCAGGACTGTCGCGCACGCGCAGGATCGAAAAGTGCACAGCAATACACACATACACACACGTCTCCGTTATTATATAGTGATGTTTTCAACCAACTTCAAAAAGTTGGTTACTAAATTCGTCCGGATGTCTGTGTGTCTGTGTGTCTGTGCGTTGGTCGATGTTACAGGGTTTAGAAAGCTGGACGTGGTGTCATCTTATAGGAAATTCTTCACTGACTCCAAATCGCTGGTAAATTTTTTGATCGGATCATCCGTTCGTCGTCGGGACGCCATTAAAGTCAAAATATACACCCTTTAATATCTCGAGAACGACACGTCCAATTACAAAAAGAAAAAAATACGTTTCTTTATTTGTTGAAACCTATTGAGTCATGATACGTAAACATCCCCCTCGCCCCTCCTGTGGGGTGGAGCGAGGGTGAGTTTTCAAAACTTAAATGGGAACACATATTTTTTATTACTTTTGGATTCTCCATAAACAACGATACTCAAATTGCAAATTTCACCCCCAACTGCAACCCTTTTTTGGGGGGTGGAAAGGGGGAAAATTGCACGTCCGCAGAAAAACGATCTTTTTTACTTTTTTCCCTCTAACATTTTTTCGTGATTTACAAATTGTCCGTCACCCTCTCCACTCCCATCCCCCTTAAGGGTGGAAAGAAAAACAATGACTCATTTGTGCAGAATCCGGCGTGGCTATGTCTGAGGTGGGGAGGGGGGGGGGGGAGTTATATACATATATATTGTATATAGTATATGCCATAATTAGTTACAGATTTGAAGTTGGTTGAAATTAAAATTCTATAAGAATTTGCGCCTTTTGATACTTGTTTTTTTATTTAATTTTGTTGTAATTTGAAGCTGTTACTCGATAGGTACAGCAACATACCAAAAAAATTAAAAAGTTTTCTGCCAAGATATTAGCACAAGATTGAACCAGGCAGAAATTTTTTTCCGTTTTTAACTATACATTACATACATATTGAAAACGAAACAAGGCCATTTTCGGATCATTACTGTTATTTTTCGAAAAATTCCTGAAACAGGTCAATTTTGTATTTGAGGGGGACAACTTTCGAGTGTATTTCGAACTTTGTCTAGCAGTGGTGACACCAACCCTTAACATCTTAAATGGGAACAGGAGCCGAGTAGCATATCATTTTAAAGCTTATTTAAAGGCCTATTTAATGGTGTATTTGTTTTTAAAATTTGAGTGGTGCCACCCAGGCAGCAAAAGATTTTATGGATGGTCTGTATAAGTACTAGCTTTTAAAGATCATTTCATGCTGTTACTCGATAGACCAGTTTTTTTGCAGCCAGCTCTTGGACTATAGGTTCTTTGCGTAACTTCTCTAGTACAAGTATTTATCAAATGTCAGAGTGGAAGCTTCCACGACCAGAGTCAGTAAAATTAAGACGACTTCCGGAGTAGGACCGTGTCAATGTTGCAAAAGTCAACATTTTGCCCACTTTCGTGAGGGGTTTTATCAGGAGCAGGACAAAAGCAGTTCGTGGTAGGACCGTACCACGGAAATCGTCATAATCTTATTCATCAATTGATTTTGACTTATACGTGATTGCAGAGGCGGATTTACGAATTTGCCGCGCCTAGGCTGAAAATATTTTGCCGCCCTTCTTCTACGATTATTTTCGCTTTAAACAATATTTGATATATACACAAACTAAAATATTGTATTTTCAACCAACTTCAAAAAGTTTGTTACTAAATTCGTCCGGATACCTGTGCCTGTGCCTTGAGCGATGTTACAGGGTTTAAAAAGCTGGAAGTGGTGTCATCTTATAGGGAATTCTTTGCCGATTCCAAATCTTTGCTAAATTTTTTGATCAGATCACCCGTTCACCATCTGGACGCCATTAAAGTCAAAACATACACGCTTGAATATCTCAAGAACGACACATCCAATTACAAAAGGAAAAAACACGTTTCCTTTATTTTTTGAAACCTATTGAGTCATGAACTCATGATACGTAAACATCATCCTCACCCCCCTGTGAGGTAGTGGGGGCGAGTTTTGAAAACTTAAATGCGAACACCTATTTTTTATTGCACTTTTGGATTCTCCATAAAAAACTATTCTCAAATTGTAAATTTCACTCCCAACTGAAAACCCTTTGTTAAGAGTGGAAAGGGGGAAAATTGCACGAAGCATGATCTATTTTTACATTTTTTCCCTCCAAGATTTTTTCGTCATTTACTAATTGTCCGCCACCCTCTCCGCTTCCATCTCTCTTAAGGGTGGAAAAAAACAATGACTCATTTGGTGCTTGTGTCGGGGGGGGGGGGGGGGGGGGGGTATAGATAGGTATATATTTTATCATATGATTTGAATTTGTCTAGATGTCATTTTATTATTTAATTTTGCTTAATTAACTCCAACATTTGCCGCCCCCTAAAATGTGCCGCCCTAGGTTATAGCCTTTCTAGCCTTATGGTAAATCCGACCCTGCGTGATTGTTGTTCAAAGAGAGATGACGGTAAGACATCAATTTCCACTTCTGTGACATTCACATTTGTACCCAAAATCTTCTTCCAGTTTCCTATTTCCTGCTGTTAATAGAATACAAGTTTCAAACTATCATTTCCCCAAACAAAATACCTACATGAAATTCAGAGTAAACGACAACATTTGGAAATTTGTACAAAAACAAAAATTAAAGGTGGATAATTGCACAACATTTGGAGTTAACGAGATTTCAGAATTTGTACTGAATTTATTATTACCGGATGTTTGGGGATTAGCATTTAACCATATGTGTAAAGTAACATAATTTCTAATTATAGTTTCAATACTGCGGTTAAACTTTAATCACATTGGGGTATTGTTTCATTCCATTTCCACTTCAAACTTAATCTTGCAGCAGTTTTTAGTAATAAACCGAATAAAATTTACATGGTCTATGCCAGAATATTTTTGGGTCAATTCGATTATGGTCGAATACTTTTAATGTTGTTTTATAGTTCGTCCCGAAACATGTCGCATATAACCGCATAATCTTTGGCTTCACTTCGATTATTACATTATATTAAAGGAGAGGTTGTAAAGCTTTTATTTTCTTCAATTATCACCCCTTTGTGTGTCTGGACCTCATCATGATGAACTACGCCTTTTTTCATCATAATCCTGCCGTAACCAGTAATCCTAAATTAAATTTTCCATTTTTCCCTTACAGCCCCACTCCACAGATCAGAAAAAGACGCTTACCTACTTCATTCTGTGCGAGACAAGTACATATAGCCTAAGTAAAAGTGATAATTTTAGAATCCTCCACTTGCACTTGACTGAAACGCATCTAAAATAAATACACAAGGACTACAAAGTGGGAAAGGGTCGTTAATATTTTAAATTAATCTCTCGTATTTACATTAAAGCTTCTCTTTCTGAAGCAAATGACTTTGACGATCTTAATTAGTCTGGATTTACAAGCAGAAAAAAAAGGAGTTAGGGTTGTTAGTGATTAATTGCAAATGTCTTCTTTAGTAATTTTAATACATCTACAAAGATTACATTACTAACAACCATCGGGTTGACGTTTGTGGTAATTCTTGCTTGTGATGTGTATTATTTGCAATCGGTTGTCGAGATGCCTTCTACTTGTTTTACCTTATTTAGCATCGGTGAATGCACTTTTGTATAGCAATTGCCTTTGGATTTGTACTGTTAATTTTTCATTTAAGGCATTCATAAATGTTGAGAAAAATAAAATTCTGGCTACGTGATCAGTTTTTTTTTTCCTTTCAATACCATTTTTATGGCTTTCAAATGACATTCCACAACAAGCTGTTGAGAAATTACTACGATCGTAGATTTAGATACTGGAGTGCTATAAATCAATTGGACCAACCAACGTAGTCGTTTGTCGCAATTCACCATTTCCTTCTGTAACCACATGGAGGAGAATTTCTTCGATCTCAACCAACTAATTCGCAAGTACTTTTATAGTTAGGGCAGAAAGCAAATGGACCACCAAGCAGGATTTGCAAACTCTCACCTCCACTCTTTCGTTCTGATGTATAAAGTGATGAATTTATGTAATTTTATGCAAATCTTAATAACTAAAGCCGTAAAGGTGGCTACTTAAAAATAAATTTACGGCCATTACCATATCAAACTCGTCCTTGCACACACATGCATCAATTCATCGCAGTAATTTCCCTAAAGGCAAAAATTATTCCGTTGTACGAAGATGAATAATAATCAAAACGTAAATTTGCAACCTTGCATATTCTCGGTGAGATTTTACCTAAGGGTGTATGGATAACCGATTCGATTTTTCTTTTTCTTTTTAATTATTTCCTTTTTATGCGTTTATCCTTATAATTTATGAGAACAAATCGGTACGTAATTTTATATTTCAAACGTGACTTGTAGATTTTAATAATTCAGACTATTGAATACTAATTTGTATAGAGAGATGGTACTTTCAAAGTCTTCATATACTAAGCTAAACAATGAAATTGTCCTTAATCTGTAACTTCCTTAATTATAAAGACGAGACGTTTTAATTTTATTTCAACGAAATGTTTTACATATATCTCACCTTCATTATTTAAATGTTGGCACACTTAAAACATGATTGGTCGTTTTAAATTTTTAAGGGTAATTCGGACATTTCTGACACGAAAAAAATGAAGCACAGTTTTATGTTAGTTGGTCGAACGACAGCAGTTTTTCTTCACAAGAAAAGTGTAGTTACAAAATAAAAATAAATGCAATAGTGACTCGACTACGCAAAAATTGCAAATTTTGTAAATCTATTAATTTGTGCATTTCCAAAGCGTTTCAACTCCTAGGTCTCGATTGAGGGGGTTGAAAAACGTGTGAATTATCAAGAAAATTATTAAAAAGAAACCGATACAACGGAATATCGAAGGATCCTAAGTGTTACCATGATTTATTTCGAAGAATTTTGCCATGTCTTGGTCCAAAATCATGTGGTAGCCGCCTAAAATGCGCGAAATTCGCTTTGGACCACGAAAGTGGTGGATAAATTGCGATTTTGACATATTTTGATTAAAATCCATGTGATCGCCAAAAATGTATCACATGGACGCCGATGTAATGAGTTTAGACTCTTGTGGTCCATATCTAGTGGTTGGAGTTGCTCTTTATGGGGTGGGAACAATAATTGTAGTCGAGAGGAATCTCAAATAACTCTAAACCTTCCCCATGTATAATATATTGAATTAATTTAAAGGTTAAAATGCGACATGTTTCGATAATTTTTTACATCGTTATCATCATCAGGCTAATAGCCAAAATATAAATTATGTGATACAAAACTGATAGCACTAAATAAAAGGTACTTAATGATATGGGTGACAAACAATTGCTTTTACCTATTTACCTTTTCAGCATGTGGTTTTAAATTTAGATTTTGAGGCATTCTGCCCTTTAATTTTGTTTCACTGGCCTTTGCTTTGATGGTGACGAAGAATTATATTTATAACGTCAATATGTAAATCAACTTTAAATTTTACAATTTTACATTTTACTCGCTTTCCATCTTCATTCGCCTCCATTCATCAACAAAATCAATTGTTTGTCCCCATATCAGTAAGTACCCACCTTTTATTTAGTGCTATCAGTTTTGTATCACACAATTTATATTTTAGCTATTAGCCTGATGATGTAAAAAATTATCGAAACATGTCGCATTTTAACCTTTAAATTATACATAGAGAAGGTTTAGACTTTATAGAGTTATTTGAGATTCCTCTCAACTGCAATTATGAGTTTAGACGTTTTATTAATGTAATTCATCCATAAATATCTAACAATTTTGACAGGTTTTGACGATAAATTAATAGATCTAAAATGCATAAAATTCCCTTATGGGCATCGATTAGACATTTGAACGTTTTTCCCACGAAATTGCTAAATAAATAACGATTTTGGGTAAATTTTACTCAATAACTTTTCACTTGAGCCACGAATCGAAATTCTATTAAATATTAAATTGAATCGAAGAATAAGCTATAATCTTGGAAAAAAAATGAATTCGATACGTAATCGTTATTCCTAATTCTGAAGTTTTGTCAGTTTAATTTCTTAGCGTTCGCGATCCAAACGAACCCCTTTATCCCTTGTTCTTGATTAATAAAGAAGTCACATACCAAATTTCGAAACGGTGGCCGTATCTGAAAATAGTTATAGTGCACACGGATGGACTGTAGCATTTAATGTTGGTGTAATATTGGCTTTTCATTGTAAATATATTGGTAGAATATTAATGTACAATATTGTCCCAACATTGAAATGTGAACAATTTTACATATTGGCTAAATATTGCTAAGCAATATTATTTCAATATTGGAGAAAATATTTATACAATATTGGCCCATTATTGTTTTATGATGTGTAAGGGATGACCTGGGCCACCCCAGAGCGCTAACTGTTTCAAGATACTATTTCCCAGTACCCCGGTGGCTCGTTCCCTAGAAAACCCATTCACCTCGTGTAGACTCGGAAGAGATCGGTGATGCTTCAAGTAGGGCTCGAACCATCGATCGCCTGGTTAGCAGTCAGCCATGATAGCATGACAGTAAATATGATACCACTGATAAACTACGGAAATTTGCATAATTTTGGAATTTAAAGTGTTAAATACTATAAAATAAGTAGGAAGGCCTGCATAATTTTGATTGTTTCGATATCTTTAAATCGCCGAAAATTATCATCCGGCGGATTTTGGGAAAATATCGTAACGTTATTATTTGTGAATATTTTTTTCATGTCGCCTAAATATCCAGTAATATTGAAAACATAATATTGTTATGTTATTGATAAATAAATATTGACTTTATAGTGTATAGTAATATTTATTAAATAATGTAAATATGTATGTTATATTGCTTAAATATCGATTTTCAATATTTAGTAATATAGTACACGCAATATTGGTTCAATTGTAGTGTGTATAATATTTGAATTTACATTAAATAGCAATATTTACTAAATATTACAAATATGTATGTTGTATTGCTTAAATATAGATTTTCAATATTTAGTAATATTGTACACGTAATATTGGTACATTATTGTGTGTACAATATTTGAATTTACATTAAATGACAATATTTAATAAATATTGCAAATATGTTCTTATATTCACTAAATATTGTATTTCCAGTATTTGTACAATTTACAAAAATATATTCCTCCAATATTGGCAGCAGTTCGACAATATTGCCCCAATCTCTCTATATTGAGCCAATATTCCGCCAAGCTAACGATAATAAAACGATGCTACATGGGACAGTACAAAACTATAAAGGATCTGAAAATCCTTAATAAAGCACACCGTATTTTCTCAGTCAGTGTCGATTTTGGGCAATTAGCTCAGTTCATGCTTCAGAATGACTTCATTTGTGGTTCCTAAAATTGAAATATTGAAAAAAATTGAAGCACAAAGTGACGATTGACTCTAAGCTGTGATAACGGCGCTATTGCGTGATGCCGTGATGCATCATACTTTAAAGTGAGACGATCGGTGAGTACCACCAGACAGGTCTTTCAAAATAGGCGAGGAAATAAAACACTAAAATAAGCCAAACCTACCAAATTTTTGTAGTAAGACGGATTGAGAAATGAGACGGGGTTTTTTGCATTCGCTACCTAAATTCAATAGGAAACTTTGTACCTACTTTTGATCATGTTTTTTTTTCGAAATTGCATTTGTGCAATGGAAAAAGCATCCTGAAAATGCATTTTCATAGAAAAAATTCATAACTTCGTTATAAACTTCTAGAATCGACTCGATTCGGGCTCGCGGGTGTTTTCGAGCTCGCTGATCCCGAATGTAACCTACAAATTGGCTCACAGCCCACCTGGAGCTCAGAAGGGCTGAGTAATATCATCGTCGAAGCTTTTTCTGAAATTAACTCTCAAATGATTCTAGACATCTCATCCGGGAGTATTTTGGGTTACTCATTCCAAATCAGGCATCGCCTAAAATGGAGAGGTATAATGAATACAACACACATCCTCAAGGGATAGTAAAAGCTTATAGCAAGAAATCAAACAAATTATCGAGGAAGATTATCGATTCATCTATGGAAACGGGACTATACAGAGTGTTTCCTAAGTAATCTAAAATATTATATGGGGCGCTTCGTCACTCAAATTTTAAGACGAAAAGTTCATATAAACATGTGTGATAAGTCTTGTCGTTAATGTAACGGGCGTTATTTTTGGTTAAATTAATATAATTACTTTTTACTTTTCAAGTTTGTATATATGGAAAATGTTTTTAGTAAAGTACGTAGGAGGTTTCATTTCATATGTAAGAAAGTTAAGCAGAATGAATAGTATAAGAGCGCAAGTGTCTTATCTGGCAGGTGCAGAATAAGATAACATTTTATTAAATTGTATATGAGGGTAAGCGGGGAAGTGAGTGTGAGTGGACAAACTCAGTCGAAGTAAGACTGTTATAGAGTGTGAAGGTGCTAAGACTCGCACCAGAATTTTGAATTTATTAAGAGATTTTGCGGAACAAAGCGGAAAGGTACCAAGAAGGTACCATTAAGTGCGGTTAAGAGTGTCACTACGGTGATTTTAAAAGCGTCAATACGTGTTAATAAACAGTTTTATAGCAGCGTATATAAACCATATGTGCCGTTAATGCGAAAAGTGCGAATGAACTCCAAGAAGTGAGATTAATTATCGAACGAAAAAAGGAGCTACATCAATAAATAAGGGTGAGCTTCCTAAGTTTAGTTAACCAGTGAAGATCCTCGAGGGGGTCACGTGCTCGCTTTGTCGTTTGAGTATACGCTTTTGTCGTTTGAGTATAATGCTTTGTTGTTTTACGAGAAATCGCATTGTGGTAATTAATGAAAGACTCGCTTTGTTGTGAATTGGAACTTTTCTAAGTGAATTTTACACAAATTGGAAGAAGAATTTTAATGCAACTTGCCGTCAAGCGACCCATGAATCAAGCTGCCGCTGGCAGGTACTACGAGAAGTCGACGCTACATTAAGGTACTGTCCCAAAGTTTTATTTACGTATTGATTTGAACTGATAGTGAAGAGAAACTGAATTTTATGTGTAATTGTTTTTATTATTGCGTTCGGATTAAATTAAAATATAAGCGAAACTAAAGTATAAGCGGATGTAACGAGGTATTTTTTTAATATTAGGTCACGTTTTGCTAGCAAGCGATAAAATTGGCCATTCAGCTTGTTTATTTAGGTAGGAATTAAGGTTATTTTTCTAGGAATCGTACATTTTGTTTGATTTTTATTAACTTTGTAATAAATTGATTTTGTTATTGATTTTATGGAATTTTTCAATAATTATGACCTAATTGTAAGGAAAGTAAAAGCGTAATTTTCATACAGACGACGCTAAATGACAGGTTAAGGACCTCTTCAGGCGTACTTGAGTTATCACAAATAAGCGTTTGCATTTAGATGAAATCATTGTTTTCCAAATTAATTGATGAAAGCATTCTTTAATGATATCGAACCTGAGTAAATTGAGAAAGTTTTACCAAATTTATGTTTAATCCTTTTCATCCCCAACTGAGCTAGCCTGGGAAGGAAAAGTACGAAAAGGTAGGTCCAAGCGTACTACTACCAAGATAGAAAAATTTTACCGAACCATTTAACCACGAACCTGAAGAGTTTTGTCAACATGTTTGTAACTTCCGTTACATTAATAAGATACAGGGTGTTGAATTGTTTGTAATAAATCAGCTCTGATTGTATTTGAAATTAATTTTTCCTGGTGACGCTACTGGTTTTTAGAAGTAATACGAAAAACATGCTTATTCTAAGTGGCCTTTGGAGTAACGTTAAACGTACAAGATCTTCAAAATCGTATCATACAAGGCTGTAATGTTATTCGTAACAATCCTGGTATCTTCGAACGTATTCGGCAATCAATTAGACATCGAGCAGATGCTTGCATTTTAGCTGCAGGTGGACATTTTGAACATATTCTCTGAAATATACTATTTTTTCTTTATGTTTAACACATGTTGTTGCTTCTAATAAAATAATAAAACACCCTGTATCTCATTAACAACAAGACTTATCACACACGTTTATATGAACTTTTCGTCTTAAAATTGAGTGACGAAGCGCCCGATATAATATTTTAGATTAAGTAGGAAACACCCTGTATGTAAAAGTAGTAAGGACATCGGAAATGGGGAAGACAATGAAGACGATGTAAATGAGGAAAAGCCAAAAATTGGATAAGAAAAATGACTAAGGTGTGAGAGGAATATACTATAAACGATTGATTGAGGACCAAGATTAGAAAGTCAACCTTTTCCCAGTGAAGATGACCGCCTGTGAGGTCGCGAAAACGTTTTTTGAGGAATAATGTTTCGGCCATCGCTAGAAAAAGTGCACACAAACGGAAGTAGTTTAGGTTAGGTATTTAATTAATGCATAAGATATATTATGTGAGCCATACTTCTGCCCTTTACGTAGGTATAGAAAATGAATAATGACTGCTGTATGTTATTTTTGATATGAAGAGCTGGACCAAACAAGTTTCTGGCGACATCCCTTCCAAGATATTTTTATGAAATTTGGCATAACTCTTCATTTCTCAGAAGCCTAAAATTTCAAAGATACCTACTTTTTTTTATTATCAATTTTCAAAATAGCGGATATTCAAACATTTTAAAGTAAAATGAAAACTACTAAATAAAATTATTAAATTATTAAAATCGATTCAAACATACGCCATTTTAAAAATAGACAATTTAGAAAAAAAGTATTTTTGGAAATTTTAAACTTTACGACTAAACTAAGCCGAAATCATAAATATTATTACTCAACATTTTTGACTTATTTTCATATGTAGAATTCGTTTTTTCATAGCCCGCTACAACTTTTTGAAACACCCTGTATATTGGATTTCTTAATAAATTCGTGAATCATGCCAAAGTACCTATTTGAAGTAATTTATCATCGCAATAATTAAAAATAAGGTTTTGTTAGAAACATGTTAGGTAACAAAATATCAATAGAATTTTACAGGAAATGGGTGTTTGAAGTAAAACCTGTCAATCTATAAATGGTTCAGCTTCCCATCTTGATTTACAGCCTCCAAGTAAATAGCGGTACGTACAGGGACGATGGTGGGGTTTTTCAGGCAAATATTACCTAAATTATTGAAACGAAACTGTCAAGAAATCAGTTTGGGTTCGAATTGGCATTTACCTCTCTTTCAGCTTTTCTTGATACGAACCCATATTTTCGAATGTTAGGCACAACATTTACATTCAATAATTATTTTAAAATGTAATGTAATTGTAAGCGGTGATGCTCAATTACAGAAAAATAAATAATTTTTTTATGTTGATTTGTTTGTATAACCTTAATGTAAGTAAGTAAGCGCATATTTTATATAAAAGTTCGTATGTACCTGAGAAAATAAGTGCATATTTTTACATTTGATGAATGCACATTTTAATCATTTTAAGTGCATACAAATCCTAACCCTCAGTGTAACGAAGTAACACGACTCGAAACTGGTTGAAAACGACATTTTTCAAAATATTTTCGAAATATATAAAAAAGAGAAACATTTTTTGAGCAGTCTCGCATTTTAAAAAAAAATTTAAATCGCTAACATTCAAAGGAATCAAAGGAATGAAGGAAGTGGTATTAAATTCCTGAAACATGTTTCTCCTTAAAAACGTTAAACTAGGATTGCGTACTATTGGCCCATCCTGTATTGAACTGGCCATCAAAACAAGGAAAAGAACACGCAGAGTTTAATAAAATCCAACCTTGTACCAAAATAATAGAACCTACCATCGAACAAGCTTCACGGTTAGGAAGAAAACAAAAGGTATTAGTACAGTCAATCTGTCGATGGAGTGATGAAAAAACTGCCCCAAGGGTAAAAGTTGTTTTAATCGTTGAAGAATAACGTACTTAAGCTGCCTTCGCGATGGGCATGTGCTACTTTGGCGCGTCTTTTTGAAAACTCAAAAAAAGTGCCAAAAAAATTTTGAAATGCATTTTTCTCGAAATGTATGCATTTCACAGAAAAATCGATTGATGACAAAATGTAGAGGACGTCGAGATCTACAATTAATGTCATTGGGGCAATGCTGTACAGCAAGAAATGCACACGGTAGGTGGCGCTGAAGTTCCAAAAAAAGTGTTCTTCCACTTTTTCGCCATGTAAATATTATTTTAATGCAAAAATTTAAATGGAAAAGTTGTTTCTTTTAATTTTATGAACAACTTTTATTTAAACAATTTTTTTATACAACTTACCGTTTAAAAGCTGCAACTCGCAAAAGTATGAAAATTCCAATAATACGGTTGCACGCAATATGAGTACACATCTGAGGTGCACGTTTTAATGAAGATTCAATTATTAATATTATTCATAACATTGTAACCATTTTAATTGGTTATTAAGATGTAGTATAAAAAATTACCATTAGCAGCACAGTGCTGTATACGAAGCGCTATATTGCACTATAACTTTTAAACGGTAAGTTGTATAAAAAAATTGTTTAAATAAAAGTTGTTCATAAAATTAAAAGGAACAACTTTTCCATTAAAATTTTTGCATTAAAATAATATTTACATGGCGAAAAAGTGGAAAAACACTTTTTTTTGGAACTTCAGCGCCACCTACCGTGTGCATTTCTTGCTGTACAGCATTGCCCCAATGACATTAATTGTAGATCTCAACGTCCTCTACATTTTGACATCAATCGATTTTTCTGTGAAATGCATACATTTCGAGAAAAATGCATTTCAAAATTTTTTTGGCACTTTTTTTGAGTTTTCAAAAAGACGCGCCAAGGCAGCACATGCCCATCGCGAAGGCAGCTTAAGTACGTCATTCTTCAACGATTAAAACAACTTTTACCCTTGGGGCAGTTTTTTCATTCAAACTCTGTTTTTTACGACAGATTGACTGTACTATATGGGGGGGGTCTGAATACGAAGACGTCTTTTATCTTCATACGCAATACCATCTACCCCTTACCGTTTTCAGCATCCACTAGTGTACACACTGGATTAAACTTTTCCACAAGGAAATCGGTAAATAAAATTTTGTGCTTAGTAAGATCGTGAATATGGTATATATGTATAGGGGATGAAATAAAGCACTCAAATAGGCGAAAACCTACAATTTTTGGAGTAATTTTTTTCGAAATTGCATTTTTGCAGTGGAAAATTCATTCTGAAAAGTGCATTTTATAGAAAAATAACTTGTTGATAAACTTCTAGAACAGACTCAATCGGAGTTCCCGGTGGTTTTCGAAGTTGATCATTCCGAATATGACCTCCAGATTGGCTCACCGCCCACTTGGAGCTCAGGATCACTGAGCAACGTCATCTCCGAGGCTTTTCCCGAAATTCACTCTGAAACGATTCGTGACTTCTCCTTCTGGGATTTTTTGGGCTGTTGATTCCAAATTCCAGCGAAACTCCAGAGAATGACGTCGATGCCCCGGTGCAATGCACCAGATAAGCGGGAGAGGGTGTCTGGTGCCAGATTAGAGCTGAGGGCCTCAAAAAAAACACCCAGAAATAATGTTGTAGCCATGAACCCGAATTGTGAGCCGGGTTTTAGAAATTTATCACCAAGTTATGAAAATATGCCTCCTGAAAATGCATTTAGGAAGCGAATGCAAAAAAAAACCATCTCCATCCACGTCTTTACTAGAAAAATGTTGTAGGTTCAATGCTTTATTTCATCGCCTAATGATAATGTTAACATATCCAAATTTTTTATGAGAATGAATGGTAGTTATGTGTATGAAACGATTGTATAAACATTGATTCACTTGTTCCTTTAAATGTCAACTGAAACTAATCTACTCGTAACTGAAATTGCGAAAAAGTGGCCTTGGGTCTATAAATACCAATTATGAATTTTATTCCAACCATTTTTATGTACATACTAAGAAAGGGACTGGCGTTTCACATTACTTTTCTTTCTAAATCGATATCAAAACTGAAATAATAATAATAATAATAATAATAATAATAATTACCTCTGGGATTACCGGGCGTATCAGGAGGAGCGAGAAAAACAGCATCTTCAGATGACGAATATCCAGCAGATCCAAACGAGCTACCCGAATGACGAAACTCGTGAGGTACGGCTGGTGGTGCGACTTTTTTGGCGGTGGCCGCCGGCTTGGGAGGCCGGGACATGCCACCTACTGAAAAAAAAAAGTTTCAATTAGTATGCAATAATGTACAAAACACATTCATTACAATCATTAAGCTTTAACAATTTGTAGAAATTGCCAGCAGGAGCTATAATCCTCGTGCATGGTTTCAGTAATTGCAGTTTTCAACTTTAATGTTAATGGCATAATGGCATAAATGAAGTAATCCTGAATTGTTTAATTTTGGCTTATATTCATGAAAAGCTCAGCAACCTTTATCAAAATTCCGATCGAAAAGGTTATTAAAGAGTAGTGGACAATACAAACTGTTTTACTGGCGCCAACGCTATCAATAGATTGTTTGTTTACTAGCGAAACATTCGCTTTCAGGTTAAATTTGAAGGTCTCTATCTGTAGTAAAAGTGGACGTAGTGTAACGGGAAAAAAAGTTGGCTCGTAATTCGCCCACATATCTTTTAATTGTGGCGCCTCGTGAACAGATGTAAATATGTAAACGTTAATTAAATTTTAAACGCTTTTTTTCGCCCATAGACACTGATACAAATGTGTACGAATATAAAACTGTCAATAACACACAGGAGTGGCGATGGGAACATTCTGACGTATTTAACAAAAATGGTTAATGAAGTAGGACAACAGTTTTACATCATTTTTTTTTACTACCAAACACATGTGCGAAACGAACATCTGGTTTTTGAAACTATGATTTAATGAATGGATGCCAAAATAAAGAAATACGGTACCATAATGGAATGAATGTGGGTTGTTTACCAATCCTTAAATCGCCTACTTTAGACCCTGATGGTTTAAAACTGTATTGATTTCTACACTAAGCTAAGTAATACTTCATCCCTCCTCTTGTCACCATGTAAGGAGGACAGAAGACATAACAACAAAGGTTAATTAATTCTAACGCAAATAAGTTAGGTACATACTTAAAAGTCAATAGATAACATTATTTTTTTATAACCTGACTTAAAGTACCCTTTCGCAATTCCATTGCTTCAAAATATACAGTCACACACACAAACAATTTATTTCTCTGATGGACGTAACAAAGGGGATAAGTCAGAAATTGGCCAGAATGTGATTAAGTCATTCCGAATACAAATAAGTCCAGAGGGGTGACTATTATCACTTTGTTCAATGTTCATGTGTTAATCTAAATTTGCGACAGAGATGGTCAGGCCACAGTCCCCTGAACAAACATCTGCATGACATGGGACTGACCGATTGGCCGATATGCACGGGTTGCGGTGAGGTCGAAGAAACGCCCACGCCCCATCACGTTATTTGCCAATGTGAAGCATTCACAAAGGCAATACTTGGAAATGAAAAGATTACACAAGAGGAAGCAACGAAGATTCCGCCCTACTAAAATTATGGACTTTGTTAAAAAAGTAGAAACATACAGGAAAAAGTATACACTGCGACCAGGACCCGAACCTGGGGCTTTCGCGAAGGCCCCAGGTTCGAGTCCTGGTCGCAGTGTAGGTATACTTTTTCCTGTATGTTTCTACTTCTCTCTCTCGCCTTCAGCATGACGATTAGTCATATACATTAGTAGTTACGACAATAACGCACTTTACTTTGTTAAAGATACAGGTATTCTGGAAGAGTACCTATCCAGCAGAAGGGAGCACAATAGACCAAAAAGTCGTAGTGCAGGAACCAATTGAGACCACCCCTAGCAATAATAATAATAATCTAAATTTTCACTCGTGTCGTTTCCGTTTATGCATCGTTTGCGAAGAAAACATGTTACCCAGAGGGAAAAGAATTGTAGCTATGCTTAAACAAGAGTCAAAATATCTTTATTTACACGTTATGCGATGCACAATACTGACTTCTAGCACTATAACCAAGGGCGCCGCCAAGGGGAATTGCCCCTCCTGCGAAAAAGAAAAAAGGTAAGTTATTAAAAATAAAAACGAATTTTTTTCGAAATCTTGAAAAAACGCCAGAGCCACGAACCCCCAATACTCCTTGCCCCCCCCTGGGAAAATTTTCTGGCGGCGCCCTTGACTATAACGTCGCAAATCGTTGAAGAGAATCATAACTATACATAGGTGCACAAGTCTGAAATCGGATTCTTTTGATACATTTTTCCCAACTTTCGGGTAATTTGTGGATACAACGCCAGTAAAAATCTTCGCCTTTTACCGCGAAACATTCATCGAGCCATTTTTCCACATCTTCATACGAACCAAAGCACTGCTCAACAAGTGCGTGACCCATCAATTCAAAAGAGGTGGTAATCGGAAGGAGCCAAGCCGCATGGACTAGCACTCCTCAGCTGAGTGCTTACAATGAATGTGTGGCGAATCGGTGATTGAGTATTGCGATGAAGAAAATAGATTTCGTGTTGCCTTTTCCGATATTCTGGCCGTTTTTCGAGCAACGAACGGTTCAAATGGTAGCGTTTCACCAGCCTTTAACAGCTCAACAACCCCTTCTTGTACCACCAAACACAGAGCATCGTCTTCCTGCCAAAACGATTCCATCTTGAGGTTCATGTGGATGGTGCGCTTTGGATTTTCAAAATATATCCACTTTTCATCCCCAGTAACGATACGATGCAAAAACGACTTTATTTTCTATCGTTCCAGCAAAATTTCACATATGTTTTTGCACCTCTCCATCTACCTCTTGTTCAACTCATGTGGTACGGCTTTAACAGCTCATAATAGATCACACCCTTCGATCTTGCGGTTGAAGTGGACGGTGCGCTTGGGCTTTTCAAAATATATCCGCTTTTCATCCCCAGTAACGATGGGATGCAAAAACGACTTTATTTTGTATCGTTCCAGCAAAATTTCACATACCTATGTTTTTGCATCTTTCCATCTACCTCTTGTAACGGGGAAAATGAAGCAAAAAGGAAAAATAAATAAAAATAAATAAAAACGCTCTAAACCTACGGCTCCAGCTGCTCACGGTGAGAAGGGGTGAGTTCAACTAAAAACAAAATGTTAGATGGTAAGGGTAGGCGCCACTAATTTTTCTTCTTCAGGCCGTGCTGCAAAATTAGAAATAGCCCTCCGATGGTCGAGGCGGTTATAAAGCTGAAAAGGGGGAAAAACAAAGAATGAGGGATAACCAAAATAAAAGTTCAAAATAATGATCACACCATGAATTAAATAAAAAAAAACAGTACCTGTTGTGAGATCTCACGTTGGATACCTACAAAAGAAATCTTGATCTGAATTAACTGAATGATGAGGGTGCGAAAAAATGAATGAGCTTGACTCTAAACAATTAATGAATGTGGCATAACAATATTTAGTGTGTAAAACAAATAGCAATAATATATTACGAGGGTAAATCAAATATGAAGCGGACTTTTCTGTTTAGCGCCCTCTAGGTAATTCGAGTGGCATGACGTCTCGATATATGTTAGGTAGGGATGTCAAGAAGAGGGGAGTTCGTCGGTTTGGCGAGGCGCAGTCGATGCGCTGTTAGTAGCATCATGTTTAAGCAAGAGGTGCACACGTCTGTTGCGCAACGTGTTATTATCAATTTTTTGGCGCGAGAGGGCGTAAGATCGTCTGGAATTTTGCGTCGACTATCTGGACAGTTCGGCAATAAAACACTTTCAGCAACTGCCAATACTGTAAGATGGCGGTCACCTTCAATCACGAATTACATGGATATCCCCTCATTGATGCTTATCCTGGGACGGCGTGCATGAGTCTCGTTTTCCACTGTCTCGGCCATCTGAAAACTTTTTGTGCCAGTTGTACACTTGGGTCCTTGAAAGTGTTTCATTGCCGAACTCTGCAGATAGTCGACGCAAAATTTCAGACGGTCTTACGCCCTCCCGCGCCGAAAATTTGATACTAACACGTTGCGCAACAGACGTATGCACCTCTTGCTCAAACATGATGCTACTAACAGCGCATCGACTGCGCCTCGCCAAACCGACGAACTCCCCCTTTCTTGACATCCCTACCTAACATATATCGAGACGTCACGCCACTCGAATTACCTAGAGGGCGCTAAACAGAAAAGTCCGGTTCATATTTGATTTACCCTCGTAATTCAGTAGTTACGTATATTTTCGTGTGGTGGTCCTCTTGATAGCGAATGGGGCTGTTCTGCGTAATTTCAACTTCAGAGACGGGATAAGGTTGAGAGATGCCTGAGGGAATGTTGCGATTAGGAGGGACATATAATGAGGGGGGGAACAGATAGTCACAGACGGTCAATTGAACAAAGTCCTGACGACAATCAGACAAATACGTGGAACACAAACAGGCCCTACAAGGGAATCATGCATTACACCAGAATATAAGGAACAAAACTGAATACTTACGAGGTGGAGGTGGCCTTTAAAGTGGACAATATATATATATATATTGAAAAGGTTCGGTCGATTCCACAAAAATCGGTTACTGGTTGATGATTTCAGATTCGTAAATTATATATATTGATTGGTAACTTCAAAAAAAATTATCCGAGTGGTGGCCCTTATTCTCTCCTAATAAATCCCAACAATATATGGTTGCCCAATAGATTCTTTAGATCCTGAGCTCAACGGAAGAGAACGTTTGGTGCTAAATCCCAATTAAACTTGGATTTTCACAGATAAAACTCATGCACCTCAAGACACACACACAGATCTTCAAAAATTCGAAAACAGAATGGCTTCCCGGAATACAAAAAAACTAACGACTACTTCGCAAGGTCAAAATTTTGGGAAAATTTGGATTAAAACTGTAGAAAAGCGTAAATCGAGAAAAGAGCGGGAATCAACAAAAGAGCGGGAGCAACCTCGAAGATAGGCCCAGAGAGGTCACCTGAGATACCATAGCATTATGCTTAAAATCAGAGGTAGTATCAAGAAACAAAGCTAAACACCGAATTAGGCAATGGTTAAGGAAGGAAATGCGAAGGTATAAATGAGGCGTTACATGCAAAAGATGAGGTGAAAATGAAAAGAAACGGTATTACAACAGAAATCTTAAATGCATCACGATAAAACGAAAGGCAGGGGTAAGAAAGTTACGTACGGCACTGGCATTACCTTACAAAATGTAAATAAACAAACCACAGCTAACTTCAAACCGAAACATTCCAACTAAACCTCTAAATAAAATGCATTAAGCGTAAACCACAAGCAAATAAATTAAGCTTTTAAATCAACAACTAAAAGAACAATTAATTTCAGATATGGTACGTAACACTCTTGTTCAACTCATATGGTACCCATCTGCCGAGGTATTGAATCTTTCCCGTCTCTCGTAGGCGATTGAAAACAGCTTGTTGACTAACGCTCAATTGCTCTGTGAGTTGTATTTGTGTTTGTGAATACTCTTCGTCCAACAATGCTTGCAATTCTACATCTTTGTATATTTTGGGTGGTTTTCCGTGTTCCTTGTGTGCAACATTGAAATCATCACTGTTGAAACGCCGAAATCATCGCTCACATGTATCTTTCGATGCATCATGTTAAGCTTCTCGAATCGATATAATTTAACAGCAGTTTTCTTCAAATGAAAACAACAAATTTGACACTTTATTTGGCACATATTTCGACATATTGAACACACCAAAAGAATACTATGAAACACTTTTCCAATTTATCATCACTTATGCGCGTTGACACTACATTGGAGTACCGTTTATGCTTGTACCGTGTCAACACTCGACACAACGGGATTGACTGGCGGCGAAGGAGGTTGTACAGGCAACGGTATCGCAAAGAGCGCTTCCAAAAAGTTATATCCCTTGTATTTATACCGAAACGCATTGTAAGGTCCTATGTCGATAATTGGTAAATCTTTTTGTCCAAATGATCAACAGAATGTGATTTGGGCGACCAATGAATGTATCGCATGGTTGGACCGATTTGGGCAGATTTTGAGGACGGAATACGGCTTCATTTCCATGGATACCCATGCATAGATGTTTTGTCTCCCTTCAGAGCGATCTCAGACAATAGTCTACGTCATACAGTTGACGAAGGAAATGAGAATGTTGAAGAAATAGAAAACGATTTAGATACAAATGACAGGAAACGCGATGAACTTAATACTGCAAATGATTGGAATAGGAAGCGTACCTATCCAAATAGAAACGAGGAAATTCAGCAAAGAAAGAGGAACCTTGAATACAAAATAAAACTATTGTACAAGAGGGACTGACACCATCTAGAAATAGGTGCAAAGAAAAATATAGTGACGATATTCGTTGCCAGTTGGCCACAGAAATGTTGGTCTATGCGAGATTACGACAGATGGCCTGAATTGAACTGAAAGAACTACTCGTATTCGCACCAATGATGTCAAGAGCAGAGCAACAATATTACACTATTTTCGAGTGAATAGTGCTCTCACTCTCACCTGTAAAAGATGTTTTATAAGAACGTTTGATGTGCGTCATTGAAATTGTGATGAGCAACGATAATATGGGCCTGGGTTTGACAAATAGCTCTGGGGCACGACCACAGGAAGAAACTTGTAGAGGCTAATAAAGAAATTGCTCCTCTCCATTCCAAGTTATAAAAGCATTTATTAAGCCACTCCTTGTAAATTTCATTCAAAAATTCATCGGTCGCAAACTATATGAAGAAATATGTCATAAGTCGAACATAACAATAAAGCAGATAAAAACAATATCTGTTGCACTTGTAATAAGTGGACAACTGAGGATGAGATGGAGCAATTCAACAATGAGTTGGCCGTCCGTCATAGTAAATTAGTGCTTGTCGACTCTAGATTGACAGAGTGTTGAAACGTTTTATAAACGACAGTTCTAGACATTTACTGTATACTGTACACATAGGCATCTGTTTTGGTAAAAAGAGGTGACAATGAAATAGGTTCTTGCATATATCAATTCTCGACAACCGACTTGGAACTTCAGTTTAGTTTCACAACAATGATTTGTGATTCATGTGGTGACCAAAATAAAAATAGATACATGACAGCTGCTTCTTTTGTAGCTTTACGAAACTCAACCAATTTTTCCCTTGCATGGAGTGTGATATTGATCATGAACATGATTATAATCCCATCGAACAGAAAAAGAAAAAATTCAATGGAAAAATTGAGCACCATCACAACTTATTCGTCAAGTCGGTGTGAAGAAACCTTTTACAGTGAAGGAAATGGAAAGGAGGGATTATGTGACACGTTAGAGAGAGGTTAATTTATTACAAATACCGTAAGATTTAGAAAAGTAAAAATGAAGGGGTTCATCGATAGGGTTTTGGTAATATTATAGAATAGAATAAAATTACAGACTACGTCATTTAAGATAACAAGCAAAGTGAGGGTCATCCAAAGTGTTCTTCTTCTTCTTTTGCTATAGTAACATTTACCTCCCCTCCGAGGATGTCTTCGCACACCATCTCTCACACAGTGGGGGGGAGGGGCAGTTTAGGGTGGCCAACTGGATGTTCTTGGACGTGATTGTGACTCGCTTGACACGAAGATATCGACGAGATACAACCTGGTTGTCTGCCTGCAGATCCATTACGGGGGAACTTTGGGAATGGAACCAGGAGAGAGATGTTTGCAGATAAGTAACTGGGTGCTACCTTCTAAAATAAGGATGGATCTCGAGAAGGCCAACGAGCAACTATCAACAACTCAACCGCCAACTGCCCACCGATTTGCGTCTCTAACACCATCGTAATTTGTGAGTAGATGACAACTCGGACGACACCATCCCCATAAATAGTTCAAATTTCGTCAAAAATTGCACCTAGCAAATGACATCTTCTCAAAAAAAAATCCTGCTTTAAATAATACGCGTAGTACTCTTAATTTTTGGACATGTTGAAGCGTTTTAACAAAAAAATTTGGTCCTCGTTCCGAATCGAAATTTTCATCTACCCTAAACGTTTTGTCGTGTGACACAAGACGCTCGTCTATTACGTTAAATATAAATTTCTAACATTACTATTTTCTTAGTAACTTTATCTGACACTGTATGAATTAGAAATTGCTTCAATATTTCATGAGCCACTCTGCGCATAAATTTCGGTCGTAAGACAGACAGAGTGGTGCCTAAAAGTACATACATTCTCAGCTATGAGCGCACGTGATTTTTGTAAGAACAAACCTGAGCACTATACTTCACCGAGGTAAACGCTTCAGGAAGAAAGAAAATTGTTTTCTTATAAAATCGTAGATCTTATAGCAAACAAATCTACTCAAATCAATAAAATTGCAAACAATTCAAAAGTGATAATGATTGATAATTTAACGTATTAAATAAAGACTTTGGTAAATAGAATAATGAGGGAGGGAAATTAAATAAAGATTTAATTTGTCGCAGAAAATTTACTTTTAATTAAATTTCTTCCGTTAGTTAAATTATGGGACTTTCTCAAGTTTACGTGAAAATGAATTAAAAATGTTCATTAAATTTTTTCGTGTTGCTAAAATAAAACAAAACTGAGGGGAATCTTAATTGTGAATATATTAGATTACCATCCGCTCAAAAAAGTTGCAACGGGTTGGTATCGACACAATTTTCGTAATGCCTACCTGCAAGCTTGAAAGCAAAAAAAAACGACAGGCAATCAGTCAAGCCAAAGAAATTAGAAGATAGTTTAACTGACACGACACTAGCACTCAGATGCACAAGAACAAGCCAGTTCGCAAAAAACAATTCTTGGATAAACGCCAGATTTTGATATACGTAACGAGAATCGCAAACTATCTATCTGCAACTGCTTCTGAAATGTTCCAGTTTTACTTTAAAAATCTAAAGGCAAATATGGTGTATTTAAATGACGTAACGTAAAGCTGGAGGAGAGTTCTGTTAGCAATAAAAAAAACTCGACAAAAAAGCACATAACAAACATGTGAAATTGAAGCCGGCTGAATTTAAAAACGACTTGAGATTGACGAAAATAATGTGAAATATATTAATAAACAAAAATGTTTTTGGATATCGATAATTTATTACTTTCTGATATTTCCATAAGCCCTGCGCTTGAAAACAAATAACCTCTTAAAAGGGCATAAAAGCTTTACTATAACCGTAAAATACAGCCGTGGCTACAATGAACAGAAAAAGTTCGAAGATGTTAGCGAGAAACTCAACAAATTTACACTCGAACTGTTCATAAGGATAATGCGAAAATGGTCATAAATATTTCCGCACTTAAATATTGTATTCCTTTTAAATTTCGTACATTTTCCGGATTTTCCTAAAAAAAAAAATCGAAGATGATAAATTCGCGTACTTAAAAGGACTAACGTTATGGTAAAGAAAGTTTCATCTATTTTGTATATCGTTTATTAGGAAAAGGAGTGAATTGGAACGCTGCCAAAAAATTGTACCAAATATCGGACGAGCTCGTTCTAGAATACAAACGCTATTACGAGGTCGTTCCACTTTTAGCATTATTGCTTTTCTCCCATTACAGGCGAATAAATCTTAATTTAAAATCGTGGAGATTAAATATTTTTTGGCTTCGATGGGTAGAAACGCAAGATTTTTTGTAATGCCATAAAACGCACATAACGTTCCCTCTTTTGACTTTTATCCGTGCTGATCCATAAACTGAAACCTACACAAATTTTGATGAAAAAGCACAACCCCGATGATAGATAAAAGTCAGCCACTTTCATTGATTAATTTAATACGAAATGGAGTACCTGTAAATAGCACTGGCACATAAAACAGTTTTTATACTACCAAGCAGAAAGGATTAACACGAACATGCTTTTAGTACGACATTGTGTCTCGAAAACCAGCAAATTGATGTTTAAGTTTATCAATGGTATTTGAACATAATCAAAATTTCGTTTTCCTTCAAATGTTTAATCAGTTATCGCAACATTTATTACGAAACTTCATATTTTTAGTTTCCAAAATTTTGATTTATAATAGCATATACGAAGTAATAAATGTACGGGGCCTATATTAATGCTGACATGTAATTATAAATGTTGTACCTAAGCAGTTTTTTTTCCCACGTTTCAAAAATGTATTATTTGTGTTCATTCAAAATATTTCGATCATTTGAAATGCAATATTTCAAGGGGGTGTATGTTTAAAACTGTACAGCTATTTTTTGATTTTTAATTAATTTAAATGTTTCACTAACTATATGTTATCCGGCTCGAAGGACCAAAAATGTTGATGTACTTTCCGTTGTGTAATAAAAAATAATTGGAAATAATTGGTTGTTGTCGAATTTATTGTCTCTTAAATACAGCTTACCCTTAAATATGTGGGTATACAAAAAATAGCTACGGAGCAGGCGCTGTACAGGCGATTTTTCCACGCTTCGTACGCTCCCTGGAAGTCAGTAACCGAAACATGCTTCAGAGCATGAGTACATGCCGCTTTAACAGCATTTAGCGTACGTTAGTGGCGTCATTTGAGGGGTGGTTTTCACTCTGGGGAAGAGAAAAAGTCTGGTGTGGCAAGGTCGGGGTTGTAGGGAGGCCGAGGAATCGTTACGATGCCATGTTTTGCCAGGTGCTCGGAAACCACAAAGGAAGTGTGAGATGGCGCGTTGTCATGATGGAGCTTCCAATTGGCAGCAATTTCTGGTCGCACTCCTTTGATCCGTCGATGCAATCTTTTTAACACTTCCACGTAGAAAGCACCAGTGACTGTCTGTCCTTCGGACACAAATTCCGAGTGGACTACCCCCTTGTCAATGAACAAAATCAGCATTCCTCTCATTCTGAACTTGGACATGAACCAACTTTCACCGCCGGTAATGACATTGTCAAAAAACTCAAGGTCTTCTTCAATGTGTTCCAAAAGATCTTTTGAAACGGCCTTATGGTTTTGCTTTTGCTGGTCCGTCAAAACTTTTTTGCGCAAATCTTCCTCATCACAAGATCCTCACTGATAATTTTGTGCACAACCATTTTATCCATTCAAAGGTTTCCCGCGATCAAACGAACACTTAAACGCTGGTCCAAGTTCAGCAAATGGCGAACACGGTGTGTTCGTTGTTTTCGCTTCTTGAGGTTGACGGTCGACCTGCGTCCCCCATGCTCTCACACCCTTCTTTAAGCATTTTGTGCCACCTAAACACTTGGGGTTTCACTGCTGTGAAATTCTGAATCATTTGCACTCACTTTTTGGCAGACGTCCAAGCCACGCGTGATCTTGCCTCAAACGAAGCCAGCAGGCGTTTACTGTCGACTCAAACCGGTCCAAGCGCGCTCTGATGATTCTTAATTTTACTTAACATATTGTGATTTTCGGTAACAAGATGAACTTGTGACAATTAAAATTTTTCTTCTCTTCTCAAGTTTTGGAAGCACGTAACATCTTTAATCATCAGATGGCGTTTTCCCTTACTTAATTACAATCTCCCTATTCCACATTTCAAAATTAATATTGCTTTATTTTCTTCACAGACCGGTAACAGGTAGGCTTACAAAAATGTTAACCTATGTAATACTAATATTGCTTTATTTTCTTCACACACCGGTAACAGGTAGACTTAAAGAATGTTTATGTAATAATAGGACTATTATTGCAACGTAGAGGACGATTACTTTTCTTACTGACGAATTTATACCAACTCTAAATAACCTGTTATGCACTAAAAGAAAAATGTTTCAGTAACTGATATCAAACGATCGATAAGGGTAGTGTTCTGCAGAAAATTTCCACACGTTTAATTTATGATAACTTTTTGCGGATTTCAAATACTACTGAACTAGGATCTCTGTATTGGTATTATTTTAACCACTTTATTTCGTCTCGGAGATACAATTGCTGCTGATTAATACCCGGTGTCAATTATTTTGATTTTATTACTGTATGTATATATGGTGAGCCCTTTCAGTTACATTTTGCTTAAACATTATTATAGCACTGAAACGCCTTAATAACATCTGTATCCTAATATTTATTTGTACATTTTAACTACGTGAGTAACTTTTGTAGAGAATTTTCGTACCATAGTTAGGCTCAAATTTCCTAATTAAATAAATAATTTAAAATTGATTGAATCATTTTACAATAATTTAAAACTCTTTGTAAGGAAACTCTGAGTATATTGTTATCGATTACGAGTCTTCGCAAAATAACAAAACTCAAAAATACTGCCAGGTTTGAATTATGGACATTAATTCTTTGCATGTAGACGAACATTAAGGGAACAATATCAGCTACAGTACGACGCAGTGGTGATAAAGCAGATTCTGCACCTTATAGAGATGTCTGCAGTATCTTAAACTGTTTGCTAAGATTTGTTATTTTATGATGAAACTATTAAAATTACGAAGGGACTTGCACAGAGTTGAGCCCCCTGTTCAATTTAGAAAAAAAATAATTTTTGGATCTCTGTATCCAGATACGAAATATTCCTATCTTTCTAAGATCGCAAAACCAACCCAGGATCCGAGTTTTTGTTAATTATTTACCAGACGATGCTTGTCCCGAAAAATAAGGCGCTGCTCACTGCGCAGAGGTTTCCGAAGATGATGGAGAAGATATCTCATGGGTGTGAACCTCGCTCGCAGAACTCTCCACTACCTCAGGAACTATGGTTGTTCGGTGGATGATGAACTTTAGCAGTGGCAGTACTTGTATTATATTCTGGTGGTTTAGGATTTTTTGAGGTAGTGCAGTTTCTTTACAGTCCAGAGTGGCCAAAGTTCTCCATGGTTTTTCGTAGGATAAACGCAGTATCGATTTCGCCAAATATTTCTGCCCATCGGCCATATGCACATTATAAGATCTTTCTATCATTTAGTTTAATTTAATAAAGTGCTAAGGATATAGGTACCGATTATTCAGTTTTTTTAAGAAATGTACGGTCATTGAACTTAATAATTTTAGCTGCAGTTTTAAAATCACCACATGGGAAAACTGCTTAAAGATAACGTTTTTAATGAACAGGGCAAGTAATATAGAAAAGAAACTATGGAAATGTATTATTTTATAGAGAAAACTCCTTCATTCCTGTATAGAATTACTCGATCTTAAGATATCCACCATGAGGTCACGTTAGATCACGAAACGAGTGTAACTGACCATGTTCAGTTCCGATTTGGGGGGTCGCGGACTTGATTTGCACAACAGCTGACTGTGTTGGATGAGGTTTTTTCGGTGGGTTACACCTCAAATCCATATACAGGTTGTCATCATGTGAAGTCTACAAGGCGATTGTCGGAACAACACGTTGTCCTCACATCATCCTAACTCAAATCCCCCTTTACCCATCTTTACATCTTTGGCCAAAGGAATTCTGGACCCGGCCCCGTCACCTCTGGAGTCAGGGGGTAGCGGAAAAACGAAACACGATATCTTTCCCTTTTCTCCCTTTTTTATGTCAGACCGTTTTTTGACTATGTATGGAGGATACTGAGTTAGGGGTCACTGCACAATTAGCAATGATTTTGAAAAGGGTTTATGATTCAAAACGAGGACCAAAATTAACACAAAAAAGTGGACAAATGGCGATGAAATAGATGACTGAATATTGCCTTTGTTATGGAATATACATATAAAAAAAACTTTTCCCTTGCAAAATGCTCTCAAGCATCCAATTCAATAAATAACTAAACTAAAAAAAAAAGTGAAAATGTATATTGAGACATTTTTCAAGCAAAATATCTCAGAAAACATAATCGTACCAATCAATTAAACGATTATCTTCGAAACTGGGTTAATATTATCCAATAATTACAATTGTCACGCTTTTCTAATAAATCTCTACCAAAAACGTTTTAAATTTCAATCTAGAATATTACACACGAATGCAATTGTTCAGGTTCATCAGTAACACGCAATCTACATTTTCAAAATGATTAACTCAATTGCATTTACTCCTACAAAACTGATGTGTAATTATTTCGTAACAAAGTCTTTCTTAATATCTGACAGAGTAGATGTACTTACTATAATTAAATCCACCAACTGTATTACTGAAATCTTAGAATGTTGTATCTGCTCTTCATAATTCTATAGAATTTAGAAAATTTGAAAATAACTATCGTGTAGTGTCAACACGAACGCGAATTGTCAATCAGTAGGTAATAAGTAGACATTATAAGATCGATCGGAATTGGTCGATATGCCTTTTTCTTCAGAACACTATACTTACTCCATTCTCGGTTGATTTGCGGTTATACCATTGTATGTGTATAATTCAGAGGTATGTCATGCGCGGTTATTGATCGATAGCACATGTAACATTTTTCTTTACAGCGTTACACAACAATTCCCACATAAAATCATCTCACAACATACCTTCAATCACACACCATACGATTTCTGAGGGTTTGTGACATCAGAAATGTACACGCTATCATACAACTGCAGGGAGAAATTACGCACGTTGGTAACTAACTATAGATTACCATATAAACAATTACAAGTTTCCTGGATTACTGGTTTGTAAATACTTACAGACTTCTATCGATTATTTAGTTTATTGAATACCTTTAACATAAATATTAAAGGAGTGCCGCAAGGATCTGGTCTTGGATCCTACTTTGTATGAGATCTATAGTTTACAATTTATAAATCATGCCTGTAATTTAAGACGATAACTGCTTAATGTTTTGTTATATTTTATCGTAGTATTCAAAAAAAGTTCAACAATCTCATTTTGTCGTTCTCAGTATAGTCAGGAGTTCTAACTTAAAGACGAACGTGAAGGTGTTCATTTCACTGGTCAGTGAATTTGAAACAAAATATCATTCGTTTCAGCCGGAGGAATGATTGCACACATACACTATTATAATATAGATTTATTGTATTTAAGTTCATTGTAATTTGTTTACGTTGAACATTTAATTGGTGTTTAAATAAACACATAATGTAGCATAATTTTTATTTGACAGCTAATTACGTGAAACTTATTCGATAAAATGTTTACTTTATGTTGTTTTTACGTTTTTATGCTGAAGTGTGTAATTAAGGTAGATTAATAGTTTTTATCCACGACTATCAGTGATTAATAAGTTATTGTCATTAGCAACGTGAGTAATGAATATTACTCACTGTTATTTTATATATTTCCATGGTAACCGTCCAATACAGTCAATTAGAGAATTTTCAAATAAATATTTAAATTGAATTAACATTTATAGTCGTGGATAAAGTATAGTATTCTACTCGCGTATAATGGCTATTATTCTCTCGGTAATTTATGCCACTCGCCTGCGGCTCGTGGCCATAAACTTACCTCGTGAATAATAGCCATCATTATACGCTCGTTGAATAATATACTATTAAATCACATCTAACTTTTATTATCTCATATAAGTACTAATTGTTTCTTTGCTGAACGGTGCCGTAACATTAATTTCAAGAAAGTTGCTCAAATGCCCAAAATAATCAATCATAAGCAAAAAGATGAACACCAACAGCTAGTGAAGTATTGAATTAAATCCATTTCATCAGCACGGGCTTGACATAAAATCAAGTCAACCCTACAAAAAACCAAGTAGAAGTACCTACGTGTAATTCAGGGTATATTTCACATAGTCTGTGCTCTACTCAAACAAAATATATCATTAATAGGTATGTTGATTTGATTTAGTAGGAAAAGAATATTTGACTTAAAATCATTGTAAAAAAATTACCAGTAGATATATACAGGGTGACCCAGGGCTGTGTGATTGGTCCATAACTTTTTTGCTATTCAAGATATCGACATGCGGTTGCCACCGCCAAGTAAGCACACTTAATACTGCACATTATAAACATATTTTGATTATATAAAGAATGTTCCTATACATGGTGGTAAACCAAAGTTGTTTTTTTTTTAATGGGACACCCTGTATATTTCTACATTATTAGTTTTTACATGAAAAAATAATGGGACTTGGTATAGGCCACTATGGGTCTAGCTCTCTCCGTTTCGGCGTTATTCAACGTTTTGTTCGAAAAAAGGCTCATAGGTAAATTCAGAAAAAGACACGAAGCCTCCCCTTATATCATTTAATATCCAATATTAAGTTACGTAGTAAAAAATGTGATGACGATGAAATGAGATGACGTTTTTTTATGTTTTTAGGATAAGGAGCCGAAGCCCCTGATACGTGAGCCAATGCAAAACTCACAAAATAAAATTTTTGAGACTTTTATGAGTTTTGCATTGGCTCACGTGTCAGGGGCTTCGGCTCCTTATCCTAAAAACTTAAAAAAACGTCATCTCATTTCATCGTCATCACATTTTTTACTACGTAACTTAATATTGGATATTTAATGATATAAGGGGAGGCTTCGTGCCTTTTTCTGAATTTACCTATTCTTTCCTTTATTTTGAGTCCCGAACCACTACTTCAAGATGTCCAAACATATTTGATGGATCACTGTCCAGTAGGCCATGGATGTTTTTCGACAAACTTGCCACAGAAAATTTTAGAATAACTTGGAATTTTAATAAATAGTCGACTTTTGGTCCATGTATACACCCACAGGGCGTGCTGAAACGCAAAAATTCGAATAACTCTTTTTTATAAATGGAACACCCTGTATTTCTGTTCACGAGTCAATTAAGTTTTTTATAAGCTTTCCACTGATATGCAGTTGGTATGGTCAATTCTGAATAGTTATTGAGATTTTCCGGAAAAACTATTGTAGATAATTATCAAGAAGTTGTTGATTTTTGCAAGTAGGCTGCTGCCAGCGAATATCGCAAGTGATAAATGACAGTTAATTTAGATGCAATTTAGATGCTAGTGTGATGATCTACATTGTTACTGTTGTACATTTTTGCTCGACACTAAAATGAATTTCACACATCAAAAATATCTTTGATAGCAAAAAAGTTATGGCCCTGGGTCACCCTGTACATATATATTTCCCAAAATCGCATTGGGAGCAACTGTACCTTATACAAAATCTGTTGTACGTCACGCTTGAACACTATATTTTAATGGTAAAATGAGCTATACACGTATGACGTGTTCCAACCTTACTACTCTTACGGGAAGAGCAAGAAGAAGTTTGAAAAAGCTTGGGAAAGCTTGATAACCAAGCCAAGTCTGCATTCGCAAACATCAAGCCAAACCAAGCTTTTCTTCTTATAAAGATTGACTTTCAAGCCCAAGCCAAGCTATTATATTTCAAGTCAAGCTACTTGCCTTGGTGAATCACTGGAGACCGAAATAAAGGCAAATCGTAATTTGTATTTATCATCACAATATACAGGGTTTCGCAACAATCTGGGAGTGAATGTTGACATTATGTATCTTATTTTATTCTGCATCACTATTGCGATAAATTAAACAAACAGTTTTACAATTTTCAACTTCATCCCTAAATAATTCAGAAATTCTTAGGAATCCTTAGGAAAAGTGAGTACCTATTGAAAACTCGTATTCTTATTCCAATCTGTAATAAAATACAGGGTGTTTTATTTAAGAAAAATGTACATTTCTCAAAATGGACGACCCTGTATATGTCGAGAAAAGAGCATGCAATCTACACGAACAAGTTAAAACATTGGAAAAGCAAGTACCAAAATTTCACTCCTATATCTTAAGATGTTGGAACAGGACACTACTTAATTGACTCATTTTTTTACATAAAAATGTCAATAACTCGAGAACCATTAGTCGTAGATCCATAGTATGCAGCTTCATTTTTCTGAGTATTTACCAGAGAATTCAAATATATAGGGTAGGGTGCTTCATTAAAAAGAAACAAGTTTGGTACAGTGCTCACACTGTATAAAAAAATATTTCTACAAGATGCTCCTCGTCACGTACTATAATAATCTGTTATTAGAATTCTTCCACCCCCAGATCGTTGAGACACCCTGTATATCGATCACTTTTACTGTATATTGATGCAATCGGTACAAATCAAAAATACGTAAGAGATGAAAGGACCGAGAATGAGAAACGGCAATGATAACTTTTTAGAACTGTCGATCGGTACTGCCAATATTGCACAAAAAAATTTCAAACGTTCAAAAGTTCGTTAAGGAGTTCATTTGAAGAAAAAAATTGTCCATTGGATTCAATAATAGACGCCCGTGAAGTTGGCACCTTCATGTCAGAATTTCGAAACGGAAACTATTTTGCGCAAGTTATGGCCCAATTTTGCAACACAGTGATTTCGTTTTCCCCAGGTCCGGTTAGCCCTTGAGTCAAGTCAATAGTCGAATTTCTATGGGCGAGTTCGAAGAAATAACATAGGGCAGCCGAAGCGTGTCTGAAATTCCCCATAAGTTTATAAATTTTGATTATTGTTAAGCGGGTCTGGGCAAAACGAAATGACTGTTGGGCAAAACTGGGCAAAATTTCAACATGGTCCAGTTGGTTCGCAAGGTTATTCAACTAAACAGGGTTGCAACATTCAATCATATTCGACGGCCATTATTGTTCACTTAAGAGCTGCGAAGCGACCCATATGCAAAGTTCATCATATCAATGGCGAGATTGGCATTACAATGAGAAGGTGCTCCGTCTTGATTTCATTTAGTTGTTGAAATAACAGCTTATTATATGTCCATTACTATTTTATTACGAAATTGTAAATTCGCGTAAAGAATAACGTTGTAAATCAATACAATTTGTCTAAATCCACACGAGTAATAAATAAATAAAGTAATAGAAAAATTAATGACGCAAAACTAGTTTTATATTGTAAATAAAGCTTTTTATAATGGTAATTGTTGCAATTATCTGTGAATAATTATATTACAGGTTATATATCACAGTGTATTCGTTTTTTTTTCCGTTCAGTTTCCATAAAAGCAGCTTACGGATGGGAGTAGACGAAACGGGCAATAAAATCGATTTAACAAATCAACCTACATTTTTATGACTCTGAAAATGAAATAAAAGCAAAACTAAAATCGCTTTCAGCTACCATTACAAACTTCATTGGGAATTTTATGTAAAACACTACAACAATAATCGCGATAAGCTAACATAGTTACTGTCATTACTGTTTTCAGTTCCATTTTTGCCTGAAGCTTGTCGCTATTAATTAATATTAGATTACATTTACCTATGAAATTGTCTACACTTGCTGTATAAGGGTGACCTTCATAATAACTTGCAGTGACACCCTTATGGCGAGATTTATTACTTAGTTACTTTCTATAATAATGGCTTATGATAGGAATCAATTGATTTAATATGGTGAAAGTTACCAGTCCATTTTGTCAATTTTATGTATGTAGGATTTATGGGGTAATACCTACAAAAGTTAAAGGCTGTGCGGATGGGATCCCCTTTAGATGAATTAACATCAGCACGATTGTTGGCGTTGCTTTTCCCTTTTACTTACAGCCTCATTGATTTTATCCACGCTTACATAGTCACCAGCTTTTAGTGCATAAATACACGTATACACTGCGTTAGGTATCCGCATTGCAGAAGGAAACGACGTATTTTTTTATGTAACAAATTTAATTTACTGGGACGGCTGTTGACTTAGAGAAGAGCTGCCATCGACCAATATGAGCACGTTTATGTTCGTACTATAAATTTATCTCAAGCATCGTACAATTTTACGTTGTTTGTTCAATGGTTTTTGACTCCATTTTAATACACGATATTTCACTTTCATGAATCGAATCAATGCCTAGTTTTTCCAACGAGTTGTTGAGATAAAGTTGTTAATAAACTTTCCAGCAACGTAATAGTGACGTTTTATTGAGTGATCACATAAACGGCACATGTATCTCTCCTTTACGTGTAGCAGCCCAAAGCTGTAGACTTTCACTATTATTGATTTGGCAGTAACACTTTACAACTGTTTCAGTTTCAGTAACATGACTGCAAAATATTTTTTGATTCTGTCTACTCTCTATCTATATGGTAATCGTATTTTTTTATAATTTATCTGTTCATAAAAATGACGAACTGAGTGTAACTTATTTTATTATGGACGTTTTATAGCACTTGTTTGTGCCAAATTTTAGTTTTACGATAGAACGCTGATTAAGCATGACGAATAATTCCTCCATCGATAACAAAGGGGGTCCGAGGGGGGTGGACGCGTTGATCAACGTCGAACGATGAGTTGGCAGTTCAGTTTTGATTTGAGCGTGATTCAGGAAGGTTGTATTTGTTTTGTTCATCTTTTGAATTTACAAAATGAGTTTGTCCAATGAACAGACCTTGATACTCACTGATATGTAGCGAGATCGCCCAATACTATGGGACGCCACTCATATGGAATATAGAAACAAAAACAAAAGGCATGAAATGTTGATGGAAATAGGGTGGTCTTGGGCCTTGGCAATAGATAAAGGAAATGTGGAAAAGAAGATAAAAAATTTCTGAAACCAGCGTCACACCTATATTCTAAATTCAATGGATTAACTTTATCCAAAAGTAAATCTTTCATGAACTCAGTTGTATTGCATTTGTACTTCTCCCGTGAATAAGACTGGGACGAATCCAAAATCTCCTGGGACGCCGTTGATGTTGGCTTACATCAACTTCGGTAAGTATCACGGAAGCAGCAGCTGCAATAGCGTCCTCGTCACTCATTTCGTGGAAAAAAATAAATACGTAGTACGCAGAATGTTATTAAAAATACTGAGTGGATGGGTAAGCTAAAATGTTGCTAGTTTGAATCAACGTCAAACAATACAACACGTGTACACTACTACGACAGTGTAGAGTTGTAGACGTTTGGCTATATGTGGACGCGGCTTAGTGATGAGGGGAATCGTCGACAGTAAAACATTCACTCGTTTTCGATGAAATGTCCAGAAATAATAAATCTCAGCATAATAACGGGGGGGATAATCAAAACAGTTTTATGTCATACTACCTTATTATTTCACCATAACAACTGCTGGAACAAGAAACATTAATGACTAAATAACGCCTCTTTACATGACAACCGAATTTTAGATAGCAACGGGCGTTATTTTTTATAAAGCTAGCTTATAACGCCCGTAAATGTAAAATTATACGGTCAAGGCACCACGGGGGTTTGGTCCGAGGGATATAATACACTGTCGACCTTAGGCGTTATTTAGTTCATAACGCCCTAGTTACCTTAATTACTATAAGAGAACAATCCCTTCTCGATACGATTAGGAAATAGCGCGATAAAGATGAATGGAATCGTGCATCGCACAGACGATTCCAAAACTAGGACACGATTCTGAAGTGTACGGAGGCAACGGACGAGGACACAGAATTTCTGTAAGTGTAGAAGAAAGAGCCACAGTATTCCAAGCCAATAGATATGCGGAACAAAGCAGCGATTGCAGAAGTAGATTATTATGTGACAAATAAATTCGGGGCTAACCCTTCAATGGAAATGTTAATCATACGCGAATTTGTTGACAACCATTATGGCACCTTAAGGGGTCTGTAGGATTACATATAACACAGGAAAAAAAAATTCAGACAATACTCACAAAACAACACTTGACGACATTGGTGGAACATTCCAGAACAGATCTATTCCAAGATCTTGGAAGAAATGGTCACCACCCACTGCCATCTAAACAAAACATCTATACATATATATAATATCGGACTTCCCAACAGCCTGTTATGTAAGGGATTTTCGTGATAAAAACGGAACGCCATCTGCCGATGTGACAGCTTGGACTTTGTTAAAATTAGAGGAACCTTTGAGGGTGGGACGCAACAGGCCCCAGTGTAGGGGCCGTCCCTATAACAGTGTCTGGGATATTTAGACTATTCCATGTTTTTGACCGCTAGAATTGTTTGAGCAATCAGAGCGCTGGTAGTGGTATTTATTACCATATTTAGAACGTACATAAACCCAAAAGGCGAAGTCTACCGTGCTAGTGAATCTTTTGAAACATCTATCCCCCTACCAACGAATTTAGTCTAGTAACAACATAATGGTGCACACACACACATTCTTCAAGAGGATCTAGAGCTGTTCTGACCAGATAATTTCCGAACAAATGGATACGAAAAGGAGGATCTATTAAATGGCCCGCGATGCCAAAGATTTAAACCCCCTGGGACTGCCTCAAGTGAAAGTGGAGAAAAACTGTTGCCCACGATTACAGTTATTGCGGGAAAAAAAATACAAAAAGTTGTCAGTACGGAACATGCACAAGGGAGTGCACAATATTAACCGGAATGGCATTGGCGGGTGCAGAGGTTGTGTAGTACGCATGCCTACCACTTATATAGCGCAACCATTGCCAATTCAGTGTCGCCTGTGTTCTGTTCATCTGCAGCGATTGTTTTTATTAGCGCTGCTTTGTTCTTGTTTCGTTTTAATGTTGGTAAGTTCAAGTGAACAACATACAGCTGTGAAACTTTGTTTTCTACTCGGTAAATATGCTGCTGAAACTGTTTTAATGTTGATAACAGCTTACAAAAATGACGCTATGGGAAAAACTCAAGTGTACGAGTTACGAGTGGTTTGCTCGGTCTAAAAGTGACATGTCGATTGATGACAAACCTCGTTCTGGACGTCCATCAAGTGCCCGAATCGACGAAAATGTTGAAAAAATTTGAAAACTTGTGCTCACAGAGCGTCGACGGACAATAGGATCAACTGTCACAGATTAGTGGGATATATTGAACATCGGTTCAGCGAATTTTAAGCGAACATTTGGGAATGAGAAGGGTTGTTGCCAAGTTTGTTCCTCGGGTTTTAACTGACAATGAAGAAGAACGTCCAGTTGAAACATGTCGTGCTTTGAAACAACGGTCTTCAAGCCGATCCAGATTTTCTGTCAAAGGTCATTACTGGTGATGAGTCATGGTGCTATGGTTACGACCCAGAAACAAAGAAATAGTCAAGCCAATTTGAAGAAGAGGTCATTATCGTCACCCCGTGCAAAAAAATGTAACAAGGTCGATTTGATTTTTTGATGGCAAAGGCGTAGTTCATTTAGAGTTTGTTCTCCCAGTTCAGACCGTCATCAAACCTTTTATTTGGAAGTTTTAAGAAGATTGCGCAACATTGTTCATAAAAAAAGACCCAATTTGTGGCAGACAGGAAACCATCACCTGTACACTGTTGGCCAGTTTTTGGCTAAGAATGGCATGGTTCCGCTGTCCCACGCACCTTACTCGCTTGACCTGGCCCCGTGTGCCTTTCCTTTATTTTGACAACATTGAAGAGGTCAAGATAAAAAGAGGGAGGGACAATTTGAAAATATATAGCTTTTAAAAAATAATTCCGGTTATTTTTGGGTATTCTCTCGTATGTGCGGAAGAATGGAAATTTAAAACAACTGAAACAATGGAAGCGGTGTACGGATTTGGTTTAGTGTTCATGTCATAACGTCAAGCGGATAATTCATAGTGTGTTACAAGGCTCAAATAATGCAATAAAGAACCTTTTTTCCAAATGCATGGAGCAATTTTTGCAACATTACGTAATAAAGTTATTATATCGCCGCCATTTTGTTACTACACATTTTGTAATTAAAAACGTTGTAATCAAAAGATCTACAACTACGTATGGAAATTGTCAATAGATACACCTTGTATGGGTACTTATATTTATTTACTTATGTATGTATTTAGATTCAGAAGTAAATTACAGCAACAATAGAAACAACAACTTATTACTCGTACATGTGGTCGTTTGATAAACAATAGTATATTATTACAACGAACTCAACAACGAACATTAATATAAGAGAGGCTATTAATCACGAGAACGAATTTTTGCGAAACGAGCCACAGGTGAGTGAAGCAAATCGTACGAGTGATTAATAGCCTTTATATGCGAGTTGTATACTACGCTTTGTCCACGACTACAAACATTTTAATAATTTAATTCAAATACTTACTTCACTTAAAATTAACACGGACATTTTGATCTGTCAAATATGTGAAAATTCTCCTCTACAAAACGACACCCTTGATTGAATGTATTTAACGGATACCATGACAACCGACACCCTTCATTGACTGTATTGGACGGTTACCACGACAATATATATAAAATAACTGTGTGTAATATTCATTACTCCCCTAATTACAATTTGTAATGAAAATGAGTATTTAATGAATGCTATTGCTACTAGTATTGTCTGCCGAGACATATAACGACTATAAATTATACCCTAGTCGTGGACAAAGCTTTTTTCATAAAAAAAAATCAATTAAGTACAGAAAAAAAATTGAAACGTCAAAATCCTAATCGATAGTGCCGTTTAAGCTAAACGATAACGTTTTTGGTAAAGGTATGCTGAATTTAAAAACCCACATAAAATGACCGAAGCAATATAGTCATTATGGCGCCTCGCATTAAATTTGCATATTTTAAATCACTAACATTAATAAAGAAAGAGAAATGGGAATACCAGAAATTGAATTCCCACGAATGCCTTTTACCAAAACTAAAATTCTGTACGCGAATGAGAAATTTCAAAGGACGAGGACGAGGGTGTGTAATTTAGAACTACATACCTACTTTAAATTGTAATTTCTATATGAAAAGTCCGAAAGTCTCTAAAACACATACCTATAACGAAAGTTAATAAAATAAGGATTTGGAGAAAGCACTTACAGTTCAATAAATTTTTCCAGCTTCCACTTAGAACTTTGATGTACTTATTGATGGTCATAGGAGCAAAGACGCCCTTCTTATCGAGATTTCCATCCGACTGACTACGTACTAAAGGTGCTTTAGGGACCCTTTTACGTCTACTTAAAGAATTGGTGTGAGTAAGTCCTTTATTTGCCTTATTTGCGAGATTTTCATTCGGCTTATTTACTTTCTCAAAATCGTAATCATCGGATGTGAACGTGACGATTTCATTTTCCTCGGCCGGATCGCGAAAACTGTGATAAGTTGATGATAGTAGTAAACCTTGGCTGTGTTTTCGATATCTCAATAAGGACTTCTTATTAGGCGGTAAAGGTGGTGGACCGAAACAAGTTGTCGTCATCACTACTGTTTAAAAACGCACTTCACTAAAAAAATCGTCCAATGTTAAGAAGCGACACTACAGTTTTTATGCCATACTAATTCTAGCGAAGGCAACCTGTTAAAACACGATTAAAACTATAAATATTTATAAACTGGTTGATTTACAAAACAAAATTCAATGCATTGTTATGTAAATCGACGAATTTTCCTCCCCCATGCCATGTAAGGCTATAATGCCGAATGTTAATTATTTAAAACAGTGCCACGTTATCAAATTTAACATCCAATTTAGATTGTGAAATTAGACAAGAGGACGTAGCGGACCACACTTGTTACAGTAATTTGGTGCTTCGAAAAAAGGCGATTTGCATACTGTTTATAATCGTATCACTTAAAGATAAGTGAAAGATTATAAAATAATTTCCAGATTTTCAAGATAATTAAGTGTTATTTGAAATTTCTATCAAAATGCTACATCAAATTTTTAAATTCCTAAGCGTTGCACAAATACCTTCAGGTTAAGCGTAGGATTTTAATCGAGATAAGTTTTACTTTCTATATAGGTACCACCTTCAAATGGAATTCGAATGACACCCGGTATATAAAACAAAACTATATTTTCGCAAAATTGAGCAGCGTGGAATATGAACGTATCCGGAAATGTAAACGATTAGACTAATTACTGTTTATGTAAATTGATGAATAAAAAAAACAGCAAAATCAATATTGTCACTAATGTCACTGTATGTTAAAACGTATATTATTAAACGCATACCTATTTAAACCGCTACAGCACGCTTTGATGTTTCTTTCAAAGCCCACGGAATTTACAAGCCGTAATAAATTAGCGTAACATTTTTTTTCAATATTGTTATAAACTGTTCACTAATTCGTATATAGTCAAAACATTGAAAAGCTGTCTCTGTCAAATTAATTTAATAAATGTACATATTTAACAAAGGTTTGTATTACATCTAAAACCTCGTTGCATTCTTGACCAAATCATAAAAAAATACAAAAGCGTGAGGGAAAATTCATGACAAAAGTGTGAATGTAATGAAAAGATTTAAATGAGTACTGATGCAGTTATCCCCCCTCCCATCAAAGCTGTGCTCGTGCACAATTGAACTTAAAAAAAAACAAAATTCTCGTGAGAAAATTAAAAAACGCTGCCAACAATCTGACACATGAGACGAAAAGAGCACTTCGTCCTGGAAATACGATATTTAGTTAACTTGCAAATATGTAAGGACTAATTTGAGCCGTCTGCCAGGTTAGCACCTAATTTGTACACTACTTTGGAAATAATTCCGCTGCTGACGATCAAGCACAAATATTTTTTAAAATGTGAGATTTTCAAATTTTAAGCAACCAAATTCTTTGCTTGTACGTTGTTGTTACGTATCCAACAGCACAGTTAACAAGTTACCTTTTTAAAAATGCTGTAAGTTTGAATCTTAGCGAATCCACAACCACGAATTTTAGTATGACCATCCTGTATTCTTGTAATTAATCTGTGTCCAACAAACAGTACCACTACAGGATTCATTCGGTTGGTATAAATCAAGTACCTATTTAAATAAATAAATACGTCAATTACAATGAAAACTACATCATGACACATTTTAAGACGTCTTATAAGTTAGCGGAAGGAAATGAGCAGAATCAATTCTAATTAATATTTTTATTTGTTGCTCAAAAGTTGCCAAAAAAAAAATTTGTTACTTTGTAATTTTCTTTTAAATGATGTTCGGCCAATGGAAGATTAAGTTAGCGGAACAATATACTATATGTACAAATTGTATATTAAGTTTCGAATTTGTTGCTTGGCAATTTTTTTTTGGGCAACTTTTGAGCAACAAATAAACATATTAATTAGAACTGATTCTGCTCAATTCCTTCCGCTAACTTATAAGACGCCATTTTAAGAAGAAAATATTTGTTCCAAAAATACTAAGTAATTGTTCAATATAATCATGTAATTAGGACTTATAAAATAGTATTGAATGACGTAGAAGTCTTGTGGAAGAATCAGCTACGTTATTTTGCGAAAAAGTAGACATTGTTTACGTCTTACGGTACAATACAAGACTGACACAAATTAGTCGAACCCATTAAATACCAAACATACAATTTCGTGCTTTAAGTTGCGGTCACTGGCTAATTGATTACATAGGTTTTGTAAATAAACACGCGCTGAATAAACCGATACAACCGAATATCGAAGAATGCTCAGTGTTACCATCGCTTATTTTCGTGACTATTTGGTTGATCCACTGTAACTTAACTCCGATGCCTTGAGGAGTTTCGTCTTTCTTTCTTAGGCTATAAACTTGTCTAAACTTCAGTGGTCACATTCTACTGGACAACCATGTAATGCGTTGGTGCCGCTTTTCCGATAAAATTGGTGTATAAATAGGTCATCATTTTGACAACGCTTAGGTAAAATTTACATGAACAGCTTAAAATGCACGATGTCGATACATTGCAGCATTTAGGCGTTTTTCTCACGAAATTGGTTAATAAACAACGATTGTCACGAGAGAACGTCACAAAAGAATAAAAACACTTATTGGGCACCGATCTAATGGGTTTGCACATTTATCTGATAACGATAAAACGATAAAAAACCATGTGGTAGCTTAAAATGCAAGAAATTCGCTTAAATCGATGCAATGTATTTGGGCCGTTGCGCTAATAACGATTTTGAAACATCTTTTAATTAAAATCCATGTGGTCGCCAAAAAAAATGTTAACATTCAGTCAATGGCCACGATGTGATGGGTTTGGACATTTTATCCATAAAAATGTTGCATAAAATAACGATTTTGGATAAATTTTGCTCCGTCACAATTGGAACTTATATTGAATAATTCGTCAATACCTACGTGATATTTTTACCCTTCTCCATTCACTCGAACCCTTATAACTTTTGTACATACCTGTTGATCTAGTACCTGAAAATCAATCGCATACTTTCTTGATCTATAAAGAACAGTACAAAATTAATAAGGTGCGACGTGGCATCCAGAAATGAGATTTCGAGATCTGTTCATAACGTCCACTCTGTATCAGAAATTTTCATAAAGACCACTCTGTTCACAACAGCCACTTTCATACTTTGTTCATAACATTCACATCTGTCTACCACGTTTTCCACAACGTCGACGTCGTCGTTACGAATAGGTGAGACGTCGTGACATATTCAAGGTTGTACAGAGTGTTTCTACTCAAAGTGGACAACGTAGTAGAGGTTGTAGAACTCGTCAAAACTATTTTCTAATGTTGGCTTTTGTTTTCGAATTATGTACCTTTTTTGTTTTTTTTACAAACCTCTATATCTCCATTATTTGTAGTCGGATTTCAAAAAACTGAAGTTTTTTAGAATCAACAGTTTAATATCTACAACGTTGTTCAGCACTATTTTACAAAAAATTTAGAACAGCAAAATGGTGGTCATTTTAAATTATAGTAGTAGAGTAGATTTTCTGCTATTCAATTTCCAAAATATAAAATGACCGCCGTTTTGCTGCGTTTGCAACAAACGTTGCAGATATTAAACTGTTGATTCCAAAGAACTTTGATTTTTTGAAATCCGACTACAAATATTGGAGATATAGAGATGAGTAAAAAAAAACAAGAAAAGGTTCATACCTAATTGGAAAACTAAAGCCTCAATGAAAAACATTATTTTAAAAAACGTGTTAGTTTTGACGAGTTCTATAACCTCTATTACATTGTCCACTTTGAGTAGAAACACCCTGTATATTATTATAGTTTCCATGAGCTTTTCTTAGTTTAACTTTGTCCGAGCATTTTTTCTTCTACATTTTTCCACGGTACTTTTGTCCACTACCAAGTTACAGTAGTTATCAACTCTTTTATGTTTCTGCCGACCTTCTGAGATATATCTACAAAACAAACTATTATCCTTTTTTTAACGTACTCTTGACGCTAGAGCGCAGACTATATTTTCTTGTAAAAAAATAGACCAGAAAATATTCTGCCCGTTAAAAAAAATCGCATTAGAAACTGATATTTGTATGAAAATGAAGGCAAAATGACACAGTGTCAATTTTAATCAGTACCTAATCGTTTTTTTTCCGATTCATTCAAATTTGAGAACGCAAATCATGAAGTGACGACACTGAGGATCTTCATTTCCGTTAAACGGTTTTCGTTTTCTGTGCAGTTTTCAGTTCGAAAGAAAATTTCTTGGGTTTTTTGAAACATCACCCTATTATTCTCCAGGCTTTAAACTTTTGTAGAGAATGATTTTAATTTGTTTTAAAAACCCCCCCGAGGAATAAAATTTGAAGACGATAATGTTGTTATGCACGTTATATCTGTGGACACCAGGATAACGAATTTTCAAAAAAAGTGTTCGAGGCTTGGAACGTAAGTGGGGTAACGTGCCTGTCAGGTCATGATGGTTACATAGTGTTCGCCCCTTGTAGAAAGTGCCAAGGAGGTTGTCAGAAAGAGGAGAAAGTAAGGAAATGGAGATATGTTTTGAATGCGACAAAAATTTTTACTTGGGAGTCGATTCTAAAACCGCTCCTTTAGCTTGTTTTAATTAGTAAAATTTTACACTAAGCATTTGGTTGACGTGTCTACATTTGCTAACCGTAAACATCGACGTCGGCATATTGATAAAAAAAACTTCGGTTCCAAGTTAGCATTAAGTACAACGTTCCTCCCATTCTCTTCTAATTCGTTGGTAAATGAGTCGTTACCCTCATATAAACGAAGGATATACGGAATGTAACAAAAAAAGTCAGAATCGTTAAAAAACAAAGTTGAAGATCGCTATGAAAGGCGGTCAAACCACTTGCTGCTAGAGAAGAACGAAAATGGGCAGATGGGGATGAACTAAAATGATGGCACTATAGAGGCGCAAGTGAAGCAGCAGCAGAATGGAGTTACAACTGAGCGTGGAGAACAAACAAGGGGTAGCGGATGAGTAAAAATATCGAAAAAATTGTGACGCAAGTGAAACGAAATGATGGTGGAAAATAGATGCATAATGAAGTAAGTAAGCAAAAGATTGAGGACCAAATGAAATTCGAAAGGAGAAACACATGAATAATTTTATGAAGGGAAGCTTGACATCCTTTTCAAAAAAGTGTAGAATATGAAAATTATGTTGATTAAATAAGTGTGGTTAGCAAACGCGGATTTCTAAAGAGAGAAGATAAGTTCTGATACATGTGAAATTTTCTAACGATCTAACCTATGTATTGAGTAGGGCAATCACCACAGCAGATTTTAATAATTTATTTAAACATTTATATTATATTTTGCTCTTTGTTTATACAACATTAACTTGAAACTTGAAAATGCATCTAACAGATTATTACAAGAAGAATTTGAAGTTCAAAGTATTAGTTTGCGAAATATATGCGCGAATCGATTAAAATTACATGAAAGAATTTAATTAAAAATGTACAAAACCCCTCCGGCAGAAAAATCAACTTTTTATATATCTAGCCTACGATAATGCAGCAGGTACAAACCTCCTATTATGCCACATGTAATTTATATTAATGAGTTTCAAACTGAAGCTTTTACATGTCCATTTATATTAATTTACTAGATAAAGCGATAACAATGTTTATTTTTCGTTCAGTGAAGTTACCTTTAGAAAAAAAAAACTTTAAATGTTTTCACGGCAATAGGACTAAAAGCTGGCGACATTAGTAGAGAAGCTCTGCATGTCTATTTAGGGGAAATTATTTGACAAGGTTCCTTTAGGGAAATTAAAATGTCAAAGTCACTGTGTACATTATGGAATGTTTTTACATTTTCCCTTAGCTTTCTTATTGATATGTTGGTGTAATTCATATGGGGTACCTAGCATTCGAAAATGTTTACAATTTACTTAAGGAGTGGCCAGTCATTGAAGGGAAAAAATCGCCCAATGTCGGAAATAGTTATCGAAAAGCTCGATTGTTCACAAATGGTCGAACATTTTTATACCCTTATTTATCATTATATTTATGGAATCCAAGGACTTTTTTCCGTTCAGGCTTACTAGACGCAGTAAAACACTCCTTAATTTTTTACTTTACGTATTTAGACGAAGATTTCATAAAGTATTTGCATATCACAGACTTTACGTAATAACAGAATACGTATGTTTACAGTATGTTCAAAATATGCTATAACTCGTGTCAAAAGTATCTAGAGAAGAATCACACTTCTCAGGATGACTTTTGAAGGATATACGAGTAAAAAGAAAAATAATGGTGGTTATTCAAGAAAGATTCAAATCTGTAAGTAGCTATTTACATAATTCTGTATGTCAGTGATAGTCTAACCAGCATAAGATCTACTCAGGATAAGAGGAGTCTCCTATACTTTTGACAGCAAGGACGAAGACACCACACAATGTTTGGATAAGAAGAGAGCGTTCCTGTCTAATAAGAAGTAAAAAGATCAACAAAAGAATTACGTCAGCAAATGCATGAATATGATTTGACAACTGTCAATATTGACTTTGCACTAACCGGTATAGAACTTCACAGCGATTGTTGAATATTGATCATATAATACAACAAAAACAAAACAAAAATACAATAATAATAGGTATACTAACCGAACGCGTTTCGACAGAAAACCAGTCATCATTAGCGACTGGTGTTAATTGGACTGTATTCAAGGACCACAAGCGTTCCAGTTCTTCCAGTTGGGCATTCCTATTGTAAGTCTTATTTACGTAAGCATGTATGTGAAAACACCCCCATCTAGGTTTTTGTCCAAAAACATGATATACATATTCCCATTCTGCCTGTAATCAGTATCCTTGCACGAGTTAGACAAGATGGGAGCTGTGGAAAAGGAAAACCAATACAGAAGCAAAACGAGTAGCTGATGAAGCATTTAAAAATGTGCATTTCATTCATGGAAACTTACCACCGATTTCAAAAAATAAGTACTAAAATTATAAGAACCGAAAAAGGCGCACAGCAGATAGATAAAAAGGGTACGGAGTCTATTGGGAAGAAGACAGTAAAACCCAAAAGATCTTAGAAAAATGAAATATCAATAAAATAAATTAGTAAAATCCTTTATTTCAAAGGTAGGGGTTTTTATAAATTTTTTGAATCAAGAAACCGAATTTACAAAATAAATTAAACTTTCGTAATATGTTTTTGTTAATAAAAAAACCAACATACATTACAAAATTTCGTTTATATAGATTGTTCAAATTTTATCCGTCATCAATGTGCCTTGTAGTACTTATATTTCTTACGTAACTAATTTGAAATAATTAACATCCGTTCTAATCCTAATGCTACGATGGATCTATCTCCTGAACGGTATGAAAAGATATCTCGGCTCTAACATTATTATTATTATTATTGTTATTGTTTGTGGTGGGTGAGGTTTTAGTCAAGGGTGCTCTATCAACCTAACGTGCCACAGGTTTGCAAAACTTTTATGTCCTGGTCCCGATTCGAACCAGGGGTCTTAATTGAGGGTAGTTCAGCGCTCAATAGACTGCGCAAATACGACTGACACTTAGTTCGCTCTTAGCATGTGAGTGCCGTCACTGAAGATTTAAACTGTAACATAATGTATAGTGTAAAATAAATAATTTATTTTAGAGGAAAAGGGCCGATCTTAAGCCCCCTCCCACTTTCAAAATGGATCGGTTTTCCACTTGCAAACGTTTGCTGGCTACATTTTTCTTTTGATATTTGTAATAATTACATGTTTAGTATTGGAACGTGAAGTTAAGTCCCCCAACTTTCAAAATTGACCATTTTTTATTTCAATCCTTTGTTGGTCGTTTGTAGGCGTTTGCCGAATATTTTTTATGGTTTGTCGGCGATTAACACAAATTAATAAAAATAGTAATTAAGCAGTATAACGTGAAAACTACAAAATTTATATGTAGGTACATTTTTTTATTTGCACGTAAATGTTGATTGTTTTAAGAATTTGTTATTTAAAGTGATACTTTCTGAATTAATATTTACAATAATTAAGGATTATAGTTAAAATAACTTTGTACGCCAACACTAACTTCCAAAATTTACAATTTTTTCGTATTTTCTATCAATTTCTTGTTGTTTATGGGTGCATTTTCTGAACTAATGTCCGAACGTACATCAAATTTAGGGGTAGATAACAATTTTACCTTTAATTACAAGCAGGGTATTTTTATAAGAGATTACGTTTATTGAATTAACGGAAAAAAGGCAATTTTGGCATATTTTGGTCAAAAACCATACGGTAGCTTGAATTGCATGAAATTCCCTTATCGATGGAATGCGTTTGGACGTCTTCCTCACGAAATTGTATTGCGTTTAAATATTTTACTAACGAAGCTGCTCCAAAAAAAAAAACAATTTTGGCACATTTTGGTCAAAAACCATACGGTAGCTTAAATTCCATGAAATTCCCTTAGAGACCATCCATGCAATGCGTTTGGACGTCTTCGTCACGAAATTGTATTGCGTTTAAATATTTTACTAACGAAGCTGCTCCAAAAAAAAAACAATTTTGGCACATTTTGGGCAAAAACCATACGGTAGCTTAAATTCCATGAAATTCCCTTAGAGACCATCGATGCAATGCGTTTGGACGTCTTCGTCACGAAATTGTATTGCGTTTAAATATTTTACTAACGAAGCTGCTCCAAAAAAAAAAACAATTTTGGCACATTTTGGGCAAAAACCATACGGTAGCTTAAATTCCATGAAATTCCCTTAGAGACCATCGATGCAATGCGTTTGGACGTCTTCGTCACGAAATTGTTTTGCGTTTAAATATTTTACTAACGAAGCTGTTCCAAAAAAAAAAACAATTTTGGCACATTTTGGGCAAAAACCATACGGTAGCTTAAATTCCATGAAATTCCCTAAGAGACCATCGATGCAATGCGCTTGGACGTTTTCCTCACGAAATTGTATTAGGTTTGGATATTTTACTAACGAAGCTGCTCCAAAAAAAACAATTTTCGCATATTTTGGGCAAAAACCATACGGTAGCTTAAATTCCATGAAATTCCCTTATAGACCATCAATGCAATGCGCTTGGAAGTTTTCCTCATGAAATTGTATTAGGTTTGGATATTTTACTAACGAAACTGGTCCAAAAAATACAATTTTGACATTTTTTGGGCAAAAACAATACGGTAGTTTAAATTCCATGAAATTCCCTTATAGAGCATCGATGCAATGCACTTCAACGTCTTCCTCACGAAATTGTATTGGGCTTGGATATTTTACTAACGAAACTGGTCCAAAAAACACAATTTTGGCATATTTTGGTCAAAAACCATACGGTAGCTTAAATTCCATGAAATTCCCTTGTAGAGCATCGATGCAATGCGTTTGGACGTTTTCCTCACGAAATTGTTGCATGAATAAAGATTTTGGATAAATTTTGCCCCAAACTTTTGACCTGGACCAGAATTATAATGAATAGTTTTACATAAGGTAAAGTCCCAAATCTATACGTGATTTAGAGAATTATTATACTTAATTCTACAATGTTGTCGGTCTATTTTTTACCGTCCCCGATCTACACAAACCCCTCCAACTTTTCTCCCTTGAAAGTCAATAGCGTCCATTCTTCATCTATAAATAAAGATTGGTCGCCTATAAAAGGAGTTATTGCTCACATGGCCGGATAACAGTACAAAACTATAAAGAATCTGATGATTCTTATTCCTTATTATTAATATAGAAATGGTCAACAAACACACATAAGTACGTATTACTTCAAGAGAAAAATTTCAAAAAACCTAAAATAGACACCAATCAATAGTTGTAAATAAAAGAATTTAAAAAGTTGTGGAGCTAACGTCTTGCTCAAATTACTGAATTGTTATACACTTATTACTGCTGATGATATATTTTTTTATTAAATAATAGTATGAATTACTATTAATTTCATTCAATAAAAATAAGCCAACTGTTGTAATAATAATAACTACTTATATACAGGCCGTTTCATTATGGATGGCCACCGGTAATGTCTTCAAAACCAAAGGTCTTAATTTAATGGGATAAAAAAATTTATAACTAAATCAGGCATGAGAGATTCTATGAAAATATTTTTAAATTATAAAAACAACCGCAAGAGGGCGTAACTGCTACGACAAACATTAAAAATCGTTTTTTTCAGTGGAATTGCCTTACTAAGCTACAATTTAAAATAAGTTCTTTTAAAACTTAGTTCATTTCAAACAACTTTTGTTTAAAACATTTTTTGATGTTTCAAATAATAAAGCCAGGGGGCGCGGCCAAATCTTACGAAACAAAAACCACTGTAACTTCTATCATTTTTAGCCAATTTGAATGAGTTTTTGCTTATTTGAAAGGGCATTCAAGGCAGATTCTGGGCTTATAATCATACTTGACAATAATCGTTTAATACATTTGATAGAGGTGGTTATCTTCAATTTTTAGTGTTTGTCGTAGCAGTTACGCCCTCTTGCGGTGGTTTTTATAGTTTAAAAATATTTTCGTTGAATTTCTCATGCCTGATTTAGTTATAAAATTTTGTATCCCATTAAATTAAGACCTTTGGTTTTGAAGGTATTGCCGGTGGCCATACAAAATCGAACGGCCTGTATAATTAAATGGTAAATAATCTTTCATTATTATAAACACGAAAAACTGACAAACGTTACAAAATGGTCAACAAAAAACAACAACCAACAAACGCAATTGTAAATTTTGAAGGTTGTGGAGCTTTCGACAAACAATATTTAATTATTTACCAACATATTAAAAATCGCCAGACGTTGAAAAACAAACCACTTGGAAACGATTGAAAGCGAAAAAAGTTTTGAAAGCTGGGGGGGAGCTAATTTCACACCGGTAAAAAGCAGAATCAATTTAATTCATTGCCTTCCTATTATTATATTGTGTGTATTTATCAGTACGTTAACGCTACGGTCTATTTCATCAGCCAGTAAAGGACTTTATGAAAAATGTAGCAAATATTTTTTGTATAGGTACCTACTATTAATGTTGGCTAAATTACACCTCGCAATATCAAATTTTCTAATATTGCTCGTAGCATCTAATTAGCATGTAATTATAAAATACGATTCATATAATGTGCGCAGTGGAGGTGGAGCTGAACGTAATAATGATCATCATTAAAACTAATTCCGGAAGTCAAATACTAATTTATTGAATGAACGTTACTTAGGTGCTGGCGGAGATTATCTTTATATGGACGGATTTAGTATTTTTTAATAGGCAAGGGTGAGGGAAGAGGATTTTCCATATATGAACAAGAATTTGATGATTTTATGAACTGCTAATCAACTGTAAACAATTAGCTGAAGATTATTGATTACAATTCCGATTGTCTGAAAAGTGTTTGGTACATTAAATGAGAAATTACAGTAATTATGGTATTGAAGAATCAAACACGTAAAGGGCGTTAGGACAAAGACTTAATTGTACTATTATGAAGCCTTGAAGTTGTGGGTAATTATCTTCATCTACGAAACCTACAAGTGTGGTCTTAACGTAACTCCAAAAAAAAAATTACGAAATGATAGCATGCAAGGTATATGTGTACACGCAAGCACAATATACCTCAATTAACAGCGATAATAAATTAGAACTTGGCAAAGATTTATTAATGAAAACTCAGAAGGAGCTCCGTTAGCCATCTTTTGAAAAAGAAGGAACGACGTTATCCTTATCGGAAATACCGATATTTGCATAGCACTCCTCGATATCAAAAAACTACTCGATTGGGTAAATATAAATATTGATTACAAGAAGTCATTGCCCACAAACCGTTATTTTTATACATCTCTTAATCAAGCTAATGATCGGTGTTTTAACAAACTAAGAGGGGACTTACGATTCGGGGATGTCACAAGTTGATTTGTAACAAACGCCTTTTAAGTATGAGGAAGTCTGCAATCCTACCCCTAAAATACAAGAGGGATCGTAACTTGGAAATGAATACTTCTGGAACCAGTTGAAATTAACATGAAATCTTACGCCTTGTGTACCTAAATTACAAAACGTGCCCGAGGCGTACTCGTTTTAACTACCCAAAAACTTCCGAGGGTGGATTAAACAGTTTTATTATTTTAGCGACCCCTACTAATTGTATAAAAGGAGAAATAGTATTGCAAACATTCAATCGAGCGAAGCACCTTTAAAACAAAATGTCATGCGTATGTTAAAAGGTAAACGCCATTAATTAATCAACGGGTGAGCTTTTATAACAAAAAAAAAATCGACCTGCTGAACTTAATTATACTTTGCGTTAATGTCGCCATAAAATCTACATGTTTTAGTATCAAGCGGCAAATAATAATACAGAAGTTGCGCGAATGTTAATATTTACAGGTTTACGGCAGTAATTTCAGCTACCGCTGCTTTTCATCGAGTTTGACTACAAAAGAAATCCAATGAGTTGTACGGTACGCGAGACGGGGTCAAGGTCTAAAATGACCATCTTAAGATTGTAACAAAAGCCACTTTTATAAACAATTACTTTCACTTTTATATTTTTAGAAAATCGAAAGACTTTTCGACGAAAAAGAAAGAACGAGAGACCACCTACATTCGTTGTTCACATCAAAACATGCACTAGATTCTTGAAAACAATGAAACTAACCGAAATACGCGACGAAAAATCACGAATTTTTTCCACAGTGTTTTATAAGGGTGCTCGACCTTAATGCGCATGGGGGTAATTTAAGAAAATTAGGGGTGTTCGGTTAATCACGATTTGAACTATCATATGCGCCACAGACGACTGACTGAAGTAAAATTGTGGTCCGACCAAGATATGAAGTGGTATCCCGAAACCCACGTGAACTGCAAAGCAACAAAACGAATACACTGAGAAATTCGCCCACTTGCCAAGCACACGATATCCTTGCGGTGACGCCTATAAAGTTAACAAAAAAAAAAAAAATCAAAACAGCCGGAGGTACGAACTGGCGACGACAGTTTTTCAAATTAACATATTTCGCTATTTTGATAAATTTTTCATTTCCATGATTGACGAGGTAGTCGATTCCGTATAAAACTAGGCCCACGCATACGCAATTGATGGTGTTTTCAATTAAATCAAATATGAAGTATCGATTTTATTCGTTAACGGACATATTATTGATTTATTAATTGCTTATTCTCATTTATGCAAATCAAATTTGCAAATTCACCGAGACTAACGGAAATCCTACGTTTTCTACATGGCAATTTTAAGCTTTTTCTACCTGTTTTATAGGTAAATTCTCGCAAACCTACACAAAACAACAAAAAATTGTTTATAATTAAATTACTTTCACAACCAACAACAAGTACGTGCACAACACCCGTTTAGCTTTATAAATTTGACGCAGTGTTCAAGCGTTGGCCGTATATACAGTAGTTAAAATATATATAAACTTCAATGACATTCTATTAATGGATAAAATGGTTTTGTAATAAGAATTCTTGTGCTTAGACGTTTAGGTGTAACGTGTAAAACACCTTCAACCTGTCACGCAAATTTTCAATTTGACACAATTATTATACCTATTACGAAAGAATTTTCACATACTGACAATCGGTTAGTAATCCTACAAGCAGTAGTTCCAATACCGTTTCAAGTAGACTCTTCCTAATGGTTTCAAAATGTGTGCAATTTCCCGCCAAAAATTATTTACCAGTTTCACAATAAGACTCTTTCGGTGCAACACAAATTCACTTTCACTAACACGATTAATCCAAACTACAAAGAATTTTTCTAGTATTAATATGTACTATGGATTTGTACATTGTACTTTTCGGTGGGGCCACCAGAACTCTAAGGAAACTGATCGAAATTTTCTCCTAGTTGACGGAATTTTTTTTTCAAAATCGGCCAATTTTCTAAATTCAATTAGGAGAACATTTTTTTCGAAAATCGATCGGTTTCCTTACAGAGTTCTGGTGGCGGCCCGAAAAGTTCTATCGATTTTCCTTATGACTTGAATCGATTCGAGTGGAAATGAAAGGGTTATATCTCACCAAAGTATCGTCGTTGCCGAATTTTCTAAATTCTATTAGGAGAACATTTTTTTCGAAAATCGATCAGTTTCCATAGAGTTCTGGTGCCCCCCCCCCCAAAGTTCTATCGATTTTCGTTATGACTTGAATCGATTCGAGCGCAAATGAAAGAGTTATAGCTCACCAAAGTATCGTCGATGCCGAATTTTCTAAGTTCAATTAGGAGAAAATTTTTTTCGAAAATCGATCGGTTTCCTTACAGAGTTCTGGTGGCGGCCCGAAAAGTTCTATCGATTTTCCTTATGACTTGAATCGATTCGAGTGGAAATGAAAGGGTTATATCTCACCAAAGTATCGTCGTTGCCGAATTTTCTAAATTCTATTAGGAGAACATTTTTTTCGAAAATCGATCAGTTTCCATAGAGTTCTGGTGCCCCCCCCCCAAAGTTCTATCGATTTTCGTTATGACTTGAATCGATTCGAGCGCAAATGAAAGAGTTATAGCTCACCAAAGTATCGTCGATGCCGAATTTTCTAAGTTCAATTAGGAGAAAATTTTTTTCGAAAATCGATCGGTTTCCTTAGAGTTCTGGTAGCGGCCCGAAAAGTTCTATCGATTTTCCTTTATGACTTGAAACGATTCGAGCGCAAATGAAAGAGTTACAGCTCACCAAAGTATCGTCGATGCCGAATTTTCTAAATTCAATTAGAAGAAATTTTTTTTCGAAAATCGGTCAGTTTCCTTAGAGTTCTGATGCCCCCCCGAAAAGTTCCATCGATTTTCCTTATGACTTGAATCGATTCGGGTGGAAATGAAAGAGTTATAGCTCACCAAAGTATCGTCGATGCCGAATTTTCTAAATTCCATTAGGAGACATTTTTTTCGAAAATCGATCGGTTTCCTTAGAGTTCTGGTGGCGGCCCGAAAAGTTCTATCGATTTTCGTTATGACTTGAATCGATTCGAGCGCAAATGAAAGAGTTATAACTCACCAAAGTATCGTCGATGCCGAATTTTCTAAATTCAATTAGAACATTTTTTTCGAAAATCGATCCGTTTCCTTAGAGTTCTGGTGCCCCCCCCCCCAAAGTTCTATCGATTTTCGTTATGACTTGAATCGATTCGAGCGCAAATGAAAGAGTTATAGCTCACCAAAGTATCGTCGATGCCGAATTTTCTAAGTTCAATTAGGAGAAAATTTTTTTCGAAAATCGATCGGTTTCCTTACAGAGTTCTGGTGGCGGCCCGAAAAGTTCTATCGATTTTCCTTATGACTTGAATCGATTCGAGTGGAAATGAAAGGGTTATATCTCACCAAAGTATCGTCGTTGCCGAATTTTCTAAATTCTATTAGGAGAACATTTTTTTCGAAAATCGATCAGTTTCCATAGAGTTCTGGTGCCCCCCCCCCCCCCCAAAGTTCTATCGATTTTCGTTATGACTTGAATCGATTCGAGCGCAAATGAAAGAGTTATAGCTCACCAAAGTATCGTCGATGCCGAATTTTCTAAGTTCAATTAGGAGAAAATTTTTTTCGAAAATCGATCGGTTTCCTTAGAGTTCTGGTAGCGGCCCGAAAAGTTCTATCGATTTTCCTTTATGACTTGAAACGATTCGAGCGCAAATGAAAGAGTTACAGCTCACCAAAGTATCGTCGATGCCGAATTTTCTAAATTCAATTAGAAGAAATTTTTTTTCGAAAATCGGTCAGTTTCCTTAGAGTTCTGATGCCCCCCCCGAAAAGTTCCATCGATTTTCCTTATGACTTGAATCGATTCGGGTGGAAATGAAAGAGTTATAGCTCACCAAAGTATCGTCGATGCCGAATTTTCTAAATTCCATTAGGAGACATTTTTTTCGAAAATCGATCGGTTTCCTTAGAGTTCTGGTGGCGGCCCGAAAAGTTCTATCGATTTTCGTTATGACTTGAATCGATTCGAGCGCAAATGAAAGAGTTATAACTCACCAAAGTATCGTCGATGCCGAATTTTCTAAATTCAATTAGAACATTTTTTTCGAAAATCGATCCGTTTCCTTAGAATTCTAGTGCCCCCCCGTAAAGTTCTATCGATTTTCCTTATGACTTAATCGATTCGAGCGGAAATGAAAGAGTTGTAGCTCACCAAAGTATCGTCGATGCCGAATTTTCTAAGTTCAATTACGGGAAAATTTTATTTCGAAAATCGATCGGTTTCTTAGAGTTCTGGTGGCGGCCCGAAAAGTTCTATCGATTTTCCTTTGTGACTTGAATCGATTCGAGCGGAAATGAAAAAGTTGTAGCTCACCAAAGTATCGTCGATGCCGAATTTTCTAAGTTCAATTAGGAGAAAATTTTTTTTCGAAAATCAATCAGTTTCCTTAGAGTTCTGGTGCCCCCCCCCCCCCCGTAAGTTCTATCGATTTTCCTTATGACTTGAATCGATTCGAGCGCAAATGAAAGCGTTCTAGTTCGCTGAAGTGGACGGTTTGTGAAGTTGGCCATTTCCATTGCCTTTTTGACTGCTTAAGACGCCAGAACTATTTCTAAAAGCGATTGAGAACTCTAGAACTCTTCCGTGGGCAAATAGAACTCTAATCCTTTATTCAAATTTTGATCATTGGGGCCAACTTCACACGGGTTCTGTCCATCTGTTATTTTACATACTTAACAGGTGTGTGAAGATAGCCGTATTATTTTGGAATAACAAAATTAAATCATATCTATAATTAAGCGCTCATTATGCGCCATTTTACACCGTTGAAATGAAGTTTTGCGCCCTAATAGGAAAGGGGGTATTACAAAAATTACATTCATACGGCCATGTTCACGGAGCCGTGAATTTTTTTATAAATTGATTTCTTTTTGCGGAATAACTAGGCGCCCGTTAAGCGCCGTTTTGCGCCGTTAAAATAAAATTTTGCACCCTAATAGGAAAAAAGTTATGACAAAAATTGTGTTGCAACGGCCAAGTTCACGGAACCGCTCATTTTGTTAAAAACTAATTTTTCCTTAAGAATTAATTAGGCGCTTATTAGGCGCCGTCTTGCGCCGTTAAAATAAAATTTTGCACCCTAATAAGAAAAAAGTTATGACAAAAATTGCGTTGCAACGGCCAAGTTCACGGAACCGCGCATTTTGTTAAAATCTAATTTTTCCTTAAGAATTAATTAGGCGCTTATTAGGCGCCGTCTTGCGCCGTTAAAATAAATTTTTGCACCCTAATAGGAAGAAAGTTATGACAAAAATTGCGTTGCAACGGCCAAGTTCACGGAACCGCGAATTTTATTCAAAACTAATTTTTTCTTAGGCATTAATTAGGCGCCGTTAAAATAAAATTTTTAACCCTCATAATTATTTTTTTCGATGCAAAGGATAGTATTGCTGCTTCCATATTTGTTAAGGATATTAACCTATTGCCCGGTTCGCTTTCAAATGTTAATAAACGTGTCTAAATTAATTAATTGAAATTAATTGAGTCCATAATTCGGTGGATAAATTTCTCATAGAATGGGGTTGAATCCGTAATAGTAGTAGAAAAATCACACTACCTTCCCCATAGTTATTTAATGAAGTTTAGATTGAAATTAAGTAGGCGTAAACTTTCAACCAAGTAGTCATTAACATTAAAATTAAAATTACAAGGTTACCAATTACATAAGTTACGACATATTTCGACGCAGTCATCTTCAGGCTATAATATAATATGTGAGCACTAATACTAAATTAGAGTAGGTAACATAGGTACTTACTTAAAAAATAGTTTAAATTGTAGTGAGGTGAATGAGATGTGGACGAATGAGAATGAAGTTAAATTGACGAAATACAATTAAAATTAAACCGTCATCACTAAAACAGACATCATACTTAATCGTTGAAAAACTTTAACCAACTACAAACCAATTTTTTTTCTCCTTTTTCTTTGATTGATATGAAAGTAAAAGTAAAACGTGTCTAAATTAGATTAATTTATTGCTTTGAAGTTAGTAATACCCACAGAAACTCTGGCCTAGGGAAGTGCTTTTTAAATCGGAAGAAATTTGTAATACCGCAGTGTACTGGATGGTACCTACCACTCATTCTGCAATTGAGGTAAAAATTGTAACTTCCTTTCTGCAAATTACGGAATATAGGACCTTCGGTGCCCATGAAGAGAGTTGGTTGGAGAAATTGGTAGATATAGATACAACACTTTTATGGCGTAAGAATATATTTGATTAAAAAACATTGTAAAATCATACCTGCTTACACACTATACATTAAAAGATGACAAGAATGACAAAAATTCTTGTTAACCAATGTAACTTTTTTTTCAGTGTCATTATACCGTTCTATGGACCCGTCACTTCGATTACATATGGTAAAATAGTGACCTATACCTCCTTCGGCAATTGGGGAGATAAACATAATAGCAGCTCTAAATTGGTAGTCAATATTTTGAAGTTTTATTATGCGTGGAATATCAGCTATCTTTATATCAAACGTTCCGTTTAAATCGATAAAAAGGTTTGCGGCCATGTTTATAGTGTGTACCATTACGCTTCCACAATTACATTTTGTGGTTTTTAGTAAAGTATCTTCTATATTTCTTTCAATTGCATTTACGTTAAAATTTTTCAAATTAATTAACATAAATGGTAATACTTTTGTATCCTGCCGACCACAGTCTTCACAGGTTTTATTTTCTGTTGCACTGTATAACTGCGAACCAAATTTTTCAACGACGTATGTAACATTACAATTACAATCAATTACTACTTCGTCATCGATTAAATCTATTTCGGGAAATATTTTTTGAGCGATTTACTATATTTCCATTTTTTATTAAACTGATTTCGACTCTTTTATTATCAGTAACATACTGGATTTCCGAGCATGGTGTTCCATAGATTGTCCGTTTTAACTTTTTTCTTGTGGCGTTCTTATTCCTCCAGTTTTCCGCTGTATTTAGTTCTGAAAAAGAGTTTATTAGTTAACTGTCATACATCATTAAAAAGTTTTCTTTAAATTGCATTGAGTTGATCAAAAAAACTATACTCCGTTCCACCTAAGATTAACGGAAAGGAAAGGATAGAAACAATTTCACAAATAACTTCTTTTCGATCATACAACCTCTATTCGATTTGCTTCATTTCTATTCGATTTGAAGTTAGGGAATAAGCATAATTATTGAGATTTTGTATTGAAAACAAATAAATGGAATCTACGACTAGAGGTCGTTGCAATTAGCTAATGGTAGATATATTATTTATGAGTATGAGTGTGAAAGTATTGTGTTGATGATAAGTTTTTTCAACGTTTTTTAATAACTACCCAGAGAATACTGGACAGTATTGGCAAAAGTTGAGTTCACTTCACAAGTATTTGTATCTAAAGAAATGTATCTTGTTAAAATGTTAACAAAAAAAATTATTATTTTACTTACTTTGATCACATGTTTGTGTAATAATCGGATCTTCACTTTCTGCTAATTTTAACATGCCGTCTATGCCTTTTATGTGTTGTATCAAAAATTTATCCACATTCACTGGAAGTTCGTTGTGTGCAAAAGTAACCTGTTTCACGTCTTTAAAATAACTTTCAACGATTGCTGAAGAACCCGTATGACCACCGTAACCAAATTTTGGAACCATTAAAGCAGACCATAACATTATAGAATTTAAAAATTTTAAGAAATTCTTCTTAAATGGTAATATACAATAGTAATTTGGATCATCAGAGATAGCATTTACCATTTCGCTGCTTTGAAAATCCAGGCTTTGGATCCATGTTTTTAAATAATTTGGTGTTTCATCGTAACAAACCTCCATGTCTTTCGAATTTGTATCATATTGTTCAATCACTGCTTCTTCAAAAGCAATTAATTTTTTCAAATTATTTATTGACGTTTGCGATGGTGTGAGGTTCCCCAAATGTTCTCCACTGTAAATACTTTGACTGCAGATTAGTAAATCTAAAATAATTTTTTCTGCTTGTACTATATTATCACATTTAATAAGTTGACCCAAAGCTCTACAGTAAAACCCTTTCTTAAGCTTATCTTGTTTCTTTAGACAGTCCCACTGTGTAATACTTTTCATTATATGCGCATAATCTATTCTTAAAAATACTTTTGGTGGTGCTGTATTATTGACGATGCTGTTGAAACATAGTTCTTCAAAGCGCCTCGTCTTAACCATTCATTTAACCATAGTAATAAATGATTAATATTATGGGTTTCGGAAAGCATTTGGTACACCGGAATTTGACCGTGTCTCTTTTCCAGATGTATCACTATGGAGTATAAAAATACATGCCCAGACAAAGTGCCATTCGAACGTTTAATTTTTTTAACCAAGGATCCCGTTGCATCCACGACTATAGTCGAATTGTTAGTCTTCTTACAGTAGTTATTATATATGTACAGTTGTGCGGGGAGAAGGTAATGCACATAAAATGGAGCATATCCGAGGTTTAATACAATGGAATCGTAAGGAGCATTAAATTTCATATTTGCTATTGTTAGTATTGGTGATTTTTCAATCTCTACTTCTAATAACTTATCTCGCTTTTGCTGCTTACATTTTCGCAACACTTCGGAAGTGTAAAGTGTTGCGGGCTCTGCTTCGCCATATCGCATTCTTTTATTGGCATATTCACGTCTCCAGTTGGTAGCAGACATCCCTTTGTTCAAATCCGATCCAACTTCGTCACGAAGATCGTATTTTAAAAATCTCTTTGACTTTGTACACCGACAAAGAGGAAGATTTGTGGTCTGCGTCAAGTAGATTTTAATATCTACCGGTGGAAAGGGTTTATTAATTATTTCAAACCTGAACCAATTATTGCAATCTTTACAATATGCATCCGCTGCCAAAAATACTCTACCACATTCGGATATGACATATCTCTTAAACATTATACAACATTTAACATGTGTGTTGGCCTCTTCAAATGTTTTAAAGAAAATATTCGTCCAATTAGAACGTAATTTATTCTTAGAGTCTAGAATATTATTCCAATCTTGAAACTTAAGTAGCATATATGTATTGCAATAATGATCCAATGTGTTGTCTTCACTTTCAGAATTACTTGTGAGACCCTCTTCTTTCTCAAGCATGACTTCTTCTGTTGCAGTAGACTGAATCCCAAGGAGATGTTCTTGACAATTGTCACGGTTCTTTTTGACATAGGTATAAAATGCATTAGCAGACATACCTCCAGGGTACTTCTCACTAAGAACCTTCCACACAGTATCAGACTTTTTACATAAACCTTTCACTATGTCATTTTTATATGAAACTAGTAATTTGTTGACAATTTCAATGTTCACATGTCGCGGTCTACCCGTACCGCTAGCCATTTAAAAAAATATTAAATCGATAAAACACTTAAAGCACATCAAACTTATGTAACTAATAGAAGTTATAAGAACGTTTTAAAACTGAATATTTATTTGCAAAGTTAGTAATCTAACTGCACAAAGCTTCAATGTTCACTACAATATTTTCTTTAGACAGTAGGTTTCCGTTTATTTTTTCTCTTACGTTATCATAATTACAGGAAATATCAAAATGGTATTCGCATTGAAAAATGTTAATTCAACAGTAAGATCAAATTTCAGCATTTTATCATTCGCCGTAAGTCTTTATGTAAGAGAAGAAACTGCCGCCATTCATCCATTGCGTATAGTTATATAGATAAAGTTATCTTTAGTAGAACTTTTATTTTCTAAAATACCTACCTGTCCAAAATTATTATTATTTAATAAGAATAACAAAGTATTCATTTTTTTAAAATTCGAGCGTCCGTGAAGTTGGTAGTGTCAATTAAATGTTTGTAGGTTTTTTTATTAGGACCCAAAATTTTATTTTAACGGCGCAAGACGGCGCCTAATAAGCGCCTAATTAATTCTTAAGGAAAGATTAGTTTTTAACAAAATGTGCGGTTCCGTAAACTTAGCCGTTGCAACGCAATTTCTGTCATAACTTTTTTCCTAATAGGGTGCAAAATTTTATTTTAACGGCGCAAAACGGCGCCTAATAAGCGCCTAATTAATCCTTAAGGAAAAATTAGTTTTTAACAAAATGCGCGGTTCCGTGAACTTGGCCGTTGCAACGCAATTTTTGTCATAACTTTTTTCCTATTAGGGTGCAAAATTTTATTTTAACGGCGCAAGACGGCGCCTAATAAGCGCCTAATTAATTCTTAAGGAAAAATTAGTTTTTAACAAAATGGGCGGTTCCGTGAACTTGGCCGTTGCAACGCAATTTCTGTCATAACTTTTTTCCTATTAGGGTGCAAAATTTTATTTTAACGGCGCAAAACGGCGCTTAATGGGCGCCTAGTTATTCCGCAAAAAGAAATCAATTTATAAAAAAATTCACGGCTCCGTGAACATGGCCGTATGAATGTAATTTTTGTAATACCCCCTTTCCTATTAGGGCGCAAAACTTCATTTCAACGGTGTAAAATGGCGCATAATGAGCGCTTAATTATAGATATGATTTAAGTTTGTTATTCCAAAATAATACGGCTATCTTCACACACCTATACTTAACTGATAATGTAAAAAATCTCGGTCTACGTCTCCTAACGCTGTACAGGGTGGTTCAAATTGGACACATTCTTATGGCAACACCCTCTATTTTAAGAGATAGAAAAAAATGGACCAAGGTGTCTGGAGCTCAATTTTAATGAGAAAATGAATCGATTCCTCTAATGTTCCATAACATTCTTATTATTTAGAGCACTTTTTTGCGTACAATCCATCGCGATAGATAGTTTTTATACAGGGTGTTTGATTTTTTGTGTACGATCCTAAACTACATTTTTTCATACGGTCCATCCTATATATTTCGGGGTTTTTGATGAGAGTAAAATTTCCGAAATTCCTACGTATGTTTGTTATATTTATGTTAAATATTATTTGCAATATTGCATTTAGTACATTATTATGTATTACAAATAACAAATGTTTGGAGCTAATAAACGTTTCCAGATAACTAAGAAAATGCCGTCTTAAATTGTACTACCGTCTTCCTAGATGCCCGCAACAAAATATTTTAATGGAGGTAACTTCTTGTCTTTTACTTTTGGCGAAATTTTAAAGAATTGCGTATCCATCAGTCTGTTCACCTATTGTCGTTTCTGTGGTTTTAAACCGTTGATTAAATGTAAAATAATAAGAACGTTCGGTAATGTTGTTTCGTTATAATCAAATAATTAACGATTTTAGTGGAATTACTTGTTATTGTAATATATTATTTTTTTATTGCACAGCTTGATTTACAACTTTTCCTTTCCACCTGTTCTTTCCTATGTTTTGTATATTCTCCTCAACTTCTTTCATTCATTTTATTCGGTTCTTCGTTACTGATTCGGTTTGGCTATTCAGTACGTTTTTTCGCAATTCTTTTTTGGCCCATTCTTATGATATGACCTATAATACTGGAGTTACATTAGAAGTTTCACTTCGAAATGAGAGGTAATAAAGTAGAAGTTTGTATAAACCTTCATGTTACATTGTTAATGATGTGTCAAAAGTCAGATACATACAATCTTCTTAAGATATTAAACGTCAAAGTCACAAAAATCAAGTTTTCGCAAATATCTCGCCTCCTATGCGTTAAATGTTATTTGCATCTATTATAAAAGTTATGCAGCGTAAAATTCTCTACAATTCTTGTGTCTAACATTTAAAAATATTATTGAATAATTAAACCAAAGTATATTTTAATTATATTCTAATATATTTTAATTATATTTAAATTTAAAATAGAAAAAAAATTCAGTGAATATATGTATGTTTATTTAGTAATCATCTGGTCACTCGAAAATATATAATTCATTATCATCATCCTCGTTATAAACGATAGTCGTCTCCAAACATTCTAAGATTTCAGGGTTATATGACTTTCTTCATCGAGATCGTTGCGATATGATGACGCGTTGTGGCAAGCTTGTCCATTACACTACCCACAACAAACGGATAACATTGCAACCCCGATTTTCTGCATCCGCAGCACAAACCACAACCATTTCTGCAGTTGAAAAATTGTTGTTATTCAGCAGCTCATGTGGTGCTGGTGGTAATATTGTTGCTATTGACTCGGAGACACCCAATCTCATTCATTTCCTAAGGTTCTGAATCAAATAACTACGCAAATCACTCCTGACAGCGCGTCATTTGAAATGAAACTCACTCGCTGCGCTCGCTCGTTTTGGAAACTTCATCCGCGTAAATAATAGCCACCATTCTACTCGTTAAAGAATATACTATTCTATAGCACTTTTCCACAGTATTTTATAAGCGAGCTCGACCTTATTGGGGGAAGGGGTAAATTAAGAAAATTAGGGATGTTCGGTTAATCGAGGAATATTTTGTTTGTTGACGTACCCATTCAGCCAGAAATGGGCTTCGCCGCTGAAGATGATTTTCTTCGAATCGTCAACTTCGATTTGCTTCAAATCCCAATCAGCAAACTCACCACGCACCCGATGACGGGCAGAGTTTAATTTTTGCGTCAGCACCAGTTTGTAAGGATGTCGTTCCAAATCCTTACGCGAAATACGCCACGTTGGCATTGTGGATAGGCCCAACTGCTGGGCCGTCTGACCGATGTCACACTGGCTCGTACAGCTTCGATATTTTCTGCAGAACGCGCCGGTCTTCTACGAATCGGTGGTCTTTGGGGATGTAAAGTGTAACTTGCTTCAAAACGTTCAACAATACGACGAATCACTTGGTCGATTATGCCTACCAAACACTGCACGAGCCTAGAGCGGATCGACTCTTGATTTTGGTAAAATAGTTTAACAATTCGTAAGCGTTGTTCTTGTGGCGTTAGTCTTCCATGATGAAATGGCAACCCTTACTGAATAAGAAAAACATTGACACTTGACAGTGATACATATTTCCAACATGGCGGCAATCTCCATAGCGTATACCTCTATAGTTTACGTACCTACTGTGGTTTGCCTCCTTTCTTATAGATCGGGCATATTTATGGTCTTTTACCAATCTTTGGTTATATTAATGTTTGTAATTTTTGACAATTCTCTTTGACATTTCAGCGCTTTGTGGATTCATTTTAGCTTCTCTGTCATTCTCTTTGCGTGGTCAAATGGGGGGGGGGGGGACCTTCGGTTTCATTTCATTCACATATCATCTGATGCCGTTTCTTCTTCCTTTGAATCATTCAATAATTCATGTTAAGCATTACATTCTCCCCCTTCTTTATTTTTATACCAACTACAAATATTTTTTCTCTGCTTTTAATTATTGCTTTGTTCTTGTAGTTCTCTTCGACCTGTTCTTCTTTCTTTCCCTTATTACAATTTCAAATTTACTACGCTGCTTACTGTAATATCACCTAGTTACAGTTTTATAACCATCTACCATTCTTAAATAGACTATTTTCAGTTTTTCATCACACATAGTAAGTCTACAGGAAATTTTCCTATTTTTCTGCCAAGTAGTGTGTATGTAAAAAATGCACTTACAGTCTACATGCCATGTGCACAACTTCTGACTCTGGAATATACGGGAGCAATAGATGGAGCTGCAGAATTTCTGTAAGCCTAGGACAAGCGACCGTGTTCCAAGCCGAGGTATCTGCAATCCTGACCGCGGCTGCTCAGCTATTCAAAGAGAACCTTACCAAAAGGAAAATTTGGTAAATTCAGGGTTAGTCCTTGAATGCACACAAACGCTAAACGCACTAGGTAGGTGAAACTCAGTTACACTAGTGTGGGCACGCGGGAATTGCAGGTAACCAGGTTGCTGACGAGCTTGCGAGAGCATTGCAGACATTGGTCGAAAATCCCAGGACAGAGTCATTCCAAGATCTTCCTGGAAACCCCAAACGGCGACCTAGCTACGTCCATCTTAAAGTTAACGAGGCGAAGATAAAACTTGTGATAGAAATGGTCACGGGCCACTGTCGCCTGAATAAACACCTGCATAATATGGGACTGACCGATAGCCCGACATGCAGGAGTTGTGGTGAGGTAGATGAAACGCCCTATCACGTTATTTGCCAATATGAGGCATTAATAAAGGCAAGGGAACACCTACTTGGAAATGAAAAGATTACACAAATAAAATTTATAACGAAGATTCGCCCTACTAAAATCCTGGACTTTGTGAAAGATACAGATATTCTTGAAGGGTAAACATCACCGGGAAACGGTCCCAGTGGGGGAACCTATTGGGACCACCCCCAGCCAAAATAATAATAATAATAATAATAATAATAATAATAATAATAATACAGTTGTTAAGGTCTTAGAGAGTCACGGATACAATCTAAATCTACATTCAAAAAATGAAGCTTTTGGTTTAGTTTTTTTGACAACTTATAAGATTTATTGCACACATTTCAGGACTGCGCCACGTAGCCTGCAGACAACGGCGTACCTACCTAGAAATTTCGTTTCGGGGGGGGGGGGGGGGGGGGGGGGGATAACAAATGAGCTCCTTCATTTTCGTACGAAATAGAAACCATAGTAATTAAACAAATAAGGAACGAACCATTAAGTTTTTAATTAAGTACTGTCCAAATTAAAAAAACTTTACCAAGTAAGGTAAGCCTTTCCTTTGTCCGATTAATTATAATAGCACAAATGTATAATAATAGGTAATATTCATTATACCAACGTAACTTGGGGGGGCCATTACCCTCCCCTTAAATACGCGCTTGTCTGCAGAAGAGATTGTTTTCAGAAATAAAAAGAGAAGAAATTCGGATACTTACGAGTGAGCGGGTTCACGAAGTCTTTGTTACTGCAACATGGACGTAAAAAAATGCAAAGAAGTCTAATATTTGAAATAGAAAAACATAAGCATATATAGGCTATGTAGCTGATACGTAATTTAATAAATAAAGATTTGCCCAAGAAGGTGTTTTTGTTAGAAGAAACTTTAAAGTTTTACCCGCATTACGGTCTTTTGGTGCCGAATCAAATAATTATCCTTTTATTGGCTTTCTCGTAAACAATAAAAATGTTTCTGTATCTATTTTGCAAAATTTGTATAAGTAAATAATAAAAAAACAATTACGACGAATTCTTTCATTAGGGCGCCTTAGCCTTAATGTCGGTGATGAATTATTGTTTTTCGTGGAATAATTTCACTTTTATACCTTATAAATGCAAATTTTCCTGAAATTAAAAAGTCGCTTTCATTTTCAAACAAACAAAAAAATGGTTCAATTTCAGAACTAATTTTCATTCATTTTTATATGAAAGACAGCATACGCAGTTGCACGAAGTCACAATAAAAGCAATTCCATTTAAAATATGAAATAATATTATCAATAAAACGTCCGTTTTGAATTTGTGTGAGTGCAGTACAAATCTTAAGAGGCGCTGCAAGTTGAACTTGACACAGTTTCCGATTTTAACCACATTTTACTGCAGTATATAATTTATAGGGGACTACTTGGCAGATTTTCTAAATCAATAGATTTCTGGACCACCAAGGAAATATATAGAAATCCGCAAAGGAACAAACAATAAAGTTGTTGTTCTCATTTAGCGAAAAACGGGATATGTTAGTAGATAACGCGTCAGTTTGCCAAAACTAGGATGATTTTTCTTCATAGTCCCACTTTTTAAGGGAAATATATGTGCCACCCCAATCAATACAAAAGTTGCCAGAAAGTCCAAACCAAAGTTTTAACTACAAAAGAGGAACAATGCCAAAAATTTTGTTGGATAAAAAATGTACGTTTCTCATGAGGAATTAATTTAATATTTCCAAATGGTTCATTGTTGGGATGTACCTATTGAAAATTAAGAATAGGTACACAAACTTTAGTCGAGAATGTCAGGTAAATTTAAAGAGACATGATCGTCACAAATAAAACTGCAAATTTGACACGAAATAATGCCGAATTATGGGGGGGGAGCAGCAATAAATTTTTAAGTTTTTAAAGTTCAGTTTTCAATTATACAAAGAGCGCCTAATTTCTAAGAGCAAATGAGCTTTATGCCCTTTTTTAAATACGTTTTGACAAAAATGGAAACTAAAACTGTTTCATAAAACAGACAAAACTGATCAACTGATATTAAGTTTTTACGTCGGTAAAGTTACCTTTGTTTTTTTATAAATTATACAGAAAATAAATTGAACTAAGTCATTAAACAAACTGCCAATTTCAGATACACGTGATTAACTTTTCAATTATTTGAAAAGCAATCAACCTACACATACATGGTAAAAGGGGGAAAAAAGCCAAAAACACTATTAATAACGATACCTCTGATTTGAACTTATAAAAGAAACATCAGTCGATCGATCGAAAATGGTTTTTCTTACAAGCGAACAATGGATGTGTTTATCGAAACGCCCCTCTTCCTAAGTATTCCAGGAAAATCACTCGGCGAAGTTTGCAAATTAACGAACGAGTCAAATTGAAACGTTAAAAAGGGAAGGCTTGAGTTTCTAAGTAAATATAATCAACAGTGTTTAATTAACGTTTTAGGAAGACGTGTGTTTATGCTCGTTTGAAGTTTTTGGATTATGATGTTTTAACCACCTTTACGTTATCACAGGCACTACAAACAGAACGCACCTTAAAACTGTTTGGGATAATTATTCAACGAACTAGCTAACATGTGATGACAGAATTATGTCATCCAATTAAAAAGTAATTGTGTGAAACGTTAAAAGGAATTTGTGAGAGAAGGGAGGGTTTTATTAAAGCGGTTGTGATTATTATTATTAATGTATCTATCGATTTACAATTTATCAATATTAGTTGATATAAATTACCTACGAGGGTGCGAATAATGAAATTCTGTTCGTGCTACTGCATAATAATGTCACTTGCAAATATTACATATATATATTTCCGCTTGACTACGATCCTTTGAGTGCCAAACAAAGGGCAGAAGATGACAATGCGAATTTTTAGAATGTGATTTATTTAGTTCGTGTTATTGAAAAACAATTACCCCGATTTTTGACTTCCATATACTGTCGAATTCTCTCTTAACATTTCTTTTTGAAATCGGCACGCCTTTTGTTCGGAGATACATATTTAATGCCGAGCACTCGAATGATGACACTTTGAAATACACCAATGTGTAATTAGAGTAGATATTCCACTAACAAGGGAAAACTACCAATTTTCCATCTCATGGGTGTCGTTTTCCATCTAGAGGAAAATACATGGCAATTAATGCATTAAACTTTTGTTTTAGTGGTTAATGTATTGAAATTAGTGTCCGACCGAAGCTTCGGCTTCGGCTTCGGCTTCGGCCACCTTCGGCCAAAAATACCACCTTCGGCCAAACCTTCGGCTTCGGCTAAAATAGGCCGAAGTTTTGGCCGAAGCCGAAGGTTTCTAGCAAATATCGAAAATCAACGAACTATATCGAAATGCGCGGGATTGCGATGAAAAAAGTGGTCGCGCGGAGGGCGGGGATTGACCGGGATCACCCTGCATCGCCGGTCAAAACAAAACAAATGAACAGTTAGCACACGCATTTGGTTAAGTACTTTGGTACGTACGACTATTTAACTTTGATTACTAATTATTATTAATATTAATTTTTTTTATGTGATAGTAATTATTATTTACAGTCCACATTAGTTATTCAGCATTGTTTAGCATTAAAAACTTAAAAACTATGAACTTCATCATTAATTCTTTACTTCTAGTCAATCTTGAACTAAATTTCTTGGGGTTATTAAACCTTCGGCTTCGGCTTCGGCTTCGGCCGAAGGTTGTTGCAAAAGCCGATTAATCGGCTTCGGCTTCGGCTTGGGCCAGAAATCGACCTTCGGTCGGACACTAATTGAAATGCAGTTGACAGGTAAATACCATAATGGGACCGAGATTTAGGAAGCCGGATGGCAAAAGTGTACCTATACAATTACTGAAGCCCGGGAGTCTCGAATCACCTCCCTGGAAAACGGGAGACGGAAGAAACAATATTTTCATGAAGAAACATTTAATTTTTACAAATCTTGTTCATATTTTACAAAACAATTTAATACCTAACTTTATTATGTTTTTCATTTCTAGAAATTATACACTACAGGGTGTTTTTTTGGGAGCTTTAGTTACACGTTTCCAGGAAAGTTTTATAGGTAGATTTTTGAAAATTTGTACTTAGGGGTTACTCAGAAAGTCAAATCTATCTAAAATATTTTCAAAATGGCAGCACTTCCGGAAATATGGGAAATAGCTACTAACTTCGTTATTTTAAATGGGTACCCCTATTTTTTATTGCATTTTTTGATTCAACGTGAAATTTCATAACCTTTGATATAAACATGTCAATATCTACAAGTTATGGTTTTTAAGTTATTTTCATTTATTTAAAAAAAATGGCGGATGCAGACAGTCCTTTAAGAATTCATTACTTGAAAACCGTTGTAGCTATGGCAACCGAGTTTTCACCAGCGCATAGAGGAAGAATAGGGCTTTCTTTTGGTGTACTTAAAAAAAGTTATGTTGCGTACGACGTCACCTATGGGGGTTCCAAATTTAAGAAAATTCAAAGACAAAAAACTCGGTTTTTTTTAAATGACCATTTTCTTACTATTGCATTAGATAAAGAAGCAAAAACGAAATATTTTGGTATTACATGTTCCTATTCCTATCTTTAATAATTTCTGATTTATCCTAATTTCATTGCAATGATACCATTTTTTTCGGATTTTTTAGTACAAGGCTATGACCTTATGGCAAACGAATTTTAAACCAATCAAGTGATATCAGTCCGTCACCTGTTATAGGTTTCAAATCAATTTAAAACCTTGTCTTCTTCAACAAATGCTCAAAATGAGCGCCTTCATGTTCCAAACACAAACTCTTTTTCGTAAATGTTCTCGTATGGAGTATCGTATGACTTGTGATTCAGTATTCAGCATATTCCTGCAGAGGCAGATCTTCTGTTGCAGGAACAATATTGCGTAAAATTTCCAAATAATGTTCTGCATACAAATTTTCTGGATAAATGTGGAAACACAAAATCTTGTTATTTTTAAACGCACAAAGTACAATAAAACTCCAACGCTCTTGAAAGTGTACATCTCCATTCAAACAAGAATTTTAATGGCACCAGCAATGCGAATTATGGCGATTAAATTTTTACTAAATTTGGCCTCGTCTGACTAAGTAATGTTCCCCAAAAAATCTTCTTGGTTCCTTAACATTAGCTATTCGTAAAACTCTTACTCTAGGTCTAGGTACATAATTGTTTTGGTGGTAGAAAGCTTTCAAAATTCAAACAATTTCATTCGGATGGTACGTTCACTAGGACGCGGTCTTTCTGGATATCTCTCAATGAACGTAACGTTGTTCAGTCATCAAAGATCTGGGCGTTTATTTTGACGACAAATTTACCTTCTCCGACCACATACACAAATTACGCAGCTCCTCTATGTCTAGTCTGGGTTTCATATTACGCAGTTGTAAATCTTTTTCAAACATCGATGCACTAAAAATCCTGTATTTCTCATTGGTACGTAGCAAGCTTGAATACTGTTCCTTTATCTGGTTTCCTACCTACCAATACCAAGTATCAAATCTGGAAAACGTCCAAAGAAGGTTCCTGAAGTTCTTAGCGTATAAAATTGATGGCATATATCCCGAAAGGGGTATTCCTCAAAATCATCTCTTGTCTCGGTTTAACATATGTTCTTTACAAAAAAGAAGAGAAGCTACTTCTCTAACCATATTATATAACCTGTTACACAACAAAATCGATTCGCCTTACCTCTTATCCTCGATTGGTTTCCATGTACCTGCTTTTTCCTCCCGTAATCGATTTGTTCTACATCATCCTATCGCTCACACAAACATTCTCCACAAATCACCAATGTATATATTCTGTCAAATATTTAACAAAATATCAGCAAATTGTGACATAAACAATTGTTCATTGCAATCACTATTATCATATATTATAGAATAAGCCCTTTAGTGTTTACATTAGCATTATTTGTATATTTAAGCTGACATTTAAGTTCCTATAAATAATTATTGCCTTTTCTTTTTAATGTATTTATACTACGTTAATTTATCTTAACATTATACTATTGTCCTGTAATTGGATTTGAAAATCTGTTGGTCAATAAATTCATATTATTATGACAAGCATGTGACGCGATTCTGTTCATTTCACCATAAATAACAATTAGATTCCAAAAATCTTAATATGTAAAACCATTGTCAGCCATTTTTCCCGATTATTGGAAAACTTATGTCAACCTATAACTGGTGACGGATTAGTATCACTTGATTTGTTCAAAATTCGATTGCCACGGTCCATGTCATGGTCGACTAATAAAAAAAATTCGAAAAAAATGGTATCAATGCGATGAAATGTTTTCAGTTTTCAGTCTTTGAATTTTCCTAAATTTGGAACCCCGTAGGTGACGTCGTACGAAACATAACTTTTTTTTAAGTACACCAAAAGAAGGCCCTATTCTTCCTCTATGCGCTGGTGAAAACTCGGTTGCCATAGCTACAACGGTTTTCAAGTAATGAATTCTTAAAGGACTGTCTGCATCCGCCATTTTTTTTAAAGAAATGAAAATAACTTAAAAACCATAACTTGTAGATATTGACATGTTTATATCAAAGGTTATGAAATTTCACGTAGAATCCAAAAATGCAATAAAAAAATAGGAGTTGCCATTTAAAATAACGAAGTTAGTAGCTATTTCCGACATTTCCGGAAGTGCTGCCATTTTGAAAATATTTTAGATCGATTCGGCTTTCTGAGTAACCCCTAAGTACAAATTTTCAGAAACCTACCCAGAAAACTGTCCCAGAAACGTCTAACTAAAGCTCCCAAAAAACACCCAGTATAATTACAGTAATGACCATGACGACTGTTTCTGTAATAAGGATAATTAGAGATTCCCACAGTTTTTGCCTCAAAAGACGGCGGAGCCTCGTTTTGCGCCGAAAATGAAAATGTTATTTTCACAAAGTTACTTTTGGAAATGAGATGGTTTTAAAACATGAAATGAATTTCCCCCATAAGCCCTTTCCAGACGTGCAAATGGTATTCTTTTCTGTTGCATTTTCACCATCGTTACCTTCACCTAATTTTCTTCGTGTTTCGAAATAAGAATTCATAAAGGAATGTTAGGATTTTATAAAACATCCTGTATGATCCAATGGCGGGCGACACGGTCTCCAGGACGGCGATGCACGTGGGGTTTGGCGATGAAAAGGGAAAAAGAGCTGGAAGAGGCCGCAAACGGAGTATTGAAGGATATATATGACAAGGAGCTTCTAGAAAATTGAGGGGGAACCAATATGACTCATAGAAATGTTCTGCAACTCATCCCTTACGCTGCAGCCACCCTATCCCCATTTTTTAAATTGTGTTACCCCATATCATTGAAAAGCTCTTCAAAAATGCTGTTTATCAGTAATTAATTTATTTTTTTTAAATAATACGAAAATTTATTGTTTTAAATGTAAAATTACGTACTATTTTCTAAAAACAGCTCATCTGTACAAATAGGCAGTGGGCAGTCAATCAAAAGGAACCGAAAAACTCAACAATCACCCATAGAGAATTATACATTCATGTTATCAATCACAGAATCTAATCTAGAGTAGATGCTCAAATTCTCAAGGCAATAATAAAATCTATTCTTAAATTTAATCAATTTAAATCAGAGGTTTGTCGCATAATAGTGGCTCGAGACTCTTCAATTATTCGTTGGCGCAGATGTGCAATAGACTGGGGCGGACTGAGTGTTAAAGAGCTCTATGGTTAAGTGAGCGCTTAAGAGGATATCTAATGCAGTCAAACAGTGGTGGTCACTAATACTTTGTTCAGTACTGATGAATAGCATTTTAAAGGGGTTTCCAACGATAAAATTCGTTCCCGTAGATCTGCAATAGACTGGGGCTGAGTTTTATAGACCTCTGTGGTTAAGAAATCTAATGCAGTCAAATCTAGAGACCGGGTGGCCATTCACATTTTATTTAGTAGGTACCGATGAATAGCATTTTTAAAGGGCATTCCAATGATACGTCACACATGGAATAGTGTAATTTAAACAATAGAGGTGAGATGGTCGGAACCTAAAGGGTGGGTTGCAGAAGATTGCCCTGCGGGTCATAGTGGTTCCCCCTCCATGTTCTAGAAACTGTTTCAAGAAGTTTTATTTATCTGTTATAATTTCGAAGATATGCGGTCTGGTAAGTTTTCAAATATATACATATCCTAAAAGTCCAGTTGCGCCTTTTATATTTCCCTTGTTGTCACACATGGGCACCATAACCAATGCTCTTGTCTTGCTGTAACAATGCCTAAGTGCCCAAAGGGGAACTTAAAAGATCACTACGAAGATAGTGCTATACTTCACTTGGAAAGAGCAAACCAAATGAAGACAGCAGTCTTACAAGTAGTATGCGGCCAAAAGACTTTGAAAGAACCAGCAAAAGATTCAATATCAAAATCTGCTTTGCAACGTAATGTTTTAAAGTATAAGGCTCTTTCAGATATTGAAAAAGCTAAATATGATTTTGTACACAAACATGGGTATAAATCAGTATTTACTGAAGCAGAGGAACATATGTTGATACAGTATTTGCTTCATCCTTCTTATATGTGCTTATTTTCAACCTCCTGATTTACCATCAGTAGCTGAACCTTCTCATTGTACAGCCTCAGCATTAGTAACACCTGAAGCCATTAGGCCCCATCCAAAAGCACTTCCTAGAAAAAATACTACCAAAAGAAAGAAGGGGCAATCACTAATACTTACAGACGAATACTCCTATAAAAGATAAAATAGAAGAAGAGTATAGACAAAGACAAGAAAGGAAGAACTTAAAATAAAATAAAAAAAGAAAGTGACAAAACAAGTGTTTGGAAAATTGAAAGGAATAACAAATTATATGCAAATCCATTATCTCACAAAAGGTATAAAACGAAACAAATCAAGCTCTGAAGAGTCAGAAACAGAGGATACCATTGATGAAGACGCATTATGTGATGATGAGGATAATGAATTAGAGCCAGATATATTGGGGATTTTGTTATTGTGAAGTATCCTACCAAGAAAAGTATTCACCATTACGCTGGATGTGTAGATGTTATTAACGATGAATATGTGGTTTCTTTCCTTCGCAAAGCATTAGGTATTACATTTACATATCCTGAAAAAGAAGATATAGACACCATAGAACTAGACAACATTATTAGGAGTTTACCAAAACCTTCTGCAATAGGTTCAACTAATCGTTCAGCCTGTCAGCTACAATTCCCGTTTGATTTTTCTCCATATAATATATCTTAAATCCTAATATGTGTGAAAACCTATTATTATTATAACCATTATTCTTATATATGTACCATTCGTTTTTGTTCTGTTACAAGTTGTGTTATAACTAATTTTTTAAAAATATTTTTACGATTAGTGTCTAAATTACATTAGTCCCAGCATAGACCATTTGTGTCCCGATATGAACCAACAGATGTCCCACTATGAACCTATATTGGTCTATACTGGGACAAATGGTCCATGCTGGGTCAATCATCATAAAACCTTTTCTGTTAACTTTATCTACAACCCCAATTTACACATAATTGGGAATATCTGAAGCTGTGATTTGATGCCCTCAACTCAAGACTTTAAAACAATAAAAGATGTAATATAAAATAAAAGATGTGCCTAAATAACTCAAATATTCAAAAATGTCGCACTATAGGCCACGCTCAGTAGCATTGACTAAAGGATTTCTCAATCAACGGTAGTAGGCAATATTTGAAACTGTGACCTACATTTTCCAACAAAGAATTTCTGAAAGTACCTTGGAAAATACTAGTCCCTTTACTAAAGCTAGTAAAGAAAATTACATTATTCTCTCTAAAAATGACGACAGTAATCAAGGAAAAAGCAACCTAATTGTTAATTATACTATCGATATGTTCTACATTAAATATTTAATGCAAATGCGTTAAAATTGATTGTTAAATATGAATGATTAAAGTTCAAAACTATTAATTATGATTTATTTCAAAGGTCAAATTATAATTTAATAATATTTGCCACCAACATAGCAATCAACTTGTCATTTGTGCAAATTTCTTTGCCAGTTCTGATTAATTCTCAAAACGTTGTAAAATAGAACAAGAAACTTTGCACTCAATTTTTACAGATAAGTATTACTTCATTAGGGCAACGATATTTCTTCAGAGCTTTTTGTACAATTTTTCTCTTTTTTTATTCATCACGGATTTTTACATCGGGCGAGATATTGGCGATAGCAGCATTCATTACAGCAAAATTATCTCTAGCTTCTCCAGTTACTCCAACATTTACAATAAACAAAAATATTTATACAATTAAGCGAATATATTGCTTTAAGCAAATGTGGCAATTTTGGATAGATAGTGAATTAACGCCGTCGATCTTACAACATACAGAAATAAGCAAAGGTTTACATAACATGAAGTAAACCGACACTGATGTAAGTATATAAAACTTGCAGCGAGGATCATGAAACAAATATCTAATTACTGTGAAACATTCACTATGGGATTATGGTTTCCCACTGATATTCCATCTCAATGTGCAATGAAAATACAGGACGAATTTAAATTGTACCATAATTTTGCAACATTGTCGAGTCCTGTACATAAGACAACGCACGCTGGCTCCAAAAGAATTGGGATTTTACTAATATGGCAACCTATGACGTGGACGTATGAGTATGTATAAAAGTAATAACGAACTCAAATTCCAATAAAACTTGTTCGGGCAAACAATTCAAATCGCTTTACGAGATAGGGGCGCGAAAAAAGGTAGCGACGGAAAGGGCGCGAGACATGCACGCGCGCGGAGCGCCGGTTCATATAGGTGCGCTCCATATAGTTGCGAATACTAAACGCCGCGAACGTAATGGATGCCGAACGTAATGGAGAAGAGTTTTTCCTGTACTACCAGTGTTGTACGATAAATAATTTGTATCTCGTCTGGTTAATACAAGCATTAATAATTGTATGTAGGTATATGAATTGTTTTTCGTTAACCTACCTATGATGCTGTCAAGAGCATTCCCAAATTAAACCATAGTTATACCAAGGAGTATTATAATCCTTGGTTAATGGTTATACTTTAATGTACACATTATTTATTAAGGGCAGAGGAAGCAAACAGAAGTTTCAGATTACAATTACAATAATTTGTTAACTGGTGGCAAATGTAAAGCAAAATTGGTATGGTACCTACAGAGGGTACCAAACTCAAATAAATTGAAATTGCTGTTGGAAGATTATTGAGGGGAACCTTTGAAAGAATTTTGACAGGAATTTCTAGCGGATTCGTAAAGAAGACAGCTTGGTTTCGGACCAGCAGTATAAGTGTTGCAAGCTGTTACAGAATAAAAAGCATGTAGAAGTTGTCTATCTAAGGGAAATTCGCAAAAAAAAAGGAAAGTTATAGTAGTACCCAATGATCATCTTCAATTTTCAGAAAAAGTACTGCAAAAGAACTAGAATGTTATACACACAAGAACAAGATTAACATGCGACGCATGATGCCAATAAGAAGGTAAGGGGGCATATTAACACTAGTTTAAGAGCAGTTGAAGTTTTGATTTGTCAAGAAGACCGACCGGTAGAATTCGTTTAAGAAGTATTGACAAATTAGTACGCACAAGCCATCTTCTTATATTCATACGGGAAGGTAGAACACACGTTTGGTGCAAAAGAATTACTTATTGAAACGGACCATAAACTACTCAAAACTATTTTTTTACAGATTACAGAATCTGGTGTAAATGTCGATGCGAAGCGAATAATAATCAAGATTCATTGCTTCTATCTGACGTAATAGATATGTTGTTCTGTATATTTATTGAGACACATCTGTCTATGTCGATGATACAAGAAACGGGAGTTAGCGCGACTCAGCAAGATTGGATGAAGACAACTCCATTCCCAAACTGGTTTTCGCAGAACACATAGGAAAAGTTGATCTAAGACCGTCACATTACATATACCTACCTTTACTGCTTTGATAAACCATGGAAAAAAAAAATTATAAATGGCAGAAGAAAAATCCCCAGAAAAAATCTACAAGAGTGAACTTGCGGCTTTGTGCTCTCAAATCTTTACAGAAATTCCTGGTGCTGTAGTGCTAATATTTTCAGTCCCTTTCTCGCTACTTGAATCTACGATGCTAACACCAAATCTTCTTATAAAGAAAGTCGTTCATTTTATCCCTGTAGAATGTGTTACATAAGCAAAGGAAGCTTCTGCAGGTATAGGGAAAATGCTGCCCAGACACCAGTGCGGTCGACTGAAGACGTCCGGAAAGTATGTCAGCTAGTAATTCTGGTCACGTCTAATACACAAAATAGGGTATAAGTACAGCAAAGAATTTTAAATTCAATGGGTAGGTGTTTTGAAGGACTGCTGTATGAAACTTGAAGCTGTTGAAAGAGCGGACGGCACTTCTGTGATTGCCACCTAAATGTACCTATGAAAAAGAAAATCAGAAGGAAGAACGAAGAAGTTCTGAAGGAGAAAGGAAAAAGTTTAATAATACCGAATAAATAATTAAGGTGGGTAAAGTTGGCACCTCGATATTAGAATGTCGAAAACGAAACGAAACGAAACAAAATTTTGCCCAAGTAAGGGCCAATAGCCCAATAGTCATTTCGTTTAGCCCACCCAATGAGTCAATAGTGGAATTTCTATGGTGTGGCACCCCCATGAGCGAGTTGGAAGAAATAGACAACAGAACAAATGAGAATGAGCGAGCCAAATTTCAGACACACTTCCGCTGGTTTATGTTATTTCTTCGAATTCGCCCTTGGTGGTGCTATACCATAGAAATTCGACTATGGGCTCATGGGTTAACCGGGAATGGGCGAAACGAAATGACCATTTGGCATAACTTGGGCAAAAGTGTGCAATAGTTTTCGTTTCGAAATTCCAACATGGGACTGGCAACTTCACACAGCTGAATAAAATTATTAATAATAGTTAAAAAAATCACGTGAAACGAGGAGAATTTCAGCATACAGCTGTTTTCGTACCGATAAGGTTTGCCGAAAACCCCAAAATTGATGTTTTACAAATGTCTAGGTTCAATTTTTAAAATGGAGCGCTTAATGGTGAAATACGTAGATAGAGGAAAGTAATATAATCTCATAAGGATGGACATTAATAAGTTATCAGTTATCACCATTACAGACGCTTATTTTGGAACTTTATATTAGGCCCAAAAGGGTTAAGTACTTAAATTATTTCCAAAAATCCTGTTTTATGGATAAAAACCATTGGATTGCTGTAGATATACATAGAATTGTACGGAATTGTAGGTATTTTAATGAGTTGAACTTGACAATTGAAAATTATAAACCTCGTAAACTTCATTGGTTTTTACTGAAAAAATAAACGTTCCTTTTTTGCACATTTTTTTCAAGACATATCAATATAACTTGCTCGCACTTTAAGGACATTACGCTTATAATGAAATATTACTTTCAACTTTCTGTTCATTAAAAGTATTAAATTAACATTTTATTAACTCAAAGAACTTGATTTAACAGACCTTGTCACTTGGAAATTCTTTTATATAGGTAAAACATGCGTGCGTTACTTTAAAATTCGAAAATGCTCAACAACTAAAGGCATCGCTTGTTTTCAGTAGGTACTTTTGCTTTTACTTATAAAAGAAAGTTGTGTCAAGTTTTTGCTTCCTTAAGGGCATCTTATTTTCTTCTAAAAAATGAAAGATCAAAGTAAATAACCGCAAAAATTCGTCTTCCGAGGATAATATAACAAGCTCAAAAATAATTGAATATTAAATAAATGTAGGAAGCATAAATTAAGTGTCCTAAATATCCTTATAACTAATTAAGATACCCTGACCCTTAAAACCTTCACCATTCACAAATTTCAATTGAAGCAGGTAATTAATTTAACATCAAAGACCTTCATGTCTTATAAATGTTTGAAAAATGTTTCGTGATATCATTAGAAAATGACTTAATAAATACCTTTCAGTACGAATTATACAATATTTAAATTGAGATCCAATTTGAATCAGATCACAAGTAGGTAGGTATAATTAAAAACTAGTTCTGATAAATTTTTTTCGGAATTTACATAAAAAGAGGTTCGATTATTGATTACCAATACTAAACCTAACGATTAATTATAGTTGATCCCTAATCTGTAACATTCACATATTAAGTTTCACAGGTGTATTTGCCACTTGAAGTTGTGAAAGGAATTCATAGGGAATCTAAATTTTCTTTGTTTCAATGTGAACAACTGTTCAGTTTGTTTTCAGACAAGGCTGAAACTGCACCAAAACTGTAGTAGGTTAAGTGAAGCGACCTTATAAAAAAAAAGGTAGCCGTATTTCTCACCAACTTTTGCAAACTTTCGTAAATTAAACGCACTCGCCCACTGTGTACAATATTATTACACCACGCGGATTAAAAATCCGACCTGTCCAACCTGTTTTTGCTTGCGGTACGACTATGACCATTTCAATGTGTAAAACTGAAATTAAAAACGAGGATGCCTAGTAAAAATAGTCATAGTTCGAACTTATATATATACAAAGGAACCAAAATAAACAATTTGGTATAAATAGAAATCGGGCCATGCATGAATTTCCGTAAAGTTGTCAGTAACGTACAATAAACGTCATAATTCTGTCGCCAAAATGGTGCCGGCATCTGCACATACGTTTCACTCAATTTAAACCAAGCAACATAAAACAAGGACACAAGACCACAAAAATAATTTATCACATAAAACGTGGATCAAACGAGGCCTTGATCAAACGCACTGATAAGGGTCATCAATAACCTTTACGTATTGACAATAGGTCGTAATCGATGACGTAAAAACACAACCGACACAGCATCTCCCGGTTTACGTTTAAAGTACGTCGACCGAACCACAACTGAGGTTAAGTTTTAACTGAAGACGCACCTTCGGTCCCCATGCAGTAGTGGTACATAATGATACAATTTAATCGAATGCGTGATTCATCTACATACAAATCAGCGTTCGTAGAACACATTTCAGGCTAGGATCGTGTCTAAAGTGGTATTATTTTAAAATATTTATGCACAAATGAAACGAATTTCTATGGGACAAACTGCACGCGTGTTTAATTGACCTTGACGGGCAATAATAGATGAAGTTGTTTCAATAGAAATAAGGGTTGGAAACGTACAGTTCTGAGGCAAGAAGTAGGCGAATTATTCAATTAGCTTAAAATAAACCAATGACCAAAGCGGAACCAACTGACACATAACTGAATGATGATATTTTATGACCATGAGATTATTGTTAAATAAGTATTATGCGCAATGGATTAAAAGCAATTGAAAAGCCTAGAAAAAGGATCCATACTCCATAGTGACTTTTATGGATTTTATTTTATGTTGTTATGGCGCATCTGTAACTTGAAGAACCTATTTATATGGAATCACTAGAAAATCTTAATATATTTATACTCGGAATTAGATTTTTAGAAAAATTTGCCCTAAAGTTGAAGAAACCGATTTGCAGCATCTCAAATGTAAAGTTTTATCTTTCGGAATGACTATAACTAGGTCGTCCAGATATTTGTACTAGATACATGTGAAGAACTAACCCAAAACCCAAAATTTTGAAATTGATCCTCAGAACCAGACAAAATTATGATGCTACAGCAAAATGAATCAGTATTTAGAGGAGGGCAAAGACTAATTATGAAGAGGTAGACGTTCTGTCTTTTAATTTCAAAGAAATCATTCCTTGTCCACATCTTTTCATTAATGATGTCTTTTAGAAAAGGCAATAATGGTTGTACGTCATGTCCATCGACATAGTCATGTCACGCTTGGACAAAAGTGTGATGTATACTTGGCCCAAAAAATGGCACAAAATCGATACATTCTTAGTTTGACTAAAATCTGTTAAAAAGGTGTACGTGTTTACAGATGGTTGTTGAGGTCAAAATCATAACCAGACTGTATTTTGGCAATGTTTGGTACTAAACCCTCGATTTGATGATATAAAACAGTATTTTCCGCAACAGTGTCACAGTTTTCACCCTTGGTGATATGCATTTCGAAGTAACAGGAACAATGAGAAAAAAGAGCGTACGAGCAAGTAATGGCCTAATTTTGACTTTTAAAGCCCACAATCGAGAATGTATCTGTGCATACAAAACAACAGTACATTGGCGATCTTCCCATCAAGCCGCAAAAATTAGAAAACAAGGAGTTCGCCAAGGTCCTGAAAGTATTCATAATAAATAATATTCGTTACTTCTATTTTATTGGTACGAAAGTGCTGTGGTTTAATTTTCAAAAATTTTTCTTTCAAACATCGTCCATCTGCCGGTGAGAATCTTTTGATCAGTGATTAATATTTATCAACCCTAGGTATAAGAACCGCTTACTAAAAATCCCCTTATTCTAAAGAAAATCTGAAAAAAAATATTTTATTCGTTCGGTTCGATTCAAAAAAATTACATGGCCTTTTGGTATTATTTTCTGTCGTAATTGTCTTCATTTTTGTAAACTATTACCGCAAGATGGAATGTTGTTGAATTACCGTTACAACGGTGATTTAGGCAAAGAGAATTCGCCACATGAGAGGAATATTGGCGGTAGTACAAACTGTTCCAGAACACCGATTGTGCAAAAATATCTTCAATATTTATAACTTCCAAAATCAACTGAGTGTGACGTGCGAAAAGATTAACGTTGTATGTCCCTATAAAATTCAACTTTTCCAAGTAATCAAGCACCAAAACAAAGGGCGTAAGGTTGAATTCACTCCAAACAGACTAGAATTTATAGAAGAAAGAAGAGCTATTTTATCTGTTTAAGGACGTGGATGAGAAGTTAGCGGACAAAAATTTACGGTAACATAACTCTATTTTGGGATGTCCATCGTTCCCCGAACCGAAAGCAGGAATGAACATAGCACGTTTCTTAGTATCTTAGTCGCCTATTTTACTCCAGAGATAAATCGCAGGATGAATAGCTTTCGAGGAGGAAAGTCTCAAAGTCATCTGGCGAGACAGGTAATGAACTTAGTCCACCGTAGTACTCTAGCACTCTCACACTACACTAAACTATTCCCTCCTCAAAGAAATAATTAAAAAGAAGAAGTTGGTTAAGGAACCTAAAGCAAGAAAGGAAGAAATCTAGAAACACCAAAAAGGCACAAAATAGTTAATAATCAAATGATTTCGACAGTAAAACTGTTATTATGAGTGAACATCAGGGTTGTTCTTACATACAAAAAAGCTCACTACCATTCGTTTGGATGACGACAGCCTTGAGGTGGAAATGTGGTGGTGGTTAGGATAAAACTCCATTTGTAATACAAGAACACTCAACAGATTTTGCAGAAGACAACGTTGAGTGCAGTTTTAACGTTTCTATAAGTAATAAGTGTAAGAAGACAAACAGTACCTACAACGAGATTTTCAAAAACTGCAATAAGTATCTGTTCTCAAAATTGACGAAGTGAATAACGATAAATCGACAAGTAACGATTATTAAAAATAAATTTTTACTTAAAAGCGTCAACTGTACAAATTTTTCTTTAATACCTTCAATGAAGTGAGACCATACGAGGTGTGCTCCAGCCTAGAACACTTTTTTTTTTAAGTTGGTATTGTAATTACTCCGACCAAGTGTTTTGTGGTCGACTCATACACTTAACAGTATTAAATTAATAAGAACTCAAGACACTTAAACTTACTACAAAGCTAAACGAACTTGAACCAGAGAGGCCGTTGACAATGAGATGACGCACCACATCCTCTGCTAACATCCTGTACCTGCCAAACTGCAGTGATCCATGTCGAGAGATTTTCGGCCGAACACAATTACGATTGGATCTTCTTCCCTTGCCATCATGTTCATTGATATTTCTTGCGTACCCATTTCCAACTCTTCGGCGTGGTTTTTACGCTTCCATTCATGCAACCTCACTAAGGTATATTAGTTTTGCTATCAAACTTTTATGGACTGGGAACTGTTCCGATGAAAAAGGCTACAATATAACAATCTTCCCTCTTCTTTTTTCTTTGATATAATCAAGGAGATGCATAATTAGAACAATATGAACAAAATTCATAAGAATATTTACAGCTTAGGACCGGTTGTACAAATGCAGTTTAGGCCAAGTTTAAAGTTAAGTGGAGCTTAAGCCACGAAAAGTTATTGTACAAAACTGGTTTAGCAAGTTTACTGGTCAGTTAAGCATCGGATTTACATTAAGCTGCGGATGTACAACCGGCCCTTAGTGGGACGATTACCAAAAGGTAAAATTGTGAACTTGCTGAGAGATAAAAATGTTAGGGAGGCAACACAAAACAGGGTTAATACATTGGTAGAAAAAGGTCGAGACAGAACTGGAATCTCTACTCGAAGGATAGGTCACCGAAATTCCCAAATACATCCATGCACAACTAGGAAGAACAGTTAAATCTTGAAGGGCTTTGAGACTAAGGAAGTTTGTGAAGAAACCGCAGGATGATAATGGATGATGAATGATATTTCAAGCTGTCGAATTCAAGAATGGACTCCGATATACAATAAAACTGTCTAAATGAAGTTTAAAGCAATTGCAACATTTTCTGACAAAGCTCTAGTCTGGTGCGCGATTTCAGAGATTGAGCAGCTCATGTTGATCGAGTTCGAGGAGAAGCCGTGGATGCTGAGCTTTATACCCAAAGATTATTACCAAAATTGCTTAATTTTATTATCATCAATCATCAGTACGACGATGTAATATTTTGGTCTGCTCTCGCTTCGTGCCGTTATGTCAGGAGGACTCGGAAATGGCTGGAACAGAATATCGTTAATCGTATAAATTCCCAAAATATGCTACAAAGCTCCGCCAATCGAAGAATGTTGGGTCCAAAGGTTATTGCATCGGATAGGAAGACCGAACAATTGTGAACGCGAACATGAACGCGACCTGAACATCGCCAAACCGATCATGAGACAAGGCAAATTGCGTGCCACTAATGAATAATAATAATAATAATGAATACATTATAGAAAGCATGGAATATGCGAGAATTTCCCCCACCCTGGGAGGTAAGCTTAAAGTGAGAAGGGGGGGAGAAGAGGCCATTTTTGGGTTTTTAAATTGTATCTAGGAAATGGTGGACTCTAGAACAAAATATTCCAAATGAAAATTAAAGCCAATTAAATTTGCTATAAATCCATGGTTTAAGGTCACATTTACAAAGGGGTTGGATTCGATAAATAAAACAACGACAACCTCCCCTTTAGCAATGAAATTTAATGATGAAAATTGTTATGTTTTTTGTATAAAGTACCCTAAGGTACTGATACTACTAGTAAAAGGCAAAACTGGCAGGTGGTAAAATTTTGACAGATAAATAATTTTACTGGTAGTTTCAGTACCTTAGGGTACTTTATACAAAAACCATAACTAAAGGGGAGGTTGTCGTTGTTTTATTTATTTGCTATAAAATTTTTTCCATACATATTTGTCGAATTTTCAACTGTTTTCTATACTTATATACATTATTGAATATCGATAATTTACGAAAAAATCATTTTTACCTAAATTCGACAAATATAATGCCATTTAGAACCATTCTTTTAGGTTCCGCCGTTTCCGAGATACAATTGAAAAACCCAAAAATGGCTCCCCTTCCCCGTTCCAGCTCATCTCCCAGGACATACTAAAAGTCTCCTCGACTTTTAGTATGTTTATCAACTAAATGCTCCTAACAAAGTCCTGAAGTCAAAAATTCTCGCATTCTCTACAACCCTCTTTTGAGCATTCACATTCATTGACTGGACTATCAGTTTTATAGAAGTTGTTCCTGTCAAAAGCTTTTTTTTTTTTTAATTTTCACTCAAACTTAAATAAGTAAGAATAAAACAAATGATATAATTTTGTAGCAAAATTTTAACAAATCTGAAAACTGGCGAAGTGTTAAGAGAAATGAGAGGTTTTCCTATAACAAAAGTTGCAAGAAATCTTCTCAAAAAAGAAGATAACTAACCTTAGCGAAACTACATCCCTCTATCGTTAAAAATAAGCCAAACAAGGTATCCAATACCTACCATCGGTATAGAAACAGACAATGTGGTTTCTAGTAAATGAAAGGGAATTTAACCAGTAGCTGCAAAATATTTCATAATTCATTTAATATTGAACGAGGTAAGTAACTCTCCACTTAATGACCCTTTGTAATTTTCTTATTACCAGCAACGTAACTGTCACTTATTTTACTCGATATCACAGATGACAATCTCAGGAAAAACATTAGGGAAAATTGGACGCAGTGCGACAGCAACTTGAAACAATTCCAGAAAATGTATTAAGTTGTAAATTTTAATTGGAAATAGTGAAAGTAGCGTGATTTCGTTTAGTAATCAAAGCGTGACTTAAAACAGTAAAAGCGGCGTATCTTTGTACATTCATTTTTTGATCATTCTTACACGCTATTTGCTTATTAGAAATAATCGGTCTTTGCTTATATGTACTATATTGTTTTTGTTTGTTTTTATAAGGTAGTACATTCAGTTTATGTACTTAATCGGCAGCTTCCTGTTGTTAACAGTATATATTTGCCTTGGTGACAGAATTAATGTTTTATTAGAATAAATTTTATCATTTCTACAACTATTTGTATACAAAACGCACAATTCTTCTATTGTATACATATAGTACGTAATATAATATAGGAGGAATTTTTTTGTATGAAAGGATTTGTTGCTGGCAAAGACAGAAAGTTAGTAACTCCAATCGATTCCTGACAAAGGACGAAAGGAACGCGAAGAACCCGCTTTGCTGAAGTTACCCGTTTATATTTATGCGTCAAATTTTGCGTCGGGACATAAAACTCGCAATTAAACAAGTATACCATATAAATAAATTTAAACTAATTCCTTCAGGTTACCCCTTTCGAGTAAAATTAATACCAGCGAAAATGAAGGCGTAGGACAAGCCTGTGTGCATTTAAAATGATAAGCGTGAATATACATTAATTACACCCTTGGGCAAACAACACATGTGACATACAGGTAATTTACTCTGTATAATATAATCAAGTTTATTTTTGACAGTAAATATAAAGGGCAACGAACTAAAATAGGAATAAAATAGGGATTTTTAGATATTTCAATTAAAGCTGATCACCAATTTAACCTAAACGTTAAAATAGATAACCCAAAACCATTTGTCAAACGCTCCTGAGTCAGATTTAATCAAACGGTTAATAAATAATTATTTAATTGGATATCACGACGTATGTAAATGATCCATAAATTATTTTTGTTACTAAGAAAATTTGGAAGAAGTAAATTTACATCCAGTTTGCTTAATAAAACATATAAATTATGATAAACTGTGCTTTTATTGCACTACCTCAATTCTACCCATACAGCAGGTAAGGATGTGCCTTTTTTTCACGAATAAAAAAGCTTCATAATATTACAAGCGTCATATATTATGTCTGCTAATTACATCCTGCAATGCGAAACCTACCGATTTTTGGGTAGCCATTCCTTATTTTATGATACACATTATGCTTCTTGTTGTAATGCATTATTATCAATAAATTATCTCAAAGGATTTCACAGTTCATTTTACATTCGTAGCCACATGAACGATTTTGACGATGTGCTAAGTGGCGCCATCTGCACGCAAACGGTATTTTCCGATCAAAAGATAAGGGGATCATTAAGTTTCAAAAGCTGCACCTCTTTTGGATCTTTCCAGAAATGTCACCATTGGATTTGTTAATTAACAACGAATCATTTTCAGACATATTTCTAGTTATGGAATACATATTTAATGACATATTGTCATTATTCATTGTAATCTTACGAATTAATATTTTAGGATGAAGAAGAAAATATGACATTTATAGCGCCAGATACTCTATCAGCCTCTTAAATATTGTATCAAATGGCATTTACATAAATTTTTTGTAATCCCTCAGAACTCAGAACTACACATTATATTCATAAGACGTATTTATGACCATTGGTTCTCGGAAAAGATCTCGTTCGTTCATCTAATACAGAAATTTAAATGGAACTGCCACTGCAAGCATTTCAGATCAATCAAGCCTATTAAAATAGTCGTTTGGTGTGTGATAATCTGATATTCAAATGACATTTAGCACCTTATCTTCGTAGTTATGTCTACAACGGCACCGTACGGGACTTTCTTTGAAACATTGGCTCATAATAAAGAAAAGATCTTTTGAAAACTGTTGTTGAGTTTGTTGTAGAGTCCAGTCCAGACTACAGAGAGTTTCAGCGGAATTTTCTTCCTTTGCGTTTTTTGGGAATTGAACAAGAATTTGAAATTTGCCTTCAACCATGAACAAAACGCAAAGAAAAATTACGTTTTTCGTCGACTTTTGCACAATAACTTGAAAAATATGCTCTTCTTAGAAAAGATAAAGTGTTGTTCGAGAGGCATCCTCCCTCTTTGTCCTGAAACGCCATATGCTCCGTCGGTGAGCAGCGCAGTTCAGTTCAATATGCGCAGTCAATAAATAATGTCTTTCGCGTGATTCCTCAAACCTTCTTTTCCAATCCACAGCAGTAACAACTTCCTAAGTCAACAGATAGCAGCACTACATTAGTTTAGAAAATAGCTGACATTGACGTACGTATCAGGCAGCGTTTTGTGATTGAATTCTTGAATGAAGAAGGTGAAACGCCTATTCGTATTCATGAAAGGCTAAAAAATGTGTATGGTGTTGCAACATTGAATGTCAGCACTGTTAGACGATGGATTCGTTGCCGTAACGAAACTGAAAGGCAAGCAACGTTGGCTGACGAAAAGCGGAGCATCCGGCCAGTGACTGCAGTGACTCCACATAATATTCAGCGAGTTGATGCGCTGATTCGTGATGACCGCGGGATAACAACAGACGAATTGTGCCGCTCTATCTCCATCAGTAAAGACAGTGTGCTGATGACGATTATTCAACGACTGAGGGTACTCAAAAATTTGCTCACAGTGGGTACCAAGAATGTTAACGGACCAGAATAAAGAGACAAGAAAAACAATAGCCTCCACACTCTTGCAGCGCTTCAATTTGGAAGTGGAAGAGTTTATGGGAAGAATTGTGACTGGAGACGAGACTTGGTTTCATTTTTTTGAGTCTGAATCAAAAAGGCAATCGATGGAATGGCATCACACAACCTCGCCAAGAAAGAAAAAATTCAAAACTGTGCGATCGGCAGGGAAAGTTATGGCGACTGTGTTTTGGGATGCAGAGGGTGTGATTCTGGTTGATTTTTTGGAGCAGGGAAACACAATAAATTCTGTCCAATACGTCAGCACTCTCAGCACGTCTTCAGCGAGTTCGTCCAACAAAAGTTATGGCAGATGTTCTTCTTTTGCATGGCAATGCAAGATCACACACCAGTCGTCACATCACTCAAGAGATTGTGAAAATTGCATGGGAAGTCTTGCCTCATCCACCATACAGCCCTGACCTAGCACCACCGGATTTCCATCCGTTCGGGCCACTAAAGAAAGCTCATCGTGGGATTCACTTCGAAGATGAGGAGGCCGTGCGCCAATGGCTTAAGAACCAAAATCATGAATTTTACCGCACTAAAACACAAGGTGGATAAAAACTGTGAAAAAGGACGGGGACTACATTGAGAAGTGAGAAATTAAAGGTCAATGTTATGGTATTATTCTATGTAAATTGCATTTCATTTTTTAATAATTACAAGAGAAAAAAATAGGAGGCATTAGTTATTGACTGACCCTGGTACAATTTTGTAATATGTTTTGATTGTATCTGCGACGAACGTGTACTTTATTTGTCGTGAAGTGGAATAAAAAAGTTGACCACAATGGGAAACGAAGGATTGGAAAACGTTATTGAGTTACCCTACAAAGTGCAACGTCACCTCACAACCCCCCACCAAAGCAGCATGGCACGACAGCATTTGCTGGGTGTTTTTTATTAGATTACAAAGTGGGTAGGCCAAGGAACAGACCTGAGGGTTAAGGTTTGACAAAATTCGAAAGCGGTCTTGTGCCAGTTACCATTCTGGCGCAATTATAAAACAGAATTCAAGCTTCCTATTGGTCCCACATTTACGCCAACGCAACTGCGAGGGAGCCTCCAGAAGAACATATTTTTGATAATATAACATGAAGATGATACTCCCGATCTTAACCAAAACATTTATAACTTAGATGTGGAGTCGGGAGATAATCAACAGCAGAACCCTTACTTTCTTTAGTAATCACTAATCAATACTTGAATCATATTACACTAAATTACATATTTCGTATACACAGGGTGTATCAAATCAATCTTATGACAAAGTTTCGTATAAAGCTTATTTCAATCCAAGTACTGACCGGAGCGCGAGTTGCTTAACTGTCAATACTTGCATGGATTTTGACTATACATTCTGCCGTACTGCCGGCAACTATACAGAGTGTTACATAACTCAGTTACAAACCAAACATATGATTTTTTAAATGAGTGCCCCTGCACTACCCTGTATTTAACAGCACAAATTTTGATTATGTAGCTTTAATTTTTGTTAAGCATTTATTAAACAATTAATATTACAAACTCTGTATTTATGAACTTCAGGTATAGGGAATGCTTAACAAAAATTAAAGCTACATAATCAAAGATTCTATTTGTGCTATTAAATACAGGATGTTCCATTTAAAAGAAAAAAAAATTTACCTACGATTTTAACATAAACGTGTCCATAACTTTTAAAGGGCTCTGTATAACGTAGCGAAACCTTATATCAAAATGTTGGAATGTCCTTAGAGACATCTATTATTTTTCTTAATAACATTTTTGGATATCTCTTGAATTAAGCCATATACCGAACGTTGTCGTAAGATTAGTGTGCCTTTCAATGAGAACAACCCCCACAACCGTTATGGTGGCTCTTCTGGACCAGTTTCCAATGGATCTTCGCGTGCGCGAGCAAACTTATGTTGGCACACTTGCACCTGAGAACGAAGGGGTTGATAAGTAACAGATGTAAATAACACTCCAGAATTCTAGGCGAGACAATCAAGGCAAGCTCTATCCTAGAGAAAGCATCGCACTCCCTTGTCCTCCTCAATTTATATTAGGGAGGAGCTACCGCATGTTTCTTGATGCGAAAGTGGCACCCCAACAAGACATATCCACCTTAAAACAATGAAAGGAACGGGCGCTGGTATTTACTCCAAAGAACTGAACTTCCATATCATTTAACCAAATTTTCAACTATCTTCCAGGGAAAATTGCTAGAAATAATTGCAAGTGAAGTTCTTATGCATAGCGCCACGAACAAAATTATCAACATTTCCAGTGAGATCCGATAACAAACAGCAAAAACCCTCCATCTCGTATGAATTAAAGAGCATGCTGGTACAAAAGGCAATAAGAGTCGATGCGTTCAGCCTGACTGCTCCCAAAAAGGTATTTTATGGTTCAGAACCGGCCCTTACACTTACAGTACCAACTGTACAGAACCTAATAACTCAAGACATCCAACCACAGCACAAGGCTAGGTCCACCTTGATGTTAAAGATGCCAAGGTCTTCAAGGGACCATAGAATCAATTAGACCCGCTTCCGCACATGGCTATCAAGAAAAAAACTGCGCGTCATTATGGTATATGTGTCTAGGCACTGTACACTAAACAAGAACATTAACCGTATGAGCTTGGTTGAATCCCTGTCTATCTTGTAGAGGAGGCCATAAGACGGGCGGGCTTTGTAAATGTTTTGTGCTTGTCAACTGAGGCGATCCGTGTTGTGGTTCTCCTGAGCGGACATGGTTACAATTAGATCCGCTGCCCCATGGAATTGCCACGTGCTTCGTAAGATGGGCGTCAAGATGGACATAGAATACCTGGAAACTCCTGGCGACCTCCCTGACACTCGCTACTGATTAGTGATGAGAGAATGGAAAAAGGTGCTAAAAACAAACAACTTCAAAAATAGATTGATTCCCAGATATATTTAAGGACTAACATAGTGACTGTGGAATGATGAGGTAAATACAAGGATGCAGAACAGCAGAACATAACTCATTTTACCATATTTTTTCACAGACATTTTACAATTTTTAAGGCAGTAACTAATTTTTAATATTTCGGCGTGGCTGAAAAAGTTTTCTGACTTACTTTATGACGGTAGATGAAACGTACGTTTTATATCAATTCGCTGAAGATCTGAACATGGGATTGAGCCTTGCTCAACACGTACGACTTCTTAGGATAGTGTGGAAATTTTCGCGCTGCATTAAACTCTCTATTTGAATTACAAAAAATATGAAAAGGGTGGAATTGCCCATTAGACGGGCGAGAACTGCTATGCGGTCTCATTTCCTTCAGGAAAGGTAGTTGGAAATGATGCCATAAGTAGGATGAATCTTGAACGTGTTGAGGAAAATACATACTGATCAACATTCGTATTAATTTGACAGTTCAGTTTGTAACAAAAGCAGCTCAATAAATAGTTATATTTACATTATAAGAGGGGAAACAAGAGTTTTTCCTGATGAGCAAAAAGAATTAGGAAAAACTCAGATTTCCCGACGAATACTGTTCAAAATTTTTCCTGTTACCAAAATATTGTCCAAATAATGTATTTTCCTACTTTCCACTGTATTTAGGATTGGAAATTACAACTATTATTATTATTATAATTTACTATTCAAACAAATAGGTAATTAAAAAATTATCTAATTTGTCACGTACACAGAATGGAATTCTAGCAGAGAAAACTTGTTCGAAATTCTACAACGAACTTGTCCTGAAAAGAAAAAAAAATAGAGTGCGTGATCAAATTAATACAAATCGATCTACTTCCTTAGTAAATTATGCCAATTAGAACCTATCTGATTCACAAACAGAGTAATTTTTTTTTAATGGCATCAAAATAGTGTTCACCCGTATGTTCTACAACTTTTCAAAGAAAATTTAAAAAATGTGATTTACTATACAAATTAAAGACTAAGTCTTCTAACTTGTCTTAGGCAGTAGCTATAAATTTCTATTTTAAGGATTAATTAAAATTCAAACCGCACATTTATCTGTCTGTCTGTCAAAATAAACAGGCTCGCGATAATAAAAACATATAATAAGACGATGTAAATAAATTGTTAGTAAAGTATGTCATAATTGCACTATCTCTCTTGATTGGCGAGGAGTCGTCCAATTATAAATGTCCGGATATGGATAGGAATTGAACGATTTTTTAACAAATTAATCTCTTTTTATACCACTTCTCCTCGATGTAGGTGTATCATAAATTAAACAATAAGAATTATTATTATTATCAGAATTTCTGCTTAATGTTAACTTCCTTTCTTTAATTTAATTAGCAAGAGGGAGTCTTAATTACCGTAAATTGTTTAACAACATAGTTTTTTCTTTCGTTTCGTGACACCCGCATTTTATAAATTCAATTTTGGTAGGTTCTGAACGTCACGAAAAGACTATAAAAGTAGGTATTATGGAATTTTTCCCGTTTGCAATTTATTAAAATAATTTAAAACTCGATACATCTATGGCGCTAATTTATGAGTGTTGAAAATTACTATAATTATTATCACCCCCCTATAAATGGTATTGTCTGATTGTCCGTTTACGAGGGAATTTTTTGAAGTTATCTACATGCCTATAAAAAACAATACGCTATCGTGGTAATTTTCTTAGTTTTATGTTCTGTGAAATTTTATACAGTCATCTCTAAGTTTGGTTGCAATCCCTCAACATTTGTCATTTTTTGTCGGTTTAAAGAAATAAAAAAAGTGCGTTAAAATGTGAAGTATTATAAAATTTTTAAATTTTTTAAACAAAGGTGGTAGCGCAAAGAATATTAATGAGGAATAGTGCCAATAGTGGTAATGTCTAAAGAAAAGTGGTGAAAATAGGAACAAGGATTGGTGATAACCGAAAATGTGGAAAACCTCTGGAGATAAAACAATATTGAAAAAAATTAGTGCTCACTGGGCGCCGAATAAAAAATTCAGTTATTAATAAAGAAGATAGAAGTGGAGAGTAGGTGAAGCGAAGTAAAGAATTCAGAGAGAAGATCAGAGGATTCAGGAGTTTTCAAGTTCAAGAAAAAGAAAAAAAGAAGACTGGAACAAAATGGACGGAAGAAGAAAGGAAATAACACAGTGAAAGAGTACTGGAGGAGAAGAAAGAAGGGAGAAAAATAATCACCAGAAGTTACTTCACGTGGTCCATAGTTTGGCCAAAATCGAAAGAAGAAGAAGACGAAGAGAAGTTAGACTAGCAAACATATGGGTTTTTAAAATTCTATGTAAAGATTTGGGAACGAGAAAAGTCCAACACAAAAACTGTGTAGATAACCAATAGTGCAAAGAATTTGTCTGCCTGATCCCAAGATGAAGTTTTTAGGGATGGTACCGGAATCCTTTCACGAATCAAGAACGGGCATACATCCGTCCACGAACACTGAGGCGACTAAGCGAGGTAGGCTACACCACTGTTGGTTATGCCGATGACATAGCGATTGTGGTACGTGGAAGATTTGAAGAGACCGTATCAGTTGTGATGCAGCGAGCTTTAAATCTAGTAGAAGTATGGTGAGGAGAAGAGGGTCTATCTGTTAATCCAACAAAAACGAACCTCATGCTCTTCTCACGAAGAAAAGGGCCGACAAAGCTAAAAGACATAGCAATGTATGGCACCAAGGTACAGGGTGTGGGAGAAGGCAAATACTTGGGCACCAAGGGCTAACCTTCAAACCGCACATAGAGAAGACAAGAACAAAGCCACAAAGTCCTTGTGGGCCTGTAGGCGAGCGTTGGGAAGTAAGTGGGGCTTATCTCCAATGATGACCCACTGGATATACACCAGAATGATCAGACCGATCATTAGGTATGGCTCACTGGTATGGTGGCATAAAACCTCCACCCAGATGAACATACAGAAACTTACCAAGGTGCGTAGGACTTTCCTTGGAATTACAGGGGCAATGATAACGACCCCTACGGCAGCTATGGAGACCCTCTTGAACCTACCGCCACTAAACCTAGCAATTAGGGCAGAGGCACTTAGAGGTGCACACCGGCTGAGAGTTAACGGCGAGGAGGGATTGTCAAAGGCGGGGCTCATTTTTGACGAAATTTCCAAAGATAAAACTCTTAGTATGAACACTGAGGATACCCAAAACAGTTTGTCCCACCAAACTGTTTAAGAGAACAATTCCAGTAAAACGAAGCTGAATGGAATCGTATATTACACACACGGCTCGAAAACCACAAAGGGCACTGGCTTTGGAGTATACGGGAGCAATGGACGGCTCTGCAGAATTTCTGTAAACCTAGGACAACAAGCGACCGTGTTCCAGGCCGAGGTATATGCAATCTCGACAGCGGCTGCTCAGCTATTAAAAGAGAACCTTATCAAAAGGAAAATCTTTATAGTGACAGACAACAAAGCAGCGATTGTAGCAATAGATTCATGTGTGGTAATTTCAGAGCTAGTCCTTGAATGCAAACAAATGCTAAACGCACTAGGTAAGTGCAACTCAGTCACACTAGTGTGGGCATCTGGGCATGCGGGAATCGCAGGTAACCAGGTTGCTGACGCTGACGAACTTGCGAAAATGGCAAGCGCAAAACCATTTATAGGACCCGAACAGGCTTGTGGGATTACTTATAACACAGCCAAAAAGGAGATTCAGGCAATACTCACGAAAGACCATTGCAGACATTGTTCGAAAATCCCAGGACAGAGTCATTCCAAGATTTTCCTGGATACAGGGGTTGTGGTGAGGCAGATGAAACGCCCTATCACGTCATTTGCCAATGTGAGGCATTCATAAAGGCAAGGGAACACCTACTTGGAAATGAAAAGATTACATATAACGATGATTCGCCCTACTAAAATCCTGGACTTTGTGAAAGTTACAAGTATTCTTGAAGGGTAGACAACACCGGGGAGCACAATAGACCAAAAGGTCGAGTGCGGGAACCTATTGGGACCACCCCTAGTATCAATAATAATAAATAATAATTATATTGCATTGCATTGCAGAAACGAAGATTGCGCTAGAAACGTTGGCAGTTATCTACACAGATAAAAAAATGGAGAATGAGTACTGTGACTATTATGAAGAGGGGGATGTCGCTTACTACATAATATTCGTATGTAAAAGATGGAAGAAAGTAGCTGAATTGGCCCAAGAGATGTTCGGCGACCGCATCACAATTAATAACATTGTAGAATTACTAGTAAGAAGTACAGTAAACTCGAAGAGAATAATGCGCAGCATTCTAAACATAACCAAAAAGAGGACACGAAGAAGTAATGCTGTCTGGGACGCAGAAAGTGTGCATGGGCGATGGCGGTACAGATTCACATATTTCCGAGTATGAATCCGATTGCAGCAATCATGCTGAAAACACCAACTATATAGTGGAAAAAGTAACTTGGTCTAAATAATATTCTGGAATGAAAAGAATTACGGCTTAAGCCTCCTAAGAAGAGCCCTGTAGTTCATATTGGTAAAATGGCCATTTTGGACGTAATCATCTAACAAAAATTAAAAAAAACGATGCATAGGTCAAATTGTATGTAGCATAGTGATCAATTAATGTAAACTTTCTGGCTGCAAATTAAATATTTAAGTTACAATCTTGGTCGAAAGTTCTGAAGGAGAGGTACTACATTTACGCAACTTTCGACCAAGATTGTAACTTAAATATTTAATTTGAAACCAGAAGGTTTACATTAATTGATCACTATGCTACATAGAATTTGACCTATTCACAGTTTTTTTAATTTTTGTTAGATGATTACGTCAAAAATGACCATTTTATGACCATTTTAGCAATATGAATTGCAGAGCTCTCCTTAGGAGCCTTAACAGAAACGCCCATAGTTTCTTTTGATGCAATCCTGGAACATATTAAATGCTAAAATCCCAGACATGCCGGTAGAACAGCAACTTCAATACGAATAGTCTGGGTCCACAGCCTGCTCAGGAAGACCAATATTTGGAGAAACTATGTTCAAAGCATCATCCCAAATCCCAAAATAACAGTCCGACGGGATGAATAAAAGTAGTACATTGCTATAATTAGCATTCCGAGCTTTGACGGAAGGTAACATCACGTACACAGTCGGATGCACACAGGATGTTCTAGTTACTTCTCCACAGTTCCGCGACGTGGTTAGTTAAGAAAGATTAAGATAATGTCAGCAGAAGTGGTAGTTCGCCTCTAAGGAAAAGCGTCACAGGATTTAGCAAAGTATACCATGAGTTACAAGGTGGTACCACCTTGATCGGGCGAGAAGAACCTGGTTATTTTCATTCATTAGATTGCCACTTGCTGCCATAATCGTGATTCGTACGACCGATCTCCACAGTGCATCCACAGTGGCGATTCTTCCATGGAATGATGCTGATACTAAGTTGCAGGTACTAAATCAGGACCAGTCCAGTTTTGTTGGAGAATATCCATTATTTCACAAACGTGTCTCATTTTTTTGGAGTATCTTATTACAAAGGGCACTTCTTTGAAATGAATGCTTATTTTAACTTTGAAAACTCTTTCAATTCCTATTAAAAATTGTTTGACATCTACGATTAATTGCAAGAATTTCACATGTTTAGAAAAACAATCACATTTATAAATGCGAACGTTTTGTTACGGAAATGTGTACGCACACAATGGACCAATGCCAGTAATGTTAGATTTATTATCCGAATGCTCCCAATTTGTTTCCATATCATTCGAACTCACTTGATAGTTAACATGACATGATAAAGTAACAACTTGGGGATGCTTTGAACGCGTATCTGATTGCGTTGCCAAAATTTTAGGTTGACGTATTTAGTAATTTACTACACCCGAGATCAAAGGAAATTTTAATGCCATATTCGTATAGTGTAAAATATCATATTAATTATGAATCATTAATTACATAAACCAGACACAGTTAATTATGTATAATCAAATTATCTTTCAGGATGAATAACTCAAATAGAAAGTTGTCTTTTACACAATTACTTATTAAACGACGCGACCGACGCGACGCGACGTATAAAAAATATTCCGTAGAGAGTCGATGTGCACATTATTGCCATTAAGATCGTTTCCAATTTTTCGGACTACTTTAAATACAGGCCTACATTATTCATAGAACGCAAGTAGCAAACGGGTAGTTTCGTACAGGGTTGGGACCTTTTATGTCGGTATCGTTGCCACCAAAGTTCGCATTATGAAATTGGTTGGCGCTAAATCATGCACCACTTTCTGATGAATATTTCATATTTGAACGAATATTTCATTTCGAGTTGAACGTGCGCCGGAAGTGAAAAAGCACTTTTGCGTCCGGAAGCTATTTTTATGAACATCTTATTAGTTTAACTTGGAAAATACGGAATTCTCTTCCTTTTTTTTTACTATTATTTCGCTTTTTAACTTTGTATATCAACACCTAAAATTGTACATTAGGGGATAAGATATAAAGGCGCGGCTGAATCGTTCACATTTTGACACCGACAAATATTATTTGAGTTGGATGATAAAATATCAAATATTTTTTCGAAACTTTTAGTAGTCTAGACTGAATGTAGTCTGATGCGTTTTAGGAGTTCCTTATGTTGATATATATAATACATCGGTCAATCAAGCAAATGAACTTTCTTCTTAGAGGAGCTTAGGTTCAGTAACATAAAATTTTGGTCTAGACACATTTATTATCATCTGATGATCTCATAAGATGTCGCCTACATGAAAAACCGATCATTCGCAATAAGCACCAACAAGACGTCATTGTGCATGAATGTTGGATAAATTCCAATGGGTTCATTAAGGTAGATTAATAGAGCGTTTAGTTGCTGTAAAAGGGATTATTCATCGGTTTCCATTTCTTAAATATGTTTTTATGTACATCCTTTTAATATTTTAACTTTTATTCATTAAAGTACGGCAACAATCCATAGTGTTTTAAATTAAATTAATTAATTTCCAAAAAAAATATTGGAAACAAAACTAATATTTCTACCATGGTACGTGGTTTAGCATCATTCCTAGGAATCTCCCCTTAATTTCAAAAAAATTATGACATTTTTGGAATTTGCTCCAATATCAAACTACTACAAAACAAAAATAAGTGAAATATTATTATTTATTTTCTTTATGTATTGCCAAGTAAGCGCTTAAACACAGAAATAAAGAATAAAAAAGATGTAGTGTAAGGTAAAACAAAAAATTGAGGGAAAAGAGGGTGCAAAAGATCTTTCGACAAACAGGTTCAAATGTCTTACAACCAACGCAAGTTTCGTTTATTTCATAAATACTGTAGGTATCAGGTATGTATTTATATACAAAATCGAGCACAATTTGACGCAACTATCAAATATCGCTATACCCAGTTGATGTCACTTTAGAAGGACTGAGCATTCTATTGGCCCGTCGAATTCTTTTTCCCCAACATTTCGGGCACATATGCATTACCATAAAACGCCGAATTTCCCTTTAGAAAGGGTGAAATTATTACAAAACTACAACATATCCGGTTTTGGGTAACAAATTATTACATTTTTGGGGGGTGAAGTATTCTATTAGGTGTTCCTACCCCAACATTTTCCAAAATACTAGAAAAAGTAAACAAAGGAACGAGTAAAACATTAATCTGTTGAAAGAGGTTAAACTTTTAGCCTTCCAAACGACTACCTATTCAAAATTATCTCCCAAATCAAAAAAGCACAAATTGCATCATTGCATCAAAGTCCAATTGGACACAATTAAGGCACAAAATGTTCCTGTGATTAGTCAACGCTCAGATTCTTTCGAGTTAGTACCTGATGGGCGAATGCGTCTAGGTATCGGTCGTCATTTTCAAATACTCAAAACTTCTGGCACTAAGGCCATCGGGGCAAATAATGTCACAAGTTTCGGGTGTTACCTGGAGGATCCGCGAATTTAGGACCAAGAATAAAGTTTGCCGTTCAACAATTGCTTCAAGTCCAAGATCGCTGCAACACATACTCCATCACAAAGATTTCCAACAAAACAAGCAGAAAGTGTAAAGTTCCCTAGGTTACTTTAAAACAAACGGCTTCATCCTGCGATAGTCTATCCACAAGATACAAGAAACTTGTTAGATTTTTTAAATATTTAATATCTCAAGAAGGAAATAACAAAATCATGGATAGATAAAGTGGTCAAGAAAAATGTTGAGCACAATCTTTTGCATGAAGGACCGTAACGTTGAATGAATGTAAAACGTGAGCAGATGGAGAAAAATGTTAAATATCAAGTGAATAGAAAGAGCAAGGAACGAGAAGGTGAGCATTTGTGAAAAGATAACCGAGATAAAAACGGTAAACAAAAAGTAAGGACTGCCTGTTAAAAAATAAATTGGAAGAACTGATGGAAGGAAGTCGAGAGTAAAGAAGGAACTTAATGTTAGACGAGCGAGGCCTTTAAGGAACCATTTCAGAGTCTGACCTGATTGGAAACAGTACCAACAAAAAGAAGAAACAGCATATTTTTTAGGCACTGTAAATTAAATCAATACATGCACCCCGTATGGGGTTTGTAGAGGATGCTAACGATGGGTTAAGGATATGTGCCTAGTGGAGTTCGTCCATTTTCAACTCGTAATCCAAAATCCACAGCTATAAGAATATACGAAGAAATACATGAAATAAATTATCAGTACAAGTCTCACCAAACTCCAAGCACATACACTTGTCAAATTTTTTTGGGAAAGGCGTCATCAGCAAGCATTACCTCAACGGAAATGAGGTAGGGAGTACCACAAGGATCTATACTGGGCCCGACCTTATTTTTAATCTACAGCAACGAACTTTACATAGTCTGCACACATCGATAATGTCTGTAAAGTACTGTACAGCTGCTGCTACTCTTTACACAACAAATCCACAGTGCTCATGCTCACCCTATATTACTGAAACTCGCGTGTCATTTAAAAATTAAAACACAGCAAGGTGGGGTGGCGGTCATCAGGTACAACGCGTACTGAAATTGCAAAATCAGAATGATTTGCAATCTACCATTCAGGTAGCTCTTTCAAACATTATTAAATATATCTTGTGGTTTGTTTAGCATCTTCAACATTATAGTTATTTGTTCTTGGTTTGTAAACAGCCACATAGTGTATGAGTTTGTTAAAAATAATTATTATTACTTTGAATAAAAAATTATGTCCTAAAAACGATTTTTTGCTGAAAAGCAGTAAAAGTGAATAATTTGACCCCACATGATATGTATCGTTGGAATCAGAAAAAAATTAGTAATTTTTTGATGCCATAACCAACTACGCGTTTTATATAAAAAAATACAACTTTATGCTATAACTCGAATTTCAAGAAGACTTTTAAAGAATTGACTACATCACTGCATTCTTATCAAAAAAGTGCCTGAAGAACGTGGAAATTATTTTTTTTCTATTTTTATAAATAAGCGAGATATGGCCATAAAATGAAAACTCGAAAATATGAACTTTTGGCCATAACTCGAAAACAAATGACGTTAGCCAAATTTTAAAAACACTATTGAGTTTTTCTCAAAAAAAGAGATCGAGGATACGCGGTTCATTTTTTCATACGACCTATAGTTTACGAGATTCCCTATTAAAACATCGAAATTTGACCACCCTGTACTAACGTAAACCGGACAGTCAAATCCGAATTCTTCTTGTGTTCGGAGAAAGTACTACGTCAATTTACAAAATTTCTATCAACAGTAACTCAATTTTTTCAAATAGCACTGCCAATTTTTCTTTGCGAGTTTATTATTTCGAATTTCAATTTTGAATGTTGTTGTAACTTTTTAAGCGGTTATGTTTACGTTTCGAATTTTGAAATTCTGAATTTCAAAATTTACAATTTCAATTGGATTTCGAACTTCGAATAATTCTAATATGTATTTCAACTTTCAAAGCTCTACTTTTGAGCGTTAAATATTCAAATTATAATTTAGGATTTATTAGCATTAGGTAATATTTTGAGTTTCAATTTTTTATTGCAAATTTCTATTTTGAATACGAAATTTACGAAAAAAAAAATATATAATCATATATCGCATAAGCTAAACGAAATAAAATGGCTAAATATGGATAATAGGAGATATACAGGGTGGTTTCGCTTGCAATATCCAGACGATATTTCCTAAACTAATAACATTAGGAAAAAACATTTAAATTGAAAGTTATTGAGTATTACGTATTCTATACAAAATATTTTTCTTGTTGGGCCATTTTTGGTGAACAAAAAAATTTTTTTTTTAAATAGAGCGACAATTTTTGTTTATAATTTCAAAAAGAGAACATTTTTCTGAATTCAACAATGTATAAATTCCAAATTTTGATATGGAATTTATTTAAATAAACAATAGTCTAATGATTTAATAACATATCAGCCTTTTCGTTATTTGTGAAATTCATTACCAACTTATATTTTTGTTACTTAAAACATGAAAAATTTGTTGACAGATGATGTGCGGTTTTGTTTTCAAAGCATCCTACGTTAATGAAATCAAATATTTCTTCTATTGCTAAGACATTAAATTATTGTTTATTTACATAAATTCCATATCAAAATTTGGAATTTATACATTGTTGAATTCAGAAAAATTTTCTCTTTTTGAAATTAATAAAAAGAATTGTTGACGCTATTTAAAAAAAATTCTTTTTTTGTTCACTAAAAATGGCTCATCAAAAAAATGTTTTTTTGCCCTATAATATAGAATACGTAATGCTTAATAACTTTCAATTTAAATGTTTTTTTCTAATGTTATTAGTTTAGGAAATATCGTCTGGACATTGCAAGCCAAACCAAACATTCTGCCGTGTTATATCATAAAATTATATCAAACCACATGCCTCCGTACTTGATCAATAAAATTGTATTCAGCAATAATCCAAGATTTTATGCATTAATTACACCTCCTCTGCATAAAATTGCATTGTTTGAGAGATCTTTTTATTATAATGTGTCAAAAGGATATAATAATGTATCAGACGATCTCAAAAAGAAATCTATCTACTAATTTACTAACGGGCCAAAATAAAAATAAAAATATAAATTAAAATTAAATTAAAAAAAAATATATAAACAAAAAAAACTTCTCAACTTAACAATTAAAAAAAAAAGTTACAATAATAGTTTATTAATATAACCGCATAGCGGCAATATACCATTATCAACCTGTATAATAGGGTTAAGTGGAAGAGCAGATCGCTAATAAATTTTGCTGTTAGGATCTGAACTTCGCTCAGTTAGGTTGCGCACTGGTGTACTTATACTTTTTGTTTCATTTCTACTTGTTATCGTACTTTTTTCTTTTCAATTTAGTTTAGTTCTTTCTAGAAATGATACTTATAGTTTAATTATTATTGTACACGTGCGTAAGCTAATAAAACTGGTTATTATTAAATTTTTGAATTTTATGTAGATTTATTTAATTTACATTTTATATTTACATCTTTGCATAACTTGAATACCAAAAATCGGTATTCAAAATTTCTTCTGGTATTGTAAGCCCTACTCCTGACAGATATTGGGTACTATTCTGAAAGTGTACAAAAGAATCATAGTAAAAAAACAATACCCCGCGGCACTAATGGTACCACTATAATTTCAAAAGAGCTTGTTAAATTGAGTACTTCGTACTAATTGAATTACATGAGCAATAATCGACGCCTAAACGAATCTTGAGCTTTCACAAGCATTTTTTCAGTCATTAACATAATAAACAAGCATAAATGTTTTAAAATAACGCAAATATTATAGGTGTTACATGATATTGCGCAAATAAATATTACAAACATAAATAAATCATCGCCATAAAAACGTGTAGTAATTACAAAGATTTAGGTTACGCCATTTTAGAGAATCTCAATTGATTCCGAAATATTTTACGGTAAACTAAACTAATCTCTTAATTAAATCGAAATCGCGGCTAACTTTACGGCACAAAGTCTCTGTATAAACAACACCTCTAAAAGGAGAAATAAATGGGTGCTGAGAATGAAAATGCTTCAAAATCCAATATAATGCCCTATTTCGGCACTGAACAGTACACACAATTTCCGCTTGTATTGTACCTTTTATCTAATTCAGTTCAGACAGAATCGATAAAAGTATTCAAATATTATGAAAGGGCCAAAATCGGCGGTGTTGATGATTTTCACTTATCGACTTCCTGACTACTTCCCGATGTTGCGTAAATAATGTAGGAGGTAAAGTATACGATGAAATGTAACCGGTTAATTATAATAGGTGGCGCCAGATCTGTTTTTTCCTATACTTACGATTGATTGCTTCTCCAATTATGTTAGATAGCACAGGAACTCACCTGCAACAGAAGAAAGAGTTGATAAATATTTGGATGTTGGTTTATTAATAATAATAGTCAGACTTAACTGTAGTAGTATTAATCATATGGAATTAAGTAAGCACGCGTACGTTAATATAACAATTTGCTAATGGAATTCTAAAAATGCCTTACGCGTAGGTGAGACGTAAAAGAAATGAGTCTGCAACGAGCAATTTAAAGCCAAAGAGCTCGTTTAGAAGATAAATAGTAGCTGTCGTTACCAATAGTCGCCATTACATTGTCAATTTGATAAATACACGTTCATTAAAAATGTTTTTAACAAAAATAGCGATAGTTATTAATTTATTATTATAATAGGTACGTCTATCAGCGTGTCGTAACTGTAAGTAATTCTCTCTGTTGATGTACAACGATAATTGGAAAAGTGGCAATTATTATTTATACTCAATAATTGGAAAAATAAAAGCATAACCTGGATAATTCAATGGCATCTGAATTGATCTTTAGAAATTAGTCATAAATTTGCTTTCTAATTAAAACTTGAAAACGTCGATATGTAATAGCGATTCGTGCCGATCGTGAACTTGCCATTTTCTTTTATTTTATTTCCCATTAAATTTCAAATCAAAATTTGAAAGGCGTACTTACCTATGTATTTAATTGGCATTGAAATAAGTTTTAGCGTGATATCAATTTCAGAATTTAAAATATTGATTACTTACGCTCATTATACACGCACTTCAGAATGATAAAATAATAAATTCCTTGACACATATTTGCAAGGCAAATTACAAAAATATATTCTTCAAAACAGTTACTTCGCAAATCTTTCTTTATTTTGAATGTTTGTAATTTGTCCAACTATTCCATTACGCGAGGTTAAGTGGAAGAGCAAACAGGGTAACTTCGGTTATCTCAATCAAATCTTCACCCCACTGAGTTTGTGTGACTGGTTCTCTAAAGTAATATTTTGTATCCTTCAATAAGTGTTCGTTTTCGTTATTACAATTTTCAGCGAAACCAAACAAGACGTTTAAAATAGATGATTCTGTATAGTAATTAAGAATGTATTTAAATGAAGTAATACGAGAAGGTGTGCTGTATTTCGGACGAGTCCTTGAATATTGCGTAGTGAAAAGCTTTTGCTTAAAATTTAGGCTTTGGTCAATGAAAAATCGTGGTTAATTCTTTGGGTCTTCGTCTCTAATTCAATTCAAACATTTTTATAAAATTCGTAAAACTCAAAAACAAAATTTCATTGAATTCGTTAATTTTTGCCTTTTTCGGTGATGTCGATTTCACCTGTATTGTAATTTTACTTCGTTTCCATTTCATTCGCCTCCCATTACTCTACTAATCACCTTTACAAATTTACTAAATATTACCTACTATACCTGATGATGACAAATATTTTGTCGAAACATGTAAGTAGTAAAATTCAACTTTTCAACTTTATTTAACTTCAAAAAACTACGATAGCACTTATTAAACGATTATGGGGAAGGTTTTGTGTTGATTTATTTATTAATTTAAATTGAGTTGATAAAACTTTTTAATCATACTTCTATATGATCAAATCAGATCAGAAAGAGGACAGAATAACAGGAATAAACAGGAAGAAATTGAATGAAACAAGCAAGAACCATAAATTTTTAAAAATTTGACGAAGAAAGAGAAAATGGAAATGGACCAAGAAATAAAAAAAAAACAATATGAAAACAAAACCGAGACGTTAAGTAAAAAACTCCATAGTAAAATATAGTTTTCATCACAGCAACGTACAGTCGTAGGAACAGCCTTTGATTACGGCACAGCGACAAAATGTGAAGAGAAAAGGTATTATAAAAACTGTTCTTTTGCAAAAAATCATTTAAATTTAAAAAAAAATCTTTGAAATTTAAAATAAAAATGGTATTGCTATGAATACAACGTTTAAATCAATTGAAGTAGGTATTCTGATGTTTATGATTTATGTTAAGAAGAGGAAATAAGAGAAATATTTTGTGAATTGTTAGCAATGTAAACAATGACACAATTAAAACAAATTAATAAAAACGACATGAACATATAGCAAGAATGTAGTATCAAAAATAGATCAGAGGAAGAAAGAAAAAAAAATTCTGGCAAGTAAGTATTGCCACGAGGCTTCCCTCGTACCAATAAATAGAGGCTCAAAAAAATCATCCCAACAATGTTTTTTTTAACACTTTTTTTCAAAACAAGTATAGCACAATATATTGCTGAATTCAGAAAAAAATTCTCTTTTAAACTACATAAAAAACTGCAACTTTATCTTATAAAAAAATGAGTGCCGCCATTTTAGCTTATATCGGAAGTGGCGTCATCAAAGGTAATATCAGCATTTTCGTTCTTGGGCCGAACGCCGATACCGAATTTCGATAACTTTAATAGTTCCTGAGTATAGAGCGTTACAAGACAATGTGTACAAACAGACTACAGAGTACAGACGACAGACGGATTTTTTTTTCATTTTTTGAATATACGTATTCAGAAATGCAAAAAATTTGCATAGGTCAAATTTTTTTTTGGAGATACACATACAATACTTTCCTTTTACTCGGGAAGTAAAAAGAGTTGAATCAAGAAATTGGAGAACAAATAATAAAGTTAATTTCTATGAAATAAATGGCAACAATGAGAAAGGAGAAAATTTGATTTTACATCAAAAAATTGCGAAAATTATAACAAGATGATAATATGCAGGCAGTGCCTATTTCCACCATAAATATTTCATAGTATGCTATATGAGAAGTTTTCCGGGCAATACAAACAAAATTTTACGTCACGCAATGAAATTACGAATAAAATGGAAAACTATCCACACAGATCGACCGACAGATAGACAAAGGGCTTTATTATTATGGTCTAAAAATTAAACTTCTTTGTCTACTTATCGGTTTGAGCATATAACTAGGGTAAAACTGAATTTTCATATTCATTATTTTTATACTTAACGTGACCATACGTCCCGTTTTGAATGGAACCGTCCCTTTTTTCTGTACTCCGTCCCGGTGTCCCCGAGAAAAAACCCGGGACGCAAAATTGTCCCGTTTCCACAAACCGTGCGAAAATTAGCGGACTGGGTGCTAATATTTTTGCCTGAATCTACTAAAATAATTTAAAAAAACAACGGAAATCTACATTATACCCCATAATATCATTTTTAATATAATAAAATATAATAAAATTCAAGATCAAAGCGTTTTTATTGAAAAATGCATTTTACAATTTGCAAGAATTTGAAATTAGTGTTAGAACCATAACCATAGATATATAAGTATCAGAATGTGACATATGCGAATGTTTTCCATAACAATGCATTAATAAAATTATTATTATTATTATTATGTATCTACTTCGATTGTTATCGATACTCAGGCCAAGCCTGGTTAACTAATCGCACGGATCGAAATCAAGTTACGATTAGTCCTACTAATACATATATCTATACAATATAAATTTGAAGTTGCTGTTAAAAAGTGAACATACTAAATACTATACACATATTATGTTCATTAAATTAAATGACGTTGATAAAACGAACGCTGATCACATTTTAGATAATGTATTTGTTTGAGAAGCCTCGGTGTATTTGATCCCAATTTGTAAAAGCCACGTCCCGTCGACCCTCTTTCCGCGAAGGCATTAACATGAACGCAGCGTCGCGCATCAATAACAAAAAGAGACCCTATATTCCTAGGCTTCTCCGTTGGCGTCACTTATTCGTGACTTAGTGACTTTTTATAGAAAAGAAAAAAATGAACATAATATGTATGTTTTGAAAAAGTGTTATGATTATTGTGTAAGCGTTTTTTGTTGTTTAGCTCGACGCATAGGTTGCACTCGAGTGGGTAATGTGTTGTTTGTGTTTTGTGTTAATTGCGAATTCTGATACTGTGAGTATATTGTGTGTTTACGTTTGAGTGCATGAGAACGAGTCAGAGGTGTTACATGAGTGATTGTTGAAGTGTTGTGTGTTGGTAATGGACTTTCTATAATGTTATGTTGTGTATGCAACAGAGTTTCAATTTGTGAAGGGAGGATTGAGTGTTGTGTTTCATTTTGTGTTTGAATGGTATTAGTTGAAAGTGTGTGATGTGGTTCTGAGTGATGTGCGGTATCTTCCGTTATGTTTAGAAATTTTCTAACTATGTGACAAGTGTTGATAATGACTGCCTTTTGTAATTGTATGTATATGTTCTTATCTAACCCTAAAATGTGCAAACTGTGATGTATTGTTTTTGGTATAACTCCGGTTGCACTAAGAACAATGGGTACTGTAAGAGCAGTTCCCATTCTCCATTGCGCTTTAAGTTCCTGAGCTATATCAGTGTATTTCCGATGTTTCTCTGCGTGTGTATTGGCTAAATTGTTTGTGTTGGGAACTGCAATATCTATTATGTATATGATTTTTTGTGTTTTATCTATAAGTGTTATATCTGGCCTATTGTTATATACAGTTTTATCTGTGAGTAGTGTCCTATCCCAATATAGTTTGTGTGTGGTGTTTTCAAGTACAACTTGCGGTGTATATTTGTAAAATTTGGATTATTATTATTATTTGGATTATTATTATTATTATTATTATTATTATAGGTACCATAATACCGGGTGATTCTCTAATACTGATGACAGTTTGAATTTTGCACGCAGTGTTTTTTACGGTGTTGAATTCGGGAGTTGAACTGTTCTCGTCGAGAGCAGTTTTTGGAAGAGCACCGCGATTTTATTAATATTCCTTATCGAGCGTTTGCTAACCATAAGAAACAAATTGTTGATCGATTTGAAAATTGTTTAATTAGCAGAGGAATTCCCCGTTTTCCTGATTTAACTCCGTTATTTTTTTCTGTTCAACGTTTTTTGAAACCATCTCCATACGTTGGACGAACTACAAGCAGCAATTACTGCGGATACGTGAAAGAATTACACCTGAAACTCTGGAAAAAGAGTTCGACAATTAGAATTGGAACAACGTGGAATTGTGTCGGGATCTTACCGGTGGACATTTTGAACAATTTATATACAGGGTGGGCCAACGAAAAGGTAACAGACGGGTCCCTGGCTAAAAACTTTTTTTTGAGAAATGCAAAAACACGTCAATTTTTAAATCAAAGGGGACATCTTTTGTCATGATTTTCAACCTGAAATGATTTCATCCCCCTGTGAGAACAACCCCTTATTTAAATAGGGATTATGGGGCAAGTGATACATCATTTGAAAGGTATTTCTTTCCTGAATTCAGTAAACTAGTTGTTTTTGGTTTTCTTATTTTTAACAAAAAAATTGAAGTTGCAAACATGGACAATGAGTTTGAGGCATTTAAAAACGAAAATAACCGCGGACAGGTCAATTGTTTTTTCTTTAGATAAGCTAGGTACTTTTACTGCCATTTGACAACATTCTTTCGCCCTTTAGGTACAAGGTAAACAACCCTTAAATTTTTAAATAAAAACACGGGTTAACTTTTTCTTGTGCTAATTAATAAAACCAGTTTATGCAAATTCAACCTTAGTTTAATAAATGTTCGAAGTGCCTACCTTCGGCTTCCATGCAGTAATACAGATTTTGATTAAATCGTTCCCGTACATTTTGCAAATGCAAACTCATGTCCCGTTTTGAGTCAAAAAATAAATGGTCAGGTTATTTATACTACAAGTCACAGTATAGTTGTATCTTCCTCGAAGAAAAACAAGGTGTGGAAGTCACCAAATGTTACTAATGAACATTAACAAATAAAGTCCGCAAGATTAGCAGTAAGTTGTACTTAGTACATAAATATCACCATTCTAGGTAAATGAATTAAAGTTTGATCTAACATTATACAGGGTATACCACGGAACCCGTTCATTAGAAGTTTCTGGGGTCCCTTATTAGTTATGAATTTGAAACTTTCAGGTTAAGGATAACCCATAGCCTTCTTTTGTTCTAAAATATTGTCGATGTTGTAGAACTTCCGGAAGGACCGGAAGTCGCCATTCATCTTCTTATTTTAAATGGAACCCCCTGTATATTATTGCATTTTTGGATTATACAATCGATTCTGCGTTAATCTGTATTAGACTATCCTATACCTATCTTCAACTGTTTTTGAGATATTATGATTGTTTTGAAAAATTTGCGCTTTGCGGACGGATGTTGAATAGCCCACCTTTTGCTCTTCTTTGAACGCAAAACATTCATACTTTACAAACACGAAGTAAAACCATAAGGGTTCACAAAATGCATTTGCAAACCTATCACAGATTATACAGGGCGTTCAAAATTAGTGGCAAAGTTAAAAAACTTCAAACACCAAAAAGTCAATTTTTTCAAATGGAACACCCCTTATATTTTTACATATTTGGAAGGCTATTTAATTTACGCATCGATAAACTATAGGTATCCCTATACCTATCTTTAGCGGTTTTGTAGTTATTAACACTTTTTATGCACATTTGAAAGTAGGCTGTGAGTATGCGAAAATAAAATACGGTAATGAACGTCTAACAGGGTTGAGTGCAAGAACAGGTCTCTACTTTTTTTGTAGACACCTGAACTCCCTTCTTTTGAGAACAAGTGTGCAGTTTTAACGTATTTTGAACAATCTTATGTAATTTAATAGTTTGCTCTCAATAAAAGGTATTATTATTATTATACTTCGGTTTTTATCGATACTTAGGCCAAGCCTGGTTAACTAACCGCACGGATCGAAATCAAGTAAGTATTATTATTATTATTATTATTATTATTATTATTATTAGTATGATTAGACAAACGAATGTTTATCTGGATGTCATGCTCATTAAAGCAAACAGGTGGTAAACAGTAAACAATTTTATAAAATGGAAGCAGTTAACGCATATTCCAATACTGATATTTTGAATTTATTTTATATCCATTAGTCATTTTTATTTGTTTGTTGTATAAATAAGATCATTAAATTCGTTTTGTAAAAGTAATTGTTTTTCCTGTTGTCATACTCACAGCCTGCTTTCAAATGTGCATAGGTTTTAAGTGCAGTTTTAATCAATATTAGATAAAAAGTGTTAATAACTACAAAACCGCTAAAGATAGGTATAGGGATACCTATAGTTTATCGATGCGTAAATTAAATAGCCTTCCAAATATGTAAAAATATACGGGGTGTTCCATTTGAAAAAATTGACTTTTTGGTGTTTGAAGTTTTTTAACTTTGCCACTAATTTTGAACGCCCTGTATAATCTGTGATAGGTTTGCAAATGCATTTTGTGAACCCTTATGGTTTTACTTCGTGTTTGTAAAGTATGAATGTTTTGCGTTCAAAGAAGAGCAAAAGGTGGGCTATTAAACATCCCTCCGCAAAGCGCAAATTTTTCAAAACAATCATAATATCTCAAAAACAGTTGAAGATAGGTATAGGATAATCTAATACAGATTAACGCAGAATCGATTGTATAATACAAAAATGCAATAATATACAGGGGGTTCCATTTAAAATAAGAAGATGAATGGCGACTTCTGGTCCTTCCGGAAGTTCTACAACATCGACAATATTTTAGAACAAAAGAAGGCTATGGGTTATCCTTAACCTGAAAGTTTCAAATTCATAACTAATAAGGGACCCCAGAAACTTCTAATGAACGGGTTCCGTGGTATACCCTGTATAGAAATTATGTGGGAAGCTTTATAATAACAAACCCGATTTATTACGGTCTTAAACCATAACGGGTGTCCTAGATCTCTTCCGAAACGTACAATCAGTATCGCATTTGCTAAACGCAAAGAAAATTCAGAATACCATAGTTAAATTTTTGTCTATAAATGAATTATTCCATTTGGAAACTAACTGAGTCAATTACCTGCAATGACGGCAATGGGAAAAACTATAATAAAATTTCATACAAATGAGTATTATGGTTTTTGTATAGTAGAAGCGAACGTAGAATTCCGTTTAAATAAGAAATAATCCTCAATGGCAAACACTAATTATACGAAACATACCAAAAACAGAGACGAGAAAAGATTTTAAATAGGATTTTAACGAAAACGACGCCATCAGAATTATACAAGTGTTTTAATACTGATTGCAAAAGGGGGTTTCTGTACTTAATCTGTATGCGGGTTTATAACAACGCTGACATGCTGTTTATATGTAATCCACGGCATATGTATGTGAACTTGAGAAACATAAACAGAGAAAACAAAAACGTCAAGCTTCTATAACGAACGGTGTGAATTTTTTTAAAAGTTTTACAGTAAATTTGACATTTAACCGCACATTGTCTGACACGACGTGCTTTTTTTATTTATTCGAAATGAAGACATAATCGTAAAAGATTTATAATGGCATTAAAAATAGCGCCGTTAACGCTTATACGATAGTAGTACATAAACATGAAAAACTAATTTTTTTTTTTAATTTTATACTGACGTGCAATAGAGAATCTTATAATACGTAAATTTATACGGCAAATGTTAGTTGAACGTGGTATCAGAAATGAAGGCCTTGGTATGTTCTTTACCATACCACAACTGTTGATGTTGCTGCAAAATACTTAATTTGATCAATAATCAACATGTAATTCGATTTAGGGTTACACTTTGTTGCATTTCAATTTCTCTTATACAAAAACCTGTAATTTATTTATTATAGCAGCGGAAATTTGGAATGAAATTATATACAGGATGTCCATACTAAAATTCATTGTTGTGGATTTCAATATTTTGCAACATTTTTAAAAGGTTAACGTGGCAACTGTTTACGATTCACCTTCCAATTGAACAAAAATAACCACTTCTCTGTTAAATTTTACAAAAAGTTTAAAAACGGATTGCATTTCTGCAACTCATCGCTTGTAAGTCTGCAGAGAAGTGTAGGCTCTTCAAACATTTATACAGTGTGTCCTCAATTTCGATGCTCGCCATTGGTATATCGGTTATTAGTAGTGCTGGCAAAAATTTCGAACGAATCGATTAATCGATTCGTTCGAACACGATTAATGAACGATTTCCATAGGCACAGAAATCGATTAATCGCGATTTTCGATTAATCGCGATTTTCGATTAATCGCGATTTTCGATTAATCGCGATTTCCGATTAATCGCGATTTTCGATTAATCGCGATTTTCGATTAATCGCGATTTTCGATTAATCGCGATTTTCGATTAATCGCGATTTCCGATTAATCGCGATTTTCGATTAATCGCGATTTTCGATTAATCGCGATTTTCGATTAATCGCGATTTTCGATTAATCGCGATTCTCGATTAATCGAGATTTTCAATTTCGATTAAATAATTAAATATATTCAGGTGGAAATTTTAGAATGTTTTATACGGCCGTAGGGTGTAGATCCAATAAAGATTCAATAGTTCAAAGAGTTTTAAAGGCGGCGTCGGCGCTATGTAGTGACGAAGTACTGGCAAAAATGTCGAACGAATCGATTAATCGATTCGTTCGAACACGATTAGTGAACGATTTCCATAGACACAGAAATCAATTAATCGCGATTTTCGATTAATCGCGATTTCGATTAATCGCGATTTTCGATTAATCGCGATTTTCGATTAATCGCGATTTTCGATTAATCGCGATTTTCGATTAATCGCGATTTTCGATTAATCGCGATTTCGATTAATCGCGATTTTCGATTAATCGCGATTCTCGATTAATCGCGATTTTGGACTAATCTGCGATTAATCGATTTTTTCGATTTTCGATTTTTCCAGAAATCGATTAATCGATTTTCGATTTTCACAATTTTTGCCAGCACTAGTTATTAGAAGACATAGAGCAACGGTTAAATGGGGGATGTTTTGCAGAATTCAATACTCGAAACTACTCATTTCAAATTTAACCAAACTTTTTCAATTTTTAAAATAATTTTGGAAAATCAAAAATGTGCCGATTTCATAATTCCTAAATAACTGAATAACGCTTAATCCGACCTCTTTTAAAGTTTTACATTGTTGAGACACTTTGTCAAGACAAATTATTTGATATAAATAAAAACCTCCGATTTTCATTTGTTTTTCATAGGCGGCCATTTTGGATTTTGGGTTTGTTAGGTACTAGGTAGTCCTTAAAAAGTGCTTTTCAACGATGCATAACATGCCAGAAAAATTTTTAGTTATAAGGAAAATGTTAATAAAAACGTAAATTAATCTTTAATATGAAATTAGTAGGCTATGAAATTATTAATTAAACTAAACACCAATGACAAATGAAAGTGAAACGATATTCTAAGTAATACTGTAAAGTAACGAAACGATACTGACATTTAACTTCATTATTAACAAAAAAAACGAATCTACTGTCGTGAGGAATAGAAAATCTCAATTTGCGAAAAAACTATCGCACTTAGGTATAGGATAAGCTTAATAAAATTGCACTAAAATTTACCGGCGATTCTAAAGGCGTACTTGAAGGACGTGCTACTAAATGGACACCCTGTAGAATGGTTCAATATCATTTATGGCAATAGGTACCACCTAGATGAAGCACCCATACAACAGGAAACGCATTTGTCCAATCAGAAATGTGAGTGTACTACCTTCATTTCCTTGGTTCCCATACCTAATTCTTTCGGGAAATAGGAACTTTTACGCATCCAAGGCACTTCAGTTTATTTTCTCGTGTTCGTACATTAAAAAGGAATTTACCGTTCTTTGGGAAAGGCACACTCTGCATACGCATGAAACACAGAGCTGCATTTAATTAGCAACCACATATTCATCCTTCCTGTGGGATGAGGAGAAAACTCTGGAAACGCAGAATATGTAAACTAGGCACAGGATTTCAGTCCAGCATAATTATAAATGAAAATTTAAAGGGAGTATTGCCATCGTTAGCATTACTAAATACGAGAGGTACTATTACATTTGTAGACGAAAAGCCATTCCTGTACAATGATTCATTCATACAGTACCCAGTTGACAATCATTTGATCGACTTATCTGGGACGGATATGTGAAATTATTGACCATGCTAAGCATCCAAATCACAACAAGAACGTTCTACAGGATTTTAAGGGGCACATTGTAACCTATTTGTTAGTACTACTCATATAAGAGACGCTGCCACCACAACCGTAAGAAAAAATACAGAAGAACTGACGTAATAGCTCTTCGCATCAAACATGGTCCTTCGAACCGGAGTTATTAATTAAATTAATTGATTATAGTAACGTAATATAACGTGAACATGTATAAAATATATGAAAACAACGTCAACATCGTCGTCCATACCAATTCCGACCTCCACCATCGTAGTAACCGCAAGGATTTGCTACCTTTACTTAAACATCCATAGGAAGACGTCCTTCAAATTTTTTGAAACAAATTTTGATTCCTTGGAGTTTCATTATACAGGGAAATTTTTCACGGGTTTTAAGTAGCCACCGCAATTGTTTATCAACAATTTGGTAAAAAAGTTTTCGGAAGTTTCTTTATCTGTATCTACTATTCTACAAAATGTAAAATATTATTTTATTTTAAACTCAGAACTTTTCTGTTATGGATACTGTGAATAATTCGAACCTCTCGAATGAAAGAGAAAGGAATCAACGGGAAAGTTTAATGGCCATTTCACAGTGACGACTGTCTTTATATGTATAGGGTGTTTTTTTGGGAGCTTTAGTTAGACGCTTCTGGGAAAGTTTGATAGGTAGATTTTTGAACATTTGTACGTAGGGGTTACTCAAAAAGCCGAATCGATGTAAAATATTTTCAAAATGGCAGCACTTCCGGAAATGCAGGAAGTAGCTACCAACTTCGTTATTTTAAATAGCAACCCCTATTTTTTATTGCATTTTTGGATTCTACGTGAAATTTCATAACTTTTGATACCTACATGTCAATATCTACAAGTTATGGTTTTTAAGTTAATTCCATTTATTTAAAAAAAAATGGCGGATGCAGAGGGTACTTTAAGAATTCATTACTTGAAAACAGTTGTAGCTATGGCAACCGAGTTTTCACCAGCGCATAGAGTTTTCAAGTCATGAATTCTTAAAGTACCGTCTGCATCCGCCATTTTTTTTTAAACAAATGGAACTAACTTAAAAACCATAACTTGTAGATATTGATATGTTGATATCAAAAGTTATGAAATTTCACGTAGAATCCAAAAATGCAATAAAAAATAGGGGTTGCTATTTAAAATAACGAAGTTGGTAGCTACTTCCGGCATTTTCGGAAATGCTGCCATTTTGAAAATATTTTAAATCGATTCCGCTTTCAGAGTAACCCCCCAAGCACACATTTTCAGAAACCTACCTATACAACTTTCCCAGAAACGTCTAACTAAAACTCCCAAAAGAACACCCTGTATATTAAACGTGTTTCTTTCTATGCGTCATTTTATGCTACCTTTAAACAAAACTGAATGTAAGGTAAGTACCAATTAGATAATAATAAAATCGAATGTTTAACAACATGTCATTAAAATTAAAAGATTAGTGCCTATAACATGTCATTAAAATCATACATTGAATGTTAATAAGGCAAAAACCAATTTTTTGTTTAATAGTTTATGTCACTTTTAACCCATTTGATCCCACGCATTTTTTTTAAATAAATTTTTAATTTCTTTTTGGTTTTTGGATTCTTTAGTGAACTAGTAAGCGTTCTACATTGAAATAAAAAAAAAATTGTTACTGGATTGCATAAAAAATAGGTGTACTCAAATGAGTACAATGGGATTACAACTGCGTTACAGTGTGGCTATAGTCGGTTGATAAAAAAAGTATATCACACAAAATTGTTTCATTTTGCAGCACTACAAACAAAAAAAATGATCCTAGTGGTAAATCAGAATTGTTTTAATTTTGTTTGGCCCCACAGTAAGTGTCAAATTGGTAGCAATACTCGGTGGAGCTGCAAAGCATCAAATCTTTGTACCCTAATCGCATCGGTTTACCACGAATGAATTGTTTGGACGAATGATGTCCAAAATACTTTACGGGGACCTGATCACAACGGCCACTGATCATAACGGCCACCTAGGTTATTGTTATTTTATAACGGCCACCTATGATCACAACGGCCCCTAATACTATTTGATCATAACGGCCACCTAGGTTATTGTTATTTCATAACGGCCACCTATGATCACAACGGCCCCTAATACTATTTGATCATAACGGCCACCTAGGTTATTGTTATTTCATAACGGCCACCTGTGATCACAACGGCCCCTAATACTATTTGATCATAACGGCCACCTTGTTCACGTTATGATCAAATAATATTAGTGGCCGTAGTGATCAAGGTGGCCGTTATGAAATAGCAAAAACCGGGGTGGCCGTTATGATCAGTGGCCGTTGTGATATAGACCCACTTTACCATGGCCTCATCAATGGATAACTTCTCATGGAAGATGCCCCACTGAAGAAAATTTCTATTCAGTTGTTTCATCAAAGGACGCACCTTTGTCATTTTATCGGTCTTGTCAATTTCTTCATTGTTGCACAAATGAAAATATTTTTTCAAGTTGTGGTATCTATTGCGATTGATTAGGAATAGAATAAATAATTCCAAAATTAGAAAGTAATGTAGACAATTTACAAATGAATTGAAAGTAATATTTGATAAGTAAAGAACGACGTTATAATCCCATTGTACTCAAATGAGTACACACAAACTTGAACTCACATATTTTTTTATGTAAGCAACCAAATCACATAAAAACAAAAAAAAACCATAATACAATTACCTGATAACCTGCTAGAAAAATTTAGGCCATTTTCACAGCGGAATTACAACTGTTTTTAAAAAAAAAGTAACACACAGAAAACAACATCCTGCACAGCCAATTTCAAAAAATTATTCTGTACAATAGAATTTTTTTTGATATAAAAGATTTGGAAAATGTAACTCCTCACATGTCCATACAACTATTTAGTAGGATAATTATATTAATTTTCAATCAATTACGTTTTAATATGACTTTTGGCAAAGTGTACTCAAATGAGTACAATGGGCTCAAATGGGTTAATGATGTTAACGTTACGAAAAGCCCATCGTTTTTAATATCTATAGTGGCTAGATGGAATAATAAGATACAGCGGTGAAAATCAAGTTTTGTCGACGTTCGGACGCGTTTTATACAAATTTTGGGTTGGTCATTTGGATATGTGTTAAATAAAAAAGAAATGAAAAACAACGCGTATAGTAAAATAATTAACTGTAGAGCAATTTGTTTTTCAAACTCCATGTCCTTGTACACTAACATGTACATTATAAAACAATAAACCATTTATGACACATTCATTATTTTAATTAAACACAAAATAAAGAACAAAACAAAGAGTCATAAAGTTGGCATAAATAGAATTTCTTACGACGTATAGTGTATAAGAGAACAATGAGGTGTAAAGGAAATATTACTTAGAGCCGTATTATAAAATTTAAAAAGAAACACGAACATTCAGAACTCAAAATCAACATGAAATATAGTAACTACGAGGGGGAAAACACGGAGGCGAACATCCTTATATGTCCTCCTTTACATTCGCCGCTTTCTGGTTCGTATTAAAATTTCATAGTTATGTCGTACTTTTCACATTCTACCTACACATACCACACGACATTAGAGGGGTTGAAAAATATTGATATTGTTTCGCTTATTCTGCTTTGTTTTTTGGATCTCCCCCCTATGAAAATCTATGTAAAAAAGTACAAAGTCACTATGTATATTCCTAATTTAAGGGAGCGGCCTTATGTGTAGATGTTGGCCAGTTTTGTAGGGAGAGGCAAAAGTTTTAATATCAAAGAGTGGTGGTAATGGTGTACTGGGTAGGTGTGGACGGATCAGGAATTGATGTTTCAATGGCGTGCTTTTAACAATCTATGTGGGACACATGTTACTCTGTATTGTTTTGTAAACAGTATTGCAACTCGCAAATCGATTTTTTTTTATTTAACGACACATAATGATTAACGAGGTCGGTTTAGATAATGACCAAAGAAGGCGTTCCTCTTTTTTTTTACATAATAATTAATCGCCACAAGTTTACACGCGATGATCTTTACCTTCAGATTAAACAAAACTCATGTTAGGTGAACTTGAATTTTTCGCACATTAACGTTATCCTAATGCATCTGGTTATGCCATTACTCTTTCTTCAATGTTTTAAAATAACATACCTACCCGTAAACAGGGTGTCACAAATGCAATAAAATAAGAAAGCCAATTGCGTAATAAAACGTTACCACGACCCCGACAACATAGTATTCTTAAAACAAAGCAGTAACATCAAATAATAACAGGAACTGTGTATTTACTAATAAAAATCACAATATGGGTCGCATTGACCCTAAGTAATCAATAATAATACCAACACAATGAAGATATTGATATTCTCGTAATTGATCTAATTATTCCTAGTAAAGGCGTTAATTCTCATCAGGATATAAAAAATAAATACAAATTACTATTATGACCTTTGCCTTTAATTATCAAAGCACGATTATGGATAAATGTTTAGTAAAACACAGAAAACAAATGTCATTTAAATTCTTAAACTCAGTAACAAAATCTTTCACTATTACCTTACAGAGAAAAATTGAACAAATTATAGCTTGAATTGGTAAAAGACCTCTTCGGACGATGATACATGATTACATTAAATTTGGAACAATGTTTATTAAATATTACCTACCCGAATTTTTAATGACTTTCATTAAATGCATCGAACTTCCTAATGAATGAACTCTTCGTCCCTTTGGGGCACGAATAATGCAGTCTCATCGATACCCTGCGAGTACCTATGTAAAGTCTGTCTCAAAGTATATCGTCTTGAAATTTACCTCATAAGGATTTATTTTCTAATCTGCATTGTTAGTAGATAAACATGTTTTAAATGCCTACCTGATTGTGATAACAAAGGGGACCTCTAGGTATTTTATGACAGGGCAATTTCAAGACGATATACTATGAGACAGACTATACCTATGAATATTTTCCTACACACCACGTGCAACAAAATTTTAATTTTAACAGGGGAATTTCTTTCGAAATGAGTAGGTACATCTGACAATAAAAAATGTACCCCGCATTGATTTTTATTGTTTATTGATTATAGATCACGTGTTATTTTCAGCTCGCCAAAATTCTACCCACTAATGACCCTAGGAAATAGCTATTTTTGTATTAAGGGCGTAAACGAGGAGGCGGCTGAATTATAAGTTCAGGTCCGAAGGGGCGACGGATTATAAGACGACAAAGGGCCAAAATCGTCGTTCACGCCAGAAATGTAAACAAGATTTTATGTATAATCGTTTAATCTACCTTAAACCTTTGAAAACATAAATGGTACGATTCGTTCTCAAAAATTAAGTTGTTGGTTGCTATTACAATTACTGGTTTTTTGACCTTAGGGTGCAAAAAGGTACTATTTACGCCCGCTAATTACTGCATATTTTAATACGATTTTGACCCGCGGCGGAATTATAAGGGGATTATAAGACGGCAAAGGGCCAAAATCGTCGTTCACGCATGAAAACAACAAGATTGTATTCAAAATTAAAAATATGTGCACTATGGGGGTGAAAACTTTTATTTAATTTATAAACTTTGGAACACCGTAACTTAGTGAAAAATGATCCGATTTAAAAAAAAACAAAAAACCGTCTTATTGCCAGCCACAACTTTCATTTGGAAAAAAAATTCACTCCCATTTACAAAAATGCGCGGTATGCTGAAATTTCTAAAGTGGCGCCATCTACAATTACATGAATAATTCCTCCTCGCACTTCGCAGCCATAAAACTTTTGTCTGCAACATTTTTTGAAAGAAACTGTCCCTGACGAGATATTCGCGTGTATTGATTAAAATGGTCTACTCTGCATAAGGAAAGTACCTAATGTAATCGAAAAAAAAAATCGAACTCGAGGTTTTGATAAATCTCAACGTTTTGAGCCCTCCTGAGTCCAAAACCAAAATCTTTGAAAAATGTTTGTCTGTGGGTCTGTGGGTTATAGCTGTGGAGCCTAAACTACTAGACCGATTTTTATGAAATTTAAAACTAAGGGCTACAAAAAAACTTCATCGGTAAAACAAGCTTTTGATCAAAATCGGCCCAAAGGGGCTCAAACTGGGGGCTGTATTTTGGGAGCAAACATTCAAATCTTAACCCAAACCAAACCCAGAATCCAGGGTCTAGCTCAAGAACCGTTTAACTTAATTAAAATTTTAAAAATTCATGACTTTTTTGCTAACAAAGATAAAGAAATAAAATTTTACAGTAAAGTAGAGGAAATACGATTCTTTTAATCGAGCAAATTAAACGAAATTAACAAAATATTTATGACATACCCTGTATCTTATTTCAGGAGCAAATCAGAAATCGTTTTCTGATTACAACTATTTATACTACACACTATCTATTTGTTTTTTGTGAGAAAGAAATGAGGGAGGCAATGGGAGTGGTGAAGAGGTATTTGGAGAAAAAGGACCTAAGGGTGAATGTGGGTTAAGACGAAAATAATGGTATTCCAGAAGAGAAGAGGGAGGGGAGGGAAGGAAAAATGGTGGTGGTGGGGGGGGGGGGGGATGAGTTGGAAAGTGTAAATGAGTGGAAGTATTTACGATATACATATAATGAGGTATGACAATAAGGACGATGGGCACATAAGGGAACTGGCTAACAAAGGAAATAGGATAGTGGGGAGTGTGTTGGGGGTGGGGCAAAGAGTGTTCGGGAAGGATATGGAAAAGAGGATGGATGAATTTTTGATAAGTTGGTGAGGAGCGTGATGGGGTACGGGGCGGAGGTATGGGGTGGAGGGAGTGGGAGAGTTTAGAGAAGCTTCACGAGAAGTACTGCAGATGGACGCGGGGACTGGACAGAGAGACGCCGGGGTACATAGTGGGGGAAAAGGCGAAAGTGGAAAAATTAAGCGTGCAGGCGGGAAAGAGAGCGGTGAAGTACGAGGAGATCAGGAAGAAGACAGAAATAATAATGGTGAACGAATGTATGAAGAAGATAAGAGGAAAACGGATAAAGTATGGACAAGAGGGCAGTAGGGTGGGGTATGTGAGGGAGGAGGTGGAAAGAAGAAGAGAGGAAGGGAGATGATAGAGGAGATGGTTAGAAGAGATAAGGATGTGCAAGGTCAGGAAAGGAGAGAGAGGATAGCTGGGGGGAGGTATAATGAGGGATACGGGGAGATTGAAGGGGATTGAAGGAGAAAAGAATTGTGACGAGATTTAGGTGCGTAAATGAGGAGAATGAAAATAGGTATTGGTGGGAGGATGAGAAAAGGGTTAGTAGAATCTGTAGGGAAGGGAGGGGAAGCATGGGGCATATGTTGCGGGAATGCGAGGAGTTGAGACAAGAGAGAAGGGAAAGAAGGGTGATACTAGGAGAGAAGGGGGAAGGATTGGGATCGATGAAGGAAGTGTTAGAAAGGAGGAAAAAGGTGGAAAGAAGGGGGAAAGACAGAGGGTATTAGAAATAAGATGTTTTGTTAATGTAAATAAGAACCTTGTATTTATTTATTTGTAAGAAGGATACAATAAACTTTATTATCTATCTATCTATTTGTTTTTTTTTTCTATCCAGAAATTAACAAAATATTAAAAATATTTATGACATATCCTGTATATTATTTCAAAAAAAAATCAGAAATCGATTTCTGATTACAACTATACTACATACTATACAGGGTGACCCAGGGCTGTGTGATTGGTCCATAACTTTTTTGCTATTCAAGATATCGACATGCGGTTTTCACCGACAAGTAAGCACACTTATACTGCACATTATAAAAATATTTTGATTATATACAGAATGTTCCTATACAGGGTGGTAAACCAAAGTTAAGTTTTTTTAAATGGAACACCCTATATATTTCTACATTATTAGTTTTTACATGAAAAAATAATGGCACTTTGTATAGGTCACTATGGGTCTAGCTCTCTCCGTTTCGGCGTTATTCAACGTTTTGTTCGAAAAAAGACTCATATTTGATGGGTAACTGCCCAGTAGGCCATGGATATTTTTCGAAAAACTTGCTACAGAAAATTTTAGAATAACTTGGAATTTTAATAAATAGTCGACTTTTGGTCCATGCATGCACACACTATACAGGGTGTGCGGAAACGCAAAAAGTCGAATAACTCTTTATTTATAAATGGAACACCCTGTATTTCTGTTCACGATTCGATTAAGGTTTTTATAAGCTTTCCACTGATATACAATTTGTATGGTCAATTCTGAATAGTTACTGAGATTTTCCGGAAAAACTATTGTAATTATGAAGAAGTAGATTTTTGCAATTAGGCTGCTGTCAGCGAATATCGCAAGTGTTTAGATATCTTGCTACACGAGTAAAACATCCACTTGAGTTTCTTCATCAATCCTCCCTACCAATATCTCTTCTTTTCCATATTTAATGCTGCCAGATTCTTCAAATCGATTTCTAAGTTTTGAAAAGAAATGACTTGTGGTACTCTCGTATCGGGAGATTTTTGATGGTATATTCTACTGGCTAACAAAACATTTCGATCGACTTCACCAATACAGTAACAAGGGCGTCGCCAAGGGGGGGCCAGGGGGCCATCGCCTCCCCTGGGAAAAAGAAAAAAGGCAAGTTATTAAAAATAAAAATAAATTTTGTACGAAATCTTGAAAAAACGCCAGAGCCACGAACTCCCAATAGTGCTTGCCCCCCCCCCCCCCCCCTCTGGGAAAATTTTCTGGCGACGCCCTTGTACAGTAAACCATATTGATTAATTCTTGATGCGTGAAATTCATTTTAGTCGAGCAAAAATGTGCAACAGTAACAATGTAGATTATCACACTAGCATCTAAATTAACTGTCATATCACTTACGATATTCGCTGACAGCATCCTACTTGCAAAAAACCACAACTTCTTCATAATTACAATAGTTTTTCCGGAAAATCTCAGTAACTATTCAGAATTGACCATACAAATTGTATATCAGTGGAAAGCTTATAAAAAACTTAATCGAATCGTGAACAGAAATACAGGGTGTTCCATTTATAAAAAAAGAGTTATTCGACTTTTTGCGTTTCAGCACACCCTGTATAGTGTGTGCATGCATGGACCAAAAGTCGACTATTTATTAAAATTCCAAGTTATTCTAAAATTTTCTGTGGCAAGTTTTTGGAAAAATATCCATGGCCTACTGGGCAGTGACCCATCAAATATGAGTCTTTTTTCGAACAAAACGTTGAATAACGCCGAAACGGAGAGACCTAGACCCATAGTGACCTATACAAAGTGCCATTATTTTTTCCTGTAAAAACTAATAATGTAGAAATATACAGGGTGTCCCATTTAAAAAAACATAACTTTGGTTTACCACTCTGTATAGGAACATCCTTTATATAATCAAAATATTTTTATAATGTGCAGTATAAGTGTGTTGACTTGCCAGTGAAAACCGCATGTCGATATCTTGAATAGCAAGAAAGTTATGGCCCAATCACACAGCCCTGGGTCACCCTGTATATTTATTTTTTTGAGTTATTAACGCAAAAACTATATTATTTATAATATTAAACATGGAAAAGTTTCGTGCCAGTTTACTGGTCATTTAATTTGGGTCTTAGGACACAAGGATCTATTTACGGCTGCAAATTACTACATAAATGATCTAATTTTTTAACAATTTTTCAAAAAAGTAATTTCGTACCAGTGCAGATGCAAAGTTGCGTGAAGTTCGCACATGAGGTAAATCAAATTTTACACTTATACACAACGTCCCTCAGCTAAAATCGTCAAATTCGAAACTTGAAGGTTCAATGGTTATTGAGTCCTGTGTCAAAGAAGCACAAGCGCAAAATGGAAAGCCTCAAAATTTAAAATGTGAATTTAATATTTGAACATTCGACATTTTCACTTAAAGAATTAAAATTTATATCAAAAATGGACCAAAAATTGAAGCGCTTGAACCATTAAATTAGAACTTAATTTGACTTTAACCCTATCCACCACTGAGTCTCGCGACTTTAAACTTAAAACTAAACAATCAACGAAATCTAAATTTCAGTTATAAGTTCACGAAATTGCAAATATTATAATCTTTGGATGCTGCAACATGAGCCTTCAACCTTTACACTTAAAATTTGAGACTTGCAACTCAAAAATTGAAACTAGAGGTTTGGATTTAATATTTCAACTTGACACTTCAAATTTGCAATTTTTAATTCGAGCGCTTGGAATTTCATAGTATGACATCGTGATGTCTAAAATTTAAAACTGGATGGCACCGGTTAAGAGAAAAATTAATAAGCAAAGCTTGAAATTTAAAAATACAATCACGACACTTTAAGATTGAAACCTGGTGGGCGAGATTTAAAACACATACTTAAAATTAAAACACAAAAAGTACGACACTTGGAAAATTTTGAATTGATACTTGAAAGTATGTAACAACATTCGATAATGAATTTAAAAACTGTAACTTCAATGTTTAAAGGGTTTCTAAAGCGTTTTCAAGCTGAAAAAATTAACATTACAAGTTTAATGTTGAAACATATAACTTGAGCTTTGAAACCTAAACAATTATCATTGAAACTTGAGCTTCTAGGTTTCATTTCCAAATGCTTTAAAAGTCTTGGAATTTGTAATTCAAATGTAGGAACTTTCAAACTTAAACTTTAAGGATCGGATCAAGAAACTTGAAATGACAAGTTGAAACTTGAAGCATACATTTATTATTAAAATTTGAAGGTTAAATAAGAATTTTTAATACAAAAGGTCTAACAGATCTTGAAATTGAAAACTTGATGCACCTTTTTTAGAACCGACATGTGAAATCTTAAAAATTGATATCTGACATGCGAAATTTATAGTAGGTACGTAACAATCTCCATATAATTTTCATTGGGAGTTACCAAGCGTGTAAAAGTTTGGCCCCCCCTCCAGGATTGTTATCAATGACTCATTGAACAATATTAGAGGGGGGGGGGGAGTTGAACGGCCGCCATCTTGTCCGCCATCTTGAAAATGCCCGCGAACCTATTTTTGGCTATATCTTAGCAACCGTATGTCCAAATCGAACGTACGTAGACTCTAATTGCACAGTTTTGTATTCCTAAGATAAATTGTTATATAACCGAAATTGATAATCCTAGCGGATTTAATGTTTTTGGGCTTAAAAGCTTAAATTATGGAATATGTAAAAAAACGCTAAACATCATATCACTTTTTATTTTATTATTATTAATCTTTTAGATCTCGCTTTTATGAATAAAATGCAAAAACAATCAACGAAATCCGAGCACTGGTTACGAAAATATACAGGATTTAGGAATAGGTAGCGCACCTTTGCTGAGCACAACAATTGACGCCGAAAATGTCAGTACCCCCACTTTCTCGAAAATTGACCGCGATAGGGCTATAATTTTAGACTAATTTTAGACTATTTTAGACCACCATTTTCAAATTTTGGACCCACTCCAGTATTGGAGATTGGACAAAACCGGAATAGGAGCAATCGTGGTGGTACCCCCACCACAATGTTATGTTTAGAGGTTATGCCTATAATTATAGACTAATTTAGACTAAAGATCGGTCATAGTGACGATTTTCAAAAACCACCCCTTACGGGTTAACACTACCCCGTTGGCATTAAAACATTCTGACCCTTGATCTAGTCACCGGGCGGAGCTTGCCGACGTCGTTTTTAGTGTTAAACTCCCGTTTTTGTAAAAAAATATACTAAACCTGCAAATAACCTAAGCGCTTTTGTGACAAATTACGCTTAGGTTAGCATTCTTTTTAGTAGCAAACGTCGTTTAGTGTTCGCCCAGTGGCTAGATCAAGGGTCAGAATGTTATGATGCACCCCGTTGATATACCGATGTAGTCTATAATTATAAACCACTTCATTCGCAGTTTTCCGACGATTTTATACAGCCGGTATATTAACGGGGTAGTGTTAACCCGTCAGGGGTGGTTTTTGAAAATCGGCACTATGGCCGATCGTTAGTATAAAATTAGTCTATAATTATAGGCATAACCTCTAAACATAACATTGTGGTGGGGGTACCACCATGATTGGTCCTATTCCGATTTTGTCCAATCTCCAATACTGGAGTTGGTCCAAAATTTGAAAATGGTGGTCTAAAATAGTCTAAAATTAGTCTAAAATTATAGGCCTATCGCGGTCAATTTTCGAGAAAGTGGGGGTACTGACATTATTAAATACAATAATTGGTTTGGTAGTTACAGGTCAAATTGAAAATTTCATAAGTTTGTTGCATGGAACTATTAAATACATACATTAATTAAGTGTAATCAATTTTTGAAGGCTTATGCCCCCCATTCGCAATTCCCTCGCCCTCATAAGAGTAATGATCGCCATGACATGAATCAGATCAGAGGAAATCGCGAATGGGGCATAAGCCTTCAAAAATTGATTACACTTAATTAATGTGTGTATTTAGTAGTAATTCGCATATTTTGTAGAGAACAAACTTATGAAATTTTCAATTTGACCTGTAACTACCAATTATGTGCTCAGCAAAGGTGCGCTACCTATTCCTAAATCCTGTATATTTTCGTAACCAGTGCTCGGATTTCGTTGATTGTTTTTGCATTTTATTCATAAAAGCGAGATCTAAAAGATTAATAATAATAAAATAAAAAGTGATATGATGTTTAGCGTTTTTTTTACATATTCCATAATTTAAGCTTTTAAGCCCAAAAACATTAAATCCGCTAGGATTATCAATTTCGGTTATATAACAATTTATCTTAGGAATACAAAACTGTGCAATTAGAGTCTACGTACGTTAGATTTGGACATACGGTTGCTAAGATATAGCAAAAAATAGGTTCGCGGACATTTTCAAGATGGCGGACAAGATGGCGGCCGTTCAACTTCCCCCCCCCCCCTCTATTATTGTCCAATGGGTCATTGATAACAATCCTGGAGGGGGGGCCAAACTTTTACACGCTTGGTAACTCCCAACATTACATTGTTACGTACTATTAGAACTCTATAAAAATACAATCATGACATTTCAAACTTAAAAGTGTGGGGGTGATATTTAACTCAAATTTTGAACTTAAAACTCAAATGTGAAGTGTGCAACTTGAAATTTAATCTATGTACAAAGTGGAATTTAAATCTATGTTATACCTAGTGGTAATTCGTACATTTTGTAATATAGAGCTTAACGGCCATTTTGAGATTACTAATTAAAAAAAGTAGCTTGATACACATATGATGAAGCCCCCTTTTTTACAAATCAAAATGAGAAATGAGAATATTAAGTTTCAAGGCACATTTGGAACAGTCGATAACCAATAAAATAGAATGGAACAAATTTCTGAAAAAACAATATCAGAGTGAAGAAAATTCACCCTTTCTTCAAGAAATTACGACGAGAAGTTCAATGCCATTTTAAAAAATGACGACATTTCAGACACGTTTAGTGCAATTCGAGAAAAAGGAATAAGATCATGAAAAAGATTTAAGTTTCCCTACAGTAATTGACTGCAAGCTCTATTTCAGGACACTTTCAATGACGCAATATATTCAGAGGTGCTCCTCGGGATATAGATTTTAAGTGTCTCAGTTTAATTAAGAATTGAATGGGGGTGACTTCACCATTTGCATAATCGCTTTAACTAAATTACACAAGCAGCGAACTTAAATTTTGTTCTAATTTCTACTCTCCTTTTGTCCGTACTGGCGACGCTGGCGCTATGTACTTTAAAAATCATTATGCCGAATTTCCGACGTGTGTAGGATTAAAATTAATAGGGTTAGAGATTCGAAATTAAGAAAGTTAATTATATATCTACGACAAAAAATTTTTTTTTATTCAAATAACTGGATATAATCGCTTTATGTTGAGAAGAATTTCCATTATGGGTCGGTAGGAACTTTAATAAGATAATTTAAATGTTGCTACATAAAAAAAGTTGTCGTTAATATCTCACCAAGTTTTATAGACTTACTGTAAAATGCACTTTGCAACCAATTGGTTGTTTTCAACACCTGAATGGAATAATATTCATAAATAACATCCAAATATAGATATCTTTTACTTTCCCAATGCACCAATTTGCATAATCTTTAAATTAATGTTTCCTTTTATCAACAATCTTCAGATTTTATTTTATATACATTGTGCGAAAAGTTCGTTGAGTTTTCATTTATTTAAATGCAGTTCACTCGACCTTTATTTTACTTATTTTTGTTTAGAAAATGTAATTCATTGGAGAGACAAAGCTCAACGCTAAATAAGTATGATTTTGAACAGTCTAATAAGAGGAAATAGTAAAGGACGAGAAGGTTTGAGATAAACGAAAAAGAAAAATTACCAACATTATACTTAAAAACAACACAACCCAGATGATTTCATGTCAAATTGAAGGGTTCATAAATATTATTAGAAATTTTTGAAAAAACATCTCTCAACACATGATTATTTTAATATTTAATTGGAGTTTGAACCTCTATACTTTTTGGCCCCAATTTCCACTCCCCATTTTCAGTAAGTCTTCCTGTAATTAAAATAATTTAAGTCGTTTCACTTTCACCAAGCCGTTTAATTAAAAATTTCTGTGCTTTAATAGCCCGGGTACCTCCAATTTACAATTTCGCATTTGCTGTCTCGTAACTGTTGTTTTTCACAGTAAGGTGGGTTTAGCTATAATTTCTTAGGTTTTTCTTTTCATAAAAACCGCCTGTTCAATTACGTTTTACGCGAAATCTCACCTTATCAGAACGAAAACCACCAAATCCAACCCAGTACGAGAATCTACACACAACATACGAGGTGTGTAAATTAAATAATGAGACAGATTTTTTTCAATTTTTTTATTCGAATTGTCTCCCTCAAAATAACTTCCTTGCGAAGCCACACACCGCTGTTCCCAATCCTCATAGCAGTGTCGCAACTCGGATACTGGAATAGCCGTTTGAATGTTTTCGAGTGTTCCAAAATGAGTCCACTTAAGGTGATTTTTCAATCCTGGGAAGAGGAAAAAGCCACAAGGAATAAGGATTCAAGTCAGGCGAATAAGGAGGCTGAGGATCCACAGCACAGAAAGGTTTTTACTGGGCAAAAACTCGTTTATTGACATTGCTATGTGACAAGGCGTTTTATGGTGATGCAACACCCAGTTGTTCTTGATGTTTGGTCTCACACGAATGACCCTTTTTCGAAGTTTTTACAAGAACCTCTCGGTAAAAGTGTTGATTGACAGTTTGGCCTTGAGGAACACACTCTCTGTGGACGATTCCCTGGCTATCGAAAAAACAAATTATCATGCATTTGATCTTCGACTTGCTCATTCTTGCTTTTTGGGCCTTGGAGTGGTTGAAATGTGCCATTCCCTGCTCTGGCGCTTCGTTCCGTGACATTATGCGTGACATTGCACATTACCGTAATGCAACATCCAGTTGTTCTTCATCTTTGGTCTCGCAAGAATGACCCATTTTCGAAGTTTTTCAAGAGCCTTCCGGTAAAGTGTTGATTGACCATTTCGCCTTGAGGCACACACAAACTCTTTGTGCACGATTCGCTGGCTATCGAAAAAACAAATCAGCATGCATTTGACCTTCGACTTGCTCATTCTTACTTGGACAGGTGGAAGTGGGGCACTCCGTGCTGTGGCACCTGGTTTCCGGGTTGTACTCAAACACCCAAGACTCGTCACCAGTAATGAAACGTTCCAGAAACTGGAGATCAATTTCAATCGATTCCAAAAAGTCAAAACACCTTTCCCTCCTGATGTCCTTATAGTCCTGGGAAACATTTTTTGGAACAATTTTTGCACAAATTTTTCTCATCTCCTATTCATTGGTCAAAACCTGATGAACGGTGGTATTAATCAAATTCAACTTTTGCCCCTTCATTCACACTATTGTCAATCGACGATCTGAAGGCACAAGATTCCGGATTCTGTCGACATTTTCATGGGTTCTTGAAGATGAAGGGCTTCCGCTTCGTGGTTCATCTTGAATATACTCTCTTCGTTCTCGAAGCCTGGGCTCTTAACAAGAAAACACTGTCTCCGTAGGCCTGCTGAACTTTTGCAAAAGTTTCCGTTGCACTGTGCCCAAGTCTGAATCGAAATCTGATAGCACACCGTTGCTCAAAATTAATGTCACTCATTTTTAGACTACACTAAAAAAACTTTCACGAAAACAAAAACGCTACGGACAACCAAACTCTCACTGAAGGCGTAACACGTGTTCATTTGTTCATCTGCCCCTCCTCCAAGTCCCGCGTCCCAAGTGTCGCCAGATCGAATGCTACGTTGCCAGTCTCATTACTTGATTTACACACCTCGTGTATAGTTCAAAAGCACTAAAACCATCAAGGAAAAACAACTAGGTATTTAACAGTTAGAATGGTCATGCGAGTTTTTACAGAGTGAAGGTCGAACTTCCCAAACGAAAATATAGGGTGTTTTTACTCAAAGTGGACAACGTGTTTTCGAATTATGGACCTTTTTTGTTTTTTTTTACAATTCTCCATTTTGCTGTTATAAATTTTTTAAAAACTGTTTTGAACAAACTGTTGTAAATATTAAACTGTTGATTTCAAAGAACTTTGATTTTTTGAAATCCGACTACAAATAATGGAGATATAGAGATGTATAGAAAAATAAAAAAAGGTACATAATTCGAAAACAAAAGCCAAAATAGAAAAAATTATTTTAAAAAATGTATTAGTTTTGACGAGTTCTATTAACTTCTATTACGTTGTCCACTTTGAGTAGAAACACCCTGTATAATCAGTAATCACTAACATAGCTACTAATCGTTTTTACTTCCCGAGTGCAAAGTAAAAGGGAAGTACTGTATTAGTGTTCCAAAAAAAATTGACCTACGCAAATTTTTACATATCTTTGCGTTCCTGAACACGTAAATTCAAAAAATGAAAAAAAAAATTCCGTCTGTCGTCTGTCCGTACACATTCCTTGCAACGCTCTAAACTCAGAAACTATTAAAGTTATCGAGATGCGGTTTTCACCAATCGATTACATTCGGGCAAGGACGAAAATGCTGATATTACCTTTGATGACGTCACTTCCGGTATAAGCTAAAATGGCGGCACTCATTGTTTTTATAAGATAAAGTTGAAGTTTTTTTTATGTAGTTTAAAAGAGTATTTTTTCTGAATTCAGCTATACTTACCTTTTGAAAAGTGTTAAAAAAATAATTGTTAAAAATTGACTGCAACGCTCTATACTCAGAAACTATTAAAGTTATCGAAATGCGGTTTTCGCCAATCGATTGCATTAGGGCCAAGGGCGAAAATGTTAATATTATCTACCTTTGATGATGTCGCTTTCGGTATAAGCTAAAATGACGGCACTCATGTTTTTATAAGATAAACCTACAGTTTTTTTGAGTATTTTTTTCTGAATTTAGCAATATATATTGTGCTATACTTATTTTTAGAAAAAAGTGTTAATGCGAGGGAAGTCTCGTGGCAACTTGCCAGAATTTGTTTTCAAATTTGATCGCAACGGCAATTTTCCTACTCCACCTAGCCACAGCCACAAAAATTTTGATAACGGGGGGGGGGGGGGGGGGGTACGACAAGTCTCCATAACCGACCAACAACTGATTTTAAATATTTTTGTGACTGTTTTGTATTTTTACATGTGCGGTTCAGTCCAACCATCACAGTGTACGTTCCACTTATTCCATCTACTCCATATTCACTCATTATTTTGATTGTGGATTCCGAATCCACCCGTGTGCAGAATTTATATACGGACCGTTTTGTGCCACCTTCTTGGTTAAAGTCACCCGATCTCAGACGTCACATGATAACGGAAGCGGTTATAATCCATCACAATGCATCCTTTCAGAGCAGAATACACACGAAGGATGTGATGCGCTGTCTCGTTATTTGCGTCATCTTCTGCAAGATGGGTAATTCGACCATGGCCATACGGTGCATATGCTTACTTAGCTTACGGTATCCAAAAAATATGGCCTGAGGTTTTTCTTGTATAGAAACTCGACAGACTACGAGATGGTCCTTCCGGATTGACCACAATAACATATGTTGGACTTGAGTGTCTTAAGTTGTTAATTATTTATAGTTAGTACAGTAAAACCTCGATATAACGGACCTCTATTTAACGGACTTCGGATATAACGGACAAAAAATCCGGTAAAAAAATAGAAAAAGTACTGTTGATATTATACATAAAAGAACAAATTTTACAACAAAAACACAAATTTATTTCAAGAAAATAAAAATAAAAATACGTAAATATAATTAAGCGTGCGTTTCATTCCTCAGTTCAAACGGATTACCTTCCTTTTACTGTACATTGACCTACATTTCTTGCGATTTCAGCGTTTTCAGTAGGACCGGCTGATAACGCGGAGAATAATGCTTACTTACTTGCTTAGCATAGGTTTTTTGATTTATTTTAAACTAATTTTTATATAACGGACTTTCGGCTTTTACGGGCACCCTCTCGAGGTTTTACTGTACTGTAAGTGGAGGAGTTGGCCCTGCGCATCAAAATACCTACTTAGATGCCACTATCGTAGCTTATCGGCTTTCACAGTATTTTTTATTCCAGTATTCACCCATACGATACGGTGACATTGGGAAATCAGCCTAAAGACATTATTACAGTTTTCTTCTCATCATCATTGCAATTTGCAAAAACAGTGTTTTATAGAGAATGCAAAAGCGCAATAAAAAAAGTAGGCGTTCCTTCCCATATAAGTTTTCCGAACTCACCCCACCCCCCTCTGGGAGGCGACGGTGATGTTCACGTATCATGCCTGAATGAGTTTCAAAAAATAAAGGATTTTATTATTTCTTTTTGTAATCGGATGTGTCGTTCTCGAGATAGGTATTCAAGGGTTTTCATACTTTTTGGATACTCGGTAGATAATTAAATGCCTTATAAAGTAAATATAAATTACAGGAAAATAATGAACGTTACCAAACAATTGGTGCATGTATAATTAATAACACAATGTTATTCCTAGAATGGTAAACAGTTATTGTTACAATAATGTATTACTAATCACTTAACAGAAACAATAATAAAAGTAAATAAAATTCTATACTTGATGATAAGAAAATAATTACCTAGAATTAATGTCGACACTGACGATATATGTCAATTGTTGTGGAAAAATTATGTTCTAATAGAAATTATATGATAAATCGAATTAGAACAAGAAAGGATAGTTATTACGAGAAAAGTCCACATAGTTGTACAATAAAAATAACCAAGTGCATTATAAGGAACGTAATTTTTTTTTAAATGGAAAGGAAAATTCCTCTATAAAGACAGCATCCCAAGGCGTTCAGTTGTTTGAATTTTTCGATATTTGGAACAAGTACCTACTTCAGGGAAATAGCACTCGTATATGGCTCAAATCCATGAAATTTCCATTTATTTTATAACATAAAGTGGAAATGTTGAAAATTTACTGAATTCTTTTGTTTTTCTAGTTAGATAAGTAAATGGTGTTCGCAGTACTGTTTACTTTAATCTCTAGAGAGGAAAATGTAACTTCCTTCGCTAATTTCACTAAAGAAAATAATGTTTCCAAGGCAGTTTTAGAAAAATCAGAATTAGTAAAAATAAGATGTGTCCAAGGATAGATACTTGTGTCGCTCCTTAGATTTTTGGACAGCAAAAGTGACGTTAGTAAACAGAAGTTATAATGAACTGATACTTCTAAACTTGTTGAAATTAGCCATAATTATGTCATAACAGTTCAATCACACTAAGTACAATAACTAATATGGAAGTGTTATTATAGAAAATTAAAAAAAAAGCACAAGATTCCTTTCTAAATTTTGTAGACAAAGGAGTAAAATTTATTTGCACAGCACTTACTATTGTTTAATTAAGTTCAACCGTTGCTAGAATTAGATAAAGAACTTCCCTATATTTAGCCTTCCATGTTAATTTAAACAATTCCTATGAGAACCACCCATGACTATAAAGATAACAAGCATATATTCAATATTTTTAAATATCATCGTATGTGAGGGCACGGTTGGAGCCTAATTGCTATGTAAATAAGACGCCTATAAAATTATCCGTTAAGTCTAACGGTCCACATATCCTTTTTGGCGCAAAATTTGATGTTTACAGTACCAAAAAAAAGGAGGTGCGTAATAATGTATTACCGCATAAAATTCGTAATTTGCATGCGCTTCGTGCAGCGAGCTCGATGTGTAACCCTTCACAGGGGCGTAAATTTTGATTTACAGTTACATAAGCCTATAATTTAAATGACTGAATACGAAAATTGTGCAAAGTGCAAAGTGGAGTTATAAAAAAAATTTTAAAATTTCATTACGCCTGAAACAAAAGAGATATTTAAAAAACAACAATAATGAAATAATAATTTCATTTGATTTACGTTAAAGGTCTCGGAATAACTGATTTATAAGAGAAGGGGTTTCAGAGCACGTGCAAGCCTATGTCAGCCGTACACGTGTTTTAGGTAAGGGCTTTATTTTCCCCATTTCTCTTGTGTATATAAAATTTTAACAGCCCAATAAAAATAAAAACGGGGTAATAAAGGTATATCTCTCCACGGAGAATTTAGGATTTTAAGGGGGGTTTGTTGTTATTTTTTTATATATTTAAATAAGGGGGGAGACTGTATCTGAAGAAATATAGTGGTTCGAGAAATGACCGAAGACCGTATGCATATTTTAGGTGTTTGGGTGCATAAAAAAGTTCAAGGACATCTTAGCCTTTGTTTAGAGAGCACCTTTGAAACGGTTAAATACATTTTATAGTCGCAGGACGTGACTGTTTTGGTCACAATAACTGTGGACAGAAAATAAAAAGGTCATAAAAAATTGTCGTAAAAATTTTACCTTGAAAGCTTCGAACTAATCTATTGTTTTTATTATTATTTTTTTTTTTAGAACAATTTATGCGGTGAACTGGATTTTTAAAAAAAACTGCAAACAAATTAACTGGCAGAGAGTGAGAACTATATTAAAAAGCTCTTCCATTACCAAAGCCTATTCAAGAGGGGAAGTTAAATATACAACCTCCGGCAAATAATTTTACAAACCCTTGCAAACTATAAGGGAGGAAAGGGCGCTTTCCCTTTAACAATGTACAGAAAATTATATTACGTACAAAACAGCACGTATGTGATTTACTAACAAAAAATGGAGGCACAATTCTCCCCATTTAGACAAAAATTTTCTGCTACAAGGAAATGCGAGAATATGTCGATTACACGTTCGCTGATTTATACCCTTCATAGTTAACGGTTTTCTCTCTGGTTTTGGCATTAAAGCTTTGCGCAGTTTTAATTTTTGATAAACCGGCACTTCGTAAAACTTTTAGTAAGTACAACTGGAAACTAAATCGATGTTTCATAAAAGCTTAAAATTCCCAAACGCCCTTTAAGCCCTTTTAAATGATAGGGTTTTTCGGTTAATTAATAAAACTTTGCTTTGGATTACACTACTCTCTCTCAGTTCATCACAATCGCTAATTTTAATGAGAACTTATAACTCGAGGAAAATAATCTACATTTTTTCTTTTGATCATTCCTCCCCATTGTTATCTAAGCTAAAAGACGCGAAACGAAACCACCGAACCCTTAACCAAAGCATACGGTTTTGTAGAGGGCGGAATGGATAAGCACGCCTAAAGCTGAGGTGTAGCTGAGGATGTTGAGTATCGATTGAAAGTGAGACCGACCAGATGTTACATGAATTACGGCACCTTAGTTTCCCTTTGCAAGATTTCCGCCCTTAGTCTAATAGGTAGTAGAAAAAAAATTTTTTTTCTATTCCATGTCATTAATAGGAGGAGAACCGATCGTTATTGATTTATGGCATCCTTTTACAAGTTTGAATTTGGTAACATATTAAAAGGTCTGGACAGAAGGAAAGTGTGGGCATCGCTATTTTAGATCAACTTAACTAGTTGCATCGACGATCTCGGATCGCACACATGCTGTTGAATCCTAATGTACGAAGGGGTGCTCTCCCCCTTTTAATACTAACATCGATACGTCACCGTCTGCAGAGCTATTTCATTTCAAGCCGGCGTCAACATTAAAGCACCTCAATCTACAACAACCTCAATTTTGTTCATGGAAAGAACGAAAGTGGAAGAGATTTCTCGAACATTTCGTGAAAGTAGCTTTTTTTCTATCAACGCCTACAATACAATAGAGCCTCACTGCTTACTTATCTACTTGAAGAGTAAAGTTCGTCAAACACGTACCCAGCCAACGGTATTATCTTCGCTAAAAATACATTTCAAGATGGGTTTTAGGAACCTTATACACTTCTATCCTAGTCTGACCACAAACCCCAAATTCTAATTTTGGTCATAAAGTCCGACCATAGTTTGTTCACAATTTCTAATTTTACGAATGACCACAATACCCAATTACCACACTCGTAACATTTGAATATGTCAGAATGTATACATGTTAGTAACAAAATTTAGGATGATAAAAGAGTTAAACAGAACGAGTTTCAGCACATTATCGAGAGCAGGATTATCCTCAAATTATAATTATTTATTTAATATTACCCTTTATAATGAAACATAGCGTTGAAACGCGTTGGGTTATCCTAAAATAAAAATTGTAGTAGAATTACTTGTTATTATTATAATATAACTATTGTTGGGAGTTCCACAATTAAAATAATCTGACAAATGTTTAATTAAATACAAATTTGATTAACAATTACGTAAAAATGTAGAGAAAAGTTGGAAACGTTCTATTAAAAAAATACCGGAGTTTAAATCACATATTTTTCGAATGTATATAGACAACCATTTTTTTAAGACGGATTCGATAGGCTTGTTTTCCCCTTACCCATAAACATAAGAACCCTAGTTGCTTCATTCGATAGGAATGTAGACGATATCACTGTAAAATTTATAACAGAAAATTGTGATTTTATTTTTTATATAGTCATTTTTTCTGTAAATTCTGCGGCAAATTTGAAAAATTTCCCTTAGAAAATATGCAGACAAAATTAAATGGTATATTGTCGGCGAAACGAGGACAATTTACTTTGTACTTATAAGAAAGGTAAGGATCAAGATGGAAGTGAGGTAAAATACATGGTTGAGTGTTATTACTTATCATCAATTTTCTATCGTTGTTAACTGGTTTTGGTGGGAAGTATGGTCGGTACCTAACACCGAAATTACAAAATTGTAATCGTATTTGGGACTAAATCAAAATGAAGTTGTGGTTTAGGCTAAGGTGAATATAATTTGATCATCGCTTCTATTTCACTCTGGTAACAATGTTATTTAAGAAACAGATCTTACTCAATTTCATATCTGCAATATACCCTTTGCCAAAACATTTAAAGAGACAAGGTAGTAAAAACGGTCGCATGAAAATAAATGCTCAGCTGATCCGGAGCAAGTAAGATCAATACTCAATAAATTACTTCGCCAACTAGTGCGGGATCGAAGACCTCATAATTCACATAACCCAATCTACATTCTTTACATTTATGCAAACTATAGTACCATGGACGTAGATGGATTTCTACATTCCAAATAATAATTATAAATTAGAGATATTATCGTACTACAGTCTAAGAGACTACACTATTTCTTATTTGCGTTTATTTATTATTATATTGATTGATGGAACCCATTGGTTTGTTAACGAATATAGACAGCATGAAAAGCAACGAAACTAGTCACTTAACTAAACGACGTACAGGGTCTGTCCCAAAATAAAGTTGAATGTGTTCAGGAAAAAAAAATTATTGCAATATAGCTACAAGTGGTTAAAATTCTTCTAAGTAGCCACCTTTCACATCAGAACACCGACGCTAGCCTTTCACCGGCGGTACGCGTCCTGGAAGGCATCGACGGGGACCTCCTTCAGGCCCCTCGTCATAGTGTTTTAGAAAAGTCGCGAAATGGTGGCGCTTGAGGTTCCTCTTGATCCTTGGGAATAAGAAGTCCGCAGGGAACACGTCCGAGCTGTAGGGCGGCGTCGTTATTGGCAGATGGCGGGCGCCCAGGGTGGTCTTCGTCTTCGACCTCCTCTCTGACCACTTTGTACCAGCGATAAGTAATGTTTTGAGACATGGTAACGTTGCCAAAAGCCTCCTGTAGCATAACAACAGTCTCGACACCCGTTTTCTTGGGTAAAGCGCAAATTTTTGTGGCGTAACGGCTCTACGGAACGAGGCATCTTGAAAATCGGACGCGTCACTTCAACAGAGGTCCACACCAACGGTAATGTGCACTGATCCACAGCCCGCAGGGGACTCCCGCTTTGGGAGACCCCCCTCCTCAATTCCCGTCGTTTGACGCGTTTCAGTGGCGGCTAGCGTTGGAGGGGAGAGGCCATTCAACTTTATTCTGGGACAGGCCCTGTATTTACTATGGAGGAGGGTTAGAATACTTTGAATTGAATTTAATTATTATTATTATTATTATTGTACTTCGGTTCTTATTGATACTCAGGCCAATTATTATTATTATTATTTCTGAATAAATATGGCCGTAACACACTAATAGCGAGATGGTTTATAAGTTCCGAGAACAATGAATAGAAAGCTCAGCATCTATAACTTCATGCCATTGTACATACGTTTTGTATAATTGTACACAAACTTAGTGCAACTGTCATTTATAAACAGATTTTTATCTTTGCTTATGTTACCTAAAACTTATGAAACATATTTAAATGCGAAAACCGATTTTTAATCTGTCTGACGATCTGTTTTCTTGTTTTGAATAATAATAATTTATTGAACCTAATATGACGAGATTTTAGTGGATATATAAAGATCTTTTGCAAAAAATTGAATCATTGGATCAACTGCCCGCATTTTTAAATTGCATATTTCAGCATATTGTGTGGGAAGCAATCAATAACTTTGAAAAATTCTGGGTTTGCAGAACATTTAAAAAATACCGCTGATAATGTACTTATGTACTATTGCGATGCACGATGTTCAGTTTACCACTCCAATAGAAAACTTTATTAAATACTGTGCAAAGTAATGTTCTATTCAAAAACCACAAAATATGCTAGAATATGCATACTTTGTTGCTAATCTTTTACTGCCTTTCTGTCCTTGCAAGCCGAAAATAAAAGTACGAAAGCATAAATTAGATTAACTTATCTCCAACGTTCCATTTTGCTATCTGTTAACATTTTTAAAAATTTTAGTTTTTAATGTACATCGTAACCTTAACGTATTTGATCTTTTTTAAATTTCAAGTATCGCCTTTAACCTTATTTGTACATTCAGAGATTAATACAGATACATGAAGTATAACAAATAAATCAATTACTAATCGCATTTAAGGAACTTATTTCAAAAAATGCGATAAAGCATTATTTTTTCAATTTTGCTACCATGGAAGATATAAAGAATGTTACCGATCAAAATGAACATTTTTTCGCGCTGGAGACGTTAAGGATACCTTCGCATAACATTTTTAAATGTTGAAGTAGTCAACGCTTTCATAATGGAAGCAGGCAGACAGTAGAATGCTCCAAATACCTGCCGTAAACTGATGAGAGGGTGCTCCCAATGAAGTCCAGTATTGCTCCTTCGTTTTTTTAATTTTTTCTATAGAAAACCAACATGGTAACAACTTGCCTTCTCTCCATAATCACGGAATAAAACACAAAACCTAATATGATCCGTATGAGAACCGTGTATGTGCGAAGGGGTTTCATTCCAACTGAACCGAATGGGACCGCATACGTGTGAAACCCGAATGAAGGGGTTGAATTCGTTTTCGGTTGCAACCGAACACGAACCCAACCGAATGGAACCACATCGCATAGTGTGAAACGGGCCTAAAATGCTTTGGAAATATGTGAGCGAGTTCCACACAAAGGAATTAAAATAGTAGGTGAATTACAAACGGTGAAACATGGCGATCCTTTCACACCAAATAACCTTTTAAAACGCACCATAGGACAGTTCAACTTGTTAAGAAGAAACACGGGAAAACAAGTAAAAATCGGAAGGTGCGAAGCAAATCGTCCTTTCATGTCCATCGACTTCCGAGACAATAGCTAACGTTAAAATCCATTAGCAAAATGGGAAAATTTGAAAATTTATTTCTTTGTAATCTTTGTTCGTAAATTATACAATTGTTATTCGCGTAGATAATAAAAAAATAATGCTGCAGGCTGAGCACGTTCCCTTCCTGGTTTCAAGAATTGTTAATAATTTTCGTACGTGCCGATTATTTCAAATGTTTGTTTACCATTATGTCCATTTATTTCGCATTTAAACTTGCACAAGCTTTTAATCTAAGTAGCTTTCATTAGCTTCTTGTTGCGTAGCAAGGCTGTAGTATAGCACGATTTCCTATAGTGTTAGAAACTTAGTGAAGCGTTTGACAGAGAAGATTGATCGCTTAAGCTGAGACGTATCTGATCCAACTTCATCTAGAAAATGTATTACTGTTGTCTTTCATCGTAGATTGACATTTTGCTGCTCTCAACTACACCTAACTTACAACTAAAGCTTGCAACGTAAAGTTAAAGTCGTAAAATGTGGCTAAACGTGAAGCGACACCTTTCGTAAAGGAATTGAACAACCCTATAAACATTCAGATAAAAAGTATAGGTAAGAACGACCAAAATCGCATATGTAACCCTAAATGCATCTCATTCGAGAAACGCATGGACGTAAAACTAATTGACAATTTCCGATAGGAGCGGCTAATAATCAAGTAAAGGGTCGTTAATGGGGTCACATGCCGGTGACGCCTTCAAATTCATATTCAATCATTTTTAACGTTAAAACGCTAAATTATTTTGTTTAAAATGTAAGGCAAATAGGTCGATTTACCAGAATTGATCGTGCGGAACACCGCAACTTGGTTTTTATGAGATTATAGCGCATCAACGTAATTATATAGTTTACGCCGATTGTTTATGTATTAAGTATATTAAGTACTAACCAGCTGTGTTTAAATAAGTCATTAAAATACAAACGTCTCTTTCTGTAGATAGGAGTTCCTTATTATTGCGAAAACGAGCAAGAGCTCAATTAAATTATTCAGAGACATTTTTCTACATAGGGGATATGAAAATGTAGTAATGTTTTTAATTAATTATACTATACCATCCATTAGGTTATTAATTACTTATAGTAAACATAAAAATTAAATCCTTTACATATCGGGTTCATGGTATGAATTAAATTATTTCAACTTAGCTCGTCTGTAGATTCAGTTAATTAGCACAAAAGGTCGCTGAAGAATGAATGGAAGAATATTTCATTAAAAACCCAGTGTAGAAGATCTGTTTGGAAGGTATCGAAAATATACATTCTCTCAACTTGACAATTATGATCGCAGAAAAACCTGTTAAACATAATAATGATTCAAAACATACTTCAAAGACGGTATGGAAATGAGTTGAAGCCAAGCAACTCACTATTTTGGATGGGCTTTCCCCATGATTTGGAACCTCACAAACAAAGGCTGCAATAGCCAAAAATATAGCTGGATGTGACATGGAAGTAACACATTTCATTTAAATTGTGCGAATATTAGTGTTTTGGTAACGGTTTTTGTGACGTCGAACTGGCCACCATAGAGTTACTTACAATGAAAGGTTCATGGATCAAAAATGATCCATGATCGTGCTTCTTCATCACTTGGTAGTCAATAACCTACTAATTAAATTTGAATTCCAGCAAGTGATGGGAAATCAAAAAGGCGAAGGTATCGTGGCAGCCATTTGGCCCAAATTAATTAATCGCTCATATCATATAAATGCATTAAGAGTTTATTAAAAGCCATTACATTAAAATGTATAAAGAAGGTTGATGAACACCTACGGCGATTACTAAAGAACACTGAGAAGAAGATCATTTGTAGGTTATTGTAATCGGACAAGGCCATCCTGGAGACCCAGTGAAGTGTAAACTGAGCAATTCCACGTAAAGGTTTTAACTTTGAGAGCAAGGGCACAATAGAATTACCAAATCTGATACCTCCAAGCAAAAACATTGACATTAATTACTGAATAGTCATAGTTACAAATATGAAAGTGAGAAGCTGAGGAAATCTCAAATATGTCACGTGGTATTCTCGGTTTACTAAACATCAACGAGGACATTGAACGAATACAGAAACATGAGTAGAATTTGGAGGTAGACTTCGATAGAAAAAGTTGAGCAGACATGACTACTTTAATGGTCAACTGGAAGACACCTTCTACCTTTTAATTGGAATAAATCTCAAAACCTTCCCCATGGATAAATTTATTGTTGATTAAATCAACACATTCATATGAATATAGCGACATGTTTCGATAAAGAAATATCATCATCAGGCTACTAAGAGAGAAGAAGTTCAATAATGGAGGTCTTAACGAAAAGGGTGAAAATTATGAAGATGAAGTAAAAGGATGGGTCAACGAGACAGACATCCTAAAATTCTTCAAAAATCGTCAAAATAAAATTAGACCATGACGAAATAAGAATTGAAGAAAATTATATCATAACGAATAAATCTTAAATATGGGGATAAAGCATCATTGCCATTTAAGTAAGAAATTATTAAGAAGAGGGTAGTGCCCGTCGTCGGGTTGCGTCAAAAATAATTTCTGTGGGTGAAAATTTGCACGGCATTTTGAATGACACGTTTCGACACTTCAAGGATGAAAGGAATACAGTTGATTTCCCCTGTACTAAGTAAGAGCTGGCGTTAAATCAAAGGCATATGCAGCAGATACCTTAGAATACACATCATGTAAGTTCGAATTTATGTTCATATTGTTCAACCACCGTATGAACTCGAACGATATAGATAACGAAGGTTGATTTGAACAATTACGACATGACCATAAAATTATAATGGAGCAGTTGATGGGAAAATATTTTTTTAAAGCTTTTATCGATTTTGGAGAGGTTCTTGGTAAGGTCCCATGGTAAAATCATGGATATAAAAGAAGTGGAATAAAACGTGGGATAAGTCATTAATATGGAGAATGAATAAATTAGGTAGGCCATGGAAAACAAAAAATGTAGCCTCAACAGCATTTGAAAAAGATAATTTTAAGTTTCTCAAGTTTAGTGAAAAAATGGAATTAACCCGAAAACATTTTCTCATAATGATTTATTATGACTTTAAGAAAGTGTGAATGCGAAGAAAGGTTGAAACCAATATTTGGTGATCAGGCCCCTTCCTTGGCAACAATTTACGGTTGGTACAAGGAATTCGAACGTAAAAGAACTACAGTTGATCACCAGAAAGGCGCAGGTCCTCTCATTGCTAATGTGGCAGAGGAAAAAGAAGATTGTGGAAGCAGATAGTAGAACGAGTGGTAAGTCGTTTTGTATCCCCATCATCTTACAGATTTCTAAAAAGCAGAATTTGCCACGACACTAACATTGTTTAACAATGGTGAACAGTAAATATTGTCGAAAATTGTAACAGGCAATAAACTTACTACCTACCATTTTTTGACATGCCAACTCGACAAGAGACCCGCATATGGATCCATGAGGGACTCCTATCCGGGCACGACTACGATTAGAGCCGCTTCCCCTTCCAGCATCCTCAGGTTTATCTCACGTGTGAGATGACTTGAGTGACGTTACGGGGTCGGACGACTCTAATCAGGGAGGTAGCAGCATAAAGAGCCCGAATAGGTGACCTAGGTGCGGGTGGACTTCTGTCTACCCTCCCATCGTAATCCAGAGTCCAGGCACGGTTTGCTGGAAGTGTTTAATAAAGTGCCAAAAAAGGGAATTATGCTACGTCATGATAATGCTTCTTCCCACACTGCAGAACTAAATCGGCAGCATTTGGCTACAAACAACAATAATGTAATCGGACACCCCTCCCTACTCATTGAATCCAGCAATGTACGACTTTTTGTTGTTTTTTGGACTAAAAAATAACTTACGAGGAAGAAGGTTTTTTTTCAGAGGCTGTTCGGTGTTATTTTCATAGTATTAATAAAGATGCTTGGGCTTGGACCATTTAAACAATAGAAGGAAATAATGGCTAAGCAAAAGGCAACTACTTTGAACATACATATCTAAAATAAAATTTTGAAAAAGTTACGGTGGTTGTTTTATTCTCAATAATAATGGCTTTCCCCTCGTAAGTGACTTACAACAAAATTTATGAATACACAGTGCCGTCCACTGCTCCAAATGGCGCGCCCGGTATATCGTTTCTTAATTCTTTGTATATAAGATTTTACAACGGCTGTATTAATTTAAAAAAACAACAAGGATATGCAACAAATTTTATTGGTTTAAATTATAGGTATATGGGTAGGGTATGGAGTATTTTGTAATAAAATCTACGGGCATTCAATGCCGTCTTGTATTGTAATAACTAATAATAATAAATAACATTGTATAACGCGAAATTCACTAAAAAAAAATAAGAAATAATATGTGTAATTAATTTTCTCTAAACCTACTTCGTGGAACTCCATATTAATTATAATAATAAGTAATTCCACTTAAATTTGTAATTGAGTGGAATTACATTGTATGTACTTATTATTATAATTAACAGATATGAAATTTGTAAATTCAATTTTAAAATTTGCGTGTATCTTTCCACAATTAAACTTACACAAATTATACTGTTTATAATTACTAGTAACTTAACAGTGAAATGTGCACCAATATGCTCAATGTAGGTATTGCAGAAGTTCATACGAAGAGAAAACGTGTCCAAATTCAAGTACATGTGTGGTATCATTATAAATGACAGTAAAAATTGCAACAAATTTCTTTTATTAAAAATACATCAATTAAAATAAAAAAGTTTATTGAAACGAACGGACGTTTAACACAGCTGTCTACCCACATACAAGTGCATTTTGGTATTTGTATATGACAACTATTGTAAATAAAACGATTTATTTACTGTACTTTTAAATTTAAAACAAGTTGGAACATTTTGTTTAACATTTACCCATATCGTGAAAAGATGTTAATAACATTAATCAATGTATTACTACAAAGGACACCCAAACCATATTACACTAATTAGCCATAACTGCATACAATTTTCATTAACACTCGTTACACAACTGCCTAAAATATAAATCAAATGTGACAAAACTGTATTATACGTCGGAACCGCTAATTTATTACAAATGTTGAAATTTAAACGATAAGCTTTAAACGATGGACAACGATTTGTCACAAACCGTTACAGATTATACTAGACGTTAACATTACACATGTATAGGTAGTACGTATGTATTTTTAAAACGTTCAACACGTGAGAAATGACGTTTCCTTTCGAAAATTAGACCCCGTTCATCATTCACCGCTTTCCTACACCATTCCGAAGGATGGATATATAGTAAGTAAACACTAATGGATGTAGATTTATTTCGAATCGAGGAAGAGCTAAACGGAAATAACATTAACGAATCGTTTATAAAAATTCTTACTGTTTTCTTTATAGTTATTTAATTTTAATACACGTAAAACTAGAGAACCGTTTGTAAATTTGTTCTGTACACCCAGGAGGAGGAAGGAATCGTCCCCAGTTATTATAAGTAAGTACTCGCATTAATTAGAGTCTCTTTTTATTAAAGATAATTGCTATTACCACTTTATCTACTGAAATATAGCATATTTCACGCTATTTGAAGTTAATACCTCTTCTATGTCCTTTCATCCTTCTTTGGAGCATTGTTAACTTCAACAGGGCGAAAGAAATTATCGTAGTTCTAAAAAAAAAGAAATGAAAGACGATATAAGGTCTATTTTATTATCACAATCTTAAAAACGAACGGCCGTTCGTTTTTAAGATTGTGATAATAAAATAGACCTTATATCGTCTTTCATTTCTTTGATTATGATATCACACGAGTCAATTGGTTACATTATCGTAGTTCTGTTTACTCCCCTTTAGATACCAGATAGCCTGCAATATTTTGGGTTTTACTAGGCAGTAGAGTATGTTCTGTGAACGGAGCTCCCAAGTTGAAGTTACCTACATGTCCATGGATAAGGATACTTATGCTGAAGTTTAAGAGATCGCAAGGAGTTTTTTGATTTTGTAACGAATTCCAACATTTTCGTTAAATTCATTTTAAGAAAACAAATTTGGGGCAATGGTTTTTAAGTAGTATTTGACTACTGTTTTAAACAATTTGGGAGCAAATGGGAGCTGGTCAGGAACGGCAACTTTTATGTGCACCAACTGTAGTACTTTCAGAGACACAATAATAATAATAATAATACCGCTTTCGATGTTATACGGGTAAAATGTGTAAATCACTTAAGTTTAGCCCAACCATTTCTGAAATATATCCAGAGGCTAGCACTGCATTCCTTAAACGCCTCTTACTATTCCATCGAAAATCACCAGATATCATTTTATGAAGGCCGAATCTGCTTCGCCGAGGAAAAGTGCCAAAGTTTTTCTGGAATGGACCGGAAATCGAATTCAGGCCATCGGTGTTATAAGCTATCCTCCTTGTACTGCCCAAATGGAAGCAAAAATCACACCACCATCTCAAAATCTGCACCAACTTTGTGGTCGAATTGATAGTTCGCGAATGGTTAGTGGATTTTCAAATTGCCAAATGGGTTTGCTTGTTTGTATACCCTTGCAGTTAAAAAGTAAGCTTACTACCATAATATAATTGTCTTCGTAAAGTCGTCATCCACTTGGAGGATCACCATCATCGATTCAAAGAAGTCACTTTGGCCCCTGGTTCAGTTTGACATTGAACAAATTGCTGGGAATAATAGGTTTGGAATGTTTTGGACACCGCCACTCATTGTGTCGATACTTTTGACTGGACAATCTGTCGGTAGGCGTTTGTTATTTCCTTATGTGGCTCCCTCCATAGGCTTCTTTTATATTCAAGAGAGCAACTTGTAAGCTAGGAAAGTATCGTTTCAAATGTTCAACGAAATTCAGTACAGAACAACGTGAGATAATATTTAAAGAATATTGTGTATGACCTCGATGAAACTTTTGTACAGATGCTCGACCGTCTCAGTTGGTGTAGGACACTAACAAAGTATCTCATCGTCTGTATAGCATCCCTCTACAGAATGATGGATTCGACCAAGCCCATATGGTTCATGTGCTTATTTGGGTTTACAGTTCACAGAAAGTATACCCACAAGTAAGCGCAACTTCTTTCACAACAATCCTCTGCAGAAATGTGCCAAACTGTGTGATGGCCTTTTAAAGACCTGGCGACAGTATAACATAAAGTTACACCTTGACGTATGGTTGGGCCTAGGTGGACTGAGTTATAAGGATGTCTCGAGTCAGTACTGTAAGTGGAAAACCAGCTCTTTACGTGTCCTTTACGAGTTACTTGCTTTAGTAGGTGGAGAATTCCGCAACCAGCCCTGAGGTAATTTTGCAGTCACAGCATGATTTTATTTTACTTCTTCCCATTTGTTTCCTCTCCTTTCTATTTCTCTTCTCTAATTACCTCTATCCATATTTTTCTCGTTCTCTCCCATGTACTTTTGCTTCACAGTTTATCTTCTTCTATGTAATTTCTCCCTACCATCTTAATTGCCCTTTTCCAATTCTTTCTCATATGTACCATCTACTACTGTTGCGAACAGCAGTGGGCTGAGGACGTATCCTGGTTCAAACTCCTATTTCCGTTTTAAAACTCGTTGGTTCCGACATAATTATTCCTTTAATCACTTATAATTTCCTTCTTTGCTTTAAGGATATTTCATGACGGCTGTGGAGGTTGATCGGATTACGCACGTGTACGCAAGGCACGCTGACATTTACAATAGTTGTGGAGAGTTTGGTTCTAGTCTCCCAGATAATTGCTCCATAGGTCTAATAACAGCAGTGTACGTCCTTTGCGGGACGAGCCCAAACGTGTTCCTATAGCGGCGCTGTCCTACTTGATTTTTTCGGTTGCAACTAGATTAGTTCAGTCAAAAAACATCAAAAAATGACCGAACCTCCAGAAAAATGCGAAAGTTTTGAAACTTTGCACATTGATTTATAGGTAGGTACTAGGGATGAATATACCAAAAGTACTCATGAATATGAGGCGAGCTCTAGCGACAATTAGCTAAAACAGTGTCGTTTTGTTGGTTTTTCATTAATATCTCGAGATCGTTGGTCGGAGGTAAAAGTTGACTATACATATACATAAATAAAGCTTATCAATTTTGCAACAAAAATGATTATACACGTTTTTTGTCTATTCGACTTAGATGGCGCTAAAAAACTTCCAACCTCTGACTTTGGTGCTATATATCTCCCGAAGTGTACGTGTGGCTGGGTTCTGGTGTGAAGCACAAATGAATACTAGCGAAGGGCTAAGGATTCAGTCCCATCACGACATTTGTGCTTCAATAACAAGAAATACTGTGGCTAACTTTCAGCCTCTGACTTTAGGGCTATATATCTCCCGAACTGGAGGTGTGGCTGGGTTGTGGTGTGAAGCACAAATGAATACTATCGAAGCACTAAGGATTCTGCCCGGTCACGACATTTGTGCTTCAATAATAAAAAAGTTGTGGCTAACTTCCAACCTCTGACTTTGAGGCTGGATATCTCCCGAACCGTAGGTGTGGCTGGGTTTTGATGTGAAGCACTAAGGATTTTGCACGGTGACGTCTTTTGTGCTTCATATCGGTGACTAACTTCCTGGACCTCATTTTCATATCTATCAGTGTTTAGGTCAACTCAACAGAATTTTTCAAACAAATACATTTTTGGAGAAAATAAGTAATAGTTCTTCACTAATCTGTAGGAAATCCCTAAATTATCATATGTTCCTGGATATTTTTATCGATTTTTAAAACGCTCTCCTGAAAAATAGAATTTTTTACGGTATTACTCCTGACTGTAGCGATATAAATTAGAACGACTGTAAACGTATCTCTCTCTCGACGTCCTTGCACAAATCTAAAACAACCCTTATATTCAATTGGTACCTTATCATCGAATTTTGCTCATTTCCTACAAACCCCTTACTATACCGGGTGTTTCAGACCACCCGTACCCCCCAAATATCTCGCGAAATACAAAACGCATTGAAAAAAGAAAAAACACGTCTAAAAAATTTTTTAAGACTCTATTGTTTAATAGCAATAGGATGTCCCCACTCCCACCCCCGGGGAGTGGAGAGGGGGTAACTTCGTAATCTTAAATAGCACCCCCCCCCCCCCGTTTATTATGCAGATCTGAATTCTGAGCGTTAACATTTTTGATTGTCACTTAATAAAACTGACATCAAATTTTGCATAGGTAATCGGGAAAACTTCTTTCGGCGATCATAGCATCTGCATAATACAATGGGGGGGGGGGGGCTATTTAAGATTACAAAGTTATCCCCCCTCCACCCCCCGGAGGTGGGAGTGGGGACATCCTATTACTATCAAACAATAGAGCCTAACAAAAATGTTTAGACGTATTTTTCTTTTTTCAATGCGTTTGGATTTCGCGAAATATTTGGGGGGTACGGGTGGTCTGAAAAACCCGATATACGTTATTATCGACATTAACGTCTTCTTTTTGGTGGATTCATTTCATTGTCGCTTCCATACTTAAGATCAGCTCATGAACAAACAAATAACAAATCCATAATTATTTATGGACCAACGTTATCCTCATACAAATTTGCGCCTTTCCTATACTTATCCAAAATTCCAATTGTGTTAACCTTATGTCTGAAAATCAAAAAATATAATCGATTAAAATTTATTGATATAATACGATATATGTAATTCGTTCCGTCAGGGAACCGTTTCTATGCCAAATTCAGTTTTATAGGAATTGTTCGAATCGAAATATAAAAAGGAACACTTGGGAAATTACTATGTATCCTTTTTTTTTCTCTTTGCTCTCCACTTTTTTATGAAGTGCGAAAATTCCATATACAGGTAATCGCTTTCACTCCCACTTCTCCTACCTACATAATAAATTATACGCATTTTCCCCTTTTGAGATTTACATTTTAAATTGGCGACACCCGTAGAAAGTTATAACTAAAATACACTGAAGTTTTCCAGGTTTATATTTATTGTAATTGTACGTTCACGGCGTGATTCTGAGTAGACCGCGTGTCGTCGCAACGGTACAGCATTTGGGATACCTAGAGACACCCTAGGGACACTCGTTACCATAACGACCTGTCAGACAATCCTCTCTGGAGTTTCATACACGTAACTTCCTGTCGTGATTTGAAATGTAGGATTAAAATGCAAGCCGCGTCATTTTACGTTTAAACCTTGCCAGTTTTCTTAGTTCTGACAGATTTTTCGAAATGAATTAATAATGTACTCGTCGGTGCGCATTTTCCACTTGTATGCACTATATAATTAACTCTTACCTGACATGACGTCGAGAAATCCAACCTGTAGAAAATTAGGGTTAATTTACTTACTACATGAACACACTTTGCCGTAATTACACGTTAACGATTTTTCACTTTAAATCTAACGGCGACCGGTGAATTCTTTGGGAAATTTTTTTTTTGTTTTCAATCCACTATTTCCGAATAGAAATAAATGACTGCGGGGAGTTTGGCAATCCTCGAACGGCTACTTACAAGAAAATTGTGCGCCTTTTGAAACGGAAAGTGTGGACAAAAACAATTGGTTTTTTTTTAACAATTCAAATCGGCGAGCCGCAGGCAAAATTTAGTCACATAAGCGGATTGCAGTTTTGATTTAGGGAAATTAACCAACACCCCTGTGCATAAATTATTTACCATATCTCTTTCACGCTAAATTTTAATCAACCCTCCCATCAAGGTTATAATTTAAATCCGATACGATCATTATTCGAGTACGTTAAAAGCAGGGATAGCAATAGGAAGGTTAATCATTATTAATTAATTATCCGCATCTAGTGTGCATTTAAATAATGTTGTTGTTGTTGCGCGATGGTACCTACCAATTTAAATCGTCAATTGTCGGCGGTGGCAATTATAGTAGTTCAATTATAATCCTAAATTAGCAATTGACATTAAGTCTGGCCCTTGGGTTATGTTCCGAATCAAGTGTGGGGTGAATTTTAGGGTGACTGACGACTATATACGTCCAAACGATCATCTACCCTTTTAGCTTTACCACGACTACACGTGACTTTAATTCCATCTCTTTGTATATGAGCAAATTAGCTTTTTGGTCATTGGTGCAGTATTTTATTAAATTATAGAAGTATTCTAAACCTTTATCAATAGTGCAACATTAAATCGAATTACTGCTAAATTTCGATTGTTGCCGCAACAATGCACGAGGACAAAAATAATGCCCCAAAAACGGTCAAATTTTAAGTATTCGAATAAAATATGACGTCCTTTTACTAATTCTGCAAGTGTATGACATAAAACGTTCAACACCACAGGCACCATGAACATAACACACACACACGCTGTTTTAGTACATTTCACGGACCAGAGGTTCTCGAGATATACGCTGTGGACCTTACGCGTTTTTTTACTCACAACGTCCTTTATTCCTTAATTACTATTATTATTACAAAAATTATAGTATTTCAACGCCTTTTTGGAGCTATATAAAATTATGAAAATCTGGATGATTGGTTATTGTTTTAGTTGTTGTCCTTTGATACACTTCGGGCACTTCGGTCCTCACCACTGAACTATACTTATACTGGAACGCGCCAGTCCGATACGAGAGAGAGGGGCGCAATGGTCATCTCTATCCTAGTCTCGACAGTACATTTTGGTTAGTATGATTTGGTTTAACGCTGTCTGCTCTTTCGCACACACCATGCGCAAAGCGTTACAAAAAGGATAGGAACGACCCTTGCGCGTTATCTCTCTCTCTCTCCTCGCAGCGTTTCTATGGCAGAGATCGCCAGTTGCAGCAAAAGTATAGTTCAGTGTTCCTCGCTCTCATTTTTCTAGTCCAATTAGTCTGTTACTAAATCAACAGTAGAGGTAAGCAACTGTTTTTCTAGTCAGTACTGGATAGATGACCCGTTCGGTAGAATGGGGTAAGAATTCTTGCACTGTGGTACATTTTCCACTCTGTGGCTCGGTGTGTCTGGTAACCTTTCACACCCTTAGACTACCATAGGGAACGTAATTAAATTACGTTAATCTGTTACTAATTGTTACGTATCTATACGGCACCATCATGTTAAGTACTGCATGAAAGAAACAGCCTTCGTACCAAGTTTGGCAAATGCATGACTCTGTTCGGTAATCAGAGGAAAAGGCATTTATCGTAGGGTTCAACTAATTGCGTCAAGGAATTGCCGAACACACTGAGTCGCAGAGCCGATGTGATACACGGAAGGATTTGAGCCACTGCGTCGCTAATGAATGAATTGCGCTATTTTAGTGCAACAAGATGCAATTATTAAGTGACTTAGATTTAAGAATTGGAGGATGATTGCAATTTTTTGGTGAAATGAAAAAGATATTGTAAAACATACAAACGTTAGAGCCAAATACTTATGGGAAAGGAGGGACGAATCGAACAGCTGTCGAACTATCGAACGTATCAAACCGAAACCGTAGCAGAAAAGCTGGATTGTTCACGAAAGCGGGACCTGGACACTTCGCCGAATGGACATAACGCCGAATGGACACAACGCCGAAACTTGGACACAACGTCGAAACGAATTGTTGGACACATCGCCGAAACTGGACACAACGCCGAAATCAGCCGTTGGACACAACGCCGAAAAAGGACACAACGCCGAAATTAGTACTTGGACATATTGCCGAATGTGGACACAACGCCGAAAAGCAAAAAATGACGCTGCATAGATCGGAAATCGGGCGTCGAAGCCGAAGTCTCACAACATCGAAACAGCTTAATGGACATATCTCACATATCGTCTATTGGACACTACGCCGAAACCTCGCGATGGGATATACAGGGTGTACCGAAAAGATTGGTCATAAATTATACCACATATTCTTGGATCAAAAATAGGTTGATTGAACCTCACTTACCTATATACAAAAGTGCACACAAAAAAGTTACAGGGTGATTAATTACAACAAAATCGGTATTTTATTATTTATTTTGTATTTGGGTGACATTTTATCTTTCTCTTTCAAATAAAGAATAAGTTCCCAAATAAAACCTTCATAGCATTTTATGCTCTTTCTCAATCTGCAATAAAAAATAGGGGTTTCCATTTAAAATTTTAATGTTGCCCCCCGTTCCCGCCCCCTGGGAGTCCGGGGGAGGCAAGGGTTAACAGCATCAGATGTCCTTCTCAAAACCGTTAACTTTTTATTCGGGACACTTTTTGATCCGAGCTAGCGTTGTAGAATTATTCCAGGTGGCGGATTAAAATGGGACACCCGGTATACAGGAAGGAGGAGGTCATGTTTAACACTTGTTGAGTTAATCTTAATACCTTATTTGTGTCTAAATTGCAATTTAATAATAATGAAGGTTTAATATTTGTGAAAATGTAGAGTTGAAATATTAAATATTTTGAAATTGACATTTTACAGAGTGACTGTATCTTCTAAACTAAAATGTTTACAAAGAAATACAAAGAGACAAAAAAATTGAAGAATAGACGTTTAATTCCAGTGGCGTTCCATATTTTGTAAAAGCATAGAGAATGTATCTCTATGGTAAAAGTATAACCCTAAAAAAAGTTGGAGGGTAAAAGGGGTGTTCATCCCCTCTGAAAATCCATAATTAAATAATTGAATGCGACTGTTTCCAATTTATTGGTTATCCTCTACTAGTATTTCGCATAAATTTTCATAAAGTAAAGTTAAACCGTTTTAGAGCAATGATAAAAAAACTTATTTAAATTTTTATCTAAATCACCCTGTAACTTTTTTGTGTGCACTTTTGTATATAGGTAAGTGAGGTTCAATCAACCTATTTTTGATCCAAGAATATGTGGTATAATTTATGACCAATCTTTTCGGTACACCGTATATAATCGAAATTTCTTTCTAAAAGTAATTAAAAAAGTTCTGATTATATACATTATTTATAGTCATATGTATCTCAGAATATTGGAACGAATTGAATATGTTGTACTACTTAAGCCTGATTTTCATATATGATTGATTCCCGCCTAATTAAATGCTAAATGGAGTAAATGATAATTTATTATTTTTATCTTGAAATAATTCTTGCCTTAACTTAACAAAACCTGTCTGAAAAATCAGGTTCCCAGAAATGTAATAAAGCAGGTAGTATTTAAAACTATTTACCACAAATTTTATTGCTTACATTGGGTTAGTGTTTCAAAAAATCGTAACTCATTCTTAACGTTTTTTGAAACACTAACTCTTCTGATGCCTCGATAAAGGCTAGGACAACTAGCCGAAACGTCGACTTAATGAAGTATAAGTATATTGTTTCATTAAACCATGCAAGCATGCAACAACCCCTCAAGAAGACTCCACGAATATCATAAGGAGACACCCACTGCAGAATTCCATTATATGACTATATGAGACAGCCACAATATCTTGCATAATATTTCTCAGGCATTATTTATTAATGAATGCTTGTATCATATATTTATGAGTTTTCTCGTTTCGTTTCACGTTTCCGCCCTACATATAATTTTCAACAATTACTTAAATATCCAACTTGAACATTTCTGTTGTCTAGTAATGATTATTTTTAGAAATCTAACGGAAAAATAGTGTCTATCGGTAATCCCTAAAGTACAGCCGGCAGGTATGCAATTCTTAGTATTTCGTAGGGTTGTGGTCAGTGGTCAGGGTCACTTACGACTTCCTAAGTTTACGAAAATCTTAAATATGCCTCCTGCACTTAAAAGGATTAAAGATTTTCTGTCAATCAAAGCCCTGTTATTGTAATCCGCACCATAAATAAAGGCGGCATTTTAAAAATAAAGTATTAGGTGCCGACTGTATTTAATTTGTTACACGTTACACCCGTAAAGTACCTATAAGACATTTTCACCATTACACAATTTTATTTCAAGCGCCGCTGCAGTGTTACTTTGCATTTTTTAAGTAGGTACAGTTGGGGCAACAAAAAATGGGACACTATGGTTTTACAAGTTCAATGGGCATATCTACTTTAAGTAGTACCTGACTAAACAAATTTAAGTGTTGTTTAATCGCGAAGGTCAGATAATACTTAAAGTAGGTACATATGACCATTGAACTTGTAAAACCATAGTGTCCCATTTTTTGTTGCCCCAATTGTACATAAATACATAAATAGGTACCTTACAAATTAAGGTATGCAGGGTACAGCTTAAATACCATAGCAATCATTGTTTCAATAATCGTTGCCATTGCATTTAAGTTCTGCTTAACTTTACGCGTTACTGAATTTTTACGGTGCAAATGGCCATTATAGAGCGTTGATTGAGTGTTTAGTCAATGCTAGAGTGATCTGGTCCTATCATTTTCAGTACCTACATATTTGGAATAATGGAACATATTACGGTGTCCACAAAGAGACGTGGTGCTATGTATTACACGTGTCTTGCATCAGAAGATGGATTTCTTATTTTTATTGTTGCTTTTATTTTTATTATTGTTTTGATTTTGTCCTGATGAAGCCCCTTACGAAAGTGGGCGCAACGTTGACTGTTTCAACACTGACACGGTCCTACCCCGGCAGTCTCTGGCCTGGCCGTGGAAACCTCCGCTCTGACATGGATTTCTTTATAGAAAAAATAAAACCAACAACGGAAAACGAGATTTAGTACCTATGTATTGAAAATGGCAAGACATGTTGCAATAAACATCAATTCATAAAAACCGGCGAAGAGCATAACCATCTACCCGATGTGGAAAAGAAAGAAAGATTCTTTATTACTTAGATATTCAATGATGCATGCTGCTGCTGCGAATAGCGAAGACGTAAAGCCTATATTATTTATAACTTTATAAGACATACTCCAAGGTAACCATTCTTTTGGCCTTTTTTCGAATATTCTAATTCGTGATTGATAAAGACTCGAATACTTGTTGATACTTTTATTTAAATTTCATCCACTGGAGAGGACATCGCCTATTAGAACAGTTGATCATTCCATCTGTCCAATATTGACCGAATTAAAGTTGAGCAATATGTGCGACTAGTACTAACATACAGATCGTACGGGGAAAGATTGCCCCAAGGTCGGATGCGCACTCGTATAATTGTAAATTTTCCAAGCTTGGCAATCATATGATACCAGTGGTGTCGCCGCTAAATTCCGTTTAATTCGTAACATCTGGCTTGAATATTAAAAAAAAATGATTTTTGTCTTAAATGAGTATATGTGATTTAATTTTACATGTACACGTATTTTTTCTTACTTGTTACTAACATATAAATTTAAAAACACTGCGAGTTTTATTTCCTCATAAAAAGCAACGCCAGTGTTAAACGTGGAAAAAGCAGTTTACATGCCGATCGCTTCCGAATACACGAAGTTCACCTGCGCACCCGAAGCAATCTTTCTCCGTACGATCTGTAACTGACTCTTCTTGGTACTATAAAATATTAGAAAATAATAAATACCTATGTATATTTATTGCTGTCAAGTGTCAAATGTTGATTTATGTGTTAGTCTCCTTTTTTTTAAATATTCTACTATACATTTTTAATAGTACATTATTATGAATTAGTTCATCTTGATATTGTTTATTTTCTAAGTATTTTTTAAAGTTTTTTTAACAAAAATTACGTAGGAAAATTCTGACCAATCTTTGAATCGGAAAAGGGAGCACTTTGCTTCCTATAAACGTCGCTTACGGTGACTAGGATAAATCGAAAAATGAATCGAACCAATAAACTATTAGTGTGCGTACGGCACTAATTTTTCATATCATTTTCAAAAGAAAACATGTACTTACCTATTATTAACATTCGATAGTCTGACTACTCATTGAAACAATATATTTAAATTTACATCACTTTTGTCATAATTAAGGTAATTGACGTTCGAAAATGGAATATAATGTACTGAATGAAAGCAAAATAGTGTACATGCTCGTGGAATTTTCTAAATTTCCCAAGTTTGTCCAGTCTTTTAATATAAACGGACAAGTCGTTGGCCTAATAATTAAAATTAATGCAGAAAGAGGTTTCGGCGTAGTGTCCAATCGACGATACGTCCATTAAGCTGTTTCGATGTTGTGAAACTTCGGCTTCGACGTCCGATTTCCGATCTATGCAACGTCCATTTTTGCTTTTCGACGTTGTGTCCACATTCGGCAATATGTCCAACTACTCATTTCGGCGTTGTGTCCTTTTTCGGCGTTGTGTCCAACGGCTGATTTCGGCGTTGTGTCCAGTTTCGGCGATGTGTCCAACAATTCGTTTCGACGTTGTGTCCAAGTTTCGGCGTTGTGTCCATTCGGCGTTGTGTCCATTCGGCGTTGTGTCCCTGACTCACGAAAGCAGTGCAAATGTATTGGTGAAAAAATAATCAAGAGTAGCAAAAATTGCTTAAAAAATGTCCACACTATACACATGTGTTAACTCGCTGTGCTTAATTACCAAGATAGGATTACCAAACTATTTCCAAATGTATTTGTTAACAAACAAAAAAACAAAAACGTTAAAAATTCAAAGTCATCAGTGCCTAGGATATAAAAATTGTTATTTGTAACAACAAAGTCGACACATTTATATATGTATGAACATGGATATGTACAACATTGGCTACCCAAAAGATTTTTTTTAGATTTCAGAAGATGGGGAGAAAGTTTAAATGAAATATACCTAAAACCAAAAGAAAAACAAATGGTGATAAAAACGGAGATAGTTCTATTAACAAGGGAAAGGAAGATTGAGGGCCTTCGAGCTCCTCTACTCTTCCAAAAGCACCTCCACTTTTCAAAGTCATTGAAGTATCTAGGTATTTACACTTGACAACAAACTGAACTGGAGGAAGCACATCCAGCTTAAAACGGGGTCCATCCCCAAAGGCTGTCCTGTGGCTGTACACCGCCGTGATTAGACCTATGTTCTGTTACGGAGCAATTGTCTGGTAGCCTAGAACCAGACTCTCCACAACATAGCACTTCTTAACCATGTGCAAAGACTAGTGTGCCTTTCGTGCACGGGCGCAATCCAAACGACCCCCACAGCCGTCATGGAATCCCTCCTGGGTCTGCTCCACTGGCAGTGATCACGCTTGAAGCCTTGCGTCTGAAAAATAAAGGGTTGCTGAACAGCAGAGGTATTGAGGTGGGCCACTCCAGAATACTAGAAGGACGATCTGAACCACTCATCCCTCGATTTACGAGTATACTAGGGAAAAACTACCGCATCTTCTTTGATGCGGAAGTGGCATCCCAACCAGACATATCCATCTCTACGGACGGATCTAAAACAATGGAAGGAACAGGCACCGGAATTTATTCCAAAGAACTGAACTTCCATATCAGCCAACCACTAGGCAAAATTTCGACAGTCTTTCAGACAGAACCAGCAGAAATAACGCTTAATGCAAGAATAATTCTTATGCACAGCATACCTAGAGAATAAAAATATCAGAATTTCCAGTGACAGTAGAGCCGCTCTGCAGGGACTAGGTCAATACAAAATTACATCCAAGCTGATTTCCGAGTGTCACCAGGTACTAGAGCAAGTAACAAACAGCAATTGCCTTGAGCTTGTATGGGTTAAAGGGCATGCTGGAATAATAAGCAATGAAAAAACTGATAACCGGTCTCAAAACAACCGTTTTATGCTCCAGAGCCGGCTCTTCCACTTACAGTATCATCTGCAAACAACTTAATAACCCAAGACACCCAAGCCCAGCACAGGGCTAGGTGGAACTTGATGTTAGACTGCCGCCACGCGATAGATGCCTTCAGAGGACCATCTCGTAGCCTGGCGCGATTCTGTACAGGGCTATCCAGAGGAAACCTGCGGCTACTTGTAGGTATACTTTCTGGGCACCGCATGGGCTTGGTCGAATCACCATCCTGTAGAGGATGCTACACAGAAGATGAGACGGCGCAACACATACTTTGTGAGTGTCCCGTACTTGTCGAATTAAGGCGGTCCATGTTGGGGGACTCCTGGCCGGACATGGCTAAGATTACAGCCGCTTCCCCGTCCAGCATCCTCAGGTTATGTCACGTGTGGAATGGATTGAGTGATGTTGCGGAGTCGAACGACTCTAATAAGGGAGGCAGCACAAAGGGCCCGAATAGGTAGCCTATGTGCGCGTGGACTTCTGACCAATCCAGAATTTAGACAGTAGATTCGATGATGATCAAATCGACCTGAAAATGATATTTACCGCAATTGTTAACAACGAACCTTGTGAATCGAGGGAAATAATTTTGTTTGACTGCACAAAACTGATCTTCAGCTCGGTCTTAGTGTAACAAATAGAATGTATATCTAATATTCGTTCAATTGGCGATGAATTCCTCTGGGCAAAATTTGTTGAAACTAATAAAATGTAAAAGTAGAAAACGATGATAATAATTAGGGCACGGATGTTGATGACTCAAAAATCTTCAAAAATGACCTTAAATATACGCATTTATTAACCTTAAAAGATGCCTTAAACATCACAAAAATGCACTCAAAATGAAGAAAATGACTTCAAAATCGACTTATTTATTTGAATTTTATTTACATAAAAACAGTTCCATCTGTTGAAAATACACTTTCACCGAATTCGGAAACAAATTTCCGTAAATGGCATGCTAAGGATGGTTTAACTTTCGGCATTTTTAAAAAAGACCGACACAAACTCTTCTTTTCAAATTGTATGTTTTAACTAAAATTGTAACCAAACAAAACAATCTCTTCGATGAATTCTGTTAAGAAACAATAGCTCTGCTGACCTTGTAATGCACTTAATGGCTTGTCTAAGCACTAGCGTTCATCGCTGCATCAGTTAAGTAACTTAAAATTTGGGTACTTGCAATTTAGTAGTAGATAATATAGGTGTTATTTGTGCTTTTAATTAAGTATTCACAAAATATGCAACTACAGAACATCACATAGATTATGTTAAGACAATATTTTTATCCCTGAAATTACGAGAATATTATCAATTATCAGAAAAAAGTAATAAAGTGTAAAATATGCGCTAAAAAACATGAAAATTACAAAATAATATTAAAAAATGCCCTTTAATGCCAAAAACTCAAAAAAATGCAAAAAAATGCAAAATAAAACTGGTGTTTTTGGAATCAGGATGTACTAAAACACATTTCTATGTACATGGGCATTGTTTTGGACGTTCAGAAAAAAAGATGACATATCATAAACATCCGCGCCCTAATAATAATATACCAATATTCTGTTGGAATAGCCCGCCTCAAGAAAATAAAATTAATAGAGGAACAGAGCCTTAGATACAAAAATAAACAAATTCAAAATCAGGTGCCCCCCCCCCCTTCTCATCGCAAATCACAAATCAAAATTAGGTTCGCATAATTTAATTAGGTGCTAATTAAGTGCTCATGTTAAAATTTGATCCATTGGTGTTTGGCACAGAAATGTACTTAATTTGCGGCAGGCTAAATTAACGTTAAGCTGACACTCCTAATTAAATTATGAACATACGAAAATAATTAAGTGCCTTTATTATTGAAACATTTAAGACGTCATTTACACCAGAAAAATGTATCGTAGAGTAAATAAAGAATGTGATCAGAAAACCAGAGCAGCACCTTATTTTTTACATTATTTTACTCTAGGGAGGTGGGTGTCGCTGCTAAACATTAAATACAAATTAATTGTTAATTAATCAAAGGAAAATATTTAAATTGCAGTGGTAATGAATTAACAGTTTTTAAGTTTTAAACAAAATACGTTGTATTAAAGTAGATATGAGATTAAAGTAGATGTACTACATGTATATCTACTTTAATGCATGAGTTTCAACAAGGCGCGAAACTCCGAAGAACCTCCGGCGCGCATTCGCGCGCGAAGCCTTCTGGTAAATATACAAAATATAAAGACTGAAATCTGTTGCGCATTATTCTGTGTATAAGAATTTTCTAGCTACTACCAAATATATTCTAAATTAATTAGGTACTTTGGTTATGGAAAGCAAAGCAAAATAGATCTAATTTACAGAACGCAGCATCGACTCATTTTTGCAATGAATGAAACCTATTATTTTGCTTTATTGCAAAGTTTTCTAGTCTGTACTCTGTACGCGTAATCAGGAGGAGTCCCTCATGCCACCAGGATTCTGTTCTCCTCTCCTTCGTGAGACGGCTTTCTGAGGGCATGCGGAGGTTTACTGCCTTTCATAACCTACCAGTTTCAATGAGTGTTTGTCTCTGGCAGAACAATTTTTGAGTTTGTCTTTTAAATTCTTCCTGTAGAGAGATCCCTGTTGTTAGTTTTTCTCAGATTTCTGAATGTGACTGCGGTCGTTTCGTTTAATACAATTTCAAAACTACATGAATAAGTGAAACAATTAAGTTTTCAATTTCATTTATTGATTTACACAAATTCAACAATTTCAATCTTTAACACAGTGCGTCAACAAACAGTTTAACGAGAACATTACATGAGAGCTCGTATGAGAAAGAAAATTCAAGATCAAAAAGTGCACTTATTTAGCAAAATATTTGTGGACCACAAGCTCTAGAATAAAAACAATAAATGCAAATGAGATACAGATTCCCCAAATGGCAAAAACACCAGATAAATGTTGAAGTGTTAATACCACTGGTCCGTCGTCGTCTTCGGGCTTGATAGGTGTGATTTCGCGAAGAAGCTTTTTCATATCGGCATCAAATATACCAGATTCCTTCCATCTTTCAATTGCTGCATTTATAGATGGCATAAAGTAATGAGGTTTAAACAAAAACAGAAACGTTTTTGCATTTCTTGCGTATCTGTCGTCTATTATAGTACTTGCTTCACCACGGTTGTTAAGGAAAAGAAGATTATCCGTGTTAAATACCAAGTAAATGCACTTTTTTTTTATGAATGGTGATATTTTGTCTTCTTCTAATATAGGAATCAGTTTGTTCTGTATTTTAGTATACATTGTGTCGCCTGGTTTACTTTCTTGAAAAAACACATTTTTACATCGTGCGAAGTCACAAATAGGTAACTTTGAACTTGCGACGTCTTCCAAACTTTCAATTTTGTTGTTATCTATTGGCGAGGTTAATGCTGTGATGAGTTTACAGTTGAACGCCGTTTGTATTATAATAACGTAGAACAAGTACATGAGAAAGACACTGCGCAAGACACCGATGTGAGGTTCTTTTCTTATACAGCCGCACGTAGATAAAGAAAAAATGTTAATAAGTACGTCACAGAACATTCCACCGTGTGGAGACTTTTTTATTTTTAAGATTATCCACCATAGGAACAGTATAATAAGGAATACTAATAAGACTGCAATCCACACTTCATATTCAAAGATTGCAGCGATTACATTCAATGTGAACAGGTTGTGATCAACTGGACTTGTGTACACAAAATAGTCGCGATATATTTCCGAACTTACTTTTAGATTGCCATATGGAAGGTATGCATGCGCAATCCACGTCATAGTTGCAATATTATTTCTTCTTATTATTTCTATGTCAGATACACTTAAATGTTTGGATGTAATTATTGTAACATTTAAAGCATGTTTAAGGTACACAAAGCTGATATTCAAAGCCATGTAAACGAATTTCGGCAGTGGATTTGTGTTGAAAACTAAAGGACACGTATTGAGATTACGAAGAGGTTTCGGAAAATCAACCACCAAGTTGGAACATGTTTGCTTAACAAGCTCTTGCACATTAGTTCCACAATTATTGTTCGGATGAAAGGGATCACTTGAATATACGTAATACCCCTGGTTTCCCCCTTCAACAACGACCAACGCATTTACAATATTGAATATCCACAGAAGTCTAAAAACCACCTCGATATCTTGCGACAGTGTTACTACTAAAAATCTTCCAACTGGCGATTCTTCAGAATTCCACGCCGTGCTCTTTTCCAAATTCACCAACAAACTTGAGAGTGATGAGACATTTTGTGCAAGTATTAAAAAGTTTTTTCCATACCACCATGTGTGTCCACGCATAGATTGATACACATCTATAAAAACGTGAGGAATGTTCAAAGATGAAGTCGAAATGTCATAGCTGCCATCATCTTGTACAACGTAAACGGAAGAAGCCTCACAAAACAATTCTTCCATAGCGTGAGAAACACACTGCTGCAGTTCATCGGATGGATCACTCATTTCTAAGCTTCCATTTACGCCTTTACAAATTATAAAGGAAAACAAGCTTAAAATTATGAACGGAACCATCTTACTAAACACACTGCACTGCCACGTAGAACGACGCTACTGAAAATGGGGTAGCTATTGACGCACTTGGCCTATATTTTCTAATTTTAAACGTGTAGCTTTCAATACTTTTGATAAATTACATAAAATTATGGTAAAAAATAGTAATTTGTGGCAATGTGAACATGTTATTAACTGTGGAATATCTGACATTCATTTTTATTATATTTTTTTTTTAGAAATTGAAAACAGTTGACAAGCTCTAGCTGATAACGAATATTATGAATAACGCACCTAAATTGAAGGTTGTCAATTTGATTTTTCAAGTTCGATTCACCAATGCATCCACTCATTAGGTGTCATGACACCATCTAATTGTGTCTAATTTTTAATTAGGTGCCGCTATTAGACGATGAAATTAGCGTTTAGTTTACTACTGTGCGCAACGTAATTGAATTTGGGAATACTAACATCTTACAAAAAACGTATTTGCAGTTTATAAGTTGCACCAAACACTATTTAATAGGTAAGAGAAGCAATGTTCTTTAAAAACAGCGTTATGATAAAAGTTAGTCCGCCGCTTTAGAGTACAGTGACTCTATTACAAACAGTAACGACAAGCGATGTATCGATTTTTATTGGCCGTGGCATATTTTGCCTCATAATGGCGAATGGGTGGAGCTAATCGCTGCTTGTCGTCACTGTTTGTAAAGTCACTGTACTTTAGAGCGCTACTATCGGCCCCCTAGTAGAGGACTAACGAAGTGATGCAACTCGAAAAAAAATAGTTCCCTGTAAAATTTTACAGTTTTTATTTTACGGTGTTGTTACATTTACCTGTCCATTTATTTGATTTTCTTGTTTTAACGATAACTTGTTTGCGGATTTATTGTTTTGGTTTCAAATATACCTTTTTAATTCAAAAGAAATTTTGTCAGGTGTATGCAATTCAAATCTGCTGGATTAACACTCAAACATAATGTTACCTACTCAGAGGTGGGTAACTATTTTGAATGAATTTATTTAAAATATGTATTTAAAATGGAAAATGGCATTTTCTATTTTCTATTTTAAATAGTTGCGGTAAATCAATTTTTTATTTTCTATTTTAGATTAAAATTTAGAGGAATTTTCTATTTAAAATAACTTTTTGATGTACCACCTGTGAACAAGAAAAGTGTCGGTTCAAGACTGCTTTATTATGGAATCATACATTAGTGAGTGCTATGTGTTATCGTTATGCCTATACTACACCACCGTAGAACCGTGCCGTAGACACACTGGTTAGCGTGAAGTGAGATACATGCGCACGTGCTTGTGCAGTCTGTTGTAATTGTAACAAATATCAATGTACAGTTACACCATAAAAAGAAAAATGGCAGAAAACGAGGATAAAAATAGATTACTTTTACCTATTATTTTAGATGGTACCTTTTTTACAATTAAAACTCGCATTGGGAACAATGTTGATGCAGAGTGTAACAGTTGCCGCAAAGTGATTAAAGGGAGAGTAGATGCTACTACTAATTTTAGGAATCATTTAAAGGTAAGGCAAGAAAAAGTTTCTATAGAAACTGTAAATTGTCAATTCATTTTGTTTTATCCTATGATTGATCGATTAATCAAATTTAGATATACATGTACACACACATGTATCCTTTTACATACACAGAACAGCGTACAAGTTTTTCGATAATGTCACATTTGCTTCATCGTTTAGGTGAAAACTGGGAATCATTCTTTAGAAGATTACGAAACTTATAGACAAAGTCATTTTGTCCATCCTAAGAAGCGACACATTTTAAGAAATGAACCAAATCTTACATCTGCAAAACGTGTTCGGCAGTCTTCATTGGACAGTCACATCTCACGTAACGAACAGCAAGTTGCTGATGAGTTAATTTCAAATTTTGTCGTTCAGACAATGAGTCCATTGGCAATTGTTGAGCATGAAGCTTTTATAAAATTAATTCATGGTAAGCATAGACATAATTATGTAGCGCTTAATTGGTTATATTAATTAAATTTTTGTATTAGGTGTAAACAAACTGAAAAATCCAGTAAAGGTTGTAACGAGGAAAACTATTTCTAAAACAATTGACAATGATTATAATAACATCATTACTGCCATTAAGCAAAAATTGGAAACCGTTGAATTTGTATGTACAACTGCCGATGTTTGGTCCAGTTCAAAACGAAGTTATATGGGTATGACGGCTCATTGGGTATGTTGTTTTGTCAATTTTTTAGAATAAGATTAATATTTCAATGCTTTAATGGATTATAGATAAACACTAACTTCGAAAGGGAAAGTGTCGCATTAGCTTGTAAGCGATTTATAGGAAACCATACCTACGACAAAGTGGCAGGAATGATTAGCGACATTCATGAAGATTTTATTGACAAATCTAAGACAAGTATTGTAAAGACTGTTACTGATAATGGGTCAAACATGGTGAAGGCCTTCAAAAAATTACCAACCAATTCAACTGAAAAAGAACCACATGTGCCCAATAGTAGTAATACAATTACAACAACTATTAAGTGATCAGTCATTAAAAAACATTTTAGAAATTGGTAAGACTAACAAAAAAGTTTATACCAATATAGACAATTACACTTAATATGTTATTGTAGATTTTGCTTCAGATACAGAAGGTAACGATGAAGATGATGACATGCAACTTTGTCCTATTGGCGATATCATACAATCATCAAACTGTAGAAATAAAGATGATCATATAATTGATATATATTTGCCAGATCATCAACGATGTGTAAGTCATACATTAAATTTAATTACAACCACTGATGTTAAACAAGCATGCTCTAACAGCATGTATAATAGAATATACCACAGTACATTTTCAAAGTGTACTGCAATTTGGAATTTGACCTCTAGGTCTCCTAAAAGTTGTGAGATCTATCAAAAAATTACCACAAGATCTCCCACTTCTCCATGCCAAACAAGGTGGAACTCGACATTTGATTGTCTAGAAAATTTAATGAAAGTAAAGGATAAACTAAATGATGTAAACAAAGCATTTCAATTACCCAAATTTAAAGATACAGAATTTGAATTTCTTTTGGAATATATTGAAGTACTTCGTCCTTTCACAGAAGCCTTGGATAACTTGCAAGGATCAAAAAATATTTTTTATGGAGAGCTAATACCACAGTTGTTGCGTATTAAGAAAATTTTAAAAACATTTGAATTACGACAACTAAAATTTTGTTCGAATCTTGTGGTTGTTTTAATGCAAAGTTTATTAAAAAGATTTGACAATTATTTTTCATTTTCATCCTCTACAAATGATGCCATATTAGCAACCATTACACATCCTTTCTTTAAATTGCGATGGGCCCCAAAGGAAAAAAGAAACAAATTTAAGCAATTACTAGTAAATGAACTCCAAATGTTAGCAAAACGTGAACAAACACATGAAGACAAAAAAGGGAAATCCAGTTCATCCCATGCCTTAGATGAAGAATATTTTTTATTTGATGATTCTTCACGTGACAGCTGTACTTCTGAATCTGGAATTATAGATAATGGCATACAGCTCCAAGCTCTTCAATATCTTCAAAGCGATGATACTAATTTTTCTATGCTAGATCAATATCCTGCGATCAAAGCACTTTTTATAAAATATAATACGCCACTGCCTTCGTCCGCGCCTGTGGAACGATTATTTTCATATGCAGGCATGATAATGCGCCCTAAACGAAGATGCATGTGTGATAAAACATTTGAACAATTACTTATTATTAAGGCAAACCAGCATTTGATTTAGTTGTACTCTCTTTCCCGTATTTTGTTTTATATAGTTCTAATGTATTTTGATAATAAATTTTGTAAGCATTTTATATTTGAAAAGATATTTAAAATACCTATTTTCCATTTTCTATTTTATATAGAATATAGATCTCCTCGAATTATTTTGCATTTTAAATGGTTACCACCTAACTATTTTTCATTTTTCATTTGAAATAACTTTATAAAACCATTTTACCCACCTCTGTACCTACTGCATCTTTGAAAACACTAAACTAATTATGGCAACGTTGTAAGACCTTTTAGAAAAACCAATTCTTTTATCTTCGTCTTTCAATAGCCTGAAACTACCTTTGGGAGAAAAATGTAAACATAAAGTGATATGCAACCCAACGTACATACCTACGAAAAAGCCAATTACTTTAGCTCTCTTTCTATTATATACTCGTTGGTTGTACCACAGAAGGCATAATACAGAAGCGACACTCGTTTGATGTTCGTTTGACAAATCCTGGTGACCTTCGCCATTTTGTTGTTAGTACTTTACGTGGGAAATTTAAAAACACTTTAGTTTTCAGCATTAATCTACTTCTCTGGATGGCAACGATATTTCGCAAATGTAAACTATTAAAAATTAAATTAACATTTGCGAAATATCGTTGCCATCCAGAGAAGTAGATTAATGCTGAAAACTAAAGTGTTTTTAAATTTCCCACGTAAAGTACTAACAACAAAATTGCGAAGGTCACCAGGATTTGTCAAACGAACATCAAACGAGTGTCGCTTCTGTATTATGTCTTCTGTGGTTGTACTATATCATCTGAAATACGTTTGCAAGTCATTTGTTTTTAAGAAAGTGAATGCCTTGAAGAATTACGCTAATTTGGATTAACCTCGAACAAATCTCAACATACTTTTTTTGAAAATCTTAAATTGAAGCAATATAAAAATGAAAGCTTCAACAGTTGTTCATTTTAATTAAAAATTATTTATTTTGGGTTAACTGTGTAGGTAATGTTTTTTATTAATTATTTCCAAATTTAGTTTTAATTGTACCATTTGTCAGTTTTCGTTTCGTTTAATTTTTAACCACTGAAGAAGGCACCTGTAAGTGGTGTTCGAAACGTTTGGAAATAATTAATAAAAAACATTACCTACACAGTTAACCCAAAATAAATAATTTTTAATTAAATTGAAGCCATTACTAGGAGTATAATGAGGATCGGTTCTTGGAACACATAAATGAGAATGATTATGGGAGCTCTCCTTTAAAAATTCTGCAGGTTGTTGTAGTTATTTCGGAATATTGTTCGTGAACCCAAAAGGGAATGGATACCACAAAGTCAAACAAATGGATCCAAATTGCCCTCGTTTTTAAAATATTTTTTTTTTCAGACGCCTTACGAGGAGTGTCCAGAAATCAAAAGGACTCCACTTTCATAATCGATTTACTCGATGTTTTCGGAAATGTTGGATGAGTGGACTGTGTAAAAGACTGAACAATTAAAATTTGCAATGGAAACGGAAACAGTGTAGAAAAAAACTATACTTGGAAGTCTTCTATAAAATCCAGTATTAAAAGCAGTACGATAAGCCAGGAGTCGCAGGTTTTGACTCGGGCCAGTTTACCTATGTCTGACTTTAAAAAATCTTGCATTATTTGTGGAAATGAAGGTAATAGTGAAAAACAAAAAAAGTTTCCTCAGAAATGCAGACGTTTAATATGCGAGATTAGCACTTTAGATCTGATTAACAATTTGAAGTCTATTGGCTGAGACACGTTGCGATGAATTGGGAAAGCAAATCAAAGAATGTCAGAAGTGATTGATTTAGTAGCAGCTGAAGGCAGTTACCACAAAGACTGCTATTCGAAATGTCTCAAGTACTTGACGGAGACGATGGATACACTACCCAGTATCTAAAACAAAAAATGATAAACTAATACATTAAGCGACTGTTGTGTACAACCTTTATTAATTTACGTTCTTAAATAAAATCTTCCATAGGTACAAAGTGAATCCGATTTGACAACACAGCGGTAATTGTGCGTGCTGTCAATTATTATAAATTGGTTGTTTAAATATAAGAAGGATTATTTTGTTCTACATTTAATCATTAAAACGGAAAAGATAATAATGACGCGATGATGCTTTGTGTGCAAAAGAAGGCTTTTACGGACGTTCAAGGGCAAATAGAAAATGTAACCTTACATAGGTAGTAACGTTCATAGACGTACAAAGAAACTTTAATGGGGGAAGTGATTATTTACTTAAAATTTGAAGGAGAAGCTTAGATTACTTTCTATGTTAATGAGAGAAGTGTGTATCTGAAGATAGACAACATCTACCTTGCATGTCCCGTATTCATATTATACAGTATTTGTACAATATTTATGGTGTACAATCAGAGCTGGGAAGTATTTCAAAATTTAAATACTTTCAAGTATTTAAATACTAAAAAGTATTTAAATACTTATATTTAAGATACTTTTTGAAAATAGTATTTATATTTGAAATTTTGAATACTTTTGAAAAGTATTTAGTATCTTGTATTAAAAAAAAATATTTAAATACTTCTAAAATATTTAAATACTTTTGGAAGTATTTAAATACTTTTAAAATATTTAAATACTTTTGGAAGTATTTAAATACTTTTAAAATATTTAAATACTTTAATGACCTTACATGACCTCATCTCATCCAAGGCCAAAAAAATATATTAAAAATATTTCAATAGTGGTATTTAATACTTTTGATATTTAAATACTTGTCATATTTAAATAATTTAACTAAGTATTTAAATACTTTAACTAAGTATTTAATACTTTAACTAAGTATTTAAATATTTTTAGTATTTAAATACTTTCAGAAAGTATTTATTTTTCAAACAGTATTTAAATACTTTTGGATCTTTTATTTAAATACTTTTCTCTCAAAAAAGTATTTAATATTCAAATACTTTATTGATAGTAAAAGTATTTTGTATTTAATATTTAAATACTTTTTAAAAGTATCTTTCCCAGCTCTGTGTACAATAATGTATTTAATATTGTTATAATTTATATGACCCTTAAACACAGTACGCCACTGAACATGTAGTCTTGTTTGTTCGTCTCTCTTTTTTTCCTGTGTACTCTCTCGTCAGTGTTAGGTTCATGTTTTTATGTCATACATAGTACCTTATTATTTCAACATAACAACTCTGAAACAAGAAACATTGATGACTAAATAACGCCTCTTTACATGACAACCGGTTTTTAGATATTTTTTTTATTATTTATTATTTTTATTATTTTTTATAACACCCGCTGATGACGCCCGTAAATGTAAAATTAATCTTTTTTAATCATCTTAATCAACTTCTTGCAAGTATGACATAAAGTAAAGAAGGCACCACGGGCGTTATGAACATAACGCCCTAGATACCTTAGTTACTATAATAACGTTCGTATACGGAAAGGCGTATCTGTATCTTTCTATAATCTAAGGTAGAATATTATCGGTAAACCAACTATTTAAAAAAATAGATTTAAAGAAGAAATTTGGCCCCTTGTAGCTTCATTTCGAGTTTTCGAAAAATGCTATGGTATTTTGTGGCAATAATGTTTCGTGTAGATAGTGACTTCTCGCTTAAAAATTCTTCAATGCACACCGGCAAAAAAAAAGATTCTTGAGATTGTTTGAAACTGTGTCTCTCTGATATACAGTAAAGACTATACCATTAGGTAAATCGGTAAATCTTACAATCCCCTAATAACTTATAATTAATTCAATCACACAATAACGATTAACGTTTACGTATCACATGTCATACCAGACACGCCGATTAATGTTAATGACATTTAACGTCTTCGTTTAATTTACATTTACAGAAGCAACTTACGATGCAACAGATTACTTGATTAGTACATGCAATAATTATAATGCAAGTAATGAACACGTAAATAAATAAACGGTGAAAACGCTAATAAGTCGTTGCAGCCTTTCAACTTCCGAGTGTGCCGATGGGATGGAAATTAGACACGAAGAAATAAACAAATTGATGTATTATAAACGATTCCTTTCGTTCCAGTTTTCTAATGGTTTTCAAAGAGAATCACATTTCTTTTTCGTTTTTCATCATTTATGAAATTAATGAATATGTGAGCATGCATAAGAGAAACAGTTTCTCACCTACCGTTTACATCTTATCGTACCTACATCAAAAATGAGTTTAAAAAATAATTAAATTCAAAATCGAATGTCATCTTGTGAACCTATCACGAATTATTATCTATATTATTATTATATACACCTGTTGATCGTAGTTACGGTAACAAAACTTCGGTAGTTATGTCGACACTTTGCTCAACATAGTTTGATTGGGTAAAGTTCGCTAATTTGTAATATGATTACATTGTTGCTGGTGTAATGAGTTCTACTTCTTGTCACATATTGTGTTTTACGATTTGTTATTAAGTAACTTGCAATCACTACTACCTTAGCAACCATACTGTTCTTTTTGTGATAAATTGATCTCTTTCATTATCATCTTTTCGAATGTAAATATTGTAACCGTCCGTATATCGGTCAAACTAAATGAGCAAGCAAAAGTGAAAAAGACAACCACACAGTGGACAATATTTTTTTAGTTACGTAAGTAGATAATTGTAACGAAGTAGATGAAAGTTTAAAGATTCACAAAAACAAAAACAAAAACCGGATAAACTTTTACTTTCGCTACATTTAATTAAAAAAACGGTGCATTTCCTTAATTACAGAAGATGGATCGCTGATGACCATCGAAATATGCAGTTAGTTGTGATTTCTAGTACATATGTGTAAAAGTTCGATGACCACAAGTAATTCCAGAAGTCGAGTAAAATTTAAAAAAAAACAAGAACAATTTTCTTTGAAAAGTGAAATCGTACGTAACCTCGCTGACAAATAAAAGGATCAACCACAAAGAAAAATTCACAATACACTACGCAGATAATAAATGAGCAGAGTATAAAATGAAGCATAACACGAAATAGGAAGCCCAGAATTGTACTGAAAAAGGAGATGGAAGGAAATATTTGAAGATTAGTGTAAAAAATGTAAAATACACCACATGTCTGAAAGATTCGTGAATTAAAAAATGAACATACTATTACCAATCAGCAGCATATTTCCACCCTTAACGGTAAAGGGAAGAGTAATCTTATGCCCTATGTCCTCTTTGCCCATAAAACAAAGTTACTCGTCCCAACGGAATCAGTATGGATGTTGACTGCAACGAACTAGTAATTTTTGGGTCAATACTTGATTCAAAAATGACTATTATAACACGATAGTTCTTAACTACGGTACTTTTGCGATTGAGAAATCATCAAATCAAGAAAACTCCGCAATTTCTTTTCATTTATTTACAATGGTATTGCAACGATTTTGACCAACAATCAGCAGCCTTTGGAACGACTATCGAAGGAAATTAAAGAAATTATCCAAAAATGACTTGGACACAACACCACATACTGAAGAATAACATCACAATTTCACTATGGTTGGTAGTTAACTGAACGCGATTCAGTTGGAGTTTAAGGTCCTGAAACAGAAGAAATGGGTAAAACATTGATCACGATCAAAACAGTTTATTGAGTAATTACGGGAATATAATCAAGAAAAGGTCCAAGCCATGGATAACCAAAGAAATTCTAAACCTCATAAGGGGAAAAAACACAAAAATAATACACCCTGGACGACAAATGTGGAATTAAATGAACAGAAAATGAGACAAAGATAGAACGATGCACGGAAGAAAAACAAATGGAATTCCATAGTGAAGAATCCTACAAACCTGAAAAAAGTTCATTTTAAAAACCCAAAAAGGGGATTTTTCACATTTCACGAAATGATCAAAGGGTACAACTTTTGTCATGATTTTCAATCTGAAATGATTTCATCCCTTAGCGCTGTGAGAACAACCCCTAAAATTTAAATAGGGATGATGGAGCTGGGGCAAGTGATACGTCATTTCTGAACTCAGTGCCCTGGTTTTTATATGTACAATGAGAAAAGACTTTGAGGCATTTAAAAACTAAAAAAAGCGCGGACAGGTCAATTGTTTTTTTTTATAGAGAAGCTAGGTACTTTTACTGCCATTTGACAACATTGTTTCCCCCCAGGTACAGGGTAAACAACCCTTCAATTTTTAAATAAAAACAAGGGTTAATTTTTTCTTGTGCTAATTAATAAAACCAGTTTATGCAAATTCAAGTACGTATCAAAGGTGAGGGCATCTAATTGTTTGATTTTTAAGAAAAGTAGGTTTTTACAAAGTTTTTTGGTTTTGCCTTCATTGATAAATTTTGAAAAAAACGCCTATCGAATTATCACTGCAGAAATTTCATTCAAAAATTAAACAGTGCTTGATTTTTTTTAACAAATTATCGTTTGTTTTCATAGTGAAAAGCAATGGTGTACACTGTCCACAATGAAAGCACAAGAAAAAATTAACCCGTTTGTATTCAAAATTTAAGGGTTGTTTACTCTGTACCTAAGGGGTGAAATAATGTTGTCAAATGACAGTAAAACTTATCTAACAAACCAATTGACCTGTCCGAGCTTTTTTAGTTTTTAAATGCCTCAAAGTCTTTCCCCATTTTCCATTTTTGCAACATCAATTTTTTTGTTAAAAAAAAAACCAGTGCATTGAATTCAGAAAAGAAAGATCTACATCATCTCGCTTTAAATTTTAGGGATTGTTCTCACAGCGCTAAGGGATGAAATCATTTCAAGTTGAAAATCATGACCAAAGTTGTCCCCCCTTTGATATAAAAATTGACGTGTTTTGCATTTCTCAAAAAAAAGTTTTCCTAGCCAGAAACCCGTCTGTTACCTCTTCGTTGGGCCACCCTGTATTGTTGGATTTTTATTGCAAAAAGCTCCAGACGTGCAACACTGCGAGAAAACGCTTGCTATGAAATGACAGTATTCAGAGCGTTACGGAAACCTTGATGCATATTTAAAATAGTACGCCACTGGAGTTTACTTATTGACAAAATAATATTACTGCATTAACTTTTGAATTATGCTCTAATATACCAAAATGTTTAGTTTTCGAGTAGTTTTATAAAAATGTTCTTTTCGACATTTCTAAAAAAAAGACACTATACTTTCTTGGATAAAGCACTTATTTTTTGAGATGTTTAAACGATGTTTACCCGTTCTTACAATTAACAGTCTGTTGGTATTTGAAAAAACTGGTTCATTCGTCTTAAATAATTATAATCGTTTGAAATGAAGTATAAAATTACGTTTGACAAAACTTAAAAAGCTTCCTTTCCTTTCTGAAGTCAATTATAGAACAACATTACGTATCGTTTGATTTGAAGTGTAAAGATTTTTAGATTTATTTTTCCTGTAGGTACAAAAATGGCATCTCAAAATTTAATATAATCAATAGATACAATTTTCCCGGCACGACCAAACCATATTAAGAGTTAAAAAGTAAAAGTTTAACAAATTAATTTATTGCTATCGATTTATGTTAAATGAAAAGTGGAAATTGATAGCTCATTTTCATTCTAATTTAGGCTTATTATGTAAAATTATTTTTACATACATATTTCAGAAGATACCGAAATTGAATCTGTCAATAACAGATTTTTGTATGTCACATTATAATCTCGATTTGCAAATTAAATTTGAAATTTAAAATAGCGTTGCGTTAACATACATTTAACAAGTTCAAAAAGGTCCAAATTCTAATTTCTAACCAGGGCCGTGCGGTCGCTCCAGGCCTCACGCTACTCCACAAAAAAAGCGAAAGTCAAGCTTCTGGCTTCTCAATGTGATATCATCATATCACATTGTAATATTGTAATAACAGTTTATTTTGCAGTAGAATGATTCACAAACCCCTTGTCTCGATTTACCTAAAAGGGAGGCGGAAAGCAACAACCTCTTTTAAAATGTATGACGAGTAATAAATTTTAATCTTTAATACCTCAAACGTGTTTAAGGGTGTACCTATTCTTATTACCTATTTTTGTGTTTTTAACTTTCCCGTTATTTAACTTTAATAATATTTGTTGAAGCTGTACGTCATTATGTATTTCATTATTTCAACAGTTGTAATATTTAGGTATTAGCATTTTTTTTTAATTTAGCCTTAGTTATTCCTGAGTGACAGTAAAACTCGAAGTAAGTTGCCCACAAAAGCACACCGTCAACCAATTTGAAATGTAAATAATGTTCTACGAATTTTGTATAACTGTATACAATGTTCATTTAGAAGTAGTCAACGGTTATGCAAAATTTACCGAAAATCGACGGGACTCGGCACGCCGAGCGCCGTTTGAAATTCGACGCGCCGACCCTGTCACAAAGCGTGTGGCGGCGACAGTTTTCACTCCAGGCGTGACGTGACACTCCACACGCTTTATAATTTGTCATTCATGAATAAACAAACTAGATAACATTTGTAGCGTTTTCCATATAAAGGTTGTAAACGCCATTTTTATATCACCTCACCCGCAACTTATAAGGGCCCCGCATAATTTCTCGGTCCAGGCTCCGCAAACTTTCGCAACGGCCCTGTTTCAAGCAACTTCAAAACTTAATCTACCTAATAGAGCAGAGCTGGCTGCAAAAAGCTGGCCAATCGAGTAACAGCATGAAATGATTTTTAAAAGCTCGTACTTATAACTTGTGCAGAAATTCGCCATGTCCCCTCTCCTGAATTTTTTTTGGTACGTAACTGTACCTATCGAGTAACAGCTTCAAATTACTCTTAAAATATAGCTTTTATAGTTAAAAAAGAAAAAAAATTCTGTCTTGTTAAATCTTGTGCTAATACCTGGGCAGAAAACTTTTTTTAATTTTTTTTGGAACGTTGCTGTACCTATCGAGTAACAGCTTCAAACTATAACCAAATTAAAGTTTGAACATAACTCTATAAGAAAAATCATTTCTGTCTTGTTAAATACTGTGCTAATGCCTTGGCAGAAAACATTCTCTTTCTCAAAGTGTTATATGATACCACTAACACAACTATCATAGAAGAATTTAGGGATAAACAAAGAATCGTCCAATGAACAATTATAATGATTTCGACAAAATAATTTTATAATATAAAATATTTAGTAATAGTATACAGGGTGTTTTTTGGGAGCTTTAGTTAGACATTTCTGGGAAAGTTTTATAGATAGGTTTTTGAAAATTTGAAGTTAGGGGTTACTCTGGGAACCGAATCGATGTAAAATATTTTCAAAATGGCAGCGCTTCCGGAAACGGCGGAAGTAGCTGGAAACTTCGTTATTTTAAATGGGAACTATTGCATTTTTGGTTCTACGTGAAATTTCAGTTCTTTTAATACCCACATGCCAATATCCATAAGTTATGGTTTTTAAGTTATTTTCACTTCTTTAAAAACAATGGCGGATGTAGACGGTAATTTAGGAATTTTTTACTTGAAAACCGTTGTAGCTATGGCAACCAAGTTTTATCCAGCACATAGAGGAGGAATAGGGCTTTCTTTTGGTGTACTTAAAGAAAGTTAAGTTGCGTACGACCTCGCAACTATGGGGCTCCAAATTTAGGAAAGTTCAAAGACTAAAAACTCAGATTTTTTAAATGAAATGACCATTTTCTTACTATTGCATTTGATACAGAATCAAAATGAGCATACATATTCTGGTATTACATGTTCCTATCCCTATCTGGAATAGTTTCTAAGTACTTAATTCCCATTTCATCGGATCGATACCATTTTTTTGGATTTTTTTAGGACCGTGACATGGACCATGGCAATCGAATTTTGAAGAAATCAAGTGATACTAAGCCGTCACCTGTTATAGGTTAACATAAAAGTTTTTCAATAATGGAAAAAAATGGCGCGCAATGGTATTACATATTAAGATTTTGGAATCTAATCGTTGTTTATGGTGAAATGGACAGAATCGCGTCACATGCTCGTCATACGTTCATTGAGCGATATCCAGAAAGACCGCGTCCTAGTGAACGTACCGACCATTGAAACCGACCAAATGAAATTGTTCGAATATTGGAAGCTTTATACCACCAAAACAATTACCTAGATTTCCCCAAAATTTTGACCTTGCGAGGTAGTCGTTAGTTTTTTTTTTAATTCCGGGAAGCCATTCTGTTTTCGAATTTTTGAAGATCTGTGTGTGTGTGTGTGTGTCTTGAGGTGCATGAGTTTTATCTGTGAAAATCCAAGTTTAATTGGGATTTAGCACCAAACGTTCTCTTCCGTTGAGCTCAGGATCTAAAGAATCTATTGGGCAACCCTATATTGTTGGGATTTATTAGGAGAGAATAAGGGCACCACCCGGATAGTTTTTTTGAAGTTACCAATCAATATATATAATTTACACATCTGAAATCATCAACCAGTAACCGATTTTGTGGAATCGACCGAACCTTTTCATTATATATATTGTCCACTTTAAAGGCCACCTCCACCTCGTAAGTATTCAGTTTTGTTCCTTATATTCTGGTGTAACGCATGATTCCCTTGTAGGGCCTGTTTGTGTTCCACGTATTTGTCTGATTGTCGTCAGGACTCCGTTCAATTGACCGTATGTGACTATCTGTTTCCCCCCTCATTATATGTCCCTCCTAATCGCAACCTTCCCTCAGGCATCCCTCAACCTTATCCCGTCTTTTAAGTTGAAGTTACGCAGAACAGCCCCATTCGCTATCAAGAGGACCACCACACGAAAATATACGTAACTACTGAATTAATATATTATTGCTATTTGTTTTACACACTAAATATTGTTATGCCACATTCATTAATTGTTTAGAGTCAAGCTCATTCATTTTTGGCCCCCTCATCATTCAGTTAATTCAGATCAAGATTTCTTTTGTAGGTATCCAACGTGAGATCTCGCAACAGGTACTGTTTTTTTATTTAATTCATGGTGTTATCATTGTTTTGAACTCATCATCATTCTGCATTTGTTCATCCTCATTTGCAACCGTTAAACGAAAACCCCACACCAGAGTGTGGTCTGTAATTTATTGTCCTTTTGGGGCCTGTTAAGCGCAATAAAGCAATCTTATTTTGGTTATCCCTCATTCTTTGTTTTTCCCCCTTTTCAGCTTTATAACCGCCTCGACCATCGGAGGGCTATTTCTAATTTTGCAGCACGGCCGGAAGAAGAAAAATTAGTGGCGCCTACCCTTACCATCTAACATTTTGTTTTTAGTTGAACTCACCCCTTCTCACCGTGAGCAGCTGGAGCCGTAGGTTTAGAGCGATTTTATTTATTTTTATTTATTTTTCCTTTTTGCTTCATTTTCCCCGTTACACTACAACGGTTTTCAAGTACCTACCTAATGAAATCCTAAATTACCGTCTGCATCCGCCATTTTTTTTTTAAATAAGTGAAAACTTAAAAACCATAACTTGTGTATATTGACATGTGGGTATTATAAGAACTGAAATTTCACGTAGAAGCAAAAATGCAATAGTTTCCATTTAAAATAACGAAGTTTCCAGCTACTTCCGCCATTTCCGGAAGCGCTGCCATTTTGAAAATATTTTACATCGATTCGGTTCCCAGAGTAACCCCTAAGTTCAAATTTTCAAAATCCTATCTATAAAACTGTCCCAGAAATGTCTAACTAAAGCTCCCAAAAAAACACCCTGTATACTGTTACTAAATATTTTATATTATACTAGTTGAAATCCCGGGGATTACAAAACGAACTTCGAATACCGCAGTAACGAAAGTATAAAAAAAATCTGGTCTTATCAAAAAGACAAAATTTGATAATTTCGAAAATTCGACTTTAAAGTCGAATATTTCGAAAAGTATTTGAGATATCGAAAAATTGGGACCGGATCTTGAATCAACATAAAATTTCACATAAGATCTATATCTAAATTCGATTGTAGACAATACGCATCTCTTGCAACGCACGGACGGAATATTGATTCCAGTAACGAACGAAGTTCGTTGAACATTATTTTGTCGAAATCATTATAATTGTTCATTGGACGATTCTTTGTTTATCCCTAGAGAATGTTTTTTGCCAAGGCAGGATTTAACGAGACAGAAATGTTTTTTCTTATAGATTTATGTTCAAACTTTAATTTGGTTATAGTTTGAAGCTGTTACTCGATAGGTACAACGTGCCAAGAAAAAATTAAAAAAGGTTTTCTGCCTAGGTATTAGCACAAGATTTAACAAGGCAGAAATTTGTTTTCTTTTTAACTATATAAAAGCTATATTTTAAGAGTAATTTGAAGCTGTTACTCGATAGGTACAGTAACGTGCCAAAAAATATTCAGGAGAGAGGGCATGGCGAATTTCTGCACAAGTTCCGCCCAGGCAGCCAAAGATTTTATGGATGGTCTGTATAAGTACTAGCTTTTAAAAATCATTTCATGCTGTTACTCGATAGGCCAGCTTTTTTGCAGCCAGTTCTTGGACTATAAACCCTGTAACACGAATTAATTAACCAACTTTTTGAAGTTAGTTGAAAAAAAAATTATTCGTTCAAATTAACAGGGTATGAAAAAAATTGATGTTTTTTAAATAAAATCAAAACACTTGATTTTTTTTATTAAAATCGATTTTTTCATGTACCTACATTCATTTTTATGTTTAAATCGTTTTTTTTTAATGTGATACCATAAAATAAAATAACTATGTAATTGATGAGTTAATTATTTGGCATTATTTTAGTAATTTTACAGTAATGTCAGTAATAACTACTTTCAGCAATCAAAAATCAATTACAATTGCTAATAATATATTGGTAATCTCCCTTTTATTTTGAGGGTTTATTGGTTTACCTGCTTAAATAACAAAGGAAAGGAAGGCTTAAAATTCCAAAGGTAAAGTAAAATTAAAAATTGCAACCTCATTATGTGCCATTATCATTGTACCATCAACAATAGCACTAATTATCCTGACTAATTATATAGATCCATTCTACAGGTACCTATGTAATTTTAGTATTCTTCAAGCATTTATTTAAATTTTGTAAATGTTACTAAAATAACTTAATGTATTTGTTCTGTTTATCATTTTGATTTAAATCAGATTTTTTTAAAAATAAATCACTTGATTTTAATCGCCATTTAAATCAATGATTTAAATCAAGCGATTTAAATCAAACATACCCTGCAAATTAAACTGATACAAACTGTGCTTCAATGGGAAGTAATTGACGTTCTCTTAGTTCTCTACTCACCTGAAACAAAAAAACACGAGATTAGAAATTGTTTAATAAGCAGGATTTAAACTTAATGCATTAATAAATTCATTTAAATGTACTGTTAAAGAGGAGTTAAACCGCAGCCCTTTTTAGAAATCTGACGCCGGACGAATACACAAAAAAAAAGGACAAAATACCTGAAGGAATTGAGCACACCCGAAAAATTCATCGCACGACTTTAAGGTATAGAATGCGCTACAAGTTGTCATGAAATTTTTAAGTATACTTTTCGCATCGCCCATAAAAAACCAACATAAAAGCTTTCAGAAGAATAGCCACCAACTTTACAGTTACAATAAACTAAGCGAATGTTACAGGTAGGAGTAATTTAAAAGTTATGTCCGGCTTTTATCCGTGATCTTGATAGACGTTTCTAAAATTCTGTTGCAGGTGTGCATCTTAAAACGTGAATGTCAAGAAATTTTTTTTGAACAAAATTTTGTACATAAAACAATTAACTTCACTTACCTACCTACATAAATATATTTCATTTATATGCGAAAGCCAATTATATTTATGTGAGAGCTCACATGCACCACCTATTAAGTTATTAAGTTAATGCAGCATGAAAAACAAAAAAAAAATCACTCTGTATACGTAATTATCGCTTCCAACCGTTATTTACATGACCGAATATTTAACAGGTAGTTCGAGCAATGTTAAAAGGAACATTAAGCTGTTAAAAAAATCGCACCTTATTAACATAAAGAAAATATTGAAATTGATGTTTGTAATTACGAAGGAATTTGAAGTACCTACGTGTATTTGAAGAAGTAATCGCTAAGATGGCGTTCCGTTATTATTTTACCAATACAATTATATCGTTAATAAACAAATTAGTTACAAACACTCTATTTACGACCGTACATAACTTCCATTTCTCAACTGTGCAGTTTTTCTAGAATTTTTAGTCACTGAGCTGCAGTACCTTCCGCGTTAATGCAGCAATATGGTTGGTAGTTCATGCACTTTGTTACCACACATACGCACATCCCCAACATACCGGACAAAATATGATCAACAATGTTTGCATCCTACCCCCTTCTTAATATTGAAATAAGTGTTACACAATTAATTTGCAAAACAATAAGGTTTTGCTAACACCAGAATAAAGGCTTACACAATTTCATTTACGATGTGCACGAACTATTGAAGATCGTGGTCCGTCGCGTTGGATGCAGTTTTCGACCCTCTTGTCAAGTCGTCCAAGTTATTGGAATGATGCTAGTGAGCATACGCACAACTCTTCAAATAAACCCACAGATAAAATCACAAATTGACAGGTCTGGTAACCTTGGGAGCCACGGCACATTTCCAAAACGTGTTAAAGAGTTTTTCTGCGAACATGTTGCGGACACCATCGTGCTAAAACCACATCTTCCTTGGATTTATCCGTATTCTTCGTGATTCTAGTATAACAAAATTGTGTATCATCTGAACATAGTTAAAATTATCTATGACGGTGCGCTGCAATTATGCAAGTAGGACCAATTGCGCCGGCCCTAAAGGGGGGGTTGCGAGAAACCCCCTAAACTAAACCGTATCAGTAGCATACAGGACGGTACCCTACGAGGATGTGATAGTTATGGCAGGGATCCCACCGGCCCATATCGTGGCGGAGACGAGAATAAAAAGATGGAGCACTAACGAGGTCCTAAGGAAGTGGCAAATGGAGTGGGACGACAGGACCTCATTGACAAGAATGCTTATTCCCAACGGTAAGATGTGGACACAGAGAACGGAGAGGGAAACTCAGTTCCTCACCGGGCACGGCGAGAACGGCGACCACCTGAGGCGAATAGACAAATGGAACACAAACAACTGCCCGGATTGTGGGCTTTCCGACGACAAGCAATATGCTGACTTTGCGTGCGGCCGTTGGGAGGGCGAGAGGCGGTGGGTGAACGCCGGCATAAGAAGAGAGATGGCTCCCAACAATCTGACTGGATGATAGAGACCAACGAAAACTGGATGAGGGCCGAGAGCTTCATTAGGACCATATACGAAACACGAGAGAGAGAGAGAGAGAGAGAGAGAGAGAGAGAGAGAGAGAGAGAGAGAGAGAGAGAGAGAGAGAGACGCGAATAATGAGTGGAGGGCTAAAAACGCCAACATAGAAGCACATAAGTTGACACGAAAGTAGAGGCAAACCGCCACCGTGTACACACGGAGGAGAAGACCTCATGACTAACGGGTGTGCGGACACCGGGCCACCCATACACAACCTCTCAACGTAAGTTACGCTTACGGCGGTGCCGGGTTGAGGAAGGCTCTAAGTAATGTGGATAGGGGTTTTTAGTGGGTCCGCCAACCCCACGCTCTCTCCTAGGACTGGCGGGTGAGGAGGAGTCTGCGTGCAGATTTTCCCCTACTACACAAAAAAAGGGCCAATTTCACACCATGCTGACTTTTTCATAACGAAGAGGTGGGTTCGTAGGTAGTATTTGGTGGTTCGTAAGTATTTTACTAATTTTCAGAAGGCCATTTCCTGAAGTTCTGCTCCATCTAAATGAAAATGAATTTCGTCGATCCTTAGAAGCTGTTTTTGAAAATCAGTTGCATTCTCGTAGCGAAATCTTCACGAGTTTCAAAATCTCTCTCTTTTAAATGACGAACAAATTAGTTTCTAAGGGTGGAATTTTAAATACTTATGTAAGAGTTTTCTAAGGAATTCTGATGAGTGCCTCTCTCACTCACTCGATGACGTCTTATAAGTTAGCGGAAGGAAATGAGCAGAATCAATTCTAATTAATATTTTTATTTGTTGCTCATTTGTTGCTCAAAAGTTGCCAAAGAAAAAAATTTGTTGCTTTGTTATTTTTTTAAAAAAACGATGTTCCGCTAAAGGAAGATTAAGTTAGCGGAACAATATACTATTAGCGGAAGGAAATGAGCAGAATCAATTCTAATTAATATTTTTATTTGTTGCTCAAAGGTTGCCAACTGTCATAATAATATAAGAATTTGTTGCTCTCGGAATATGCAAGTTCCCAATTTGTTGCTTGCAAATTTAATAACAACCGAAAACCCGTCCAGCGTGCAAACTAACAAGAATAAACTATTAGAAAAAAATAAGTTGCGCGCTTAAATTTGATATTAATAGGTTGCCCAAATTTGTTGCTCTCGAAATATGCAAATTCCGAATTTGTTGCTTGCAAAATAAATTTAGTAACAACCGAAAACCCGTCCAGCGTGCAAACTAACAAGAATAAATCACTATTAATACCTCAGACAAAAACGACGTTGAGAAAACGACGTTGAGAAAATTACTAAAACAGTAGAGTGGTCTCAAGTTGAGAACATGACAGACACCATTATCTGTCTGCGCGGCGGGAAAATTCCAGTGGCGTAACATTTTAAACCGAGAATAAAGTTTCTGGTTTACGGCGCATGATGACTAATGTCATGTTCTCAACTTGAGACCACTCTACCGTACACGCGTAATCGATAAGTCAAGAAATTGTAGAAGACTCAAAAGAGAAAGAGAGAGGATAAATGCTTATTATTAGACCTAGGATAGTATGTTTTTACATGAAAGAATATGAAATAACATATTTTGGCCATTTATTTAAATTATTCATATTCTTGATTTTATTACCTGAGAATGCATATTTTTAAAAGTTTTGAGAAAAGTTTCTTGAACAGTAAAATAGGAACCGCATTTAAAGGGTTTAAATGTTTAAAATAAATTTTTGTTGAACAATAGAGATGTACTAGAAAGAGGTATTTCTAGGTATAAGCGATGTAGAATAAACAAGGAGGCAAATAATCCCATTCATTATTTAAAATTTTGGTGAATCACTAATCCCTTGTCTAAATAATCAAATATAAGTGGTAGAACAGCCCAAGTTGGTTTCAATTGTATGTTAAAATGATTAGAATCAGTATATTTTCAATATTGTTACAAAAATTATAGTTTAGATTTCGATTAAGGCAATAAAAATGTAATTATTTTTGTGTAAATATCAAAAATATTGGTATTATTTGTGTTTCTGTTTGAGCATAATTAGTATAATTACCAACTTTAACCGAATATTTGTGTACTTTTTACTGCATAAATATGCGCATATACCTAATTAGTATTTGATAATGCATATTATCCTAGGACTACTTATTAAACAAGAATTGAAAAAATGTATAAATAACATGTGGGTAATGTAATTTTTTTGAATGCTGTAAGTCTAAACTATTTCACCTACGAAAGTAGTAAGATAAAAACGACTTTTGTTACTTTCAAAACCCGGAAGTCGTTTACATCTTAATGATTAGGTACACTAATGTTAAAAAAAAATGGGACAGCGAAATGCGAAAGAATATTTTGAAGGCAAAGGGTACACATCAGCTTTAAATTTGTATTGACCATAAAGGGATACCTGCATAAACTATTGTTTCTTTTGACGTTTTGTATTCATTGTTATTTAAGTTAAATAATATCTGGTATTTGAAACGATCGCAATTTTTTTGTTATCTAAGCAAAGAGATACTCTTTGATCTAAGAAACAAAATCTTTAAATTGACGTTACATAACAACATGCAGACACATATGACATATCAAATGTTAAATTAGAGAATAAAGCATTGAGTACTATTAACTACTTATACTTATACTTAACTACTTATTTAACTAGTTTATTTTGAGGTTTTCAAATCATGTAAACAATTACTCCAAAATATTTTGGGGCTGAAACAAATTTAAAGATAATTACTTATTGTAATTGTTGTTATTATAGATAGTGGGAATTAAAATTGTTCTGTCCACTTTTATTTTTTAATTTAACATTTGATATGTGTCTGCATGTTGTTATGTAACGTCAATTTAAAGATTTTGTTTCTTAGATAACAAAAAAATTGCGATCGTTTCAAATACCAGATATTATTTAACTTAACTAACAATGAATACAAAACGTCAAAAGAAACAATAGTTTATGCAGGTAGCTACCCTTTATGGTCAATACAAATTTAAAGTTGATGTTGCCTTTGCCTTCAAAATATTCTTTTGCATTTCGCTGTCCCATTTTTTTTTAACATTAGTGTACCTTGGTCATGGGAGGGTCGTGTGTAAAGTAGTAGTAAATACATAAAGACATGTAGTAATAAATAGGAAATTGAGGCGAGCAACTTATTTTTTTCCAATAAGGTTTATTCTTGTGAGTTTGCACGCTGGGCGGGTTTTCGGTTGTTATTAAATTTATTTTGCAAGCAACAAATTCGGAACTTGCATAATTCGCGGACAACAAATGAGCAACAAATAAAAATATTAATTAGAATTGATTCTGCTCATTTCCTTCCGCTAATAGTATATTGTTCCGCTAACTTAATCTTCCTTTAGCGGAACATCGTTTTTTGAAGAAAATAACAAAGCAACAAATTTTTTTCTTTGGCAACTTTTGAGCAACAAATGAGCAACAAATAAAAATATTAATTAGATTGATTCTGCTCATTTCCTTCCGCTAATAGTATATTGTTCCGCTAACTTAATCTTCCTTTAGCGGAACATCGTTTTTTGAAAAAAATAACAAAGCAACAAATTTTTTTCTTTGGCAACTTTTGAGCAACAAATGAGCAACAAATAAAAATATTAATTAGATTGATTCTGCTCATTTCCTTCCGCTAATAGTATATTGTTCCGCTAACTTAATCTTCCTTTAGCGGAACATCGTTTTTTGAAAAAAATAACAAAGCAACAAATTTTTTTCTTTGGAAACTTTTGAGCAACAAATGAGCAACAAATAAAAATATTAATTAGAATTGATTCTGCTCATTTCCTTCCGCTAACTTATAAGACGTCACTCGATGTTTTCAAATGTTTTTACGGTACGTTGTGAACCTTGCGACTTTTCTGATGTTGCGAGACGGAACAGATCTCCGCCGACCATTTACTAAAGTGAATGCGAAAAAGCGGTTATGTAGCTATCACTGACTCGCCATTTCAGATAACCATGACGTATGCTAACATGCGATGTGTGCCTGCCTGCTCCTCCATTCTTACTGAAATGGAACATTTTCCCTCGCCAAACGACACTAAGATCCGTACGAAAACATACGACTCCCTATACAAATTCACTCAACATTTTTCGAAAGAAGAAAAACATACCCTGTTTCTATTTTCAACTCCACTGACATTCCCATGTTAAGACTATGTTTACAAAGAGTATTCTGTATCTCCATCAGTGTTCGAGGTACCTTGTCTGCTGAGAAGTATATTGCAGACATACCTGTCGCTCTCCTTCTACAGAAGCTGGAAAATTCACTTTTCCAATAAGACCCATGTTGCAAAGTCTCTTTGAACATTACTTTTTTGCCTTGATCACCAAAAAGTTCACACTCGAATGTGCGTGAGACATGATTAAGGAATACATCAAACCCTACTCACAGGATGGAATACTCGTATGTCCACTATGAACTGAAAGTGTTTTGGAATACAATACCACCGTCTGCAATCCATGTCACAGAGATAAGTGCGATTTCTTTATCCATTGGTGGGATGTGCAATTTAATGTGTAGAATTGATTATCGTTAAACTTAATATCGCTTTGTTGGGAGTTAGGTATACATAAGTAAAATAGTGGCATTTAAATGATCTTATAACTAGCGGATAACCTGTGAGAAACGCTATACGTAATGGATAACTGAAGAAATGGTTGAATAATCAAAAGGGAGTGAATAACCCGCTATAAAAGAGAAATAGAGGGTAACACAAGTGCAGAAGAAAATTGCTTTGAATAAAAGAAGAAAAAAGAAAATGATAGAGTCCGTAAATGTTGATGTTGGTATGAATCTCCAAATGGGGGAATGGTAATTCTCGGATACAAAATCACAGAACCTTCCCCATGATCATCATCATCCGAGAAGTAAAAAGAACACAAACTAGATCAAAAAGATCAAAAAATGATTTTAAGACGGTGCAGGTAGCTAATAACAAGCAACGGTATTCATAAGGTAGACATGCGCATAAATATTTGTTGGAAGTATTGATCCATTTACGAGTACGCGCATGCCTTGTAAATATCGATCCGTTTTTTATGATCGCCACCTATGGACAAATCCGCCAAGTTTTGACATTTTGCTACTATATATTTTTTGAATTTTTAAACAATTTAGTGGGTCGCGGTCATTATGTTATAGCTTTTCTTAGTTGTCTGGTAATACTCTCTTTGTACGGTAGAACACCGATCAGGGGCGTAGCCAAGGGGGGGATATCGGGATATATCCCCCCCCCCCCCCCCGAAATTTCTGTAAGGACGAAAGAATTTGTCTCTTTTTAACTACGTACAAACTTTTAAATATCGAGCTGTCTGGTTATTGTTGGAATGCGTTTCAATTGCCTTATTTATTAAACACCATCCCCCCTCCCCCACGAAAATAAGTTCTGGCTACGCCACTGACCCCGATTATCCGTGCCACGATTTCCCTTATTGAAATTGAATTTTAGAAGTTTTATTATCGATATAATGTTACCGTAAATCACTCAACGGAATCTCTCAATACGCATTATTGAAATCGAAAATACCTACTGGCTTGTTTAGTGTAAAAGTTTGCTTATGTAGAATTTTGTTTTTTATTCTGTTACCTTTTTATGCAATTTAAAAGTTAGTTGGAACTTAGAGATCCATTATTTCTGTTATCTTTTTAGTATGTACACACAGTACATTTATGTATACATACATATGGAAGAGATAAATATTCGGACTATCCGTGTTTTTCAATTTTCCGTACCTCGTTCGGTCCCATGGAGCACGGATAATCGGGGTTCTACTGTATTAGACAAATTGTTACGACACGCGGTAAATAAAAACTAAGAAAAATAAGACCATCGAGATTTATGAATTAAAAAATTTTTTACGGCAGAATTTGTAGATGCCGTCAACAGTGCAGTTCGCGGTGTTAGGGGATGGAATAAAAGCACCGTAAAGTCATGTAGCGGTTATGTATGCATGTCTTCCTCTCGCCAAACAAGATATTTTAAACCACAAAAAATATGTAGTAGTAGTAGTAGTAGTAGTATTTATTAACACCAAAATAGGTACAGTTACTATTGAATATAGCCAAAGAAAATTACACACAATGAAATAAATAATAGATACAGTAAACACAAACAGTAAATATCGTTTTACATAAACACATTAAAATTTCATTTGAAAAAACTCTTCTAAAGAATAAAGCGCTTCATTGACCAGAATATGTTTTATTACTTTTTTAAATTGACCTATATTTGCACAATTCCGGAGGTCATTAGGTAATTTATTAAAAAACATTTTGCCCATATAGAATATGGACTTCTTACACAAGTTAGTATTAGGTTGAGGTAGATAAAGATGTGACTTTTGACGCGTATCATAACTATGATGATCTTGCCCAGTTTGCTGGTAATATCGGTGCTTAAACATGATACACAAAGTTTCTAAAATAAACAATGAGAAAATAGTTAATACATTAGTTTTAATAAATAACTCACGACACGACGTTCTATCAGGTGCATGATTTATTATTCTTATAGCTCGCTTTTGAATTTTGAATAATAGATTTAGGTTCTCATTTGAGGTAAACCCCCAAAAGGCAATTCCATACCTCAGACGCGATTCAAATAGAGAGAAGTAAATCATTCGTAGTAGCTTATTATCCATTTTGCTACTACAGGTACGAAGAGCGAAACAGGCAGATGACAGAACTTTAGACAAATTTTGAATATGAACAGTCCACATCAGGTTTGAGTCAATTGTAAGTCCTAAGAATTTACAATGACGAGACTCCACAATATTGACATGATCTAGCTTAAGATCAAAATTATGACAGCGTTTATAATTTATGAATGTAGTTTTATTTAGATTTAAAGTTAATTTATTATTTTCGAACCATTGTTTTATGACCACTAGATCCGCATTTATTTTCGTTGTAATTCAAATGGATTGTTATTGCTCCAGGTGATTGAGGTGTCGTCGGCGAATAAAACTATATTGGCGTCTATAGGTAACCTACAGAAGTCATTAATAAATAAGATAAAAAGGACAGGCCCCAGGATAGAGCCTTGCGGAACTCCATGTTGGATCGGCAAGGGATTAGAGTAAAAGCTATTGTGTTCAACTGTTATTCGAACTAGTTGAGTACGATTTTTCAAATATGATTGGAACCAATTGTACGAGTTTCCGCGGAATCCATATGCTTCTAGCTTTGCTAGCAAGAGTGAATGATTCACGCAGTCAAAAGCCTTAGCCAAATCACATAATACAGAGACGGTAAATTGATTGTCGTTTAAGTGTTTATAGATGTAATTTGTATAATGGAAGATTGCATCTTGCGTGTTTTTTCCTGGTTGAAACCCATACTGTAACCTAGATATTAGGTTATGTTTACTTATAAACGAAGACATTCTTGAAAACATAAGCGACTCAATTATTTTAGAGAAGCATGGAAGTAGTGAAATCGGTCTGAAATCCGAAGGCGAGTTCGATTTACTACCTTTGTGTAAAGGGACAACTATTGCCTTTTTTAGACACGAAGGAAATATTCCTTGAAGGAATGAGTCATTAATTATGGTGCATAAGGCTTTTAAGGAAGAAATTGGAAGGTTTCGTATTATTTTTAATGGAATACCATCTATGCCAGAGGAATCTTTATTTCTTAATTTATTGATGACAATATTTAGTTCACTTAGGTCTGTCGGAAAAACAAAGAAATTTGAATTGGTTACAATATTGTTGAGAGGGGGTGTAGTTGATTTGGTGTCAATATTACCAATCAATTTGCTGGCATATTCCGAGAAAAATTTGTTAAAGCACTCAGAAATCTCGTAAGGGTTTGTCAGTGGTTTTCCGTTGACTATGAGGTTTGGTTTTAAGTCATGAACGGGTCTCTTGTAGTTTGTACACTCATTTACTATTTTCCATATTTCTTTAGCGGTGTTCTTAGATCTACGTAAGCGAATGGCAGTGATTCGCCTTTTGATAAGGAAATTAGTGCTTTTAATATTTTTTTATAAGTTGAAAAATATTTATGGAACCATATATCATCAAAAAATGTTTTCGCATAGCTTAAGAAGCGTTTATTTTTTAGTGATATTATTAGTCCTTTGGTCAACCATGATTTTTGTACTCTGATTTTAGTACATTGTGTAGGAAACGCCAAGTTACATTTATTAACTATGATTGAAGTATACGCATCCATTTTATCATCGACAGTACCAACAAGGAGATCATTCCAGTTAAAGTTTTCGAGAGATTTTCTAAATCTATTAAAATTTGTTGGGCTAAATTTCCTACCAACGGTAGTTTTTGTTTTTTTTTGCAAGTAATATTTAAATTCAAAAAACAATGCTTCATGGTCAGAAAGGCCTGAATTTATAACTAATGCTTCATTAGTCTCGGGTAAGTTTGTGCAGATATAGTCTATAGTTGTCATACTTACTGATGTGACTCGGGTTGGACAATGGACACGCATAGTTAAGTTAAAAGATAAAAACACATTGTTTAGCATTATTACTTTCGAAGAGTTTTCCGTAAAATTTATATTCAAGTCGCCTGTTAAAATGATTATGTCATTAGAACTAAAATGAGATAGTAAGGTTACAAGATTGCGAATGAAAATATCAAAATCACCTGATGGTGATCTATAAATGCATATAATGTAAATGTAAATGTTTGAGGTGCTGTTGTTTACTAAACGAATACATGAAAATTCGAAATTGACCTCTGACAGTAAACCATCTAAGAAAATCGGTAAGCACTCTAAACCGTCTACTGATAAAATAGCTGTTCCGCCATGAGTTTTAACAGTCCTTTTGTAAATGGACACAGTTTTATAGTTACTTATAATTAAGGATTCATCATGTGACAACCAGTGTTCGGTTAAACATACAATAGCAGGAAACTTATGCTCTTGCAAAAAGCGAACAATTCATCAGTTTTATTACGGATACACTGGATATTTAATAAGAGAAGCTTCGAATTTTTGTTATGAGATAAAGTACATGGTGAATTTTCAACAGAAGTATTACTCAATTGCTACCTAAATTTAATATTAATCAAGTTGTCTGAGTTGATATAGTATTCGTTGCTATAGTCTTGAAAATTATTGTCGTCTAATATCGTGTTTGCAATATTTTTAAACAAGTACATTTTGTTATCACCACTAGCGTGTAAGCTACGATCTGCGACATATTTTGTAAACAAGGAATTTATGTCGATAAAGCGAATGTCGTTAGAATTTTCTAGTATACAATCATACAGTTGTTTGTTTACGTTATATACAAATTTATTTAATATAGAACGGGAGCTACTAAATGGAACAGATACAAAAATAACATTAGTACTTGCGGTAGCTGCTACTGTTGACGTTAAGATACTGTTTTTTATTGTGGTACCACTTAGAGCGTTGTTTGCACCAGCCCAAATTATTAAATAATCAGTTTTAGAAAAGCCATTTACTAAATTAGCCACATCGGCGACGGTGTTTTCCCAGGTACCATTAGGCTTAAATATACACTGGATATTAAATTTATCAGATGGTAGTAATTTTTGTAGCATAGTGACACTATTACGACCATTACTGTCGCTTAACAGTAGCACCTTAGATTTGGTTGCACAATTTTTTGTTAAACTTTTAACTTGAACGGTTTTACGATTTTTTGTTAACGATGGATCAACAACTTTATCAACAACGTTATTTTTTTCCAATTTGGCGGTACTGGTATTATTAGATTTCACGTCGGTTTCTACTTTAGAAATAGTAGCAGTGTTTGGTTCTTTGATTAGATTTGGTTTGTTAATGGGCTTACCCATCTTCGGTGAATATGCGCGGGAAAGTTCAAACAGTTTTTTGTTGCACTCTACCAATTTCTTCATTTTAGCTTCTAAAAAACTAATCCTTCTATTAAGGTAGACCAATGTTTGATCATAACAGAATTTCTTTCGCACAGTTTTCGGTTTTATATGATTAATCGAAGAACTACTTTCTGTGTTTTCAGTGACATAACTACAATTTAAATGATCTTTAAGTTTATCTATTAACTCAATTTTTTTACCAGTCGTTGAAATTTTCCGTTTACTTAATTCATTTTTTAGTTCAAATACTTTTAATTCTGATAAGCGTTTTGGCATATTGGCCTCGAAGATAATTTAACTTTTAATTTAATTTTTAAATTTTTAAATTTTTAAATGGTGCAGGTGTATTTTATCTGCACTAACAACACACACAAATTTTTTTAATAAAATACTACTACACAGTATAATCACTAATCAAATACAATTTAATATAACACAGGTTATATCACAACCTCGACAATGCGTGTTACCGCTAGGACGTATCGAGAAGTAATGTGTATACTTATATGTCAAAATTTCTTCACTTCCGAAATTACAGAGGAATAAGTTTGTTTACTGCATTAAGCGAACAGCTATTTTTATATTTAGAATTTGCAAATTTCATTAATTTCAGATTGCAAATAAATTATTTAAAGAGGTGTAAAGTCAATCCTGCTGAAAAATCATACATTTTAAAACAGCCCCCTTGGCTTGTTGATAAGCTCTTCCTTCGCCTTATGGTTTGTTGATAAGGGGATGATGGTATCCGGTCATTTCCCCGCCGAAAAAATCCCGCCGGTCAATTGCCCGCCGGTAAATTGTTCGCCTGGTAAAAACCCCGCGCGGTGAAATGTTCGCCGGTAAAATGCCCGCCATGACAAAATCCCGTCGGTCATTTGCCCGCCGCTGTAGGCAAAATGATTCCCCTGATATTCCCTTATTTTTGTGATAAAGATCCACTTACATATGTACCTACGTTATGTGCAGCCAGTGGCGGATTATGCGCTCAGGAGGCGTAAGATGAATTTGAGGCCGCTGTTTACTGTAAATTAAAATATGCTAAATTCAAAAAAGAAGACTGTATTAATAAACCAGACATTGCCATGTTTAACAAAAGAACCGTTATATATAAATTTATAAAATATTTTCGACGGCCATTTTAAGCACTTCCCGATGGCATTTTGACATCCTTTACAGACCTACGGCACTATACATGAATACTCGCCTGCTACTATCTCTTGTTTCAACCTCGTTCTTAACACGTAAATGTTGTACCATTTTCTACGCTTATTCCCCCACTAAAGCACCTAGGTTATTTGCAGGTTTAGTATATTTTTTTTCAATTGATACTAAAATAGTGACATGACACACAGGTTTACAAAACTGAAGTTATTTAAAAAAGAACTTTCTTAATTGCTTATTTTTTCAAATATTACGGCGGGAAATTGACCGACGGGATTTTGTCATGGCGGGCATTTTACCGGCGAACATTTCACCGCGCGGGATTTTTACCAGGCGAACAATTTACCGGCGGGCAATTGACCGGCGGGATTTTTTCGGCGGGGAAATGACCGTGAACCGGGGATGATTCGTGTCTTATTTCGTCGAATGCTCCTGCAACACTTTCACAATGTCATCCCCCCCCCCCCCCCCCCCCCCCATAATATTTAATTTATAATTATTATTAAAATACCATAACTTATTTAAATTGCTGATATATTGTGAATTGTGATTATTATTATTAACTTGTACTCATTCGTATTCTATCATTAAACTACACCTGGCGGTCTCGGGTTCGACTTCCCTTTCATGGGGTGGGCTTTAAATTAAAAAAAAACGTAATTATGGCTAAAATGATAGTAACATCGCCATATAGGTCTGCACGTGTAATAATTAAACTTAATTCATTATCTATCGTTATCTCGGTTTCCAGTACTTTACTTTTTGTCTAAGAAAATCCTTATACTTCAGTATTACTGGCAACTCAACAATATTTGCATCACAGTAAGTTATGAAATTCTTGGAAATTTCGAGACAGTGTGGGTTTTACATTAAAATTACATGAATAATGTAATTTTTGTATTTTTTAACGAAATGTTGATAGTTTCGTGAGTATTTTGTCCATTTTCTCTACCTTTGGTGCCAAAGTTCACTAAGACCACTTATTTAACAATTGCTTAATTACGTTGTTGTTTCATTTTTTGTGATATTTTCGCGATTTGTAATTTTCAGCAATTAAAAACAATGCAAATGTTTCGGAATTTTTTGCCCAGTAATTATTTTAGTGACAACTAGTACTAGATACGTTCTTCCTTGCAAATTTACACCTAAGCCAAACTTTGACCATGAAACGAAAGTTTTATTTACTTAGTGCAGCCAAAGAGCACGACGTTTTTCCCCTTGACCAGAAGTAATCTGAATATAAATAATTTCAAGGCATTTCAAAGAAAAAAGATTATATACAGGAAGGACGATTTTGCAAACCAGTACAAAGTAGTTATCAAGGACATTAAACAACCTCCGGGTCGTTTACAAAACAAAATGTTTAAAGTTACTAAGTTAGGTGAGTCAGGTAAAGAAATATAGTTAGAATACGGTGCCTCTTCGTAAGGATGCATCTACTTAGAATTCCAGGTCCAGTTGTTTACATAAGCAAAGACACCTACTTAATTACATCAGAAGACACTATATTCTAAGAACTGCAATAAAACGACAAGCTCAAGCCGGTTTATTTAAAATAAATTTTCACAAACGTTTAACAAAGACAGTGATGGGATTTTTTCCAAATGAGTCAGAGAAATTGCACGATAATAAGATCAAAAGTTAATATTCTGTTTATAAACTGGCAATCGATCATTAAAGAAGCGTAATTTCATACGATGATGACGTACACTTTGTGGTTTTGTAAAAGTTCTGCAAAGTGGATATTGATAGCTCCACCTACTAGAATTGAGGTTTGCGGTTTTCTATTAAAAAATTACATTCGCCAAGATTTTTGCTTAGTTTGCTGGAATTGCTGAAACGTTCGTCAGTCATTCGGTGAGATGACAAAATCAATCAATCTCATTTTTACGACCTAAAGGTAGTAAAGTGAGATGGATCTAAGAAAACTCACGATAATTTTCACGAGAGAAAAAAAATTTAATTAAAAACTCACCATGTTTTGCAAGTATAACCATTATGGAGATTTGTTCACGAAAATGTCACATACACACACCCACAGCTTTATTTAATCACCGAATTTCACAATTTTCTATTAATTTTAATGAAACCGAAAAGAAAAACAACGAACACGTGCTACGTTTATGTTTCAAAGACGGTAGTTCAAGAAAGACTGCAAGCTTCTTTCAGCTTCTACTATAACCTGTACAACTAAACAACACTCAAGCGAGCGACGCGTTCACTACTCAAACTTGTATGACCTAAGCGTATAAACTACCTTTAAAAGGTCGTTATTGTTTGGAAACAACACAGTCTCAGACTTTTAAATATATGATGGAGTATAGGAGGCGTAAGAAAGTTGAGTAGATAATAAGCTCTTGCGATCCCCTGTGGGGTACTAAACCCATATTAAGCACGTTTAACAGACGTTTTCTTAAAACAACACCGGTATTGATTCCAATTTGCGAAAGCTGCACAAAGATGACATTAAACCAATTTTTTTCACCTTTCATTTACTATGTAATTGATTAAAAAAAATAAGGCCAAAGTGGATAGAATAATAAAACAAGTTAAAAAGTGTTATCCTGAAACAATTCCTTCAGGACAAACTCGTTTAGGAAATAAGTAGCTCAATTTCCAATCATGTTACAGACGAAAAATGGCTACGCCAATTAAACGGCGTCAGACAATTGGGAAAAAAGTCGTAGTGACACATAAATATAAAAACCTGCGTTCCACCTGAAGTGCCTACGAATGGAAAATTCTTATTTTGACTTATTTCGATCAAGGATGACAAGACGATGCCGACACATTTATGATACTCTGGAAGAGGAGAAAATCTTGTTGAGTAGACAGCAACACGGGAAGGGTCTTGGATTGTACCAGTGTGTCTCGCAAGGAAAATTCATCGCACTAGTTTAATTTACCGACTAACAATTCATCAAAAGGAAAAATCGCCGAAGCTAATCGTCAATTTTTATGAGGGTACCCCAAATATAAACGGTACTTTTTTTTAAATTCTTTACAGAAAACTGAAAAATAAAATGCATTTTACCCACCGAGAATGAAGGTTTTTATCCCATCATCGTAGAATGAAGCTGGTTGCCTCAGGAGCCATTTACACAGGAATCTATTGACGACCTCGCCATCTTCAAATCGTTTCCAGTCCAAAGATAGAAAAATCGCAGGGCCACAGCTCCGGGCTGTAAGGAAGATGATCAAGTTAAGTCGTGTGAATTTCTTCCAGGTTTGAGAGCGTTCGAAATGGATTGTCGTGGAGGCGCATCTCGTTCAACAGCTCGCAGTAGTAGGCGGCATTAATTGTACGTCGCCCATGCAAAAAAATCAAAGAGCAAAATACCTCGCCGGTCGAACGAAACGATCGAAAATGTTGCCACCTGACAATCGACTCTTTGCTTTCACTGGGGCTGCCTCTTCTTCGCAGACTTGCTTCGAGTCGGGAAAGTTGTTGGATCAACGTTTCGTCGTCGATCCTACTCAAAACCTTCATTCGCAAACCACAGAACTTTAGGTTGTTTGTCATAATCACTTGACAGCTCTCATAATTTCCCATCTGTTCTGCAATTTCGGATACTGTCGCCCGTCGATCTTCTTCAAGAATGACGCGCATTGGTTGGGATTGTAGAATGGCGGGTTCTCCGCACTCCTAATGATCCCATCCAAACACATTTGGAGCATACTGCTACTCGTACAAAACAAGTGAACCTATTTGGCACGTAACGAGTACTCTGCTAACCGAGCAGCTCTGCACCGAACCGGGTGAGACCGAGTCCTTAGTTCTGCTGAGCACTTCTAAAACAGCTCGGTGTGTTTTGTATCGTCCTGCAATTCCGCACCATGTGCACATTCCACGACGAAAGTTACACGAGCGATTGGTGTTTCATAAATTATACATCTTCGCTTCGCTTGCGCAACACCTACCATCGCATTAATATACTTGTCAAACATTTAGTTCATCTCACTATAATTTTGCAATAAAATAATAATACTAAGGAATATATGCTTGTTTGACCGAATACTCCCTGCTCGGCCGAGTGCTCGGTTCGGTAGAACACAAATCCAAAAATGCTCGGGCTCCGCCGACAGAGCATTTTTTGATACTCGTTACGTGCCTAGAACCTATACATACTTTTAGGTCTTCATTGCCGAGATCCGCAATTTAATTATGAATTGCATTCGATATTTTTTTGAGAGATACATAGTTAAACAAATGTATTTTTATCTTTGACCCTGACGAAAGAACACTTCCAAACTGTTCAAAAAATCCAACGTATAAAAGACTCACGGCAAAAGCTCTTTTTAACGAAAAGTAGTTCAACTGCTGCTACTGCTACAGACAGACGAAAATGGAAGAGAATATTCCTAATTAATGGCATTAGTTAAAAAATGCACTAAACAGAGTTTAAATTAATTTTTAGGTTGCACAAAATGGGAGTTTTTGAAATTTTTTGAAAATTACTTCTTTGCTATTCTTTCGTTATTCATATCATAAGACTTAGATTGAGCGCTCAATTATTTCTTGCTATTCGTGGTATAAATATTACAAGGTGACCTCCAAAACAGTAGCCTGAAAGATGGCAGTCGTCATCCATGAATCACCAAACGGGACTAAAGTCCATAAAAAATAAAAAGAATGTTACTTTTTTTGATGATCTTCGATATGTTGAGTTTAAGTACGCGACCAGTTGCGTTTCATGATTTTCTAATTACTCAGCAAAATTGTGCTACCGTATCCGTTATTATTCCTTTCGTCAAATTGCGTTTTAGTGTCCAAAGATGTCCGTGTTACTAAATTTTCCTTTCGATGGAACCTTCCAGGGCCAAAAAGTCGCACGACAGTACCCATATCTTTAATAACCGATTCAAACTGTTCTGGGGAAAGATACTAACCCAAAAAATGGATTTATGTCGAATAAAATTCTATGTAGGTAGGTACCCACGAATCAAAAGAATTCAAGGAATCGTTGGATGGTGTCGTTGCTTGCCTAAAGAAAACACTGATGGCCCTCCATAAAAATGACTACAATTTATATACTGCCTACCCAGCTCATCATTACCGAGACATGTGACAATAGATGGATGAAAATTACCCAGTGAGATGGATTAGAAAAGTGACCCCATAACTATAACCAGGATAAAAACTCCGATTCGGGACCATTTGGTTTTAAATTTGGTGTCACATGAAGGATTTTATTTGTCATACATCAGAAGAAATCCAACAAGGGTGAAGAGGAAACATTTTTGTAATCTGCAAATTTTTTTTTTCAAAAACATGACTCGAACAAATTTATTGTTAATTAGGTACACTAAAACCTCTACCGTATGAGCACGAATTTTCAATTAAAGGCGGTATATCTTCAAAAAACATTTTTCTACAAACGTCAAAAAAATGACAAGGTTTGCGCATCGATAACAATACGCGAAGTGACCCTTTTTTTCACTTACCTACGTTACCATGACAGCGTGCCCGAAATGACGACACCATGCGCAGTACGAGTACGCACTGCACGCAAACTAGATGAGAGTTTTGTATTTTAACGTTCAAATAATTGTCAACTTCACGTTTGTAGTGTAGAAAACATTTTGTTTGCAACTTGATTAAATATCCGTAAGAACAAAAATTTGCCTTTTCAGATCAACAAAGTACCATTGGAGAAGAAAGAAGAAAGCAAATGTGTTGTGGAAAGAGTTACGGACTTCCTAAGCGACAGGTCATTGAAAGATAGGAACCACAGCTTGTTTCAGGTGTTTTTGAGACACACACAGTTTGTTAAATGCATTCGATGAAAGCATAGTATGGCCTGAAAATTATAGGGAAGGGCCTGAGAAAAACAAAGTTACGTCATATCCGGTCGATCTTCGAAAGCAAGAGAGTCGGGGAATGTGTGATGACTGATCAGAAAGCTGTCTATCGAATAGAGTCTCTCCAATCCATCATTTGTTCGTCACTGTTCTATACGTTTGATATTGAGAATCAGATGCAAACGAAAGTGCGTAAGATTATGAAGAAGTGCTGTCGTTGCCCAAAAACATATGGATTGCCAAATAATTATTGCGTGATGGAAGCATGGAAAAGTACGATCTAATTTTCAAAAGGTGGGAAGTTACTGCCGTTATTGAGGTGGTTCCAAATAGTAAAGTAAATGCTACTGGACATTACCTACCCCACCATGCAGTCCAAGAGTGGGGCGACACTTATCCCATCTGTTCTTGATCCACCGCACCGTGCGGCGTAAACATTTGCTATTTTTGCTTGGAAGGTGCATTGAAGTTGTGTCAGACTGTAGATAAAACCACAATTCCAGTCGAAGCAAAGGAAGTACATCAGTAGATCGATGTTGCACGAGAAGAAAAGTTTGATCGTTCTACAAGGGAAGAAAGTATATCGTCCCAAAATAACGTCGCCTCTGGGCGTGAAGAAAATTATAAAAATGAAGGCACGATATCATGTGTGTCTGAAAAAAGAATGAAATACGGAACTTGCTCGTGGTATTGACGAAGTTGAGGATGGAGATGGCGGAATTGCAAAAATTAAAAATTCCAAAACATGCAATAAACCTGATTGACAGAATTGGGTACACATGTCAGAACGTCTCCACTCGACCCAGTTTCCGAGTAGATAAATTCTTGCTGTTATTTTCGAAATGGTGGCATGACTGTACAACTGAAAACATGGCGTACCTGTATTTACCGATACGGTAATGGTGAACCTAGGCTAGGAAATCGATATTTGATGGAATCAAGACTCTGGAACAGTCTCATGCTTACGGGAGATGAAAAATTGAGTGGACGAGCTCTCTCTAGTGTAGTGAGGTTGAGAGAATGTTACTCTTACTCGTCCTACGACTATTTTCAAATGTTAAGGAAGGAAATGGGCTCTAATGGAGAATAGAGAAAACTTGTTCAAGTGTGGAACATTTATCAACTAATCGTGCTGGAATCTATTTGCTATGGTCCAAAATGAGTATTGGATTCAAGATGTGCCCACATTAGAGAATTGTCATCAAGGATATTCAACTCCGAAAGGATGATTAACTCTATTACTGAGATGATTGTGGAGCTCTTCCCAGAAAGGATGAGGTTATAATATGACTAGCAACATCAAAACTGTAGATTGAATTCGTATTCGCTCCATTCATTGAATTTTCCCCTTTAAGATATGTACTAGTACTAAATATATAATCAAGAACCTAAGGTTCACATTCGTCCCACTTAAGGTAAAAGTGGAACCCATCCAAAAAAAATTTAACATATAGTTAATTTAGAATTTCTAATAAGTTAACGAGAAATATTTTGTTTTATAATGTATACCTAAGAACGACGGCTTTGAACAAAAGAATTGAACCATGACGAAATACCTTTATTTTATAACCTAAACGAATGAAACTTCTACAGTAACTTGACACACAATTAGAATGCCTCTCGTTACCTCTATAACGACGGCGATGCTAATCTAAAACCTTAACCAATCGGCCTATCAAAAACTAAACGAGAAACATACTAACGATCGTTAAAAATAATTTATATTCAATTTCACTACCAGTATGAAACCATCCTTTTATTATTAACTAATAATCATCTAAATACAATAAAGATTAATGATAAATTGATTCAAGAGCATAAATGAGTTTGACCTATTAATAAAATCTTCTCCTTAATTATATCAATTTTAAATTAAAAACTTTTAATCCTACCCGCGACCGCATTTATTACTTTTCGTTAACGATTAATTAGTTTCGCGCTGTAATTTTTCAAAGGGGGTGTTTTCGACTAAGTCAAAAAAATTTATGTGTTTTCCGTTCGAACAATGAAATCGACGACTGCCGTATAATAAACATGTAAATAAAATATTCTAGCTTGTGTTCGGAAGATGTAAATCGAGACTTTTGTTATTTATCGGCCTAGGCTCCTTAATTTTCATGCGAAACTAACATTTAGGATGTTAAAATAGTAAAAATTACGAAATTTACAGTGCGGTTACATGGATGACGACCAATTTCATTACAATAATTACCATTTGGAATGTCTAACGCAAAGTTTACAGGAGTATAGTTTGCATTTAAGATTGAAGCCACAGATTACCTTCTTGAAAATTTAATGATCCTCCAGGTAAATTTCAAATTATATTCCCCTTACGTAATGAAATGAAGTCATGAATTTTATTTATAGGCTTCATTTGCATAAGTTAACGATAAAATATTAATAGAAGGAAGATTATTACTTGGAACTTTCTTAACATTTTGTCATTCTTTTTTTTTCTCTTCTAATTGAGAAACAAAGAACCACTTTTAGCAATGCCATTAAACCTGAGTATGTTTGCTTTATTAAACGTCATTCTTGATAACTTGAAGTGACATTCATTAAATAAATTGGATAATATCAATTGATCGCAACATGCTAAAAAGAAAAAGTTGACATGTATATTTTTGGAGATTTTCAACCAATCAATTTCGGCTTGAATTATGAGATTAAATTTATGGCTTGTAAATAAGTCAACTTAAAGAACCCAAAACTGAAAAAAAATCTCAGTTTTATTTAAGAGTACAAAAAGTATCTCAAATTTGATGATCACCATTGGTATTTTGGAAACGGTAAGTCCTTTATCTCAGACCTTTTTTTTTGTTTTTTCCGCTTACTAGACACAATGGAAAAATGGAAAATCATTATTTTCGTTAAATTCAAAATATTTTCCATACAATTACAAAAACTATTCATATCGATCCCACCACCTTGTAAGAGTCTGCTTGATAAAATGTTTAGGAGGGGCCCTGTAGGGTTCAAAATTTGGAATAAAGACGGTTATGGTTAGCAGTACTGGGAAAGTGGGGCAGAAGATGCGTGGGTTCCTCCCATTAGGAATCCAGGATCCGAAGCATATGAAACCAGACCACCGATTAGAAAGAAGATAAATCCTTGAGATTCCTGATCGACCGCCTTTTCTAAGAGGACTTCCGTCTTCCCGACCTGACCTAACCTTAATTGAGTCGCGTTAATTTTTGTGTTCCAAATGGAGAAAGATCGAATGTTCGGTGAACAAAAAAAACTGTTCACGCGACTTCCCCGATGTTTCAAGAATTCTACTGATACAAAACAGAATCAACAGGCTTAAGATTACACGCTGTATTCAAAGAATTGGTCACCATTTTCGGGTCTCATACCCGCTCCAGAGATTTAAGCCACACATGATTTAAGGCTATCAGGAAGAAGCAAGTGTCGCAAATACCATAAGGCAAAGATCAAAAGAATACCTAGAGGCTGCGAGGGTCTTCAAAGTGGTTGGATAACGTTAATTAAGCACCCATCGAGAAAAAATTAGCTCTCCAAATGAACAATTGCGAGCACACATTTTTACAAAAATTTAAGAAATGATGCAAAGAAGCCCCGAACAAAAACTGACAAATCCGTCGAGAACCGTTGTAGATTATCGATTTTGAAGACGAAGTGTTAATAAAATTTTATTATTTGGCTGATTAAATCTTTTGAATTGTGTCTAAAAAGTAAGGTTCAGTTTTTTCACATAATAAGTTTTATTGCACACAGAAAAACTGCTTAAAGTGCTGACGACTTTGGCGAAGGAAAAAGGTGGTACTCTGGATGAAGGTGATGGGTGGTTTAATACATTCTGCACAATTAGCTCCTTGGTGTATGGCAATAGCAGCCCTTCGATGAGGAAATCATTAAAAAGAATTAACTTTCGGGGCGCAAAAAAAAGGTCAGCGTATAATCTTCTCTGCGGAATGCGACACTTTAAATTTTTTTTGAACGGCGGGCGATTGGAATCTTCCCATGTTATTACACCTGTCGAATCTTACTAAATACGTGTTTATCTGTTTTTTTGACTTCTACTCCATTTCTTCCGATTACAGCGCCCTCTGTCGCGAAACGAAAAACATTTTTCGGACAAATTGTACGTAATATTCGACGTAAAATCTGAATCTACGATAAAAAATAGGGTTTCCTATTTTAGATTTCAAATTTGCCACTCGTCCCGCCTACAGGGAGTGGGGGTGGGGGTGTAATTTAGTACTAACGAATTTCCCCCTCGGAGATATTCAAGTTTTGATTCGGCAAATTTTTCTATGCAATGCGTATTTTTCGAGATATCTCAAATTCCAGGTTAAATGACTCACCCGGTATATGGGGGATGACTAAAAACTAAGGTTACAAGGTCGATATTTCTGGAGTTTCGTTTGTTATAGAGGAGTATTGCGCGGTAATTCCAATAAATGTTTTTCAGTCACCCACCACCTACAGAGCTAGTTGTAGGTAAATACATGGCGATTCGTTTGGAAGAAGACAAAATCCGTTCAGTTATTCGATTTCTGGGGACGAAACCACGCCGTTGAAGCAGTTTCGCTGGGACATAATCGACCATCCTTCCTACAGTCCGGACCTCATTCCAAACGATTTTCGTCCGTTTCCTCAATTGAAGGAGAACCTAGGAGGACGACGATTCGCTTCAGACGAGGAATTTGGCTGAACATCCAATTACAGGATTTTTACCAGCGAGGAATCTTCAAACTCATCTCACGAAGTGACACACACAGAGTTCAGCAGTTCAGCAATTTATTTTGAGTGTCTCAACAAAGGTATTGTTTATTTTCGCGTTCGATCTGGCGACATTTGGAACGTGGAACTTGGAGGAGAGGCAGATGAACATGTGATACGCCTAAATTTGAACTCATTAGAGTCATTAGGTTGCCCGGGGAGGTTTTTTTCGTGAAACAGTTTTTTCTAGTGTTCAGGTTTTGCTTCAGACTTGGGGACACCCCAACGGAAACTTTTGCAAAACTTGAGCAGGCCTACGGAGACAGTGTTTTGTCAAGGGTACAGGTTTTTCGGTGGTTTAAGGCATTTTCAGATGGAAGAGAGTCGATTAAACCACGAAGCGGAAGGCCTTCCTCTTCAAGAACCGATGAAAATGTCGACAGAATCAGGAACCTTGTACGTTCAGATCGTCGGTTGACAGTCAGAATGATCGGGGAAGAGTTGAATTTGACTCACAACACCGTTAATCAGATTTTGACCAACGAATTGGACACAAGGAACATCTGTGCAAAAATTGTTCCAAAAAACCTTCATGAGGGAAAGGTGTCTTGACTTTTTGGAATCGATCGAAAATGATCCCCATTTTCTGGAACGTGTCATTACTGGCGACGAGTCTTGGGTGTTTGAATACGACCAGGAAACCAAGCACCAGAGCATGAAGTGATACACTCAACCTCTACAAAGCCCAAAAAAAGGAAGAATGAACAAGTCGAAGGTCAAATGCATGATGATTTGTTTTTTCGATAGCAAGGGAATCGTCCACAAAGAGTTTAATCGTCAATCAATACTTTTACCGTGAGGATCTTTAAGAAATTTGAAAAAGGGCCATTCGTGCGAGACCAAACATTAAGAACAACTGGGTGTTGCATCACGATACTGCGCCTTGCCACACAAACGAGTTTTTAATCAGTGAAAACATTCCTGTGGCTCCTCAGCCTCCTTATCCACCTGACTTGGGTCTTTATGACATTTTCCTCGTAGCGAGATTGAAAATCACCTCAAGAGAATTCATTTTACACTCGAAAACATTCAAACGGGTAAGTAACCGAGCAGTTCTGAAGGCTATTCCAGTATCCGAGTTCCAGCACTACTACGAGGATTGGAAGAACCGTCTCCAGCGGTGTGTGGCTTCCCAAGGGAAGTTATTTTAAGGGAGACAATATTGAATCGTAATTCTATTTGAATAAAAAAAATTAAAAAAATCTGTCTTAAAGTACAAAAAGTGTAGGTCCACCTGTAAGCGTCCCAATTGTACGATAATGGAGGAAAGGGGTCTGCGAAGAGGCCCTCCATTTTGATCTTTAAGGAGGGATATCTCCGAAACGGTGCGACTTTGGATGGAAATGTTTGTAATTATTTAATTGTCGTAATGATTAATAAGAAACGAAATTTGTTTGGACGAATTTCGAGAGTTGGATTTTCATCGAGAAAAAATACCACGTGGTTAACCTTGATTTTTTGGCGAAAAAATAAAGAAATTTTTTGTTGGGAAAAAGTTTAGAATAATATGTTAGTTTACTTCATAAAAGATAGTTTAAAGTACAAAAAGTGTACGAGGTCCACCTGTAAGGGTCCCATTTGTACAATAATGGAAGAAAGGGGTCTGCGAAGAGGCTCTCCATTTTGATCTCCAAAGAGGGATATCTTCGAAACGGTACTAACACACCTCGTATGTACCATCAGTTGGTTTATTCATTGTCTAAAATAAAATGTACACATTTCACTGCGAACTTGTAACCTTAGTCTTTGATCATGCATTTGACGAAGAATAAAATGAGATTAACAACAGAAAAGAACGCCATCACAACAAACTGTTCAAAAAATAAGTTATTAGCAATCGATGACTGGAATTATTTGGCTTAAAACTCTAAAAATTTATAGTACTGCGTAATGTCGTAATGCAACAATATTAGATGAAAACTTGATCTTCCCGACGATTGAAAAGCTTTCCCAGTTAGACTCGCAGGAGCGCATTAACCTATGCGAATCCGAGTAACATTGATCCAGCTCTATTGTAAGCTAAACATTTCGAATGCTTCCCTCAAAGACAACGAATATTTTCTAAAATTCGTCTGCTTCGTTGGACATCAGTGCAACGATTTTGAGAGGAAGTTGAAATATTATAAAGAGACGATAATTCAAATTATAGGTGTAGACATGCTGAAGGAGAAGAAACAAAAAGGTTACTTATGAAAGTAGTTTCAAAACTAAAAAAATCTATAAATTTATTGCCTACGTTTACTTAGCAATGATTGGTAATAAAATTAATAAGTAGATCGGCCTGCGTCTGAAAGGCATATTATTGCATCACTACGTTTGTCTTCGAGACAATTATTCAAATAATAAACGTAAACATGCCTTAAAACCTAAAACAACAAATTAACGTTTCATTACGAAAAAAAACGCGCACCTTGTTAACCTTTTGCACCTCTCTATATTAACATATTCCTAATTTGAAATTTCAACACATTGAAAATTAATAGTAAAACCACCCACAACGATCAACTAATTCATTTGGCAATCAGAACAACAACAATTAAGCGAAGGATAATTCGCACACTGCACTTTAGAAGTATGTAATCGTTTAAGGTGAAAGGAAATTATATATCTAAGCATAATTAACTTGAAGCAACATTTCCCATTGATCCAAATACATGACAAAAATTATACAGAGGATACTCATTTTTTTTTATAGTAGGTACTTAATGCATCAATCAGGATTATGTTTATTATGATAACATAACGTTAAAAGCATATTACTTGAGAGAACGTCTCATTCAATCCCTTACAGTTAATTTACATTAATAGAGATCAAATTAGTGCACCCTACTTTAACTTGTTAAGAAGGAATCGTATTTCATGTGATTTTAAAGATTTAAAAGCATATAAACGTAAAGGAAGAAACGAAAAACTAACGCTTTTTAACCCAAATAATACTAGCGTCCTTTTAAAAGGACGGTAAACATAGTTCCGTATTAGTTGTGATATGTCACTTATGATTTTGCAATGGAAATACGACAGTTATACTAGCACGTGTATAGTATAAGTGCTTAGCTACAAGTTCGGTGGAATTTTGTCACAAAAATAGCGTGTTTTTATTGTGTCTTATATTAGACTTTGTCATGGATAACTGGAAGTAAGTACCGAGATAGGAGTAATAAGTTTTTTTGATAATATATGTTTTCATTGTTATTACAATTGATTGTACTTATAACCTAATATGTTACAAAACAAAAATAATTATTCAGCTGTGCTCTGTAACGCGACATATTTTACCGTCCTTTTAAAAGGACGATAGTAATTTGGGTAACTAACTGATCACAACTAAATTTGTTTTTATTGGATCCAAAAATTAGTTGCAATGATAAGTAAAATGTAGACTATAATAATAATATTAATAGTAATAATAAATAAAACAATAATAAGTAAATAAATAAACAAATATAATACATAATGTGACTATATAACAAAAATTTGATCACTAATTTCAGTCGAAACAAACCTCTCAGCCTGCACGAGCTTGTATCAATAGCCAGGGGCGCACCCAGGTTTTGTTTCGGGGGGGGGGGGGGGGGGGGGGGGGGGGGGGGTCAAAAAATATATAAAAGTTAAGCGGACTATCTAACTTCATCGAAGAAACAAAGTGGTGCGTGGTGCGTATCCAACCACTTTTTTATATACCTACACTACAGCAATATTGCTAAATTTTGAAGGCGAAGGTATTTGTCGGCAAAATAACTTCATTGATCAAAATTTCGGGGGGGGGGGGGGGGTTGAACCCCAAAACTTCCCCTTGGGTGCGGTACTGTCAATAGCTAGTAACGCAAGTTCCTCTGAACCGATTCGTCAAGTCAAACGATACTCCCAAAAAGAAAAGAAGAGCATACTTATCGATCAACCGGACATGATAAAAACCTACAACTCTAATATGGGAGGAGTTGATCGCTCGGACCAGAACATTGGGCTTTATAGAGTATCAATCCTACGCAAGAAATGGTACTTTCCTATTATATCTCACTGCGTTGATATGGCAATTCAAAATGCCTGGCAAATTCATAGACTACAAGGGGGGGAAATGAATGGACTAAATTTTAGGAGGGCAGTTGCAACAAATATTTTGGAAACACACAAGAGAACACCTAAAAGAGGGCGTCCTAGATTATCTAATAATGCACATGCTTATTCCAAATATGATAGAATCGACCATCTAATCATATATCAAGAGAAACAAACAAAATGTGGCTACTGTCACAAAAAAGTGCAATTAGATGCCAAAAATGTGATATTGGCCTTCATCCCAAAGAATGTTTAAGGATTATCATACTGAATAAGATAAATTTTGTAATTTTATATTTGTTATCAAAGTACATATTTTAGTCTATAACAAATAAAAATAATAATAATCATCTATGCGATATATACACTTGTAACCTAAATTACTAGTGACCTTTTAAAAGGATGTAAGTTTAATTCGATAATTTGGTATCAAATATATATTTTTTTAATAAACAATAGTAAATTCAGTTAATTTAAACTACAATAAACAATTTATGTGAATAAATTTTTAAAAAAACAAAAAAATAAATTATTCAGTAATGTCTGGGTTAAAATAGCGAAAGGAATCTCTTTGATGCTTTTACTATATTAAAATACGAGTGACACCACAGAGGATGGAAGTTTCAATTTCTTTCTATTTTAATTAAACTTTTCGAAAAGCCACTAAATTCATTCATTAAAGAAACTTTTGCTTTAGGCAAAAAAAAATAATTCAACAAAATACTCGAAGTTATTTCCTTTCTGACTGTCCGTTTAAAAATTATGTTGTTCCGGTAGGGCAACGAAAGCGTTCCTTTGATTTGAAAAACGGACGTTATGCAACCAATTATTTAACAATAAAAAAAGATAATGAATTTTGGAAGTACTTAATTAATTAATAACTGTTAAAAAAAGTGTTTTTACACAGTTACTTTGAAGATTTCGTAAATACATCGCTTTTATTGAGGTAGGTACTTATACTTTTTGGGGGGCCAACTAACTTTGGAAATGCAAGGGGTGCTCGATGCACAGTTAAGTGTTCGAGGGGTGCAAGTATGTGATTTATATAAAACTTAACAGTTTTGTCTATTTCTTATTTTTAAAAGAGAATTGTATTAATGAAGTATCATCAGACAATTTTGAAACTGGATCGAACATGCCAGGTACCTTGGAATGTTACATTTCTCTTAATTAAACAATACATAATTTGACATATTACTTTTATTTTTTCATTTGATTTATTTCGAAATATACTGAGTGACTTAGAAATTGCAACACCAAAAGGGGTTGGGTTGGAATGTTTGATTGAAACTTTAGTGACGAATGTAGATTTTGTTTAGAAATGCACGAAGGTCGTATGACAGTCAGAAGAAGACGGGGTGAATGACGGAATCTTCAATTTACGGTTGAGAGGCACGTACACCGCACTGTGCATGTTATGGTTTGGGGTGCGATTACTTATGGTAGCAGGCCTCCCTTGGTGTACATTCGAAGCAATATGGCAGCACAACAGTTGGAACACACCTTCTGCCATACTTACAAGAGCTCGACGATCCATTATTGCAGCAAGATAATTCACGTTCCCATGTAGCAAGATTTTCCTTGAACTTTTTTGAACAGAGCCAGTCAGCCAGTTTCATCTTTTGCCCTAGTCTACCAAATCTTGTCCAATTGAGCAGTGAGTATGGGACAAAATGAGTAGAAGGTTGCGAAACTTGCAGTGCTCCCTTTGACTTCGGGGGGTCACTCCAGTATATACGAGGTGCGTAAATTAAGTAGGTAACGTAGCCTTCGATCTGGCGACACCTGGGACGCGGAACTCGCTAAAGTTATTTGGTTATCCGTAACGATTTTTTTTCGTGAAACAGTTTTGTCTAGTGTGTTCTAAAAATTGCTTCAGACTTGGGCACAGTAAAACTTCAGCAGGTCTACAGAGACAGTGTTTTGCCCAGGGCCCACGTTTTTCGGAGGTTTAAGGCATTTCCAGAAGGAAGAGAACCACGAAGCGGAAAGTCTTTCATCTTCAAGAACCTATGTAAATGTCGACAGAATACGGTATCTTGTGAGTTCAGATCGTCGCGTCGGTTGACAGTCAGAATGATCGGAGAAGAGTTGAATTTGACTCACACCACCGTTTACCAGATTTTGACCAATGAATTTGAGAAAAATCTGCGCAAAAAACCTTTCGCAAGACCAAAAGGACCGAAAGGAGGGAAAGGTGTCTTGCTGTTTGATGATCCTCATTTTCGGGAACGTGTCATTTACTGGTGAGGAGTCTTGGGTCCAAAAAAGCGAGAATGGGCAAGTCGAAGGTCAAATACATGCTGATTTGTTTTTTCGATAGCCAGCGAATCGTGTACAAAGAGTGTCTCAAGGCCAAACGATTAATCAACACTTTAACCAAGAGGCTCTTGAAAAACTTCGAGAACATCAAGAACAACTAGATGTTGAATCACGATAATGCACCTTGTCACACAGCAATGTTAATAAAAGAGTTTTTTGCTAGTAAAAACATTCCTGTGACCACTAAGCCTTCTTATTCGCCTACCATTCCTTTTAGGGCGCTTTTTGAGTTCGTGCATATCAGCGCCTTCGTCTTGTAGGGATAACGAGCACCCAGGTACGTACACGAAGTCGTAGGAGAATCCTGAAGCGCGGTTGGGTGACATTATTTCCCCACGCCAAGTACAAGCGCCAATGAGAAATCACCTGAACATAAGCACGGTAGGCACGCCCGCTCAAATGGGTATAAAAGCGTGCGCGCGCGCTATGAAGGAAGCTACTTATTCTTTCGACGTTGATAATAGCACGAAAGAATTAAGTACGCCTAGTCCGACGTTCATAATAGCACGGGCAAAGGGTCAACTATCCGACGCCAACGTTGATAAAAGCACGGCTAGGATAAACAACCGGTGACGGTTAAACCCTCTCCGAAATCGCTCATGGTGCGTCCTGGAGATCTTCATCGTAGCCGGCATGAGAAGAATGTACTAAGGAGTTTTTTTACGTCGTCCGCCGGTTCCTCCTATCGTCTCGCCGCTGCCTCCATCACCGGTTAGGCATTTACGAGACAGTACCACGCATCGATCGCCGGTACCAACCATTGTCTCCCCGCTGCCGCTCACCAAGAGGCCGCCGTGGAGATTGGTACCGATTGAGCTCGACAGCAGGCCCTTTTATGCGGACCCTCCAAGACAACCCCTGCATCCGCTGGATCCCAGAAGGCAATGTGTTACGTACATACGCGCCATAACTTTACGTTCGAGTTTTTGTTTAGAATAAATTGTTCATTTTCGTTAATAATCTATTATTTAATTTCATGTATTTAACATTTATATTTTTGTTCATGTACTTACTTTTATGTTTATGTACCCCGTGTGTAAATATATTCTGTTCATGAAAAATAGCAAAGCCGCGTCAACAACGCGACAGTCTCTATAAACTCCACCAATTACAGAGTCTTAACCAACGCTATCCTTTCCACCGTGTACACACTGGCCCCCCACGGTAGCAACCAACTGTGGGATTTGCATACGCCATCATTTGTCTCCGACTGTACAATTGTACATACAACTCTGTGGTATGGATAGCGTAGAGCTATTCTATCGCTGTTTCGCAGGAGCTATTTCTGCTTTTTTTTCTTATAGGTCATTCAGATATCTACTCTAATCACTTGATATCACCACCATGGAACCACACTAAAACGGTTAAATGTCGTACCATCTTACCTATTTAGGTACAGCTTCAAACAGCCTTATTTTCGTTTGCACCCTTACATTGTTTCAGTACATATTCTTCTTCCATTATCTCCTGGAGCACGTGGTGTTAGTGCTGTCGGTCTAGCATAGTTCATTTCGGACCTTATTATTATTACTAATATGTTGGTTTCTCCCAAGTGGGAGACCTTCTTGGGGAGTTGGTTGTGTGGGAATGGTTAATGAAAACACATGTGCTTCATTGTTTTCATTAACCATTCCCACACAACCAACTCCCCAAGAAGGTCTCCCACTTGGGAGAAACCAACATATTTCAATTAAAAGGAGTACACCCACGTATTATTACTAATGTTTGTCGTATGGGGACCTGATCACAACGGCCACTGATCATAACGGCCACCTAGGTTATTGTTATTTCATAACGGCCTGCACCTTGTTCACGTTATGATCAAATAATAATTAGTAGCCGTTGTGATCAAGGTGGCCGTTATGAAATAGCAAAAACCGGGGTGGCCGTTGTGATATAGACCCGTCGTATGCAAAAGGGAAAGGACTACCGAGACCTATCTAATGAAATAATTTTTCAGTTCAGCAGTTCAGGTCAATTAATTAAGGAGAGCGTGTATCCATTTTCGCCTATTCGTCAAATGCTTTCATGCACACATTGGTGAACTTATATCTTCAATATCTTACTTTCGTTTGTAATTTGTTTTAATTAATGACTTGGTTCAAAAATTACGGTTGAAATATTACAATATGGACTTTTGTTATTTCCACCCACCGCCAAGTGCCCGAAGCGTGTAGGATGCAATTTTGCAATTAACGAGCATTGGTCAATGCAAGCAAACCGTCTCATTGTTAAAAAGAAAAGATTACAATCTACTAATCAATTGTGCGCGTGGTGATTAATTTATTATTGTTAAAATGTCAGATGGTATAACTAATAATTGGCCGCTGATACAAGTTTTGGTGCACAAAAGCTAAACTAGACAAATAAAAGAGTTCTTCTGCTGCAAGACAATTTGTAGTTCCATTGTGTCTCTGTTCGCTAAAAGTAACCGAAAACTAAAAATCTTATCTGCGATATTGGAGTTGTAAATCTTATAGTTTGCGAGAATAGTTGTCTTTTCTTAATCACTCTACCATTTTAAATTGCATTAAAAATGTCGAAAGGTACGCCATTTTGATTTTTGGCGATATGGAAGACAAACTGCCGATCGAGTCTTATTATTTTATGGGTTACAGGGGTCGTTATTTATTCTGATAGTATCATCCCTATTGTACGCGATGTCCTTTTGAGTTTGAACTTTATAATGATTTACTGCATATTACGTTATAATATCTAACCTAAACTGTATTCTCTCTATCTATATATAATATGTTAAATATTTTCCTATATTAGCTTTAACTTTATTGCAGTTCGGCAAAGTTTTACTTTTGAAATTAATTTCCTCGTAAAGGACACGGTCACGAGTTCAGTTTATATAATTAATAAATACTCGAACACGGAATACATTTACCTTATATACTTTTCACATAATTTGTTTTAGTTTTAGTTAATTTCAATGGAAGGTTATTTTTACTTTTAATTACATACGTATTTACAGATCTTTACACACATTAGGGCAAAGTAGGTTAACGATATTACAAAGTAAGTACAACGCAATCATCATTTACGAGAAATTTTAAACATACCGAGCAGGGATCCCCCAAATTGATGCGGTAATCATCGTATCAAGACTAGATACCGTGAAAATGGGAAGTCTAGATGTCAAAAGGAATTTATAGTGCTGGCAAAAATTTCAATTCACGATTAGTGAACGATTTTCATAGGCACAGAAATCGATTAATCACGATTTTCGATTAATCGCGATTTTAGACTAATAACGATTTCCGATTAATCGCGATTAATCGATTTTTACGATTTTCGATTTTCACCATTTTTGCCACACCTAATAATTGGGGTTGCAAAATAATTAGGAAGTTTGGTTTACTACTGGTAAAAGTTCGAACAAATGAATTAATCGCGTTTTTTCGATTTTTCAAAAACTGATTAATCGATTTTCACAATTTTTGCCAGCACTAGAATTTAAAGCGAAGAAAACGCGATGGAAAATAATTACTTCAGAAGATGTTGAAGAGAGACCACAAGGTCGAGAAGACATTGTCTGACAGTGTATAGGTAAGTATACATAAAACTAATTGAGGACCATAGCTTACCCAAACGATGCTATGAATGGATACCACGAGGAAATAAAGGTAGACCCAAGGGAAAGATGGAATTAAAATAACTATGAATAGAAGAGATTTGCAAGAAAATGCATCGCAAAACAAAAAGTAACAGCAACAAAATAAAACCGGAACTGAGATATAAACATTTTAATATCAAATAAAAATGATCGTTATGAAGGAAAGAATCAACGAATTTGACGGCGAAATAGAAAGAAAGAACAATGGAAATTCCTACCTAGGAAAAGAGGAAAAGAAATAAACAGAGAATTAATACGAGTTAAATCATGCATAATACGAATAATACAGAAACTTTGAGAAGCAATACACGAAAGTGTGAAGAACTTACAACTAATGCTGAAGATCAAAAGCTTTTCTTTCACAATATCTCTCCTCTTGTCCTCTGTACGTATCGAAGTAGTTATAGCTTCTAATCCATGTCCTCCATTTTCGCCCGAATTCATTTCGGACCTCGTTTTTTTCCCTTCCCATCTATCTCTTGTATTTGTTGATTCTATATCTTCCTTGGTCTCTCCTTTTTTTTCTCTCTAAACTAGTCTGTTGCTCATGTTACATTGTTCATTGATTCAAGTCTTATTCTGTCAATTTTTTGTTTTTTCTACTATTCTACTTTCTTCTGCGCTGCATTTATGCTACTTTCTATGTTTCATTTGTTTTGTCTAACGTTTAGTGGCGTAACTGAAGTGGATTTATTCACTCGTAATTCTATGGTCCGATGCCGTATATGAGCAATAACAACTTTGGCAGAGTAGTGTGAGATAAATTCAATTTGTGGAACAATGGCCTGAAAGAAAAGACAACTAAACAATTGTAGTGTCCACAGTTGGGTTATCTATATTTTAGAGATCCGACAACATGTACAAATATCTGAAAAGCATTGGCAACGTCGATACTTTTGTTTTACGCTAGGTCCATCTGGCGGAGGATTTTTGTGTAAGGCGACATTAACCTTAACTTTTAGGATCATCTGATTTCAAACCGTGAAGTAGTAAACATCGTTTACCTTTTGTTTTATTTTTGTGACTCCATTTTGGTACTTTAGCTGCAGGTAATATCTTTTTGATTAATACGTTTAATATGTTGTTGCCGCATGTAGAATAGTAGATCTATCTTATGTAATATCCATTTGTTTTCATATTAGGTATGCGTTTGAACTCATGGCATTTCCGACATTTAATCTATTATGCGTGCAAAAATATGAAACAACAAAACATTAAAAAACAGACAGTCGAAAATGGGGAACACCCACGTCTGATCTGACTTCGATTTTTACTCTGATTTTCTATTTTGTGTATGAAGTATTAATTGGTGGACATTCCAAATGAGTTTAAATTGAACGTTAATGTATTAAATATTTGTGGATAAACAGAGAAAGATGGCTCTATTGTACTCGAAACCATGACTAACTGTGTCGTTTGTGTATTTTACCTGAAGTTGAACCCTTTTGTAACTTGTACATATTTATCTTTTTAAACTTGCTCGACCTTTTATTTTAATATGCAATGTCTTTTATTTGGTTTTGATTGTTTAATGTAATTTAATTTTCTTTGTCTCATCCTGTGTACATTCGTTTCTCAATAAGAGCCACACACTTGTTGCAAGTTTAAATTTAGTTGCAAATGTACTCCCTCATGTATGTAAGAGCCTTGATGGATGTAACTAACGATGTTTTTTTCCTCCCGTGTAGAGTTGGATGCTGGGCTGTATTAACAAACGCTAGCAGCATTCTTCTCGAAATTCAACTTTAGCCGATTAAGGTCGCAACCAGGTCAGTCGTTACCTTTCGGAGGGGTCCGAATAACTAACTATTTATATGTGGTTTTGTATGTCTTGTGAATGTGGTAGTTGATGAACCAGGAAGTAGTGGGTAGTTCAGTTTGGGGCCCTGAGTACCGAGTGTACATTGGTTTTGTTTTGTATTACTTATATAACTGAATTTGATTATTTATTGTGCCATATAAACAACTGCTGCATAAAGTATTTAAATATGATTGAAGAGTATCCCCAATGAAATTGTAAATGTTTTTGTCTTGATATTATTTAAGTCTTGTTGCTATAATTTTGTATTTGATTTGATGTCATGTATGTAATTATGTTAAAGGAGGAGTTTTTTTAGTGTTCGCACTTTTTCTCCTCCTGAATCGTCGAGTAACTGTCAATAAATGAATTATTTTGGTACAGTTAATGTTGGTTTTGTTTCTCCTTCCCGATATTAGTTCACGACCAGTGTATTCGTACTTTTACACGATAGAGGGCCTGTTAGACGATCACGAGCTTGTGTCATTTTTTGGGTTGGTTTGTTTTGGAGGGAAAGTTTAAATTTTGTCGGCCATGTTTAGAGTTTCCCGCTTCATTTGAAGTTTATTAACGTTATGGGTGAAGTTAGCTTTTCGAACTTTTAGTTCTTCGACTTTTAAATTAGTTAGGGACATTACACAATTGATATAGAAATAAATTAATAATATCAATGGACCAATAGATCATTAATATATTAGAAAGGTAAAATGTTCTTTCTTAACCAGGTGGTAGACCACCATTTCAAAATGTTCTTGGTGGTTTACCGGTTTTTGTCTCCTCATTGTAATATTTTCAAAATAAAATTATTATACACCCTTACAGATGGACACAGACTACATAGACGGTTTACAAATTCGAATCACAAGGTCATCGGGACCATAATGTTGTAATGTAGGTTCTTCAATGATCGCTTAATCTAAACTAGCCCCATACTGATTTCGTAGGTGAAAAGTGTTTGGTATCTAGGCAAAATGAGAAACTTCTCCCATTTTTGATGAAGCTTTAAGGATCCATAGTACAAAAATATTTTGAAATTATCGCCATTTCCAGATTGGGATTGGATCCTTGCTAAGATTTAAATTCACTATATTTCTGATTATTGGCGTAGGGAATTTCGGCACCTTAAGCGTCATCCCCATTACGGAATTATCAGTCTGGATAATGAAGTGCGGGTGGATGAATCTTTTGGAGAGTGTAGTTACTCTAATGGTGTGTTAAGGAGTATGAAACCTCAAAGGACTGTGCAGTGTTAATGATGGTTTTGCAAATTTCAAACACTCAATCGTGAATTGGTACTAAATATTATGTGTCATCATCCTTTTTTGTCTGCATTGCTTATTTACTGCTCTATCCTTGTTTATACATATACAGGGTGGCCCATTGAAAAGGTAACACGCCTGTTTTGGGACACTTAGACCAGTTTCTTAAAAAAACCCTCGGACACGTCGATTTTCTAGTTTTGGGGAACAACTTTTCATGTCAAATTTGACTTTGTCAGGTCAACCCCCTAGCCCCAGCAACCCCTAACTCAATAATTTAAATAGGTAAAAGGAGTATGACAGGACAGTATGACCGAAATTAGTTTTATTCAATTTCTTCCACTCCCATGAAAAGCACCCTCTAGATTAACTAAGGTGGGAGTGTTGTTTAGGAAAAATCCTGAAATGTGCCGTTCATAAGGTCAAAGGTGGCGTGTTTCAGGATTTTTCCTAAACAACACCCCCACCTTCGTTAATCTGGAGGGAGCTTTTCATGGGGGCGAAAAAAAAATTGAATAAAACTAATTTTCATCCATACTGTCACATAGAGAATTAAAAGACGTTTCAAATGAGGGGTCGCTCGACTCCTTTTCCCTATTTAAATTCTTGAGTTAGGGGTTGCTGGGGCTAGAGGGTTGACCTGACAAAGTCAAATTTGACATCAAAAGTTGTCCCCCAAAAATAGAAAATCGACGTGTCCGAGCGTTTTTTTAAGAAACTGGTCTAAGTGTCCCAAAACAGGCGTGTTACCTTTTCAATGGGCCACCCTGTATACACTTACAGGTGGCCAATACAATAATAAAAATCGAAAACAGAAGCCAGCTTTTGGAGACAAGCACCACAGGGCCAAATTGTATTATTTATTCATACAATTAGTAAAGGGAAATAATTTCAAAATATTTACTATTTCCTCTAGAATCTTACATCATAGGTGATTGCAATTTCACAAACCATTGTGGAAAGGTTTGAAAGGTTTTTTATAATCTAAATAAATCATTCATTGCTAGATGGCACCACTTACTTTTCGCAATTTTTGGTTTGGAACATTAGCTAAATATAAATGTGTATAAAAAAGAGTTAAATGCAGGGGTGGGCTGGAGCCGGGTCAATCGAGCCGGCTGTTAAAATTTTTGAAACTCGGCGAGCCGGTTGATAAATTACCCCTAAAACCCAAAAAATAAGCCATTTTAATAGTATGTTTATGCAAAATATACACATCGCGTCGATGTGCCACACACTCACAAACATATCATGTGCGCAACACACTACACACATCATGTGCGTACGTAAAATACGAAGTGCTTGGCTCTTGGTTGTGATTGATTTCTTTTCTTCGAAATAATAGCGAGCCGGTTGTTCAAAATTTGGCAGCCCACCCCTGGTTAAATGTACGACTCGATCGGGCTTTTACAATGTTAAGTTCAAATTAAATTTGCACTACCGAACGTTGGACCTTATTTATTCGTCCTTACCATTCTTTACTGTAACAAAAACTTACGACTCTTTGGTGAGGTCTGCCAAAGTTTTCCCTAAACAATGAAGTATCATTCACAGCACTGCACTGATATTTGCACAATTTATTCTTTAACTTGCCATTTGAATCTCATTTTCATATTAGCATTCACGAACAGAGGTAAGCTGCATGTTGTGTTCTTTTGCATTCTTGATGAGATCAAAGATTTCCTTAACCTCATAACTTAATAGCTTTGGTTTAATTTTTAGTCAATATACATAGAGGTGAAACTCGTTTGGGCATCATTAATGTAAAGACGGTGGAATTACATATTATTATTATTACAATGTAACTAGGTACTTATAGATTGTGGCAAACTAATGGTTTTTAAAAATATGATTATATCCCTTAACAGTCCTTAGACCCTCAATTATTGGAAGATATTCTTACTTGAAAACAAGACGGAGCATAATTAAATGTATCCTAACTAAATTTTTAACTGAGGAAATGAGATCGGGTAAGAAATGGTTAACCATTAAAATGAAGTAGGTAGTTAAATTATAAATAAGTTAAAGATCCAAAAACATTTTAATGAATGAATAAAAGGACTTACATTATATAGCAAAAGATAGAACGGCAATCAATTTGCTAAATTATATACGGGCACTTAAAATTAGTTATGCAGAAATTATTTTAATAATAATTAAGGTCAGTTATAAGTCCAGAAGTCGACTTTATGTGTGGTCTATTTATTAAAAAAGGAATTAAATTAAATTGACAGGGGAATCAAGTATATGTTTTTTTAAGATTCAGCTCAGCTAATTAATTATAGGAATTATTAACACCGATAATAATGCGTACGTATAAGGAAAATGTAAATATTTCGCTTGTCAATATCTCTCGCTAATTATAAGATTTATTCGCTACGTTACGTGAACTGAGTTTCTGTTTTTGGTGCGTATGACAAAAATGAAAGAAATTGTCCAATATTGGACCTCATTATAATCCAGTAGTGCAAATTTTGGTTGAGGAAATTACGAAAAATTCAAGTACATTAATTGTTGTTTTTTCTTACTGATTACGTTAATTCCATGAAAATAAATAAAATAAGAAAAAATCAAAATCAATCGATTTTGAATAATAAGCATTTATTAGTTTCCTGTACACCGTTTTGCATAAATTAAATTAGCACACACAACACCTACCGGTGTTTTCCTTGCACTAATTAGTGGGCAATTAGTATGCTAAATTGTACTTACTCGATCCCTAACGCGGTAAATAAATAGTTTATCATTGGTATGAGCGGCCAAAGAGTATCGACCGCGTAAACATTAATCCGTTGATTTTACAACTTAATTATCTATCTCATTCATTTATAACTAGAAAGTGCAAAACCTTTAATCTGTAAGATGATAGAATGTGGTTACATCCTTTTGAACATCTCTAACAAGTATAAAGGTTTTTATATCATAAATAGTGGCCTAGGTTAGTTACTGATGACATTATTTTAACGCATCATTAAATGCTTAAAATTTATGACCCAGATATATCCATGTGGAGGGGCAAAGCAAGCTCGGTGTGGAGGCCTGAACGCTGTTAACCTGTTATCATCTCTTCCTAGACCGAAGAAAAATTATGGTCATTTTTCAGATTAAAATACATAACACCATAATTTGTAAGATTTTATTCTAACGTGCAGAAGAAATCAGTTATCCCGTCGAAAAGCTAGACGCGCCTAGGATCTTGAATAAATTGAGTAACAAATTAAACTTTCTGGATTTACGTTTCGTACTTTGGGTGTGGATCACCATTATTCTATGAGGAAGGCAACAAGAAGATCTAACAGACCACTTTGTTCAAATACCTCTAGACATGACGAACAGAGACAATGAGTCAGAATAGATGAGGGAAAAGGCAGAATTGATCGAACATAATTTTATCAACCACCAAGTCCACTTGACTTATGTGCTCCAATGGAGATAGCTGGAGAAATCAACCCTAATGTAAATTCAAAAAAGGCTCCAGAAATTAACGTTGTTATGCAGTTTTTCTGTATGTGGCATAAAGGCATTATTTACAAAATGAACAAGATGATATCTGTAAACTATTGTAGTGACATCTTTCTGATCGAGCGTCACGTGAAAAGATTACATCTTGTACTCGACCTAGACAAGAGTACCGCAAGGGAGCGTCCTTGGAGTCCTTGGACCACTCCTTTATCTCCTTTATATGGCACACATTCTGACTGATGTGATCATACTGCGATCTCGGCTACTGATTCAATAGAAACAAAGGCGGTAGAAAAACTTCAGCTACCACGTCATGGGTGTTATGAGCGAATTGGAAAACTCAATGAGACAAAATCAAACCATTTCAATGGTTTAGGAATGTAACGCAGATATGAAAAAAGTAACACGAACAAAAGACTGTTTGATGACACTAATGTTGAATCATCGAATTTTTGGACATCTCCCAAAAACGTGAAAAACTCAAAACGTGTTAAATCTTTTGACTTGCAATGAAAGTGTAGTGACACAGTGCCTCAGTATGTTGCCTCATACGCTAAAATATTGACTTTAGGGAACTAGACATTAGTACAGAAACCGCACACATTGTTACTCAAATTGGCTATACATATCAATTGCAATAAATTAACATGGTGTTAACATGCGATATTCATTAAAAGGATGTTATTAAACAACATACGACAAAGTTCTGTACAATAATAGACGTCTTTAAGGACCATATTTCGAAATTATCTTGAACTATAGACGGTGTTACGTAACGCCGTTACAAACAAAACATATAATTTTTTCAATGAGAGAATCCCTGCGCATATTATGCCAAATTCGAATTTCCCACGATTTTTTCGAATCTTTTGATGTGAGGTTTTGTTACGTTATACAGAGTCCTTTAAAAGTTATGAACACGTTTATGTTAAAATCGTAGCTAACTCAACACCCTCTAGCTTTCAGTATGTTACAGAAAAAAAGAATTTGTTGCAATATCCCCTCACTCGATTAAATTTCAATTATTTTCTCTTTGTGAACAGAGTGGATCGAAACTCAGACCTTTCATTTTCTTTCCTCTTTTAAATGGAATACCCTGTATTTAATAGCAGAAATAGAATCATTGATTAAGTATTTATTTAGGTACAATAAATATTACAAAATAACTCTGTTTTTATGAACTTTGAGTAGGTATAGGAAATGCTTAACAAAAATTAAAGCTACATAATCCTCAAAGATTCTATTTCTGGTATTAAATACAGGGTGTTCCATTTAAAATGGAGAAAGAAAATAAAAGGTCTGAGTTTCGAACCACTCAAAAAGCTAGAGGACGTTGCGTTAGCTACGATTTTAACATAAACGTCTCCATAACTTTTAAAGGACTCTGTATAACGTAGCACAACCTCACATCAAAAGATTCGAAAAAATGTGAGCAATCCGAATTTTGCATAATATGCAGTGTTTCTCATTTAAAAAATCATATATTTGGTTTGTGACGGCGTTACGTAACACCCTGTATAGTTCAAGATAATTTCGAAATATGGTCCTTAAAGACATCTATTATTTTTCTTAACAACATTTTTTGATATCTCTTGAAATAATCGCTATACCGAGCTTTGTCGTAAGATCGGTATACCCTGTATACTTACTTCTAGATATATACTTTGTTCGCGTTCGGTTTCATGAAGCTTAGCAATGTTTCAAGATGATTTTCTTCATAGCTTTTGAAGAAAAATTCACTTATACCGGGTGTCCCATTTTAATCCTCCACCTGCGATAATTCTACAACACTGCGTCGGATCAAAAAATGTTCCGAATAAAAAATTAACGGTTTTGAGGGGGACATCGGATGCTGTAACAAATTTCACTCCCTCCGACACCCAGGAGAGTGGATAAGGGGGTGATTTTAAAATCTTAAATGGAAACCCCTATTTTTTATTGCACATTCAGAAAGAGTATAAAAAACTATGACGGTTTTATTTGGGAACTTTTTTTTATTTGCATCAGGTGGGGCTGCAATCGTTAAAATCGGTATTTTATTATTTATTTTGCATTTGGGTGACATTTTATCTTTCTGTTGCAAATAAAGAATAAGTTTCCATGTGTTTTTTGCTCTTTCTGAACCTGTAATAAAAAATAGGGGTTTCCATTTATGTAACCCCCCCCCCCCCCCATCCATTGAAATTTGTTACAGAATCGGACATCGCCCTTCAAACCATCAAACTTTAATTCGGCACCTTTATTTGTCAGATGTACTCATTTCGAGGAATTCCCCTGGTAAGATTAAAATGGGGCACCCCGTTTGTAGTGCCACCTGTTGCAAATAAAGAAAAAGTTCTCAAATAAAACCGTTATAGTTAGGGGTTTCCATTTAAGATTTTAAAATCACCCCCCCCCCCCTTATCCACTCCCCTGGGTGTCGGGGGGTTAAATTTGTTACAGCATCGGATGTCCCCCCTAAAAATCGTTAACTTATTATTCGGAACATTTTTTGATCCTACGCAGTGTTGTAGAATTATCGCAGATGGCGGATTAAAATGGGACACTCGGTAAATGTTAATAACGACTCCTCATAGGAAATGCGAGTGAGCCTTCTAAAATTCGGAGAAAGAGTACAGTTCCCATTTACCAAAGCTGATGGGGTTTTATCGGTACCGTATACGCTCAAAAAGTATACGTTGAAATGGTACCGACTAGCCACAGGTGCATTAAGTTATAGTACTTGCATTAAGGCACAAACAACGTAATATACACGACATTTGTGCCTGATGTCCAACCTTCAAGCTCCCACTCTAACAAAGATATTTTTATTTTAATTAATATGGTACTAACGTAAGGCTGATACTATTAAAGTTAATAAAAATAATGTTTAGCATATTTCTTAATTTGTGCTCCGTTTGTGCCTCTTTGTGTTTCATAGTTTACCCACGTCACCCCTAGTCCCCTATCCTAATAAAAACACTTTTATTTTAATTAGTATGGTCCTAATCATTTTTTTTTTCTTAATTTGTGAATAACTTTTCTTTTGACGATTGTAAGTAAAGTTTTTTTTTTGTATTTACAACACATGAAATAAAAATAAATAAAATAAAATAAATAAAACTCGCGTGTAGCATCCAAAAGTTGATAAAAAAGAATGTAACGATATTCTTTAGATTTGCTGTTTGTCAAGTGTAAATGTTGAAGGAATAGTACAGCAAAGTTGGTCGGATTACAGCCTCACTTTGCCTTAACATTTACACATAAAAAAGAATGTTTAGCATAATCCTTTATTTGTGGTTGTTTCTGCTTCATATTCAACAATCTTCACTCCCACCCTACTAAAGATATTTTTATTTCAGCTACTCCGGCACAAAAAATTGTTTTAACGTATCCCTGTGATTGTGCTTCGTTTGTGCCTGTTGTACTGGAGTACACCTTTGTTACTCCCAATCTAATAAACGTATTTGGAACTGTAAAAAACAAGTAACTCCACTAATTTTGTATTTGAAATTCACCCAACACGTTTCGATATTAAGTGTCATTATCAAGAGTAGCAGATTACAATAAAAATAGTAACAATAACTCCCAATCTAATAAAAGTATTATTTAATGTACCAACAGGCATAACAACAGCATTCTTTTAAATTATTTATTAGAATCTACTCGGAAAAACAAAAATATCCCTATTGAGGTGGGACGTGGAATATAGAGGAGAAATACAATCGAAGCACAAAGGAGAACTTTTTTTTCAAATTTCTAGATGCTCTCCGCAAATAGGACCAAAATAATTAAAATGAAACATCTTTGATAAAGTGGGGGTGCAATATGAGGTACAAATGAAGCACAAACGAAGGATTGTGCTAAACATTATTTTTCATAAGCTTTTGGGTGGTCGTTGGAAGTTGGCACTAATTATAATACAAATATCTTTATTAAGATAGAGGTGGCGAGGGTGGAATATGAAGCACAAATACGCAAAAACGAAGCACAAACGAGGGAATATGTTAAAGGATCATTTTTTGTATGCTAACCATAAGTGGGTACCATATTAATTAAAATAAAAATATCTTTGTTGGGGTAGGAGCGACGAAGGTTCGACATGAGGCACAAACAGTTACAAACGAAGCACATGACGTGTCGTCAAACATTGTTGTGCCTCTTATGCAAGCTAACTTCACGGGCCCACTAGACACGATAATTATAATAATTATAGCGTTCTTTTGTGATACAACCTGAAAGAATCATCAGTCATCACCTATTTGGTGGTAAACATTTCATTTTCATAGTATTTATGAAATGATTCCCGCGATTTAGTTACGTTGTGGATGCGAACGCTTTCAAAAAAATTGACAAATGCCTCAATAAATGTTGTTAACAACGATTAAATTTCTCACATAATAAAGATTGCTCGCGTTAAAAAAAACTGGAGCCCATTAATGGAAAGGTGCTTATTTGCGCCATAATAACAGAGCTTTCAAAAATAATCGAGCTTTATTATGCATCTCTTGCGAGATGGCGTAAATTTAAGGTTAGAGGAACGTGCGTATTCGTAATTAACCTTATCAACGGCGCTCTTTTTCTGTTAAAAAAAAATTTAAATGCAAATGTAGTCTATATATATTTAATAACGAAGGCGCCGTCACATTTACAATCTGATGGAGGCGGCTTTATTGATTTAAATTTAAATCTAAATTAAATATAGTTCACGTCGAGAATATAAATCCTTTAATGTCTTATAAATCGGGTTGTTCGTTAAATGAAATGCAACACCGCGTAAACCACCTAAACGAGACCAAAAATATAAAACAGTTCTTGGACAAAGCAAGGTCACGACCAAGGAGAGACGTGTTTTACACATGGCTTATTAGCAGCCTTGCTAAACCTTGTGGAGCTTTTAACATTAATTGCCCAAGTGTAACACTTGGCGTTGAAAACACTCGTACGCAACGCAGTTGTACTTTTGTTTTAAAAGCTTTTGGGAATAATGACGCCGTACTCAGGGGGTCCATTTTTAAAATCTCATTTAATATTCTACAAGTTGTCTCTACAATATACATATATTTTAGTTCTCGGTGAGAGAAAAATCGTTAATCAAAGAAGAATGGGAAAATTAAACTTTGATTACGTAGTTCAAAGAGGCTTTTATAACGCCTACCACATGCAATTATTGCATTTTGTAAGATGATTTCCCTTGAGATTGGCTGTAATTTCGTCGAGAACATAAACGTAGTCTGATGTCAACGCCGTGTTAGGTGAAACAAGGGACTGAAAATGGAATGCGTGCTGCTAACATTCTCTAACTCATAGCTCTAACTCTTGATTGATAGATAAATATTTGCCCCTTCTACGCAGTCTGAATGGAAAGTAAAATTTCTTTTTTTTTATGTTACACCTATCGCAACCAATCGGTAATCACAAAGTCAATATGGCGGAACAGGGAAGTTTCTTTAAATTAATGCTACATCTACCGAGATCAAAAGTAACCTCCTTTCTTGTACCGGGTGGCCAAATAAGCGAGGTAAGCGGCTGTATCTCAGGACCTGCTCATCTGACAACAATGGAATATTATAAATGTGGCCATAAAAAAACTCTGGAAATTATTTTCGAGTTCCTACGATGGCCGCTAGGGGGCGTATTTGGTATAATACATAGTTCATAAAAGCTTAATTTTCTCGCTTAATAAAGTCCCAATGAAGTGGGTCTGAAAATATTGTCATGGCAATCTACGATCATTTTTGAATAAAAAAACCTTACATCAATTTTTTTGACAGCTGTCAAATAAAGTGGTGGGGGAAGATTTTACCCCGAAAAAGAAAAATGCTTGTAGTGTCAGTTTGGGTTGGCCGATTTTACTGAAACAACTTTTGATTAAAAGAGAATCTTTGGAAGTATTTTTCTATAAAAATAAAACAACAATATATTTTTCCATTGTTCTGCGAGAGGGCGTTGATTTATAATTTACCCTATTTCTTTAAATATCTCTAAAAAGTTAAATGAAATCATATATTTTTTCTTACGATAATAAGTAGAGCACTCAAAACTAAAAAAAATAGTGAAAACCGCAAAACGACATTTAAACATTTTTGTTAATACCTTCGTTATAAATAGAGATATCGTTTTGCGGTTTTCACTATTTTTTTTAGTTTTGAGTGCTCTACTTATTATCGTAAGAAAAAATATATGATTTCATTTAACTTTTTAGAGATATTTAAAGAAAAGAAATAGGGTAAGTTATAAATCAACGCCCTCTCGCAGAACAATGGAAAAATATATCGTTTTATTTTGTAGAAAAATACTTCCAAAAATTCTCTTTTAATCAAAAGTTGTTTCAGTAAAATCGGCCAAGCGAAACTGACACTACAAGCATTTTTCTTTTTCGGTGTAAAACCTTCGCCTACCACTTTATTTGACAGCTGTCAAAAAAATTGATGTAAGGTTTTTTGTTGAAAAATGATCGTAGATTGCCATGACAATATTTTCAGACCCACTTCATTGGGACTTTAAGCGAGAAAATTAAGCTTTTATGAACTATTATACCAAATACGCCCCCTAGCGGCCATCCTAGGAACTCGAAAATAATTTCCAGAGCTTTTTTATGGCCACATTTATAATAATAAAAAAAAATTCATTGTTGTCAGATGAGCAAGTCCTGAGATACAGCCGCTTACCTCGCTTATTTGGCCACCCGTTACAAATTGATCTCAAAATGCAAGGAAGTAATTGAAATATACTATCGAAAAATAAGCACTGAGACTGTATGAAATTATTTCAATTTCTATGTATTTATTTGATAAATAGTTGTAGTGTATACATAAAGTTCAAAAGAAACTTGCTTTTATTGGAAGTTGTCGAATTACAAGGGAATCTCTAATGAGACTTAAATACATCTCCTTGTACACTGCTTCACGACTATTGCCTCTGTGCAACTAATACACATATAATAATAATAATAATAATTTATTCGTGTTGATGCTTACATACCTTACATTTAGTGTTCATATTGGTAGATACATATTGTTGCAAGCAAAATTTTCTGCACATTCGGTATTTTTCACCAATTGCCAGTTTTATTCATATCAAACTCTAATATTCTTCACAGACCGGTTTACGATAGGCTTAGGAAATCTGATTTCCAAAAAAATGCTGGCGAATAGCGGAATTTCATTACCTTCTTTTAAACAAGACAAATTTATAAAAAGATTGAAGAATAATTGTTTCGGATCACGGCGACACCATTTTCTGCAGTTAATAGAACATTTCCATTCATCTAAATTTACAGGATCATCTGCAGACTCCGCCGATTTCAAACGGTACTGAAGTGGTGTTACAATAAGTTTGGTATTACTTTAACCTTTTTATGTCGCATCAACAATTTCTGTTGATAAATACCTTCAATTACCTTGATATGAAGATGAAAAAGCAGTATTGCGGCGCCTCCTCCAGTTACTCGTAAAATTGATTTGTTTTGTTTGCTTATGAAATCATTGCTTGTATGGATATAATACAATTGACGCTATCCTTCGCGGGATCTTATTTAATTTATTCGCATTCGCATATTCGCTGATGATAACAGCTTCGCCATCGAAACGTGTCGCGTTTAACGGCCACAAAGTTTGATTTATGAGAAGATGCGTGCACGTCATCAATGACGTTTTCTAACTAGGTGATTGTACCAACTGCTTAAAATCTTTTTTTTTGTTGGTTAAATTCAATGTAATCATGTTAACTTAAGAAACAATCTAATAAAATTTACTAATAAAGTTAAATTTTTGATTTTAATTATTTATCTCATTCTATTTTGAATGAAAACAACAAAAACATTTGAAATTTGGGGTTTATTTTTTTTTAAGTTTGACCAGTGTCTTATGTATTGTGCGTATTGTATTGGACTTTCAAACGACTTAATTGCTTGTGTAAATTTAAAACGCTATTGTTTGTTGGGTTGCATATACTTACAAAATTAAACTAAAATTAAGATCAACATATACACTAGAGGTGAGCGATCTGTCCGAGATTTCCGGACGGACACTTGTCCGTCCGAAAGTGTCCGAGATTATCGGCCGGACGGACAGGCAAATCACATTTTCCGACGGACGTGGACTGTCCGAGGCAATATGTTGTCCGGTACATTCGGACACGGACATGTCCGAACAAATTTTCAGACAATTCCATTGTCCGAAACTGTCCAAAAATTGTAATGTGCTCAATATATTTTGTGTGCTGTTATACGTGCTATATGATAATACAGAGAAACGTTGGAATGCAATGACGTAACATTAATGGAAGCTTCCCTGGAAGGAGAAAAGAACCTTCTCATCTCAGGTCCACCTGGTCCAACGATGAGAAGAAGCAAATGGATCGGTTGCGAGGAATGGTAAGGATATTTTTGTGTTTGTCCGGTTTTTAATTTCATTTAACATATTTCGGACAATCGGACGGACTCGGACAACAAAAAATAATTCGGACAGTTTCGGACGTACTTTTTGAAAATTTGTTCGGACACGGACACAAAAGTTTCGATCCGGACAAACTTCGGACGGATTCGGACAGTTTAAGTCTAACATTTTTCAACAAGATCAAAACCATTTCTTACGCTGAAAAGATGCTGGGCGGTTAGGTTATAATGAAAATGAAAATAAATACAGGGATAATATACAGGGTGTCCATTTAGTAGCCCGTTCTTCAAGTAGGGCTTTTATTGTTAAATTTACTAAAAAAATAAATATACGAGACGGCAATTAGGTTAGATGAAACACATTTGCAAATTAGCGGGCACATACAGGGTGTCTCCAAAAAGTATGGTCCATAAAACGTTTTATGTAATTCATATTCTCTTCCACTGGTAAAATCTATGGTAATAGATTCATTTCCATACGGTTATTCTCATGTGAAAAGTACATAGTGGTAATGTCCGCAACAGTTGCTGCCCTCAACCTTCCGTACGGGGTGGATTTGTCTACCAACTTGTAAAGTTTTAACTTATTATGAGTGCAAAAAAAATATCTTGAGATCAAGGCGTGCGTTTTGGCATTTGTTTTTATCCAAATCAAAAATTTGTATCCGATTTTGTTTCTATGGGCACCATCTTTATTTAATCCCCCATAAAAGGGAAATGGTCAGATGTGAAAGGCCTTCGGTTCATCTAGACAATCCCACAGATAGAGTTTGTGAGGATTAAGATGAAACCGCAAAGTTCGTCTTGTTCAGAAATTTATTTACTGGTGTGAAATTAGCCCCCATCCCCTTTTAATCGTTTTTTGGTCGTATTTGTTGGCTATTTTTTAACGTTTTCCTTTTTTAATATTTATCGTAATTAAGGATTATAATTAAGTCGTGAAGTTAGTTGGTCCTTCAGCATTAAAATTCGCAATTTTTTACTTTCGTCGTCTGCAGTATGGTATTCTTTACTTATGTTGATTTTTGCAAGAAAGTTATTATTTTATCAAGTTTTGGGACTAACTTCATCTCGTGGTAACAGTGGTTACATATGAAGAACTAACAAACGTTAAAACTAGGCAACAATTATTTACAAACGGCTGGCAAACGATTGCAAACAGTGCCGTAACTAGAGATTTAGGGGTGCGGGAGCGCAAGTAATTCTCTCCGATTTATTATTACCTAAACTCGTGGTGAATGAAATGAAGACTTAAAAATGAAGGAAAGAGATGCGTTCCCGTTTCTTCGTTCTTTATTGTCCTATATATTAATGGCGTATGGGGATGGAGAGGGGGGGGGGGGCTATTAACCCTTCCCAAAATAAGTTTACATTCTGCGCTGAATCGTAAATCATATAGTCAGGCGTAGATTTTCTCATTTCTGAATTGGAGATAGTTGACTCGACCTAATAAACTCTCAAGCTGAACCCCCTCCGAAAATTATCTATAGCTACGCCTCTGTCATATATGTATACTTTGCTCAACTGGTCAGGCTTTGAAATATCATGGATGGTGTGCAAAATTAGTGAGGAAACAGCACCCTAGGAGTTCACAAACGGCTTCGTCCTTGTAATGATAATGAGATAATAAGTTGATTTTGTGTTACAGGGCTAAGGTATTTTGCAGTACCATGTGGACGTTGTAGCAATACTTCCAAAGCAGGATCGTACTCTACAATTCTTTTCTTTCCTTGCCTTTTTGGACATCACTAAAATAACTACGTTTCGTGATTGTTCAAATGAAAACACTAACCTAACATTTTAAAACTTGTTATTAATCAGTACAGGTCTGTCTGTAACTATACTAGTACTACTACTATATTTATTACCCCACGGTACTTCACTACAGAACTATGCCAAAATGCTGATAACGTCATAACAGTGGTGGTGCTCATACACGATTCAAATGTATCATCAACCTAAATCTAAATAAGGTGACAACTCGACATGGGTCGAATACAGATAAGACCCGGGCTATATTTTTGGGGAAATGATTTTAATGTTTAGTAATTGGATTTCTTTGTCTTCTTTCGCTTTTCTTCAAATTCAAAAGAAAAAGTCGCTGGCTTGACGTGAAGCTGGCACCCCCACCCAAAAAATGCATTCCTGACTATATTTTTGCGTTCCAAAATGTTTCATTGTGTTCCAAAATTAGTCTTTAATTGTTCCTTAATTATTACACAGGACATATTTTTTAATTGCCAAAAAAAGGTCGCTGGTGTGACCCACGAAAAATTTCGCTTCCTGACTATATTTTTGCGTTCCAAAATTTTTTATTGTGTTCCAGAATTAGTCTTTAATTGTTCCTTAATTATTACATCGAAATCTTTCGTTTTTCTTCAAATTCCAAAGAATAGGTCGCTGGCTTAACGTCAAGCTAGCACACCCACCAAAAAATTGCGTTTCCTGATTTTGCGTTCGCATTCCAAAATTTTTTATTGTGTTCCAAAATTAGTTTTTAATTGTTCCTTAATTATTACACAAGACTTTTTTTTAAGTTCCCAAAAAAAGGTGGCTGGTGTGACGTCAAGCTAGCACCCCCACGAAAAACTTCGTTTCCTGGCCATATTTTTGCGTTACAAAATTTTTTATTGTGTTCCAGAATTAATCTTTAATAGTTCCTTAATTATTACATCGAAATCTTTCGTTTTTCTTAAAATTCCAAAGAAAAGGTCGCTGCCTTGACGTCAAGCTAGCACCCCCACCCAAAAATTGCGTTTCTGACTATGTTTGTGCTCCAAAAATTTTATTGTGTTCCAAAATGAGTCTTTAATTGTTCCTTACAGAGGACTTTTTTTTTAAATTCCCAAAAAAATGTGGTTGGTGTGACGTCAAAATAACACCCCCACGCAAAAATTGCATTTGCTGATTTTATGTTTGCGTTTCAACATTTTTTATTGTATTCCATATATATACAGACATTTATTAAATAATAATAAATGGCACCTTCTCAACATATTGAGTTGCATTAAATACAAAGGATACTAAACAAATGAACATCAACGTAAAAATAAAATGTAACAAAAATAATAGAAAATACTATAGATAAACACTAGGTAAATATAAATTTACAAAAAAAAAAAAATATGTATAATCAATTGTAAACGTGATTCCTTAAAATATAAACTGACTTTTTTATGGTCATAGTCTTTAATTGTTCCTTAATTATTACACTTTTTTTAAATTCCCAAAAAAATGTGGTTGGTGTGACGTCAAGCTAGCACCCCCACCCAAAAATTGCGTTTGCTGATTTTATGTTTGCGTTCCAACATTTTTTATTGTATTCCAAAATTAGTCTTTAATTGTCCCTTAATGATTAGATAGGAATTTTCCGAATTGCTGATTGTGGGGGTGCCAACTTTTTGTGCATTCCGGCGATAGTTAGGATTCTGATTGCAAATATAAAAATGGTAAATTTCGAATGTTTGGGAGCTAACTTCACTCAGGACCCGGTAAAACTCTAATAAAGGTACTTTAATATCTTGTGAACGAAAAAATAACTTAGACTGGTCCATTCTGGATATTTACAAGCGTAACCAAAAAAGTGGCTATGCTTCTTATTAAATAAGATTTCAAAAAAGACGTTTCTTTCAATTTGGAAAAACGGGTTAGAAGAATGACATAAAAAACTAGAGTAGATTCTTCTAACTGAAAAATCACACGCATTTTAACGGTGATAACATGATCATTATTTAAAATAATGTTTGTTGACGAAAGACTAGTCAAACTCGTATGTCTATGCATACATGAACGACAAGTAAAAAAATGGCAGTAGCCTTGTTACTGATGGCATAATACGTAAAATCTCCCGTTACAACCAATTAACAATGCGGGTGTTCAAGATGAAATTTAAAAAAAAAAACATTCCCTCGCAACGAATTCGTGCTCATATTACCAACAGTCGCCGAACTAAAATTTATGTTAATTGAAATTTATTTGCATTTCTGTGATTGGTTCAGTCAAGTTTCAGTTACGTATAAGTGAAATATGATTTCCATTAATACACAATTCAATGTTTATTATTGAAATAAAATTTTTATTCTTTTTTTTAGACGGAGACAAACGGAAATGCCTCTTAAATATTAATTGAAAATAAATCGGCTTCGGCCCAACAAACTAGGTTAGTTCTTTATTCGGGAGGTTATTTCTGTAATGACCGCTGAGCCGGACTGAATCTCCAGTGAAGTTAATTAACCCTTAGAGGAAAACACCCCCTTTACAACCCATACGTTATTCGCCAATAATATCCCTACAGGAAATCAGGCACGCACAAAAAGTACTTTTACGCCTACTAAAATAAATCGTAGAACTAAATCTAGTTTTCTTTCTATCTTTTTGCCTGTATTTGTATAGTAGATGCACAAAACCCATAAAGGTTGGATACAAGTGAGCGCATAAGAAAATATTTGTAATTCAAATCTAAACATAGGAGTAAAAACTGGTCTTCGTCTCTACGATATCTCTCTCGTTGTCTCTACCTCTTGATCCCCCTTTTATGTCCTTTTTAACCTTCTGGCCATTTTACGTCCCTGCAAGGTTGTATTGTTTAGCACAGCTTGGTTCTTGTTCTCAGAAGAATACTTGAAGCATTACACGAACAGGTAGAATAATGAGATTTTTCCCCACTTATAGAGGAGGGGGAGGGGGGACAGAAAGATGCGTTATGCAATGGCAATACCGCATGAAACCCAGCCTTTTATGCGGTTTATAATTCTACGACCACATTTTCTAAAATCTCACAAAGATTATAATACAGTGACTGAATTTTAATACATAGGTAAATAAACACTAATCAACAGTCGTTCTTTAATATTAATCAAATCGTACAGTATACAAACTTTGAAAATAAGGTCAATTTCGAAAAGAGATTTAACTTTATTGTTATGTCACATGAACGACTGACTTGATAAATGAAAGTCAATTTCTTTAAGGTATTTTCTTGCAAGATTAATTTTCGGGGTAAGACGACAGATGCTATTTTCTACAAAATTACCTTTTACATATAATCTGTCCTTTTCAGTATGGTCAAACAACTTCCACATATATTGATTTAGGATAACGATAAAAGGTTGTATTGTTTTACAACTATAATAAAACGAACGATGTTATAAACGTAAATTGACACGATTATTTGAATTTGGCGCCATGACTTGGTCTTTTCCCATTTATCCTTTATAATTTATATTTTTATTATTTGCTTCGGTGAGTAAACGAACATGGAATCAGGGCCGGATACAAGGCGGGATAACCGGGACGGGAGCTCCGCGGTCCCCCGGGGTTGAGGACCTCCATAATCATAAACCTTGAATTTTATACAATTTTTTTAATGATTTTTAAAAATGTGAGGAATAATGGAAATACTGATGTTCAAACACGGAATATTGTATAAAGTGTTGGATTATTGTGACCAGGAGAAATTTATTCATAATTCACAGATTTCACGACTTGTCTTTTTAATGTAAAAATAAAATTATCCAAAGATATTTATTTATTGAAAGGGTTTCAACTTTTTTCATTGCCCTGGGCTTCCACGCTCCTAAATCCGGCTCTGCATAGAATTAATTATGAACTAAAACAAGTGAAACAAATAACCACAATATGTAGTTCGAAAAAAAAGAATCCTTTGCTCTTGCACTGAACCTTGGATTATGAATATGACTGCGATATAAGATTTTGCGAGTTAGATAAGCAGGAGTGCCTATAGTAATTGCCTAAGTTGTATCCATAAGTGTTTTCCGTTTTAACTAAGAGATGGCGCCAGCGAAAAGTACGCAGTACAGTGACTCTATTACAAACAGTGACGACAAGCAGCGATTAGCTCCACCTCTCCGCCATTAGGAGGCAAAATTTTGGGAGGGTTTCTATGAACTCAACGGTGGTATTCTAGCAACGTGCTAAATACAAACAAAAACACAGTCAGGCCGCCATTAAGAGACAAAATATACTACGGCCAATAAAAATCGATACATTGCTTGTCGCCACTGTTTGTAATAGAGTCACTGTAGTACGCAGCATATTAATTTGACATATACGTCATTTTGTTCGTCTGACATTAAACTACAAACACACACAAGTTGAGTCCGCCAAAAACTAGCGTCTTTGTTTAATCGTTCAGTGGTCATGTAGAGTTTCGTGCCTAAAAAAGAACATTTGCGGCACGCATTGCTTCTCTTATTAAATCAAAAGAAAAAGGCTACTGAAGGTCAATGTTTGCTGGTAGAAACATATGGCGAACACGCTCCATCGATTAGAATATGTGAGACATGGTTTCGACAATTTAAAAGTGGTGATTTTAGTGTGAAAGACACTGGTAGACCACAACAATGCAAAAACGAGCAATTGCAGGAGTTATTGGATGATGACCCAACTCAAACTCAACGGCAATTAGCAGAAGTATTACATGTGTCACAAGAAATAATCGACCGGCGTTGACGAGCAATGGGGAAGATCAATCAACTCGGTAAATGGGTCCCACACGATCTGAATGAACCTCAAATGGAAAATCGCAAAGTCACTTTCAACGCCACGAAAGGAAATCATTTTTGCATCGAATTGTGACGGGTGACGAAAAATGGATTTATTTTGAAAACCCGAAGCGGAAAAAACTGTGGCCTTCACCTAGCGAAGCCGGTCCTTCAACACCAAGGCCAAACGCTTCGGCAAGAAGACCATGCTCTGTGTCTGGTGGGACCAGAGCGGTATTTTGTATTATGAACTCTTCAAGCCCGGCGAAACCATTAATACACAACCCTAACGCCACAAAGGATTAATTTAAACCACGGATTAATCGAAAGACGACCGGAATGGGCCCGAAGAAATGGTAAAGTGATTTTGTTACACGACAATGCGCCGTCTCACACAGCAAAACCAGTGAAAGAAACCTTGGCGCCATCTGACTATCACCTCTTCGCATCAATGGGCCACGTGCTCGCAGAGCAGTAATTTCGAGGAAGTTGGAAAATGGGTCGATTAGCAGTTTTCTGGCACGGTATTCGTAAGTTACCTGAAAGATGGGTGAAATGTGTAGAAGCCAATGGCCAATATTTTGAATAAAACAAACATTACTTAATTTTCCTTGAAAATTACGTGTTTTTTGTACAAAAAAACTGGAAAAAAACTTATGCCTGCACCTATGTATTTTTAATTTGAAATAACAATGTATTAAATGCAATATTGCAAATAATATTAACATAAATATAAGAAGCGATACATCAAAATTTAGGAAATTTTACTCTCTTTTCAAAAACCCCAAAATATATAGGGTGGTCCGTATGAAAAAATGTAGTTTAGAGTCGTACACAAAAATCCAAACACCTTGTATGGCAATTGTCCATTGCAATGGATTCTACCAAAAAAAGTGCTCTAAGAAATATTTTACCAAAATCAGGAATCGACTAAATTCGAGAAACGCCCCCTAGTGACCAAACGATTAGAGATAGCTGAATTCTGTTTACGCCAGTCATTTTCTCATTAAAATTGAGCTCAAGACACCTAAAACTATCTCTTAAGTTAAAGGATGTTTCCATAAGAAAGTGTTCAATTTGGCCCACCCTGTACATTTGCACATGCATTGTCAGGTTGTGATACAACATCAGATTTCTTCAGAAAAGAAAAAGTAACAACTTACGAATGCTTAAGTGATACAGAGTTGAGAAAAACCGTTTCGGTATTCAACGATCCTCGAGCTGAACATGACGGACGACATCGAAAAAGCTGGGGAAACATTTTCATTCTCTTTTACACCTTTTTTGCTGCTTTTTGCTCAAATTTTATTCATTTAAGTTTCTTTAACAATGATTGCTTATTAAAAAAGAACGATTTTCAATTTTTTTCATTTTCCTTTACACCCTGTATATGGCAGGACCCAAGCGGTGGAGGGATGGAGAATTTTACATAATTATTGGTATCTGCCTACCGAGTCACTATATCAAATTTCAGTTGGTTAGGTTACATTTCATTTATTTGCCCAATTTTTGTGTAATTTTCTTAGGCTAATGTAAGACATTTGAGATTTGAAAGTTTCGGTCGTCCTGAATGTTTTTTTCGCATAATCAATCCGTCCGTCGCCTGGAATTTTTAATATCAAAGTCCAAGTCCTTTTGGTAATGGATGTAGAGCTATAACATTTCTAAATTTGAAGGGAACAACAACCTAATGATTTACGTTAGTCCTTGGTCTATCCTCTAAAAGCTTCTTTTGTATTCGCCATTAATTCCTCGTTAGTCTATCGACAAAATCGACACTTGGCATATCTGGAAACGTTTTAATAAAACGAGGCGTCGCGTCGCGTCGATCGTTGATAATAATCTACATTTTCGAAGCATCTTCACCTTACAATACGCGAGGAAATCGAGAACAACAACAGAAAAGTTTTAAAATAAATTACGCCCCATGATTTACAGTATTAATATTCGCATCCTGAATATTAATTCCATATTTGCATATTTCGCATCGTCGAAATTGTTATTTATACAGTTCCATTTACTCTAACAAACACGCATATATATCACAAGTTTTGACCTCCTCTTGTTTTACATATAATTTATATTTCGGCACGTGTTCCTTTAAGCAAAAATAAAACTCACAGAACGATCGTAAAATTCTCTAAGGGTATGTGAAGATTTAGTACAAAGAATCAAAAATCAAATCGAATATTCAAGTTCGAAGTCGAAAAGTATTCTCCAAACTGCATTTAGATTTAAGATGGAAAACTTTTTAGACTAGAAAAGCAATCGACAAAGGTCGCATGGGATCTTTAAGCAATGTCCTAAAACTTTTCCTGTTTTATATCCATTTATTTCCCGATAGAAACGTAAACGTTACGCTTTATAAACAACTGTGGCCAATTGAATTGAATCCAAATTTCATTTGGCCACTTTTAATTTTTATTTAAAGTTCTCCTTTTGTTATTCCACTGTAAATAATAATATTCATTCTATAATTTTTTATATTTCATGTATAGAATATAGAAACAAGGTATTTTGTGTGTCTCTTTTTGCATATAAATGAAATTTGGTGCGAAAGCCTCGGTATAGGATTTTATTGTTATAATATGGTAAAGAAAACATTGTAATTGTTCCAAATGAAAATAACGTTCTTATTTGCAAAATGAGCGGAGTTTTAAGCAGAAACAAATGTGTTTACCTTATCACGTAGGTAATATTTTTAAGATGGAATCATTCATTCATTATATCGTGTGGCACTAGTAAAACAAAAATATCCACTTATTCCAAATGGAAACCAGAATAAAGCTACGAAAGATGTAGAAATCTTACAAGTTAAATCAATAGGCGAAAATGGAAATAAATCACAGCATTTTGATGCTATTTTTCTGAACGGTTAGAAAAAGATTGCATAAAAGGGAAAATGACGGTAGAAGATTAGCCACTCGACCACTGCTCACAAAGGAACATTTGAACATTGAACAATTGACTACATAGCGTCTCTTGCAAAGGGCACAGTAAATGAGGAATGTAAGCAAAGCAAGAGAGTGTTAATCCACTTGACTATATTGTCAATTGGTCTGGTGGAGATTATAAGAGAGGATTTCTGCCTGTAAGGTCTCGCTGATTATCCCATTTTTTGGTGGGCCAATGACGTTCTGGAAAAGAATTTGGTGAGTTTTGGATTTGGAAAGATCCATTGAAGCAGAAATAAAGTTTAGCATCATGATTCGACTCGTGGATATTCCAACTATGCACTGATTACCAAAAATGGGAACCTCATTTATGTAGACGAGCATCTATGGAGTGCACAAAAATGAGGCGCCACATATCCGATTCTTAGACAACTAGTAAATTGTTTTTGCGTAACAGAATTTTCCTTCGGAAATTTGATGAACCGAACCAGTGAACCAGTTTTCTTAATTTCATTTCGATGCATGGTAACGTTCGGACTAGAAAGATACTGTATTCTATTCGTTAGTATTCCAACTATGGACTGGCCACCACCAAAAAGTCCAGATATGAATCTCACATGTATGTAAAGCATCTATGGGAAATGGGATGCCCTAAAATGATTTACAGAGGTACCAAATTAGAAATCGTAGGAAGGTCGAATAAGTGGTTCTTGCAAAAATTTATTGCTGGAAAACCATTTTTATTGCATCGGGAATTATTGTGCAATGTTGTTTTTATTCACGTTTGTCCCCTGATGATTCCATTCTAATTTGGTAAATATACTGACTTTCCATAAAAATCGCAACACTCGTAATTTGTTGAACGATTTTATTGAAATTGTCATATAACGTCCACTTTCATGAAACAAAGTGATGATTAAACTTGAAATAAAATCTAGCCAGTAGATTTGCAGATTTGAAGAGACCGTATCAGATGTGATGCAGGGAGCTAGTGGAAGCATGGTGCGGAGAAGAGGGTCTATCTGTTAATCCAACAAAAACCAACCTCATTCTCTTCTTGCGAAGAAAAGGGCCGACAAAGCTAAATGACATAGCAATGTATGGCACCAAGTTACAGGTAGTGGGCATAACGCTAGAACAAGCGCTGACCTTTAAGCCGCACCTAGAGAAGACAGCGAACAAAGCAACAAAGTCTTGTGGGCCTGTAGGCGGGCGTTCGGAAGCAAGTGGGGCCTATCTCCAATGATGACCCAGTGGATATACACCAGAATGATCAGACCGATCATTACGTATTCCTCACTGGTGTGGTGGCATAAAACCTCCACCCAGAGGAACGTACAGAAACTTAACAAGGTGCAGCCTATGGCTTGCCTTGGAATTGTGGGGGAAATGATAACGACCCCTACTGCAGGCTATGGAGACCCTCTTGAACCTACCGCCACTAAACCTAGTAATTAGGGCAGAAGCGCTCAGAAGGGCGTACCGGCTAAGAGTTAACGGTGAGGAGGGATCGTCAAGGGTGGGGCATTTTCCCAAATAACTGCTCTTGAACGTGGCCGTATTATTGGTATGAGAGAGGCTGAACTTTCGCTAAGAGAAATTGCTCGTCGTGTAAACCGAAATGTTACAACCGTATTGAGATGTTAGACCAAATGGTCCGAGGAAGGGGTTCAACAACGTCGCCCTGGATCTGGACGTCCCCGGAGGATTACAGATCGCGAAGAACCATGATGAAAACTTTTGGCCACAAGAGACAGATTTTCAACTATGTATATGACCCAGAATGTCCATGTCATCTGTTTATCGCCGGATATGGTCTTTTCTCCGTCTTCCTCTTACACCAATTCACCGTCTACGCATGCTAGAATGGAGCAACGAAAGAGCGAATTGGTGGCAAGAATGGCATCAAATTGTGTATAGTGGACGAGTCCCGATTTTGCTTGTGGGTCCACGATGGTCGTAGGAGGGTCAGACGGATGCGTGGAGATCGTAAAAATCCAACATTTTTTGTGGAACGCAACACAGCCCTCACACAAGGAGTGATGGTATGGGGTGCAATATGTTATGGTAGCAGATCACCCTTGGTCTTCATTGACGGCTACCTAAACGCAGCTGGTTACATTGCCGATGTGCTAGAACCTGTTGCGCTTCCATATCTTCAGGGGGGGGGGGGGGGGGGGGGTCCCATTTTCCAGCAGGACAACTTGCGCCCTCATACGGCAAGGGCTACAACACGTTTTTTGGAAGAAGCTAACATTGCCGTCCTCCCATGACCTGCTCGGTCGTTTGATTTGTCGCCCATTGAACATGCGTGGGATGCGATCGGTAGGCAACCAGGTAATTTACCACACCCTCCGAATAACTTATACGATCTCCAGCTACGGATTCAAGAAGTCTGGAACGATATACCACTTGATTGATAGCATGCCACGCCGTCTAAATAACTTTGTTACATAAAAATGGCATTACAAATCATGGCGGAGCAACTAGTTTTAAACTTTTTATTCTTTTGTTTTCATATTTTAATCATTACTTTGTTACATAAAAATGGACGCCTCAAGAAAATTTCAATAAACTGATTCAACAAACTCCAGGTGTTTTATGGAAGTCAGTATATTTGTTGAAATCATTTAATTATCAGATCAAGTACTTATGTATTTCTTGAAATGTTAAGAATTTTGTACATGTTCAGTGTATCGTAACACAATATATGCCAAATGAAATAACCCGAAGGATTTTTACTTTCATAAATTCGTGAAATTGAAAAACGATTTTTCTAAATCTACCCTTATCTTAGACGTTCATTATTCGTAACTTGAACATAGACTTCCAATCGAAATTGAAAGATTCATATAATATTAAAGTAAGAGACGAAACTTGGATGCCAAACGGAAATCCGCGCGAGTTTATTTTTAGAATTAAATCAAAAAGGTCGATTTCTGTTTTACGTTTTTGTATTTAGATCATAGGGAGTTCCGTACAAATAACAAATGATGAATAGTATAAAAATATTAAAAACGACTTTTTAACTCCTTTGATGATATATTTGACATATGTATTTCTACACGTAATTCCATTAATAGTAATTTGGAAGCTATTAGTAATTGCTACTAGGTGGGTTCAAGTTTAAACCTCGACGCTGAAATAGTTGAATTAAATAAAAATTCGCTGTTACGTATTATACAGTGCTTCCAAAAAGTAACGGATATATTCGATAAAATGATTATTGATAATTTCTCAGTAAAAACCTCTGACACGTCATTTTTATTTTTAAATTGTCATTTAATTATTTAATTTTCAACCCCCCACCCTTCAACCCCTAAGCGCTAGCATCCCCTACTTACACATTTTAAATAGCAAGGTACCCCTTGTGATACCGTCGCTTACGTAGGAGTCAGCAATAATTGCTATAAAAAATATTCAATGTACAGAATCAACCCCAGTTAGGAGATTTATTATACATATGTAGATGCAGCAAAAAATTGTTTTGTTTCGACATAATATCATCATCAGCCTATTAAATAAACATACATAAGTTTTCGTAAAGCTAATTTTGCACATTACCTTTACATGATAATGAAATGGTGAGAATTACTATAAATCGTAAAAATATACATATTGATGATCAATTGTGATGGCATGGTAAGCTAAAATTTTGAGATTAACACTAATTACAATCGATGTTGGACACTTACGGGGAAAAATAATGTTCATGAATGAACTAACATTTTTAAGAATTTGAAGATCAAAAATCATCTTGGATGAATGACAATAAATTAGTAGGTATGTGCCTTAAATACACAAATAGAATAAATAATAAATGTAGAATATCTGAATTGGAATAGGTGTTGTTTTTTTTTCATTTTTTTAATACATAGTATTCAATTCAGCCATCAATATTGTTGTTAGACTGACAACAAATAACTGGTGATAGAATCGTTTGTTTTGAAGTTCTGCTAAGAATTTCACAGCTATCCTCGGAAGAAATTGAATGATGTTATTTGATTGTATAAAATACAGTAGACAAAAAACTAGAAAAGATAGGTATAGGGAACCATTCTACCGTTCGAAAGGTAATAAAACTGTGCATCAGACTATGGACAAATACAGGGTCTTCTATTTGAAAAAAAACAATCTCATGATGATTTGAAGTTAACTAAAGTCGATATTAAGTTTCCACCACCCTGTATGCAATTAAGCTACCATGAAAGTAGAGGTGCTTGGGATGGTACGCTTAGGGGTCTCTCGTGTGAATATGGTTTCTTTATACTTCTATTCACATGGTTTTAAGTGTTTATTTCAACTTTTTTAAATTATTTTAAATATCTCGCAAACGGTTAATTTTAGGAATAGGAAAACTTAAAATTTTACGTAGAATCCAAAATCGTAATAATATACTAGGTTCTGAGAGTTTTAAGGGTGTTACATGTTTGATCCAAGTTTCGCGAATAACTAATTAACCTGTTGTAATAAACTTTGCATCATTTTGTAGAAAATTTTCTGCTCTATAAGATGGTTGTATTTTTAATTGACATCAAGCAAATTTTTGACAGCTCTCAAGCTAAATACTGTACCATGTCAAAAGAAGAATTTCGGACAAATTTTAATTATGAATTCAAATTGGGTTAAAATGCTGCAGAAACGGCTCGAAAAATTAATCAGGTTTGGGGGGCCAATAGTGTTGGGGAAAGCACAGTACAGCGCTGGTTCAAGAAATTTCGCTCAGGAAATTTTTCCCTTAGGGGTCGGCCAACACAAATTACGGACGTTGAATTAAAGGAAATTGTTGAAGCTGATCGACAACAAACTGTTTGACAAATGGGCGAAGGCAGTTTTACTGTTAGTGAACGGCAAAAAGTTGGACGTTTTGAAATTTGTTCATCACTGCTGTTGCGCAACAAAAATGATCCATTTTTGCATCGAATTGTGACATTCGATGAAAAATGGATTATGTACGATAACAGAAAACGTTCTGGCCAGTGGTTGGACAAAGATGAGCCACCAACGCACTTCCCAAAAGCCAAAATTCATCAGACGAAAGTTATGGTCACAGTCTATGACTGGTGTGATTGACTATACATTTTTAAAAATGGGTGAAACAATTGATCCAATAAAGTATTGTAAAGAATTTGATGAAATGTATCGAACATTCTGTGAACAACAGGTAGGAGCAACAGAAGGGTTGAATGATAATGTTCGTCCGCATGTTTCACAGATGGCTGTACAAAAATTGAACAATTTGATTAAAGATCTACCTCATCCGCCATATTCGCCTGATCTTGCTCCAACAGATTACCATATTGTGTTCAAACATTTGGACAACTATCTGTAAATTGTATGTAATTGGCAAAAATGTGTTGAGTGTAAGTAATGGATAGTGCTTATTTCGATTAATAAAGTTGATTTTTGGCCGAGTTATAGCATCTTGAAGTTAAGGACATAAAACGCTCAGAACTTTCCTAACAACCAGTGGCGTATCCAAGGGGGGGTTAAGGGGGATATATCCCTCCCCAAGTGCCCAACCCTGCCATTCTATTTTATTCTTATTAATCCTTAAAAAAGACCTATCTTAGAAATTCAACCTCACAGAACAGACTTAATGGACTGGCAATGATGTCAATTCATAGGGAACTACCCATTTCAGAAAACCAAATAATAGAGGAACTTGCACGACAGCCAAGGCGATTGGATTTTGTATTGTAATAATATTTATTTTATAACTTTCTGTAAAACAAATGTTTAAGTATTAAAATTTGTAGATCACACCGCACTTTTTATATCTCCTCCCAAGGCTATAGTCTGCGTACGCCACTGCTAACAACCTAATAATTATAGAGTGTTACATTCAAAATAACAAAGTTAGCATCATTTCCGGTAGTAGGTATTACGTAGACGCCATTATTTTATTTGAGATGGGCATGCTGAAAACCCTATTGCCCAAATTTTCAAAATTCAGATCAAAGTAGTCTGAAATATTCTAATGCGTGTGTCACCGTGACACACCCTGTAGAGCGCAATTTCAATATTTCTATATTCTTAGTAAGCTTTTTTCAATGGGCTGCCCCCACTTACGTTTCTGTAAAACACTTTTGAACTAATCCTAGAAATTGCTGCACCAACTATTGGCGAGAAATATTTTTATTGGTTATACTATTTTACATATCAAGAGAAACAAAAGTGAAGAAAGCAGTCTCACACAATAATCTGCCAAAAACTGGGTAAGTAAGTAGAAATCTCATCAGTACTGGTTCAAGTCGTTAAAGTATACTTTGCAAGTAATTTGCGTTAAGGTATCGGTATTCGCGTGTGCAAATTTGACATAAAATTTTAATGAGCAATAAAGTCCTTGTAATCAAAGATCGAGTGGAGCTATTAATACAGCATTAAATTATCAATTATTAAATGTACATCATAAATTCTTACTGTTGATTGAAATTAAAGAACGATTAAACTCAAATAAATTACTGGGAAATCTTGGGAGGTTATATATGGGGGAAGTTTAAAAATTCCTGCCATATAGGAAAATAATGGCGTTAAGACTACGTACCTTATCAGGGTTTATAACCTCACATGCTACTGAACCTGCATTATGTTAACCACAACCGTCAACATAACAACAATCACTTAACGGCAAAACAAAAGCCCGTTCAACTTGACAAGTTGGCTTGCTTCTAACTTTCAAATACAGACTGCAACAGCCTCAAGCAGATATAATTCTAGCCAGGTCTTGATGAAGGAGGCGCCATAATTTCTACAACCTAATAATGCCAAGCCTAAGTAGCTAAAGTGTGTACAAATTTATGCTCTTTCGAACTCAATTTATCACGAAATAAACGATAAACCCATCACTTTTTTTTTAAATTACAGGTAAAATAGTATATGCAAAAGGAGAACTGGAAAAAAAATGAACGCCAAGAATGGGGAAAGACGACCTACACAAACACCTCCAATAACGTCTGGCGATGCTGTCGATAAGTTAATATAGTGTGGAGGACTGAATTACACCCTTGATAAGAAATGATTCAGTTCTGGTTTGTGGGTTGACGTTCATTGCATACGGGTTTAATTTATAATACAAACGGGCCTTACAAGTAGACAGATCCAGCTAACTTTTATATTGCATATGGTGTCAGAACGATTTACTTAAATTAATTGAATTAATTTAATGACCTTTATAAATTTGCTTGCTATAAGCTTGTCAGTGTTGCGCTCTTGCAGCACCAGGCAATATAGTTCGACTTCATTAGCGGTTAACGATACGAACACAACAATGCATGAGAAAATGTAGGTTCTGTTTTATTACGAAAAAAAAAATACAGTCAAGGTATTTCTCCTCAAACGACCTCGAAAACAATTTATGTGTACACATGGCGTGTTGTTTATAGTACAACTTAACGTTCTAGTAATGTTTACAAATCAGAACTTCGGTTAATTAACCCCATTTATACTTGGTAAGTTTTATAACAATTGAACGTAACCCAGAAAAAATTAGTAAAACTGTATTGAAAGTCATTTTTCCACTCACTATCAGAATGTGGAATTTTTTTGGGAAAAATCTGAAATTATCATGAAATAAATAAAAATCACAAGATTGAGCAGAAAAATCTTTCAGCTCGATAGATCAAGTCCTCTCTGTACTACCTATGGCTTTAAAACGTGTGGAAGTCACGAATGGAATTGCTGGTTTTGTTAGAAAGGTAAATCAAATCATATAGTATAGACATTTGATGGTTTTTACGAATATTTAGACAATTAAGTATAAGGCGAAACACTGCTTTAGGGCAGTTCGAGATATATCGAGATAATTTGAAATATCTCCATTTGTTTCCCCTGGTTTTGTCCTACATTACCTAACTTGAATTTGGCAGTATCTATGTGTAGCATTTTTCTCTGGTAACTCATCAGTGTGTACGTATGCTATCTGTTGCTAGAGTAATCGCCAAAACGGAAGACACCAAGCTGCGCGAAGTAAGTGACGTCAAAAGAGTATAACAATCATTGTAAAAACATCGTTTCTTCAAAACAACTCTTTCCTTTTAACCGCGAATTGTTACATATGAGGTTATGTGAGATTTTCATTGTGATATTGTTCAAAATCAAAAGTCAAGTAAACAAATTACATTAGTCACGATGTCGCGAAACAGAATGGTAAATGTTTGTAGAACCCACTGTAATGTCTGCTTCTCAGTCGTATTCTATCTTTTTTCAAGCTATCATTTGGTTTCTGCGCAAGTGTCTTCCGTTTTGGCGATTACTCTAGCTTTTATAATGATCTTAATCCTTACTCGGCACCTCAGTGTACCCTTGTCCCAGTATCTTATTCTTCTTTGTAGTGGAATTGAAGGTCGAGTTCGCGTTCTGTAAGACATTCTTCTCTGATATTATCATAGCAAGTTTGTTCCTTTTGCAAGTTGATGATTCCTGTTTCCACCTCTGTCTACGGAACCCCTCAGGCGTTTTCCCCTTCTGATTCCTATTTCCTCGTTTTCTCTGTTCCTTTGAAGCAGCGCAACCATAGCCACTTTTATGAGCTGTGCTTATTTCTTGAATTGAGTTAAGCCTTTCTTTCATCTTGTCGTTATTCACGTTTTGTATCCTATTCGTAAGATCCTCTGCAAGCGTATCAGGATTCGTTTGCATTGCATCGGGAATGTCTAGAAGGGAATAATACACCCTTCTATTCGCTGAAAAGGTGGTCGCTAACCATTATCCAGAAATTGATCTCATTCAATTCAAAACCGTATCAAACAGTCTTTTCCGTCTCTGCCTCCGATGAATTTTCATTGAGATTATTTTAAATTTTTAAACCAACGAAATTTTAATATTTAACAATTATTCATCAATCATCATTATATTAATCCGAGATAAGCTTTTCCAGATTTAAGGTACATATACGGCATATATTTATAATTTTATAATTCACACCACAATAAATTATTGTTTATGATTGTACTTTTTTCATTTTATGATTTGATAAAGTCTATCAAATGTCAGGCGAAATGTTGCATAAATTATTATATTTTAATGAAGAAAATAAATAAATAAGAAGAGAATTGTAGAATTAAACCTTACTTTCGTTCAAATTTTTCAATATGTTAGTTTGAATTATTATTTACAGATGGATCTTGAAAACCTAGATAAACCCATAAGCGCGTCTACTTTTTATGGAAGAACGTTCAGGTAGCTGGAAACTGCAGTTGAAGCAGTTTCTTCTTCTAGCAGAGAGCTCATCAAAATTCCTCCAGATGACGTAGATGCACAAACTGGTGAAGAAGATATTTCTCGGCGATAATATTGCCTGTCCTACCTATGTTGCTGGATCCATAGAAGTTTGTTTCGAGTCTGAATCAAATTCAGAGAATTCCGAAGATGAGGAATGGAATATTGTTTTGACTCAATTACAGACAAAACTAAATTGCTCAAACATGATGTATGTGGATCCAGCCCAGTTGAAATTTTTGAAAAATGTTGGAGTCAGGAAGTATATGATCATATTGTGAAACAAACAAATATCTACGCAACGCAGAAAAACGATCACTTATTTTTTGTGCCCCGTACTGACATGAAATTGTTTATTAGTATTCTTTTACTCACGGGATATATCACAAACTTCCTCGTGAACAGTTGTATTACAGTTTAGATGACTTACATGTACCACTTATTTCAAATGCTACGTCATGAAACCGATACCAAGAAATGAAAAAATATATTCACTTGGCAGACAATAATAATGTTAGATAAAGACGACAAAAGTCCGACCACTAATGAATTTACGGAATCAAAGGTTTCGACAGTGGGGGATATTTCATCAAAACCTGGTGAAGTACTTTGGACAGCACTCAGCAAAGTAATATATCAAAAGGAAAACCTGTACGCTTCGGTTACAAGGATTGGATGCTGTGTAGTTCCAGTGGATACTGCTACACATTCGACACATACTATGGTGCAAACAAAAGATTAACCTAACAAATCACCTGTCCTGCAATTAGGTTCCACAGTAGTGTTGGATTTACTAAAAGTTAATGGACAAAGGGCAACAGAAACCATCAGAGACAATCCCATGCAGCAGCGTTTATTGGCGTTAGCTTGGCTGAATACTGGCTCAATATAGAGAGAGATTGGGGCAATATTGTCGAACTGCAACCAATATTGGGGGAATATATTTTTGTAATATTATACAAATATTGGAAATACAATATTTAGTGAATATAAGAACAATATTTGCAATATTTATTAAATATTGTCATTTCATGTACTTAAATTCAAATATTGTACACACAATAATGTACCCATATTACGTGTAGGTACAATATTACTAAATATTGAAAATCCATATTATTAAGCAATATAACATACATATTTACAATACATATTTAGTAAATACTACTATACAATATAAAGTCAATATTTATGTATCAATAACATAACAATATTGTGTTTCCAATATTACTGAATATTTAAGCAACATGAAAAAAATATTCACAAATAATAACGTTATACTTTCTCAAAAACCGCCGGATGATAATTTTCGCCGATTTAAAGATATCAAAATAATCAAATTTATGCAGACCCCCCTACATATTTTATAGTGCTCAACTTTAAATTCCAAAATTATATAAATTTCCGTAGCTCAGTGGTGCTCATGCTATCATGGCTGACTTCTAACCGGGCGATCGATGGTTCGAGTCCTACTTGAAGCATAAGATTTTTTCAGCATCACCGATCTCTTCCGAGTCTACACGAAGTGAATGGGGTTCCTGGGGAAGAAGCCACTGGAGCACTGGGAAATAGTCCCTCGAAACAGCTAGGGCTCTGGGGTGGCCCAGGTCCACCCCCTTTCTTATTATTTTGGGACACATCACAAAACAATAATGGGCCAAAGTAGTATAGCTATGGAGCTTCTGGATATTGGTCAAGGTTGCAGGTTCTGAACGTAGCTAAGTCACCAGTTCTGAACTTGACTAAAGCAGATTGATGATTGTGGACTTGGCTAGGTTAAACACCTCCCCCTCATCAGAACACCTCGATTTAAACAGATTTAATTTCAAACAGCTTTGTACAACCAGAGATGGAACAGGGTAAATTTAACATATGAACATCTATACCTGTTTGTATAAATCGGTTTGAAATTGACGCTGTTCTGATGAGGGGAGAGCTGATTCCTATAAACAGGTAACAGAGATGGAACAGGGTAAATGTAACAGCTGAACAGCTATACCTGTTTGTATAAAGCTGTTTGTAATTAAATCTGTTTAAATCGAGGTGTTCTGATGAGGGGGAGGTGATTAACCCAGCCAAGTCCACAATCATCAATCTGCTTTAGTCAAGTTCAGAACTGGTGACTTAGCCACGTTCATAACCTGCAGCCTTGACCAATATTCAGAAGCTCCATAGCTATACTACTGGCCAATATTGTATAAATATTTTCCCCAATATTGAAATATCGCTTAGTAATATTTAGCCAATATGTCAAATTGTTCACATTTCAATGTTAGGACAATATTGTACATCTACAATGAAAAGCCAATATTACACCAATATTAAACGCTACATATGGAATAGGACGAAAAAGTGCCCATTTACAGACACAAAGGCAGTCATTCATTATTACTCTTCGTCCGTTTGGAGGATAATAATGTGGTCACTATGGTCAGCAATTGCGACTCTGTGGAACCTTTGGCAACTGATGGTCCTCAGTAGAAAAAAAGAAAATAGCCGTAAGTATCACAACCAGGACTGTACAAAAAGTACAATAAGTGCATGGGGGGGGGGGGGGGGGGGCATAGACATGTAGATCAAGACATTAATATTATTATTATTATTGTTACTAGGGGTGGTCCCAATAGCTTCCCGCACTGCGACTTTTTGGTCTATTGTGCTCCCCGGAATATTTTGAACAAATTTTTATTCTTGCGACTTAAAGCTAACAACATAAGAAAGATTCAATTAAGCTTCTTACAAATCAAGTGTTATTGGACATTTTTCCTGATAATCCGATCAAATTACAATACGCAAATAAGAAATAATGTATTTATAGTTCTTATTTAATAAAAAAGGATTGTTAACAATGAAAATACTAATTTTTTACAAATAAATTAGGAAACTCTTCAGTTCCCGTGGACATTTTTTTTATAATGTATCGGAATCCCAAACTCCTAAACGGTCTAATGTCATCGTTGTAATCCATTAATTAATTACTGGCTTTGCTTGTATATTCACTTTGTTAACGACCGTAGTTCATCAGCTCGAGTTGTGCCTTAGATTTTTAATTAAATCCTCTACATAACCACCAATCGGTATTTTATTTATTGTAAAATTGGGGGCGCCCGCTGAGACATTAGAAATAGAAGAAAAGAAAATCGTTAATGGTAGATGGAAAATTGCGCGGTGTACACTAACGACCTACGTTTATATATAAGTTTTTGACGTAAAGGGAAATTGGCTTTATTTCGTGTTGTATGCGCTTTACACGCATCAGAAAAAGAAAAGGAAAAAGTAAATCGTAGAAGTTCTCAACGAAGTCCCCCATGAGAATGAGAGATAAACGCGGAAGAAACATGAGTGCGTTAAATGTACTGGAAGAAAACTCAATAAAACATAGTAGACGTCGTCTCTTTAAAAAATAATTTCGAGGTTTTATCTAGTTATTTTAAAGTAAACGTGCGTTTACATTAGCGACATTTTAAATATAGGGTAGGTACGGCCACTTTAATGCGAAATGAAAACGTCGGTTCGTTTACAACCGGATAAATGCAGTAAATGCCTTGATATTAAACATTTATTCGCTCCATTTGCAAAATTACACATTTCGACGGGCAATTAGATGGGAGGCTGCTAAGTACCCTATATACACTTTCATTATCTGCTTTACTTGCCGGAACTTTGAGTATAACAATAAAGAACGTAAAATATGTGCGTGTCTCTAACAAAGGATTATGGCTGAATTGTGTACATAATCCTGACACGGTCCTTGTTATTGTCAAGTCAGGAGGATTAATTTTAAGAGACGATTGACGACTTTAGTCCTACCTTTTCTACGCTTTAAAATTGCATGTCTTACGTTTTTTCACGCACTTTTACAAAAAAAAATGTTGAATAGAGCTCGTTCGATATCCTCTTATAACTTTTTTTACAATACCACTTTTTGCAAATTTTGTACATCTCGTCGCTTGAAAATAAAAAAAAGGAAGGGGAGTTTGGTTTGGTGTCATTTTAGTCAGAACATTATAATTCGTCTTCAATCTTCGTTCAGCTTAAAATCGATTCTAAACTTCTTCTAAGAACAACAAAGCGGCTACCGAATAAATGCAGTACATTGATTTTTCTGTATTTTTAATATGTCTATGGATTTTCATTATCATCTCAGGTTGAGCAACAGCCTTCCTCCATTATATAACAGAAAAGCTAAAGACAGAATGGAAAATTTTGCAATTATAAACTGTAGTTATTTAACAGGTGGTTGAAGACTCATTTTCAAGCTCATTTTGGGTTAAAATGAAATATTACGAGCTTTTATCAAAGGGTATCAAACAACGTAAATGTTTTAAAACGCTGCATTCACTTGCTGAGACGTTCTACAGATGTGGAGGACACAAAGATCGTTAGGACTGTTCAGCGTTTCCGAAGATCCACAACTTTTCATTCCACAGAATGGACACAGCGTATCAATAATAAATTAGTGAAGACCAGGAAATGTTGAAATTGAAGCTTCCTATCAGCGAAAAAGGGATGAATCTTACCTTAGTCTAGACATCAATGCAAACTAAGCACTTTTTTCTTCTTACAAATGCGATGAAGCTACCGTAACTTTTACAAATTGAAGTTATCTTAAAATGTTGTCTTCGTTACACCTACCATTCTTCAATATTTTACTGCCGCCTGCCTAGATGCGAGTATCCTCTTAAAATTCAATTTGCAATTTTATTATTAGTTGAAGTGGTAATTTAAAGACCCTCTTCATGTCTCGACTGCATATTCACATTCCCTGCACTAAATTGGCTATTGTATTCACGCGTAAGGAATAGCACAAATATGAGCATTTTATACCTACCCAATTAGCGTTAAAGTTACAACTTTACGGAATCGAACCTAAAGCAACTTTGTTATACTGCTCCATAAAAAAAATGTAGACATCTCGACGCCCTTTCAGCGAAGTAGAAACTTTATTTTACTTATTAATAAGTTGCGAGGTCACAGGATCATAATACATATTATTAAAAGAAGGATTTGGGGTGAAATTAGTTATTACTTTATGGTATTTTATTACCTTCAAGCTAAACAGTGACCCGGAATCTAATTAAACGACTAACCTCCAATATATCACATTGTTACCTCAATGACCTTAACTTAGAACTAAAAGATATATTGGAGAAAGTTCTAGTTGTGCGCGAATTGAACCCATCGAGATAGAAGGTTGGTATATATGGCAATGAAGGAGATGTCTTTTAACTCGTGACTTTGACTGATGTAGTTTCGAAAAATTTCTTAGAAAATTGTTCACAAGTTTTACATTATTTAAAAGTAAAAAATGTCTCTCTTTCAAGCTATGATTTATTTTAACAAACAAAAATTTGCGGTAAATAATGGAACATACCGCGTACCTAATTACTATCAATTGTTAATTGGAAAAAATAACGATTATTCTATAATTTAATACGGAAAATTGTCGTGGACAACGTATGAGGTAAAAATAAAAAATATAAGGTACACAGGTCCTTATCGTTATATTTTCAATTTTTTATTATGGCTGTGCTTGTTAAATTTCATTACTGCATTCTTCCGCAATTTGCTGATTATTACTTTGTATTGATTATATTTATTGCTTTTGCACTACTTTACAATATACAGGGTTGCCCACTTGCCCTTCGTTCTTCGATAGTACCTTTGATATTAATTTTAGGACAAAAGGTCAAGAGACATTTCTTATTCAGATGTTCCTTGTTTACAACCTAAAAATATTTTCAGGCCCGCACTGCTCTCGGTTTCGTCTGTACAGGATCGTACTCGATTATTTTATATCTATAGATTTTTATATTTTTGAAATCCATATTCGATTCTAGACCAAGTTTGTTTCGCCTTTCACCTACTTAAGTCAACTCATTTAGGAGAAAATAAATGTTTTTTAAAAATTGTCGCCGAAATCAACAATCAGTAAAAAAATCATAACTATTCAATCATTGGCAACAGAGCAACAAAATTTGAGATTATCATAAACAAAAGAGCGTTTTATTTCTCGATATGCTGATTTTGAACGAAATTTGTTGCAAAAGGGACGATATAGGATATATTAACAAAAATCAAAGTTAACTTAAAAATCAGTTCATTCATGAAAAAATATACAGGGTGTTCTATTTAAAATAGTCGACTTTTGGCAGTTCTTCAGTGGTCGTACGTCCCTTTTCCAACAAATTTCGTTCAAAATCAACATATCGAGAAATAAATCGCTCTTTTGTTTATGATAATGTGATTATTCTTTTGCATTATACAAAACCATGCGCTTCATAACAATAGTGTAGGACAGCAGCTTCCCCGCGCGGACCGAAGCATTCGGCCTTTTTTCCAAGTCTGTTTGTTTTAAATAATAGACTGTATTACAACACATTATTTTTTTGAATCATGTTAGACCACAACATAATTGGTTTAACTTTTTCTGTTACTGTCGATATTATTAATATCGAACTTTCTTGTTACTGTCGATATTATTAATATCGAACTTTCAGATACATACTCAGTTACACAAGATGTCGTTTTTTCAACCAACTTCAAAAAGTTGGTTACTAAATTCGTCCGTATGTCTGTGTGTCTGTGCGTTGGTTGATGTTACAGGATTTAGAAAGCTGGAAGTGGTGTCATCTTATAGGAAATTCTTCACTGATTCCAAATCGCTGGTAAATTTTTTGATCGGATCACCCGTTCGCCGTCGGGACGCCATTAAAGTCAAAATATACACCCTTTAATATCTCGAGAACGACATGTCCAATTACAAAAAGAAAAAAACTTGTTTCCTTTATTTTTGGAAACCTATTGAGTCATGATACTTAAATATCACCCTCGCCCCCCTGCAGGGTGGAGTGGGGGTGAGTTTTGAAAATTTAAATGGGAACACCTATTTTTGATTGCACTTTTGGATTCTCCATAAAAACTATTCTCAAATTGCAAATTTCACCCCCAAGTGCAACCCCTATTCTGGGAGTGGAAAGGGGGAGAAAAACGATCTTTTTTTTTACTTTTTCTTCCTCCAACATTTTTTCGTGATTTACAAATTGTCCGTCACCCTCTCCGCTCCCATTTCCCTTAAGGGTGGAAAGAAAAATAATGACTCATTTGTGCAGAATGCGGGGTGCTTGTGTCTGATGGGAGGGGGGGGGGGGGGAGTTATATACATATGTATGTGTCATAATTAGTTACAGATTTGAAGTTGGTTGAAATTAGAATTCTATAAGAATTTGCGCCTTTTGATACTTGTTAAATTATAATTTTAAACCTAATAAACCAATTGGCTCCAAAAGCATCTCACACCAACAAATAATACATTTTTCAAATATATAAGTATCTACCACTCAGTTTCAATAATATCGCCGTAATTAATTGTTAAAGTCGAGCGTTTGTGCGATTTGAGTAATAATAATTAACGCTTTTTTGCACATACACTAATACAGAAAATTAACGTTGTATTGCAAACATTTAAAACTCTACGCCTTTTTGTAGGATCTTTTAAATGCACTTTATTTTATTTCATAGGGGTCTTGCATTTTTACTCCTATAGTAGAGTTGTGAGACACACTCTAAGTTTGATAGTTTTGTAGTGTTGGTTTGCTTTGCAGTTTGCACCATGTTTGTATTATGTTCTGTAACTGGTTTTACTGTTGGTCATTCAAGACATTTTCTTTTTGTTTTCAGTAAACGGTTTCGACAGCTCACTACCGTTTTTGTATTTTGGGCTGGGAAAAATCGCAGTGGTTAAAACACTAGAATCTGGGATGATAATAATAGACGGCTAAGGAGCGAAGTGCCTGCCACACTACCTCCTTGGATTATTTCAGATATACCCGAGCTAAAATTAAGTGGCTCTAACAGACTTATCGTAAGATGTTCTAGAAACGGAGGTTTCGTAAAGGTCACTCCTTAATATTTTTCTATTGATTTCGAATGTGATACAGGGACATGAATCACAAATGAGCTTTTTTTGCCGGCTGAGCACTGTATCCGTCCTTATAATTTAGCCTGCATTAATAACTTTACTGAACTGGTACCGAACCATCGCATCCTTTTTATTCATGGCGTAGCCAAATGTCATTTTGATACTTTCAATTTTATCTATACATTTTCCATTTTATTATTATATTAAAAATTGGTGAAGTGTTCTTTCTGTTCGTTGTCTTGCAGATGTTTGTAATTATTAATGTTGGGGGAAGAGTAATATTACGTTATTATAATATACAAAGAACTGTATCCAATTCCCAATTCTGACTCAATTTCCTTATAGCGAATAGTATTGAAGTTATGATTTACCTTTTCGAATAAACGTTCCCAGTTTTCCTTTCGTTGTGTATTTAAATTTTGAATTGTAAATGTCTTCTAAATATTTCATAACCTTTTGTTAATAGTCATTGCTCAATTTTGTATGACAAAAACTAGCTTTCAACCATAATAACTTTGGCCCCCCCGCCCGTTATAATATAAAAGGTTCTAGAAGTGAAAAGTTAGTGCCGAACTCTTAAATGTAAACTAGTTTGCAAAGTTCTTCCCTCCTTTTTAATAGAGTTTCCGTATAGCGCCCTAACGTCTTTGTTGAGTATATTTCCTTCAGGTGTACATGAAGTGTGCTTAAAACTTTGGAGGGAAAAAATTATTATATATCTTGAATATGATTTCACTCAAAGTGTGTGTAAATTTTATGGTAATGTGTGTTCCACAATCACTTTGAAGTAGTGCGAGTAGAACCGAATAATGTACAATGACCGTGTTACCGTTCTAAATAATCAAAACGCTAAATACTAAAAAAAAAGTTCGAAAATAATTTACAAAATATCTCCGACAGGGCTTTCGCTTGACGGAAATACCTTTTTTTTGTAATTAGAATGTTGAAAAGTACTGTTTTGTTTTGGTTTGTTAATCATAACTTTTTTTTGGCTTGACATAAGTCAATTCAATTTGAAAATCTAGAAAGTAGCAAAAATTTCCTACAAAACTGACATATTTTGTTCCAAAATGAACAAAAACTTTAAAGATGCTAAAGAAAAAGACCATATTTGTGCCTTAGAATTTCCAAGCGAATTTGTTTAGTCAGATACGAGCGAAAAACATGTCTTTGGAGCATCCGCCTTTTTGATATAAAAATACATATATAGACCAATAGTCGTACTACAATGGGTCTTTTCTCAGTATTTTCGCAGCGAAAATCTGATTTTACCAACACGTTTTCTCCCCTTGTGACTACATTTTAATTTAATTTCTTCATCTATCACTCACAACATGTAATGGAACTAATTTTAACTCTGAAGACGACTGAAGTCGAAACAGTAGCTGCAATGCAATTTTAATAAATAAATAAATACCTAACATGGGGGAAGTTTTGAGTTTTATATATTTAATAATTGCTTTATCTTTTAGAAACAAAAGCGTCAATTACATTGCCGCAGATTGAAATCGAATAGAAAAAAATCAAGGTTCAATGTTAAAATTGGACTTTGGCATGCATTTCTGGACAACTCGCTCTGATCATAGTTTTGCTCCGATTATGGAGTTTTATGTCTCAAAATGACCCTAAGAACATGCCACGGCTCATATGCCTAGTTTTAGCAAAAAGTATAATGTTTCAAGCTGTCTAGGATGTGTCAAAGTGACAGATACTGTTTTCTTGCGATATTTTGCGATTCATTCAAAGTTACAATAGAAATAGCATACCCCAATGCGATATCGATAGGCATAACTGCCGTGAGGGTTCATTGGGGTCATTTTCAGATATAAAAGTCAACAATCCGACCAATACAGTGGTCACAGTGAGTTTTCCAAAAGTTCGAGTATTTTCCAATGGCGAGTGAACTTTTGGCGTACTAGCAGGAAAAATTGTCGTTCCATCACAACTCTTTACCTCAGGCTAAATTTCCTCGTAAATTGCTCTCATTATTCGAAAATTTCGGAATTCATCAAAAAAATTCGTTGCGATTTCTTCAGTGGAATGGGCCAACGTAAACCAGGATCGGTGCGTGCAGGTGAAAGAAAGGTGTCTAAGAAGAACACCAAACTGGGCAAACGTATGAGAGCTTTGGAGGCCTTCAACGCGATAGAAATCAGGGTCAATATTGGATCGAAAAAAGTTCTTGAACCCCCCCCCCTAAAGAAATTGAGGAAGGAAGAAACAATGAAAATAGAATTTAGTACGGTAAAAAAGCTCTTGAACAGAAAAACAGAAAAGGAGAAAGTTTATAGTTTAGATCAAAATGATTTCTCATTACAGTGTCGCTAGAAATAGTCAAAAATGGTATATCAAGATCGCAGGCAGAAAACTTATTCGAAGAATGTACGAAAATCGCATCAAAGGAAAACCACAAAAGCAAAAGGAATTTTAGTATTTTATTGTATTGTTTCTTTAATTGTTTTAACTAAAATTGGTGGTGCCCCTAAAATCTCTCTCCAACTTCTTCTCTCTTTTCTTAATTCCTCGTACCTCTCCTACCCATTACCACAAAGCCTACACCTCCTCTTCTCGTGATCCCACCAATATTTATTCCCATTCTCTTCGTTTCCACACGTAAATCTCGATAGTATTTTCCTCCTCTCTTCATACTCAGTCCTCCACTGAAACATGCCGGCACTCCTTTCGACCTTATTTCACCATACTTTCCATTATACTACCCCTCCCTGATCTTATCCCTTCTTTCTTAATTCTGCGTATCCACATCCCTTTTTATTACCTCCTCACTTGTGCTTCACCCCCATTCCACTTCCCTTCTCCTTTTTACTTCCTCTCTTGCGGAATGTTACTGTGTTTGTATGTATCGTACGTGATGTGAGACACAGTGGCTATTTTTTCTGGTCAATCTTGGGAAGCTTTTGATAGCATCGGGTTTGTTTTTGTGTTCCGATCCACTTGGTTGATAGCGTCAAATACTTAGGTATAATGGTGGACCGAAACATGTGGTGGGACTACCATATATCGACTCAGGAAGTTGGTACAACTGAGATCTGTGCTGTCTGCGGAGCAGGTGAGGATGGTGTTCCTGGCGCTAGTGAGGTCCCGGAAAAAATTATACTTTATAGTTAGTACTTTTCGGGTGAATGAATCTTTTTCAAAAGTTCCTTTATTGTGCGTAGTTGTGTAATGGCAACTGTCATTGAGTTAATGCGATTACAGTTATTATATACCAAAAGACTACGACTGGATGTACAGGTCGCGCGTTAAGGAAATGTTTTTGTCAACCGCCCATTGGCGTATTTGTTCGTTAGCGATCCGATTCGACTTCGGCATGCGCCGGTTTAATTTACCTTAATGCGCGCTACCTGTAAACATATACAAAATAATTGTTTGGATCGTTACGATTCACATTATAAACTAATCGGGATAAACATTGAAAATAAAGGACTGTCCCGGCTAAATCGGGACGTCTGATCACCTTAGGATTATGGGATGGCACTTGACTATAACAGCTCTTCTTTTTACTGAATTACGAGCTTTAAATATTCAAAATTTGTTTAAATTAAATTCACTGATGTTTATTTATAAGTACCAGTCTGACTTTCCTGTGCCACCGCCCCACAATCACGAGACTCGCAGGTAGCTACGCATGCCTTTGTACGAGCCACGCAGTCGAACCACCTTGGGTGAGAAGCATGTGGCACGATGAGGTCTCAGGCTTAATTACAATAATAATAAAATGATCTGCACATACTATTGCATACTCATTATCATTAGGTATATTATATGATACTATTATTTAACACTGGTATTATTATATGTTGTACTGTTTTTACCATTAGCCAAACAATTTATTTTTTTATTGTTTTTCTTTATTCTCTTTAATTTCTCTTAATTCTTTGTCTCAATTACTTAAGCTTGATTGCTTGATTGTTTGATATCTAAATATAGGACTACTGGCCACGCACGGTCGTTGGCTTTGTGGGCAGTATTTTCTGTTTCACTTTTATTTTTGGTATTTTGTATGTATATGTATTATTATTTAGTCATGCTTCTAGGGCACTAAGATACCATAGAATTTTGATATAATTGTAATAATTGGGCGTGATATATGCAAGAAATTGCTAGATAACTTAATATTGACTTACGCATTGAGGTAAATCATTAACAGAAATGGTAAAGGGCCAACATCACTTCCTTGGGGAACACCTGATCAGTGATAGAAAACGATTGTGGAAATCCTTTATGCTCAATACCCATTCAAGAAGTGATGCGTGTTGAGACCGTTTTGTAAACCATGTTCATTTTACAGTCGAAAGGTTCCCAATTAAACAAAAATGACAAGGTCATCTTAAAACCGCAATAAGAGACAAGGTCGAGAGATAATTGGTGATTAACTCACTAACACAAGAAGTACCTATTCGGGCATGACCGCATGAGAGAAACAAATTTTATTTTCTCATTACGCTGTGACGCTTCAATTTGTTCAGTCACGCATAGTTGGTTGCATATCATTTGTAGCTAGTGGAAGTTAGGGATTTTAGTTATTCGAAATTGTCAAATTGGTTCCATTTTAAAATTAGTGATAGCTTATCAGTAGATTTCCGTTTCCGTCGATCATTTTGTAAGAGAACGTGCTTCGTTTTAGTTCAACATTCCTGATGTTAAACTTTCGTTAAAGGTTTTAGAAAAATCTCTTCTAATTTGAAGGATCCATGAAAGTTTAATAGTGAGTAGGTAAAAATATTCTTAATTAGTGTCGATTAATTGGATATTTAGTTAAATAGGTGAATATTTCACGCTGGTAGCGGATAGTTGGGGATGTTGAATAGCACACACTTGTAGCTCCACACAATATCTTGAGAGGTCGGTATATATAATTTCGAGTAGTTACGATCATTAACATTGAGAAACATTTCAGCTTCTTTGTTAGATTTGGTTTTTTTCTTTTGAAGAAGTCGAGCTTTGTAGTTGTGAGATTAGAGAGTTGGTCACCATCTTCCTGTCGATCTTCGTGTAATCATAATTGGAAACTTCATCTTCATCGTATAAATGGTTAAAACAAGTACGGGGGAAACTTCTTGGTAAACATCGATTAATAGTCATCATTGAACGTGAACCTACAAAATATAATAAGGTCAGAGATATATTTTATTAATTTCGTCAAACCCCTGCGTGGATCCAAATGAAACGATGAAGTCGACAACATTTATTTTCAACTCACTTGTTAAAGTCACTATAGTTTAAATTGATTATCACCTTTAAATAATTATTAAAACACTAATTTTCACATTCATTTTAATTTTAAAAGTTCATAAATTTACAGATTGTTTATTTTCATTATAAAAGTAGGGTTATAATAGCGTATCACTAAAGGTTGTTTTACACATATCGAAGTATTTTACATCATTTTGTATTAACATTCAGATTTCAATTAATTACACAATATTAGCAATTGTGCAACTGTTCACAAGAGTTTGCGTTTATCATGGTAAATAAATACCCGATGTAAGGTAAATAAGTAGGAAGTTAATATACAAAGGCCTTCGTTATTAACCCTGAAGTAAAGTTTATTTTAAGATAACTCGTATATAGGTACAGCGAGTTCTCATCTTGTGCTAGGTTATTTGCGATATCATTACAGTATTGATAATCATCTTTCATATTTAAATATTAACACCTTAGCGATAATTTCTTTTTCAAGTTTTTAAGATATTATATATTGTATGAACCATTGAATAGTTCAGTAACTGAGTAAATAAAAACTTGTGGCGCCCTCTATTTTATCACAAATTGGTTTTTTAGTTTTATTACCGATCGACGTTAAGGCCCATTGCCCAATGCTCTCATCAAAAGCTGAGTTAGTAGGTATTATTTCGTGACGTCCATAAAGTTTTTTTAATTTAGTAGATTTATTCATTTGTGCACGTCACAAATATTGGCACCCAACGTGGTGGGGCCTCGACTTTTCGTCGTTTGGTATCGGGTAATTAATTTAGTTTGGGGATAGGAAAATTGATTATTATTTTGGCATAATTTTTTTTTTTTGGTACATATTGTTCATTATTGCTTTAATTTTGTCTTCTTTATCTCATAATGTCTACTTCAAAGTGGAAATTTTATGTTGAGCGATTAAATTCTGAGGAGTTGCGTTATGAACTCTCTTGTAGAGGGTTTCCAAGTAATTTGGGGGTCGAACACCTCCGAAAATCTGTTCGAAACGTTTTCAAACTAGAGGCTGATAAGTCAATAACCCCTATTCATCATAATATTGAATTTTCGGTAGATGTTAATGCCATTAAGAAATCCATTGAGGAATTACAGGAGTTTCTAGCTAATTTTGATGGAGATTGTTCATCTAACATTTTTAAGCGTGTAAGTAGTTTGTGGATGCATACTCTACAGCGATGCGAACGAATGAATGCTTCGGAGGAAACAGAGATTGGGGAGAAACGTCAACTTTTATTAAATTTAGCTAATTTAAAAACTGATTTTAATTCTATTGCGAAAAGAGTGTCAGCAACCAGTAATTTGATCACTTCTTCTCCACATCCAATTACTCATTCTACGCAGGTCGATGAAGTTGAGGAAATATTAAGTTCAGATAGTTCAGAAGAAAATAGTAGGGATAGAGCGGTAGCACACACTTCGTATAAGAGTAGATCAGGGGTAGTTGCTAAGTGGAATTTAAAATTTAGTGGGGAAGGGTCAGTATCATTAAATGCATTTTTAGTTAGAGTTGAGGAACTTGCGTTATCCAGGGGAGTTAATCAAGTTACATTATTTCAATCGGTGTCTGATTTATTAGAGGGGAAAGCATTATTAGTATATAGAGCTCGTAGGAATGTTATCTTTTCTTGGGCGGATGTTGTTACACTTCTTAAACAAGAATTTCAACCCTTGGACTATGACGAAAAATTATTTGACGAAATTAAACAAAGAACGATGGGTCAATCCGAATCAATTGGTTTATATCTAGCGGCAATGGAAGGTTTATTTAGTCGATTGTCAGAACCTGTTTCCGAAGATCAGAAATTGAAAGTAATTGTAAGAAATTTAACCCCTTTTTATCAAACTCATTTAGGTTTGGCACCTATAAAGTCATTAGAACAACTTCTTACTATTGGTAGGCAGTTAGAATATAGGAAAAGTACCATTGAAAGTTATAAACCACCTCCTACTAAAAGATCACAATTATTAGAACCAGATTTAGCATATATTCATCACGAAAATCAATCAAGTTTATGTGAGGTAACTAGTAGTTCTTCATCAGGAGTTGCTAATGTAAATGCCCTTACTAGTAATCCCTCTACATCACAGAAACCCATAATATGTTGGAATTGTAAAGAAATTGGTCACTTGTCTTCAAAATGTTCCAAACCACTTAATCGCCATTGTTATGGATGTGGTAAGCCCGGTGTTACGCGTTATAATTGTTTTAAATGTTCGGGAAATGGTCGTCGGAGCCAGTAAGCCGAGTACTGGACTCGACGATTGATTTTAATTCGGCAAGTAGTTTTGAAGGTTTAGAGGATAGGTATCGTTATTGCTTAGATTTTATTTTGGCTAGTGTAAGAGGTGATGAACGTCCTTATTTAAATATTCGTATCTTAGATAAACCAGTTAAAGGTCTTTTGGATTCTGGTGCATCACGTACCATTGTAGGGGGGCCTGGTTGGGAAATGTTACAACGTCAAGGTTTTCAACTTTCTTCGTCGTCAGTCATGGCTTGTCGTTTAGCAGATGGAAAAGGCTGTCAAGTTATAGGAACTATACTTTTACCCATTACGATTGAGGAACGCACTAGACTTATTGAAGTATTGGTTATGCCAGAAGTGTCTCAGTCATTTATTCTTGGAATTGATTTTTGGAAATTGATGGGGGTAGTACCAGATTTCCGTACAGGACAGTGGTCTTTTCTTAATACAGATGTGGGTTCGATCGATACTTTTGAATTGGAGCATATACGTTCTTTCGAGGAGTTATCTCCAGAACAACAACTATCACTTTATTCTTTATTGGATGCTTGCTTTCAAAAACAACCTGTGGGATTAGGATGTACTGATATAATTACTCATGAAATACATACCTCGGGGGATCCTATTAAACAGAGGTATTATCCTTTGTCACCCGCGTTACAAAAAATTGTTGATAAGGAATTGGATGAAATGTTACAGCTTGGGGTAGTAGAAAGGTCTTCAAGTCCATGGTCTAGTCCTATAGTCTTGGTAAGGAAAAAAGATAATTCATATAGATTTTGTATCGACTTTCGAAAAGTAAATCAGGTTACTAAAAAAGATGCGTATCCATTACCTTATGTCACATCAATTCTGGATAGGTTAAGAGATGCACGTTATTTATCTAGTTTGGATATACGCTCAGCGTATTGGCAAATCCCTCTTTCGGATTCTGCAAAGCCAGTTACAGCTTTCACTGTTCCTGGTCGTGGTCTTTTTGAATTTAAGCGAATGCCATTTGGTTTACATAATGCACCTGCAACCTTTCAACGTCTTATTGATAGAATCTTGGGTCCTGAGCTTGAACCGTTTTGCTTTGCGTATTTAGATGACATAATTATTTGTACTAACGATTTTAACAAACACTTAGAAGTTTTGGAACTGGTGCTTTCTAAATTATTTGTTGCGGGATTGTCACTTAGAAAGGAAAAATGTAAATTTTGTCGTTCCGAGTTGAAATATTTGGGTTACGTTGTGAATAAAGATGGTTTGAATGTAGATCCGGATAAGATAGCTGCAATTCTTAATATTTCGGTTCCGAAATCTGTTAAGGAAGTTCGTAGTTTGGTGGGTATGGCGAGCTGGTATCGGAGATTCATCCCAAATTTTTCATCGGTCACTGCTCCGTTAAATGCTTTAACTAAAAAGAATGCTTCTTTTTATTGGTCACCTTCTTGTCAACAAGCTTTTGCAACCCTAAAAGAAAATTTAGTCACTGCACCTATACTTTCGTGTCCTGATTTTTCGTTACCTTTTTCAATTCAGACTGATGCGTCAGATTTTGGTTTAGGAGCTGTTCTGACTCAACAATTTACAGAAGGAGAGAAAGTCATTAGTTATATTAGTTGTTCGTTAAAGAAAGCTGAACGAAATTACTCAATTACTGAAAAGGAATGTTTAGCGGTGTTGTGGGCAATTGAAAAGTTTAGACCGTACGTGGAAGGATCAAAATTTACAGTTATCACAGATCATCATTCGTTGCTTTGGCTTAATAAGTTACAAAGTCCATCTGGTCGTTTGGCAAGGTGGTCTATTAGATTACAGCAGTATGATTTTAATATTATTCATCGTCCTGGTAAAAATCATCTAGTTCCGGATATGCTTTCTCGTTCTGTTCCAAAAGTAGATACTTTATGTCCCTTAGTAGATTCGATAGATACGCCAGTTAGAGATCCTTGGTATTTAAAGTTAGTTAATAACATTAATAATTCACCTAGAAAATTTCCATTATGGCATGTACAGGATAATTTGCTCTATAGGAGAACTAAATCATTAACATTTTCTACTCTAGATGAGAATCATTCTTGGAAATTGGTAGTTCCTAAAGAACAAAGATCTCAAATTTTAAAAGAGAATCATGATTTACCCACTTCGGGGCATGTAGGTGTTACTAAAACGCTAGCAAAGATTGCGAATCATTACTATTGGCCTGGGATGCGTTCGGATATTGTTAGGTATGTTAGGCGATGTAAAGATTGTGCTTCGCAAAAGGTTGAACAAAAATCATCTCCTGGTTTCATGGCGCCACGCGCTACTGCAACGAAACCTTGGCAAGTGTTATGTGCTGATTTAGTTGGACCGTTACCTCGTTCATCGAAAGGTTATGTTTATATTTTGGTCATAGCTGATATATTTTCAAAGTATCCTTGTTTTTTTCCGCTTAGGTCTGCCACTGCTAGTACAGTTGCCAAAATTTTTGAAGAACAAATATTTTTAATTTATGGGACTCCACAATACATTATAACAGATAATGGTGTACAATTTCGGGGAAAAGAATTCACAAAACTTTGTGGCTCCTATCGTACAAAAATTCTTTATACAGCCAGATATCATCCACAATGTAATCCTGCAGAGAGAATCAATCGTGTATTAAAAACTATGATTCGTATGTATGTTAAAGATAACCATCGTAGTTGGGATCGGGAATTATCCAAAATTGGCTGCGCTATACGAACTAGTAAACATGAAGTAACGGGTTGTAGTCCTTATTATGCATTTTGTGGTAGAGAGCATGTGTTGTATGGAGATCTTCATGGAAAATTATCCGAACCTGTAGTTGTAGAAAATCCTGATCGTACGTCCATTAGTCAGTCTCATGATCACTATGAAAATATTCGTCAAAATATTATACAAAGACTTAAGAAAGCGTATCAATCCACTAGTCAACAATATAATTTACGACGACGTCATGTGCAATATTCTCAGGGAGATTTAGTTTGGAAACGAAATTTTATTCAATCTAAGGCTTCAGATTTCTTTGCTGCTAAATTAGCACCAAAATATGTTGGTCCTTATAGAATCCATAAGAAAGTATCACCTTGGACTTACGAAATTGTTGATAAAACTGGGAATACGTTAGGTATTTGGCATTGTAAAGATCTTAAACCAGATCATACGTCATTATCTCCGAATGAATCAGAACTTGAATAGTAGTTGGTTTTCTGTGGTTGTGACCCATGCAATTGAAGTAGGTTAATGAGTTAGGGTTGTTGTTATTTTTAGGGTTGGTTGGTTGGGATGTATTGGGTGGTTTGGGGGCTTGTATCCCAGCTATTTCGTTTTTCGGGGTGCAAGTTCCGCTCGTACAACAGAGCCCTTCAAAAAATAATATACCGTCTGGTCTTTCTTTCTGTCAGGGGATTTGTTTTGGGTGGGTTTCCTGTGCGTCTATCCCTGTGCACTCTTCTGGGTTGGGTAGTTTTGTTTTTGGGTGGGGGTTTTTACTGGGGTTTTGGGTTGGGCCTTTGACATTGGATCTTTACTCCTGGGTGAATGCTGATGTGAGACTGTGTGAATGTGGCAAAGGTAATCACTCCTTACCTAGTTTTTTCCTCGTTCCTTAATCCGTTTGTCATCCCCTAACATAGTAATATACCTGTTTTAGTTAGTCCTTGTCAGTTTTGTTTTGTTTTGAAGTTTTATTCGCCTCACGGTAAGCTTCATGTTAATCTGAGCATTCAAACTCATCGTGGAGTGTTGGGAGTGCTTGGACTAGAACCAATTTGCGGCATACCTTTCTGTTTTCTTCTCTTCTTTTCTTCCTTTTTCATTTCCCCAATTGGGAGAATTCTGGGCCCTTCGGGGACAAACTGTAAGTCGATGTTTGGCTGTGTCCCCTTGGACAATCTCCCCTTCTTTGAGAGTTTGGACTGGGATTGGGTGCGGCTAAGCAACGCAATCTTTTCTTGTTGACTTTCTTTCTTACTATCTTCTTTAGGTAGGTTCTTGCGATACCATAGATGGTTGTTCTAGTTCCTTGGGCTGTCGACGCTGTACGATGGGGGAGGATGTAGCAGGCTTTGTGTTTGTTTTTTCTTTTGGTTTTTATTTAGTTTTTTTTCTAGTACCGGCCGAATTGCTGAAGGGTTCCTGGTGGGAGTGGCGAACCGGATTACCTTTGGGTGTGAATTTAGTGAGATGAGAATGGGATGGATGTATGTTCTGGGTGTATTGGGAAGATGTGCTTTGGATTGGGTTTTTTTTTTGTGTAGTTTAGGTTTCGTATTTCATTTCATTGTTCATTTTGAGTTGTTTCTCATTCCGCTACGCTTAGTTTTTGCTGGGGGGTATTTGTGACGCTTCAATTTGTTCAGTCACGCATAGTTGGTTGCATATCATTTGTAGCTAGTGGAAGTTAGGGATTTTAGTTATTCGAAATTGTCAAATTGGTTCCATTTTAAAATTAGTGATAGCTTATCAGTAGATTTCCGTTTCCGTCGATCATTTTGTAAGAGAACGTGCTTCGTTTTAGTTCAACATTCCTGATGTTAAACTTTCGTTAAAGGTTTTAGAAAAATCTCTTCTAATTTGAAGGATCCATGAAAGTTTAATAGTGAGTAGGTAAAAATATTCTTAATTAGTGTCGATTAATTGGATATTTAGTTAAATAGGTGAATATTTCACGCTGGTAGCGGATAGTTGGGGATGTTGAATAGCACACACTTGTAGCTCCACACAATATCTTGAGAGGTCGGTATATATAATTTCGAGTAGTTACGATCATTAACATTGAGAAACATTTCAGCTTCTTTGTTAGATTTGGTTTTTTCTTTTGAAGAAGTCGAGCTTTGTAGTTGTGAGATTAGAGAGTTGGTCACCATCTTCCTGTCGATCTTCGTGTAATCATAATTGGAAACTTCATCTTCATCGTATAAATGGTTAAAACAAGTACGGGGGAAACTTCTTGGTAAACATCGATTAATAGTCATCATTGAACGTGAACCTACAAAATATAATAAGGTCAGAGATATATTTTATTAATTTCGTCAAACCCCTGCGTGGATCCAAATGAAACGATGAAGTCGACAACATTTATTTTCAACTCACTTGTTAAAGTCACTATAGTTTAAATTGATTATCACCTTTAAATAATTATTAAAACACTAATTTTCACATTCATTTTAATTTTAAAAGTTCATAAATTTACAGATTGTTTATTTTCATTATAAAAGTAGGGTTATAATAGCGTATCACTAAAGGTTGTTTTACACATATCGAAGTATTTTACATCATTTTGTATTAACATTCAGATTTCAATTAATTACACAATATTAGCAATTGTGCAACTGTTCACAAGAGTTTGCGTTTATCATGGTAAATAAATACCCGATGTAAGGTAAATAAGTAGGAAGTTAATATACAAAGGCCTTCGTTATTAACCCTGAAGTAAAGTTTATTTTAAGATAACTCGTATATAGGTACAGCGAGTTCTCATCTTGTGCTAGGTTATTTGCGATATCATTACAGTATTGATAATCATCTTTCATATTTAAATATTAACACCTTAGCGATAATTTCTTTTTCAAGTTTTTAAGATATTATATATTGTATGAACCATTGAATAGTTCAGTAACTGAGTAAATAAAAACTTGTGGCGCCCTCTATTTTATCACAAATTGGTTTTTTAGTTTTATTACCGATCGACGTTAAGGCCCATTGCCCAATGCTCTCATCAAAAGCTGAGTTAGTAGGTATTATTTCGTGACGTCCATAAAGTTTTTTTAATTTAGTAGATTTATTCATTTGTGCACGTCACAACGCTTCTTTGAAATACGCGCTTCTTCCTGATGTGCTAATCATGTCCGAGAACCTATGCGATTAAATTTCAAATACAAAGAGAAGAGAGTTTTCCATATAAATTTCATTAGCGATGTACAATTTGACAATAAAATATCGCAATAAAACAGTAAGTACAATCATGGGTATATCGTACAAGAGCTAACAGCACCATTTTACAAATAAGGTACGGAATCTATTAGAAGCAAAATCCCACATGACTTAAATTTCAAATTAGGTAAAAGAGGTCATATGGGAGGCGTATCTTTTAGAAAATTAATAAGAAAAAAAAAAGTACTTACATTTCCTGAAGTTTGTAACGTAGGTCTTTTTCCGAAGTAAGGAAAAAACTCGGCAACGCACGATTTTTTGGGCATGAGACCGATTTCTTCGGCAAATTGATTTTCGCGTACAGTCGAGGTTAATTCGACGTAATTAAGGGTCGGTATCACCCCTTTAGGGGTTAAACACAAATTTAAGTTAACATATGTACAAGGAATGTAGGTTACATAGGCCGGTGACCGCGAGACTGTCGTTGCATGCTCTGCACGCGAACTCCTCCTACAGACTTCTCACGAACTCTTCACTCATCTTCTTCTTCCATTACAAGAAAGTAGCTCAGCTGTTTTAGATTGATTACGCCTTTTTTTACACGCTCAACTTTCACGGTTACAAAAATTAATTTTGGACGTGATTAAATCTACACTAAACACAAGGATGTGTTTTGTACAAGTCAAAAGAATTGAAAGACGTAACTGTAATAATTGGAATGTAACTGATGTCGATATAAGGTGGTGTCAAGTTTTTTTTTTTCGTAGGCAAACCGCAACAGATAACATCTTCGTATTAATGAAACAATTTTAATAATGTGTTTCACGCAGAGGAAATACAATTGAAAGGTATCTGTGCTTGAAAAATGTCGCCCACCCTAAGATGAATTATCCAATAAGGTTTAGGCAAGCACAAGGAGGAAACTAAAAAATTACCCCCGTTAAAATCCCTTACACGCAAATCAATTTCAAAGTGTAAACACACGGATATAAATATGTAAAAGGTGGAGGACAAAAACAAGGTACAATCAAAGTAATGATGCGTCAAACGTTACGGCGTGCCTAAAGATTGAAGTGAACAAAAAATTCATTGCATTGACCTTTTTCGTGTAAACAAAATAAAAAGTCCATTGACTTGTAAGTGATTTACTGATGCATTTAATGCACGTGCCGCCATTACAATAATTATAAATGACATTTTAATCTTATCACGCTTCGTATGACACTATTGATCTTTAATCAACTAATTAAATATTGGGAGGAAAACTGCGACAAATTTTGGAACTGCGTCCCAATTTTGGTGTTTATTGAATGAATTGTGAAATTTTCAATCGGTACTTGCTGAGTACCACTATAAATTATTGATTTTTAATTCAGTTTCGTTAAGAATTCTTGTACTTATAAATCAACATTGACTTGCAAACGTTCTCACGACCGACGACGCCATGAACTTTAATGGTTGTCAAAAATGTGTTTACGGTGAACATCTGTGATTTTTATGGCATGAATAAGAATTTAAAACGTTCATTTACTAAGCAATATGTCAATTAAATTATAATAATAAAATCCGTATATTGCACGCTTGCCGCATTATCCCGAACAAGCAATGTTTTATTTTTATTTTTCAGATGAAGAAAAGTTTGACGGCGTTCATGAAATCGGGCTGTAAAAGGTGGAACCAAAATTCACACATCTTCTCCACTTTTAGTAAGAATTCAAAGAAATTCACTGATTTATTTACTAATGTAGTTCTAATTTTTTAATAATCTTGTTAGGACCTAAGCAAGAAACCAAATTTGCAATTCTTGAAGATCTGTGAGTGAAATTTTGTCACTTTTTCCAATGTTTCCTAATTCTCTCCTAAAGTATGCATCTGACAGAATAAGTTATTCTATTCTTTTTTTAACTATGTAATATTTTCTATAGGTAATTGGAGACAACTGCGAGTTCCGGATGATTCGTTTCCAAAATATAATTCTGGAAATTTTCTCCAAAAAATCTACTATGTACTTTGTGAAATAGAATCAAAAATACTAATTCCACGAGAGCACTTACGAGAATGAATTTGAGGTAAATACAAACGCACATTTGTAGAAGCAAATGATTCTCTTAAAAATGACATAATCAAAAAGATTGAATAATGGATTTTGAGAAAAATACAAAAAAAATTTGGTCCAGTACTCGTGTAATTATTTAGGATCAAAAAATGTCATGATCTTTGACAGTTCTGAAAAGGAGAATCCTAAATGAATCCTGAATCTTAAAGGTGGAGTATTGCAACATTCATGGATGATTTTCCGCCACAAATCTGTCAAAGGACGGAGCACTTCAGTTCAGTTTTAGAGCAGCTGTAACTGTGTAACTGTAATTGCAGGGAATTCTGCGAAGGAGCAATTGAGGAGCGAAATCGACAGCGATGGTGGTGATAGGCGTGAGAGCTTTCAACCCCAATCTGTGCGATTGTTGTTTACTCCCATGCACTTCTGCACCTACAAGCGTGGTGGTCTGCATCAGTATCCCTTGAAGGTGGTAGTAGAAAGAGACTGGCGTTGGCTGCCGAAGAGACGAACGTCTTGTAGCGGAAGTAATTCAAGGTTTCAATTTGGATGTCGCCCCCGTAAGCTACGAAGTACTTGATACCTGCCGTTGTTGTAGCTTCTTCGGTGGAGAACGGTGCCGAGGTAGTGTCACATCCGGTGAAAGCATGAGTACATACCATCATACTTCGTGTTAGATAAGAGTGTCGCTAGCCTGTGGGTCGTATAGTAGCGACAGCAACCAGCTTCATCTCTTCGGCAGGAAAATCTTTGGTACATTGCTGCCTAAGCCGTTCAGTAGAACGAGCAGGTTCACATTGTCTGCTGCAATGACAACTCGATCGCATGAAGAGCTGTCCAAAGGCGTCAAGCAACAGTGTGATGGAACACCTCTTGCCGCTTACATTGGCCAAAGCTTTATCTTGAGAAGTTGAATGACGGTGGATTCCTTAAATGTATTTTTGTATATGTCGAGTAAGCAGCATAGCGTCGAAATCGTTACGGTGTTCCGTGTTTCTGTCGATGGCATCTTCAGGGTAACCGTTACAAAACAATTGAAACGTTGCTACCGAAGTGGTTATTCATATACCTTATGTAATCGGAGGCGATTATTGCTACAAAACTTTTCGGCTGTCAGACCACCTTATGCAAAGGTAGTCACCGTGCAAAACTACATATGTTAATGATTCATGTTCTTGCGAATCCACATCCGAATTGTCTGCAATTTTTTTTGACATACGCAAGAACATGAATCATTAACCTGAATTGCAGACGCGCTCAAATGGCTTGTAACAATCTATAAAAATAATGCAACTTCAACATCGTCTGCAGGGTTATTGCACCTCCGAAACCGTCTGCAAATACCTTTCTGACGACGTTTTTCATTTGTCCTTTCGATTCGTACAAGAATTATACACGCTTAAATCACTTTAAAACAGTGATTTTTTATGCAAAAAGGGTTGTTTGAACATGTTATCCCCAGGTTCAGAACTTGCGACCATTTTTATGCTATTAATATGTGACATGATCTTCAACGTAGTATGATTTGCAGACGCGCTTCGATCACTACCTAAAATGACGCTGGACTGCCGCCCTAATACCTAAAATAGTGACATTTACCTGGCCTTATATACTAGCGGATAACCTGTAAGAATCACTGTACTGCACATAAATGTTATTGCAAGTTGCATAATCCATGATTGCTTTGGAAAAAACAGAATTTAAATTCAATACAAAACTAAGATGATTTTATAAGACGTGTGCAAAGGTATTGCCTTGTAAACATCGAACCATTTTTATTACATCGCCACCTATGGAAAAATCTGCCAACTGTTGTCATTATTTACTGAATTTTTAAACAATTTAGTGACTTACACCCATTATTTTCAGGAATTTCAACGGTCAATACGCAGTAGTTACTGTTTAAATAGAAACTCCCAACGGACTAATTCAGAGGAATAAAGTCCTCCAACGGACTAATTCAGAGGAGTGGAATGGGGAGGAAGAAGGAACATTAATTAGAAATATAAAAGCAAGCGTTGAAACACTCACGAACTTGATGAAGGATGCATACAGTGTTTATTCCCCCCCCCCACCCCACCCCAATGAAGATACACGATTGTTAGAAAATAAGCTTGATGCATTACAACGGGATATTCGTAGAGAAAGAGCCCAGGGGTACCGAGGCAATGAAAACTAATACGAGGAGCTTGATTATCCAGGAATGAATAGAAGCACTAGGATTTAGGGACGATGAACACGGGATTGACACTCTTCTTCGAGAGGGAGAAGCAAATATGTCCACAACAGATGTGACATTGCGTCCGAAATGGAAGCGGGACGACGCGATATAGAATGACGAGAGTAAGAATACACTGAATAGACAACGCTAGACCATAGAATAAAACACTAAAGTGAACCAGAAGCGACACTCTCCGTCGGCACCTTTGAAGATATGTTGCCGGTAGAAGGCGGTCTTCTCGGCGGAACCACGCCCGTTATAGTGTAATCTTCTTTGTCTGTTGCGTTAGCAAGGCTAGTAAAAAGAGGAGTGGTTTGTAGTTTTTCTCATTATTTTCTAAATTTGAAATCGTATCAAAAAATGTCATCAACGAAAAATATTTGCCATACATTTTCGCATTGATAAGCGGTTCACCGTAAAACTAATTCCGATAGAATTCTCGCAATAAGAGTTCAACGCACCGGGCACCGCTAGGTACATACGCTGAAATGTATAATGTATCAATGCGCGCGCTATATTCTACAAATCTACACCACTGAAGACGGAGCTGTTAGTTCGCGATAAGAAAATGTGCAACACGTATTTAGCAGAATGTCGCTTCTGGTTCACTTTAGTGTTTTATTCTGTGGCTAGACTGTGAACGATGAAGTAAAAGTCAACAGGAAGACTATGTGTAGTCGGTTCAACTAGCTAAAAGGGAGACTGTGACAGTGGCAGAGGTTTGAGTAGTACTAAATGTCTTCTATAGGATTTAAGTTTCCTGGTGAGTAGTACATCCAGGATGGGGACTGGGGACAGCGATGAGATAGGTTGGACATTTTGTCTATTTATATAGTATAACCATGCAAGATTGTGGAAATGGCAATGTCATCAAAGAGTAAAACTATTAAGAATGTCGTAAAAAGGCCATTCAACAGATTTGGTATCGGTATAAAATTGGTTTGGAGCTACATATAAAGAAGAATGCACAGTATAAGATAGGAAATCTTGAACAATGGTGAAAATAAGCTTTGATTGTGGAACTTTTTAATTTTTACTCGGGTGTACCTCAAGGCTCTAAACTGAGACCGTTGCTTTTTACTATTTATATTAAGGACAATCCAAGTTTTGTGGACACTTCGTCCATTCCAAAATCGATCCCTTATAATAAAAAAAAATGCATTTGTATTGAGTGCAGACTCACGCACGTGTTTAAATGCGAAATTATTATTTTCGATAACGCAAAGTCTTTAGTGCTTTCAAATTTTAGAAATCACGTTGGTTACAAGCACTAGTCGATGATATGAACGGTTTGAATTGAACTGAGTCAGCTAGTTACAACAATTAACTCGGAGAGGAAGTAACGGAGAGTCTCCACCATTTTGAAGACCTATTATAAAATGTAGAAAAAACCAGATCCAAAATGTATGTGGTATTATCACCGCAGGGCTTCCTTTCCAATCAGCACAAACATTTGAATGATTAATCTCTTATACGGTAGGTATACCTTATTATTCGCAATATATATTGTAGCAAACTAAATATTAATAAATAATAATTCATTAACAGAAGAAAAAATTATACCACTTTGTTTGTTGTAATTCAACAGCTATACAAATGCAACAAAAACAAAAAGCGTTCCTGCGACATTAATTAAAAAAATATGAATAAAGATTGTAAAAAAGTGAATGTAAAACTATTTTGGACAGGAAGTTTATGTTTGACTTAAGTTGGTTTTTCGTAAAAAACACCGATAAAAATTAAGTGAAAATGTAACAGTTTGTGTTTTCGTAATAAATTATATTGCCTGTAGATTAATGGCTTCTTGAATGTTATTTTTAGACTTTTTTCGGTAAAACTGCTTGTAACACAAACTTCAATGGTGTAAGATTAAAATTTATAACGTATATATAACGTTCTAGTCTAATTTTTGAAATTTGAGAACCTTTTGCTTATTAAACGTTATGGAATTTGGGTGGCTTCGTCATAAATTTTATTATTAAGGAGCGCGCAATCAAAGTGAGCGTAAATGTCAGAATCAAATACAATGGAATACAAAGTCCGTAGTATTTCATTCCAAAGTGGGTATTCGATGTTTCTAATTTTAAAACTGTTAAAAACCATGTGAGTACATAAAGAAAGAAGAGTTAAAATAATATATGTACCTTTAATTAAATGATAAAAAATGGCTTTTTTAATTAACAATTTTTCTTTTAAAACGACCACTTAAAAAGGTTTCTGATAAATTAAATGGCGTTTCACGTTAAACAGTTAATTTAAATTTACTTTTCTAGTTAACAACGAAAAAGCTTTAGGTTTATAGATTTACGTGTTGAGAGATTTTACTTAGCAGTTTTAAAATTAATTACCTAATTAAACTAGTACCTCAAAGGCAGTAACTATCAGCAAAACGTGTTTCTAAAGCAACTATATTTAATGGCGCTTAAGAACGTTTAACTAAATGGCTTCTGATGGACAAAGGAGATCGGATTTAATTTACTTCATTATACCTATTTTTGTTTGTCCTCCATCTTTAGTCGCGTTCTCAACGTGCATTAACCACCGATTGAATTAAAGACTTTTGATTGATAGGTGGTCCAAAATAATAATATATACCTAACAAATTAAAGATTATATAGATAGATATATAGGAACCCAACCACCACGCCTTCATGTAACTTATAAAAAATACATATTACATCTTAATCACGTTTAATATCTTAAAGGCATTTGATCATGAATTTGTACAATCTGAACCTCAACAAATTTAAATTAGCATGTATTAAAGCCTACATGGCACACAAAATGGATAAATCGCCTCGAGATGTATCTGAAAATGGTGTTTGGATGGAGAATCTCACGATTACTATATTCAAACAAATGTTAGTAAGGTATACACGAAATAATTCAGTACATCATCCTCTGACCCGTGATAAATTTGTTCAGGTTTAAAGAATTTCATTTCTAAATATAGTGAAGTTGGTCTCTCAACTTTCTTGTAAAACAGACTGTGGGAATTTACGAGTATCCTTCTAAAAAAGTACCATGCTTGTCTAATTTTTGGACGATTTGTTAAGTTGGTCATCTCCATATACTTTCCATTTTTCTTGTTAAATCGCACGACGCGACAACAAATTGCCGATGAAAGGAACAACGTACAATTCAAAAATGTCGATGCTACGAATAATACCCAGATATGTTAATTAGTTAAAGTGGAACAACCAGAACTGTTTACATTGTTGTATTTACGAACATAAAATTGCAAATTAGGTTTCTACACTTGACCGTTAAAAATTAAGCTACGTCTTTGCTGCTTTTTTTATATAGCGGAAAGGTGTTGATTTTTAACACAATTCACTTGAAGAGTTGAAGCTGTGATCTAGAATAGGTATTCGAATGCTGCTATAATCCTTTTATGACTAGTGGTCAAATTTTGTGTGTGGTCGCGCTCACAAGGTAATCATCATAATCCCACTCACCTTTTTTATAGATCAATTACGGGCTTGCAAAAAAGACAGGCTTCCGATTGAAGTAATTGAGTTGAATGGTATTTTGGAATTCATAATCATCCCATAATAGATACATAGCAGTAATAAATAAGCCATATTATTATCTACTAACCAGCTTCCAATAACCCCTACTTCCTATCAACCGTACACATTTCATAAGCCAACAGAAGTTTTTGATCATTTGAAAGAGTTTTATATTGAGATTACAAAATGTGTCTGGTTACAATCTAGTTCATTTTCGTCTATCGGTACACTTGCGAAGATGGATTTAACCAGGATCGAAATGGGAAAGAGTGAAACATTCCTGTCATTATTTGAGATGTAAAATACCGATTGATTTCTGGTAATGCTCGAAATGTGCCATATTTTCATCGATAATTTTTGTACTTCTTGAAAGAAGGAGGAGTTACCAGTTCCAGCAAAATTATGAATCAACTAAAGACTGGTAAAGAAAGGGAGCAAAGTTGTAGGGCAGATATGGGCAATGGGGGAGAGATTTTCGGAAATGATATCGAAAGGAGGAGGAGACTCTTCGACAAACTGGAGAAGAGCGTAATGCGTAATGGGGGTGAAGTGAATGGAAGGATGCAGGCGAGATCCTGAAGATGGAGACGCCGGGGTAAATGGTGAGATAAATGAGGAAAAGCTGAGGGTGCAGACGAGTAAAATGGCGATGAACTACGAGGAAGATCTGGAAAAATGAAGAGGAGGAGATCTGATACAGCACTGTTGGAGAGAAGTAAAGAAAGGAAGGATAAAATACGGTCAGGGGAGCAGAGGGAAATATTATGAAAGAGGAGGATATGCGAGGGCAGAGGTACAGAGGAGCAAGGAGCGTGGGTGGGGAGACAACATGAGAGACGATATAATAAAAAGGGAAAGAAGGGAAGAAGGGAAAAAATCAGAGAAGGGATAGGTATAATGAGAGGTACAAGGAAATTATGGGGGAGGATGTGCCGAGATACTTGAAGGATGGGTTAGGGATAAAAAAGAAGAGGTTGATAACGAGGAGAGGGACAATAATTATTGGGAGGAAGACGAGAACAGAAGTTGTAGATTGTGCGGTGAGGGATGAGAAAATTTGGCACACATGCTAGGGGAGTGTGATGAGTTGAGAGAGGAGCGTAGGAGTTGGAAGAAGGTATTAGAGGAGAGAGGAGAACGGTTAGGGTGAATGAAAGAAGTCGTAAAAAGAATAAGATTTGTAAGTGCGAGAGGAAGGATAATGAGAAAATTAAGTTTATGCTAATGTACAAGAACTACATATTTGTAAAAAATATTTTTTAAGCAAATATCGAATTGAATTGAAAAAAAAAATTGAATTGAACTAAAGACTTATTACAATCACACACTTTGAATTTTGTTACCGATTTTGCTTCAATAACAGAGGATCGTCTTAATAATAAACTGACGTGGATTTGGAGCTCTAAACTTTGACTGAAGGAATTTTAATAAAATTAAGAACCATAAACAAGGAGGTTGATGGTCTAGTGGTTAGGGCGCTAGACTGCCATTATAATAGCCGGATTGGGTTTCCGATCCCGCAAACAAAACTTTAGCACCCTTCATCTTCAGGATCCAATCAGCCACCATAAAAGGAGCAGCTCGTGTACGTGTAATAATAGGCGGATAAGGAGCGCAGTACTAATCTCTCCACCTCTCTGGAGATACGTCATAATATGTGCGAGAATTGAAATTAATTGGCTCTAACAGACTTAGAAACCCGTATAACATTACATTAATTAGTGCTTGTAAGTCAGAATACCAGACAGAATTAGTCGATTTTCGCGTGGACCACTGATTATACCCCAACTAAACGTCAAGCGAACGCCATGCCAGAACATGTTGAGGCAGTTACATATGCGAGCATACTACGTAAGGATGATGCAAAATTATAACCTACGGACTATGACAAAACATAATTGCGTACTCACTCATCTCGCTGATGGTTATCTGGATCCAAATTTTTATTTTATCACAGACGAACCATGGTTCCACCTTAGCGGGTACGTGAACTTTCAAAGCACTCAACAGACAATCCCAGGGAACACTTTGATGTGCCTCTACATGACGCAAAAATAGGCGTTCAGCATCCAGAATGTATGTAACGCAATTGTTGCAACCATTCATAGCGCAGCTGACGGAAGAAGAACGGGAGTATGCGTTTTTCCAGCAAGACGGTGCTACGGCGCATACTTCACGGTTTTCAATGGCATACGTCCACGAAGCTTTCGGAGTTTTAGGCCCCCAGGTCGCCGGATCTGTTTACCTGTGATTTTTATTTTTGGGGTAATTTAAAGGGTTAAAGTGTACTGTTAACAACCCGCATACAATTGAAGAGTTGAAAATGAACATTCGCCATACGATTGCAGAAATCACACCAAATGAATTGGCAAAAGTTTCCCAAAACATGTTGGGACGTGCTGAGTTGTATATCGAAGTTCAACACTTGGTGTGACCTATTGAACGTTTAGTATGTTGTTATTCGTAATAGTATGTATTTACTACTTTTAAACAAATAGTTATTTTTGTATCTAGTGCGCGAAATGCCACTTTGGTGATCGAGAACTGATTTTTTAACGAGGCGCAGCCGAGTTAAAAAAATAGTCGAGATCACCAAAAGTATTTCGCGCACGAGTTGCAAACAAAATTTTTTCTACCAACGTGAAGAAGTTGACAATTATTTTAACGTTAAAATACAAAACTCTCATCTAGTTTGCGTGCAATGCGTACTTCGCGCATGGCGTCGTCATTTCGGGCACGCTGTAAGTGAAGGTAAGTGAAAAAAAGGGTCACTTCGCGTATTGTTATCGATGCGCAAACCTTGCCATTTTTTGACGTTTGTAGAAAAAATATATTAATTTACCTATCTGTATTCACGAGACTTGTATAATAAACCAGGTAGTAAAGCATTGTTTCCCTATTGCAAGCAACGAAGACGGATTTAATCCCATATCGCACACTTTGGTTTGAACGAACTATAGTCGGGTCGATGGATTTCTGCTCATTTTCTATTTTGCTGCAAAACAGGCGTATAAGAGAAAGTTATCCGTGTTAATGAAATTTTTCGATAACTTTAATTTCATGCACAAAAAGTTGGCACCCCCACAATCAGCAATTCGAAAAAATCTTATCTAATAATTAAGGAACAATTAAAGACTAATTCTGGAACACAATAAACAATTTTGGAACGCAAAAATATAGTCAGGAAATGAAATTTTTCGTGGGGATGCTAGCTTGACGTCGTACCAGCCACCTTTTTTTGAGAATTTAAAAAAAAGTCCGGTGTAATAATTAAGGAACAATTAAAGACTAATTTTGGAACACAACAAAAAAATTTGGAACGCATAAATATAATCAGAAAACGCAATTTTTTGGTGGGGGTGCTAACTTGACGTCAAGCCAGCGACCTTTTCTTTGGAATTTGCAGAAAAACAAAAGACCTTAGCGAATATTGTGTCTGGTCTGCATCTATACAAGATCCAACTGACCCAGGAGCTCAAAGTTAATTACCATAGAGAACGCCGTTTGTTTGCTGACTGAGCTTCGAAGCGTTTGGAAAAGAACTCCAATTATGGCCGAAAAATCATCTTTAGTGATGAGGCGCATTGTTGGAACACGAGGTTCACAGAAAGTTACTGTTTGGTGCTGATTACCGAAATTGAACGATATGGAGGTAGACGACATGTGGTTTCAGCAGAACGGCGCTACGTGCCACACAGCGGTATCAGTGATTCGTTAATACCTCACACCTTCGAGCGTCATACACAGCTTGTTTTATTCCATTTTAACATCGATCTGCCCTTATTGATAAACCCTATACCTACAATGTATAATGTGTGAAACTGTCATATAGAAAACAGGCCCAGACTTACCAATGGGCAGACTGGGCAACTGCCCAGGGCGGGCATTTTTGAGAGGCGGCACATTTTTGATGATAACTGATAACTATAAAATGTAAATAAATCACGTTATATGACAGTACACACCAATGGCGTAATGGGGGGAGGGGGCTAATAACCCCCTTGAACGACTGTGGGGGCAGCAAAATGAGCATTGTTTACTCTATAGTGATAGAGGTAATGGGGTAAAACTGTTTTATGTTCAGCAATAAAACTAGGGAACATTATATAACCTGCTTAAAACGCCCGCGTAATTTTAAGCGCCATCTATGAGTCTCATTGCAAAAGGTCTAAGTGCAACGGCTTACTATCACTCTGTTTCTACCCTACAGCTGAATCAACATTACCAGATAACTAAATTAGTAAATCTTAATTATTTTACTGTCTACAGCAGCATAATTTGAATGACAGTTTTTGTGTTTTAGCATTATAGGACATAGGTATTTCCCGTGTTTTAGATGCATGAAAAGGCTAAGGCATTTAAAAATCGCAAGCCCTTCCTTTGGTCTGTCACCCATCCTGAAAAAACGCCTAATTACGCCACTGGTACACACAAGTATCATAAATTAGCTGTGGAGGGTGGTTGGTGCCTTGGAGGGGCGGCGATTTTGATCATGCCCATGGGCGCAAAACATTAAGTCGGGGCCTGATAGAAAACAGAAAAATGATTTAGATTAAGAATTTCGTAAAATCGTTTCGATTTCAACATATGCATTAACATTTAAATTTATGAAAAACTATGTTCTGAATACAGAACAATAGGAATTTGTTAATCGGTTCAGTTTGGCAATTCAAAGGTACAGTTTATTCAGTAAAGAAACTTACCAAATACATCATTTATGTCACCTTCTGTGCAAATCAAAGGACTCACCTGTAAAAAAAAATAAGTTTTTTTAAAATCTTAACATCGACGTCACTTTCTGTGTTATATTTAACATTCGATACAAGATACAAGAGCGGCAATTTTGTGCTAACATTATTCAGTATTCCTCACATGCATTTGCAATCATCGTTGTTATCTAACACATGTATTTGCATAAAAGTTGACTAGTAGCAGAGTAAGCTGACAAGAGCTTGATCGTAGCGGATTCAATACCAGTTCACGTCTTGAAATTCATACGTGCTTCATTACCAAGCTGTAAACTGCAATTTCCACGTTATTTCTCGGTACCATAAATTTTATGTCACTATTGCTTCTCTTTATAAGCCACGACAAATCTATATAAGATTCACTGAGCAAAACCATCGGGATTGTTTTCAATTTATTTACGGCCCAGAATTTCTTTCATATTAGAGGTTTACGTAATATAAGATTTTGGGGGTGTTTCGCAGAGGAATAAACGTAACGTGTTTTGACAGGCGGATAATTGTTTTTATTTCCAGCTTTTTTTGTGTTTCGAAATGACGAACTCTTTTATCGTCATCATCTACATATCGCTCGATATTATAAGATTTACGTGTGCAACTTCAGAGGCGCTTTCACCAAAAAAAAAAGGATGATGCAGTATTAGAAGTAGGAAAGGCATTGACCGTTAACGCTGGCGCCTCAAGCTGGATAGAATGCAGTCGCATGTAGACATGTCGATTATATTGTATTGGTACGACATTCAATATCAATGTCATTGTTATGCACATCGCAGCTGTTCCATCTTGGTATGTGCAATATATGTAGTATGAGAAATATCTTGTCAAACTATTTACCAACTACATCTGTGCGTGATCGGTATCGTTATTAAGTTTATGCGTATTTGGAACTGAACAATGTAAAGATGCACCCGTGCTTAGTTTGTAGACGTAGGTATTTGTGTCTACTATTGAAGGATGTATTACAAATCAAACTTGCCAGTTTCTGTCAATTTATATTACTCTCTATTACTTCAAACATACATAACCATAAATATGAAAGAGAACATCCTTTGTATTATTTTATTTCAGGAAGGCAAATTGCACGTGGAAATCATAAAGATGGTTGGCCCATTAGTGACTGTTAAAGACAGATGAAGAATGATATATTGTAGGTGTAGCTAATCCTTGGGTGTAGCTAACAGCAGGTTGCTATGCCACATGGGCAATAAGACACTAAGATTAGAGGAGGATGGGTAAATTACACCACTTAAAAATAACCGTCTGTGGCAAGAGATGGAATAACACTTTCACCTGATATATGAGGTATTGGTTAGTACATTCTAACATTAAAAGCATTGCTTTTTGATTTTATTACTTAAAAGGAGAAGGAGGAAGAGTATATTACAAAACGAGTTTGGGCAGAAGAGAGCATAAGAAAGTACAAAAAAGGAATGGAAGAGACAATATGAGTAGGGAAAGATGTGTGGAGGAAATGAGGGAGAAGGCGACGGAGAAGATGGAACGGGAAAAAAATGGGCTGGAAAAAATGGTGGAATGGTGAATGCAAGGAGGCGAAGAAAAGGACAAGGCGAGCGCTAAGACAGTTAAAAAAAGGGAGGATGGGCAAAAAGAATATAAAGAAGAAGTAAGACAATACAAGAAGATCTGTGACATTAAGATGGAAAAAAACATGAAGGATCAAGGAAATAAAAACGGAAGAGGATGTATGGAAATATTTAAAGAAGAGAAAGAGAACAGGAGAGAAAACGGGTATACAAATAGAAGAATGGGAGAGGTACTTCAAAAAACTGCTAGAAGGGGAAACGAAGCAAAAAGGGGGGGGGGGGGGCGGGGGGGAGGAGATGAAGGAAAAAAGGAGGAGGAACTGAAGGAAGCAATTCAGAGGGTGAAAAGAGGCAAGGCGGTAGGAGAAGGTGGGAAACAAGGGAAGGAACAAACTAATAGGACAGTGTGGGAGAAAGGTTGTTCGGAATGGACTTAGGAAAAAGGAAGTTACTGTTCGATAAAATGATAAAAAGTGTGGTGCTATACGAGGCGGAAGTGTAGAGGTGGAAGGAACGAAAGGACGTGGAGGAACTACAAGTAAAATATTGAAAATGCGTGCTGGGGTTGGACAGAGACACGTATGTGGTGAGGGAGGAAGTACAGGAAGCAAAAATAAGAATAGAGGCAGGAGGGAGGGCAGTGGGGTACGAGGAAGCAATCAGTGGAAGAGAGGGAAGAAAAATAGTAAAAGAATACTGGAAAGAGATAAAAGAGGGAAAGGTATGGACAAGAAAATAGGGAGGACTATTTTAAAAGGGTATTGGGTATTCGAAGAAAGAAGTAGAAAGATTAAGAGAAAGACGAGTGTGTGTAAGGGCGGACATAGTAAGAAGAGACAGGGACGTACAAAAGTAAAAGAGTCCCGGTATAACGAGAATTACAAGAAGGGATACCAGAATACCTAAAAGGGGTGCGGTGAAGAGGAAGAAAGAGAATGGTGGCGAGGTTCAGATGTGGGAACGATGAGCTGGACAATAAGTATTGGAGAAAGAAAGTACAGACTGTGTGGGGAAGGGGCGGAGAAGGTGTCACATATGCTAAGAGAGTGCAGGGAGTTAAGGGAGGATGAAAGGAAGGTAGAGGAAATATTAGACGAGAAAGACAAAGGAGTGATGTGGATGGAAGAAGTATGGGGGAGAAGGAAGAAACTAACAAGGGAAGGCATGCTGAGTTGGAAAGAGCACATTGAATTTGTGAGGGGTAGATTATGCAGGGCTATTTTTGCAATTAAGATTATAAGAAATAAAGTAAATTTTGAGACAGCCAGGGTGGTCTACCACTCATACTTTCAATGCCATATCAACTATGGAATTGAACTGTGGGGTAACTCAGGTCAAGCAAATAGTGTCTTCATATTACAAAAAAGGGCTATTCGAGCACTTTTTAAATTACATCCTCGGCAATCGTGCAGAGAATATTTCAAAAATTACAACCTTTTCACTATAACAAATCTCTACATTTCAAAAGTCGCTAAATTAACATATAAAAACAAAATTAATCTCTTATCGTTAAATGACATACATGATTACAACACCAGGAAAAAGCACAAACTGGTACTTCCAAATTATAAACTTGATTACACTCGAAACGGACCATTATATACTGGAATAAAAATTTTTAACCATCTACCACAAAATATAAAAACATCAACTAATGATCATACATTCAATAAATCCCTAAAAAAATTTCTAATAGAAAATTCTTTCTACTCCTTAACAGAATTTTTTAATGAGAACTGGTAACCGTGCACTCACTATTCAACTATTTCTTGAATTAAATTTAATTTTTCCCCACGCCTCCACGGAGGTAATGTGCAAGTCTCCTTGCATATTTTATTGTGTATATTGTATATTTCTAATTATATTTTAATTGGGAAATTGGGAAATAAATTGAAATTGAAATTAAATGTGTAAAAATGAAATGTAAATAGGCACGTGATTAATGATAAGGATCTTTGCAAATTATTATATAAGGGAAAATAAAGGCTACTACTACTACTACTTAGAGCCGCAAGGGAGCCGCCAGAAAATTTTTCCAGGGGGGGCAAGTAATATTGGGGGTTCGTGGCTCTGGCATTTTTTCAAGATTTCGTAAAAAAATTATTTTTATTTTTAATAACTTTTACCTTTTTTCTTTTGGTGCGGCCTTGATCACAACGTGAACAAGGTGGGCGTTATGATGAAATAGTATTAGAGGCCGTTGTGATCATAGGTGGCCGTTATGAAATAACAATAACCTAGGTGGCCGTTATGATCAGTGGCCGTTGTGATCAGGTCCCGCGGCAACAAGGTCATCTTCTCAAAATTTATTAGGACCTAAGGGGCAGATTCCTGCTGATAAAGAACCACCTACACGGAAGTAGGTACGGTTGAAAATTTCTGTCAATTCATACGGTGTAAATGTGTAATTGTGACTTGTTCATTGCTATGTGATTTTATGCACAGCTCAAATTCTTCTTGAAGGAATTCTTGAGAGGACCATAAAAGCAGATATCAGAAGGGTGGAGTCGGTGCCACAAATGGGGTGACAATATGAATATGATTTTCTCTGCAGAAATTAGAGTCTATAAAGCTTGCGACTGGACAAGGAGTTTAAAAATGTAATATTGGGGTACCAACTAGCAAAGTGTCATTCAGATAAAAGTTGTTGTCTCCACCATATAGAACATTCTGTATATACAGAGTGTACCGAAAAGATTGGTCATAAATCATACCACATATTCTGGGGTGAAAAATAGGTTGATTGAACCTCATTGACCTATATAGAAAAGTGCACACAAAAAAAGTTACAGGGTGATTTAGATGAAAATTTAAATAAGTTTTTTTATCATTGCTCTAAAACGGTTTAATTTTAATTTATGAAAATTTATACGAAATACTAGTAGGCGATAAGCAATAAATTCGAAGCAGTCCACTTTTGTATATAGGTAAGTGAGGTTCAATCAACCTATTTTTCACCCCAGAATATGTGGTATGATTTATGACCAATCTTTTCGGTACACCCTGTATATCCTTTTGATAAAGCATCATATAAATCCACCATCCACGCATTTTTTTGTTAATCCAAATGTAGAAGAACGCAAGTGAAGTGTAGTGAGAATGAGTTACTGTATATAAATTCAAATGAGATCGTGCCACTAATAGGAAATGGATACCATTAAAATTGTTGCTAGCTATAAATTTGTGCAAAATTTAAAGTGATAAAAGAATTATAAATTGGACAAATCATAATATAAAGAAAATTAATTTGTCATGCACGAAGGATTTGGTTAGCATTAATAGATATGCAACACTTTAATTCATTTGTATTCATGAATATAATTTTGACTTAATTGGCATACACGGAAGAATGCACTGTAACTAAGGCCAAAATTGGCTGAAATTCGTGTGTTTCAGCGTGAATAATTAAATACAAATTCTAAATTGAGCTACCTTTATAATAATATGCTCTCGAGCCTAGATTTTTGTAGGAGAATTATTAGTGATAGGTAATTTGAACAGTATTTAATAAGAAACTTTATGATTAATGGAAAATGCATATTATAGTTATTAAGGTATCTAGGGCGTTATGAACTAAATAACGCCTAAGGTCGACCGAGGGATATACGTCGACCGTAGGCGTTATGTTCATAACGCCCGCGGTGCCTTCATTACTTTATATCATACTTGCAAGAAGTTGATTAAGATGATTAAAACAGATGATAACAATAAAATCAGTATAGACCCACATTTAACATCCTTGACCGTGATGAGGCATAATTTTACATTTGCGGGCGTTATAAAAAATAACGCCCGTTGCTATCTCAAAAACCGGTTGTCATGTAAAGAGGCGTTATTTAGTCATTAATGTTTCTTGTTTCAGAGTTGTTATGGTGAAATAATAAGGTAGTATGGCCTAAAAATTTAAACATCTTTTAAGGTAACTGTAATGCCATACTAAACATCTAAAATAATGAAAGCATCACAAGAATGTGAATTGAAAGCAAAGAACAAATGAGAAAACCACAAGAAGGAAAAATTGGCACACTATAATTATGAAAATGGTTCATAAAGAATACAGAATGAACTCCTGATTGAGAGATTCGTATCATGCGATGAATTGAAAAAGTGACCGCTCGTGCCGATTAATACCTACGTTGTTTCTGTGCACTCTAATAAATTACCGGAAAGAATTAATGTTCTTATGAGATTATAAGTGAAAAAATAAAGTTTTGACGATCTCCGTTGATCTCTCCCAAGTAGCGTAGTCGCTCCATTAAAATATTCAAATGGAATAGTAAAATATTCAAATGGAATAGGGGGGTCGTGATGATTTTAAAACTTACTCTATTCTCCAACCAATCTTATCGTTAATTTTGAGCTCCATTCTATCCATCTTAACGTTCGTTTACACGTGTGCCGCAAATAGAGGAAGACCACTTCTTGATGAAACAAGTGGCGTTTTCTGGAAGAATGTCGTCTTCTTCAATCGCTACCTACGCTTGTTATACAAACCAAGTTGCTACTGTGATTAAAGGATCTAGATGATTTTCTAAAAAGCAATAATACGATCTCCAACGATTCCAGTCAAAAGTAGATTATCTGGTCCTTGAGTATAAGTTTTTTTACGAGTGTGGTCTAGACGTGAGAAACACTGTAGTTATGGCGACAGTTCTTCCAAAATCCATTAAGGATAACTTTTCCTGTTTAAATTGTTAGTGTAGTACCAAGCATGTAGGAATTTGATGATGGCAATATCGACGACTCTGAAAAAAAGTCGGTCCCGTCACTTCTTAGAACGTCGAAACTGAGTAGCGTGATCAAATGCACCCATTCCTTGAGTATAATCAGCAAGAACAGTAGGACGGGAATTGTCTACTTTGGATCCCGTCCTTCTGTTTTCTAGTGACTGCGATTGTCTCAGAACCATGAAAATTGGAGTAGAATAGAGCACATTTGTTATTCTTCCACTTGAAGTAAGCCATGTCTAAATTTGAAAATCTAAAGTCGTATTCCCCTTCAATTTAGAATCTTTTGACAGATTCTTGTTAGATCTTATTTTTCCACATGTTAATGTTCTTTCGAGTTTCGACACTAGTGAAAGAATTGACAAGGTAGACAATCCTGTTTTTATTTCACTCCTCTTTGATTAACTGTACACAACCCTCTCTCCCAAACCAAAATGTTTATATTCTTCTGTGGAATCTTCATTTTTTCCCTAACATACCTACGTCGAATTTTTATATAACCCGTTTGATCAGCTTCATTAGGTTATATTGTTTCAAAGTCGATGACCCTTTGAAAAGTATCATAGACTCGCAACCTCTACCTCCCGTGGGCCATGGGAAAATTGTTTGTTCACAGTTTTGAGCAAAGCATTGATCTTATCTTTGTTGTCTATTGGGATTGTACCCTTATGCTTGACATGTAGATCAGTAGACATTTCTTGAAAGCGATTATGCGCAGATTCCCGAGTCTTCAACAGCATTCCAATAATTTTTGTAACTTGGTAAAGCATGGTAGTAGCTGCTTTTCTTCTTCTTCTTCCTTCTTGTAGTAAGTAACCGGTCTAGGATCTGTTTCTTCTTCAGTTTTAGCCTCCTCTAATGTTTATATTATCACACCATCTTTTCCTTGGTCGGCTTACGCCTCGTTTGCCTATAGGGTCCCTTGTATTTCGTGTACTAGTCTGCCATTTGTCATTCTGTTAAGGTTCCTCTGTAGTCAATTTCGATTTGAACTCTTATTGCAATTATTAGGCCACCAACAATACGTCTTCATTGCTCCCCCGCACCCTTGGGGTTTATGGAGAATACATTCATTTATTTAACAATAAATGAGTCAGGTATAAATATTATGGACTAATTTTGTAAACCAGTTTATTGCAAGAATATAGTCAATCTTTGAATCTAAAACTGTCCGCTTTCTGTTGCAGTAGTATTAGCTAATTATCTACCTGGAAATGGGATAATGTAGTAAATAATTTTGCAATTTTCCCATTGTTTCCTCTTATTTGTTATTCTAAATAATACATCTGATCAAATGATATGTATTTTTGTAATTCTTATTATAAATCTCTGCATAATGTTTAAAAAAATTAAAAATGACCATAAACATGCATTGTGCCACAAACAATAAAAAGTGTAACACCAGAGGATTTTCATCAATCTTTTCAAAGATTATGCAGATTTAGCGCGTTCACCTTGTTTTTTGGAAACCGTAGTTGTCATGCAATTGATTGATGTAAATCAGATAGGCATGTTACAGAGCGGAATAAAAAATTTATATTACCAATTGATCCCCAAAAAATACTTGTCGTTTGAAAACATATAAGCATTAGCCTCATGATTTTGTTTTCTAGAAAATGCTAGTTATGCTCAGGGACCAGAACCGAAACCGAAAAGAACCGGAACCTATTGGTTTTATTATAACCGAAACCGGAACCCAAACCTTCCTTTGTATTTTATTTACAACCTGAACCGGAATCGTAACCTTTTTATTTTTACAGTGTTACCGGTATTTTTAGGTTCCTAAACACTATCAAAATAATACGCATTTATTATCGGTGTTTAATTGCTGTGAACGATGACGAATTGACGTTTTTAGTTGTTCATGAACACTCGCACTAAGAGTTGCAATATTTTTTCCATCTTTTACTGAACTAGTTTCCACAAATGGTAATATTTGACGCACAATTTTCTCTTCCATATTCTTTACCAAATTTTCTTCCAACTTTCACAAAATTTAAAATACTTTTTAATAATAGACACGCGTTGTTTAATCGTATATCTCCCCATTTTTATTAACCGGAATATTTCGACTTGTCATCTATCAAATAACATATGACCTTCTAGTACAAAAAGTATCAATGGCGGCAAATTTAAAAATTAACCTCAAATTGGAACACCCTTTAGAATCCAAAAATTTACGAACCCTAACTGGAACCTTTTTATATCTTTGTTTAGAACCAGAACCGGAACTGAAATCCATATTTTGGAAGTGATGAAATTATAACTGTAGCCGAAACCTTTTGTTCAAAAAGGTTCTGGTCCTTGGCCTTGTGCTGTAATTTATCGATCCATAACACTTGTTCTTCTAAGATAAAACGCTACGTAAAAAATGCTGTGTAAAAGTATAGTTTTTGCGAAATAGATAAAACTAGGTAGTAGAAAGAAAGTCATTTTGTGGAGTTCGTACACACAAAGGGGGTGAACTTGTAGAATAGGAGTTAATAAAACCTCACAACCTACCCTTTGGAACTTTTTTTATTAGCGACGATTGATGACGATGATAGATTGCGACATTTTTTTTTATATAATTGATTCTTAATGTGTTCCCGAAACATGTCACACCGGTAAGAATCAAATATTTAAAAAAATTTCGCTATCTATCATCATCATCAATCGTCGCTAATAAAAAGAAGTTCCAAGGGGTAGGCTTTGAGGTTTTATTAATTCCTATTCTACTAGAAAGTGCAAGGCAGAGGGATAAAAACATGAACTAATATTATGCACCTAAACAATTTCTTCAAGAATTTTGATAGAACAGAATAAGTTTTTGAAAACAAAAAATTCTTTCCAATGGTTCCTTAGAAAATCTATTATTATCAAGTCCAAGGCCTATGCTACATATTATCACAAAAAGGGAATTTTGTTATTTTATTACCTACACTAAATTAGGGTAACAATTAGGGGTAATAGTAGCTATGTACAGTACCCCTTTTTTAACGAGAACACAAAAATATACAAAAATTTACTAATACCTAAGAAGATCTAATTATGGGGTTTTTCTAAATGTGGGAATAGGATAACACAATGGGTACGATAACGCCAGGTAATTTCTTTTGTATTTCTTTACAATTAATGAGATCGTCGCCCGATGCATTTAAAGTGCCATTTGAGTTGCCTAACTTTACTTTTCTCATTTGATTTTTTTGTAAATCGCGTAACGCATTTTTTAAAATAATTCTATTATCTTAGATTTAGAATATGGAAAAAAAAGCTTTAAGTACCGCCTTAGGAAATAATTCAACGTTTCCATACCACTATTTACTTTTTTTTTATTCACATTACAGCGGATGTCATTTCCTAAAAACGATTTTTCTATTATTGCGATTAACTAAAAAACTAAGACAGATAAAGCCATTTTCTTTAAGTACAGTAATTCTTCCCATCATTGCAAAGAATATACGGTATCGATAATTTGTTGGACTTCAACTATAAAGACAGCATATCCGAAGAAAGTTTTGTTATTTTTTCAATATGGCCGATTGACTACAGAGGAGCCTTAATGTGTCTATTCCATTCTTGTTTTCTTTCTAATACCCAGGCGTTTATATCTTCTACTTTGCATGTTCTACTTATACTTTCACTTCTTTCTCTGTCCAGTAGTGTTTTCCCCGCGATCTTTCGGAGTATTTTCATTTCCGTAGTCTGTAATAATAATAATAATAATAATAATAATAATAATAATAATAATAATAATATTAACTTTATTGTTCTACAGACAGGTGTCCAATAACGAACAACATTAAAGTAATATAACATAGTAAGGTACAAATAAAATAGTTACCAATATAATAATAAAGAAAAAGAAAAATGCTTAGTATACTAATAACAGTAATAACAAAAGAAAAATAAGAAAAAGGAAGGCAAAAAGAGAAAAAGAGAAACTAAAACTAAAGGTACCTGAAATTGAAACTTAACTCTAACTTGCTTAGTTATGTATTCAATACCTATTTTTAATGATCAATTATCAATTGCGGCAGCCAGGATGGATGGTAGTGCGCTGAAGTTTATATCTACATGCTTACAAACTACGTTGTAGTTGATAGACAAACGTACTGTAGGGCATTTAAACATCATGTTTGTACGAGGTGTTGAAAATTGAAATGTTTTCGGATACCTACATGTACGCGACGGAATGGAAAAATTAAGCCGAGATAGCATGTAAGGACAGTCGATCGAATTGTGCAGCAGTCCGTATAAAAATTTCAAACTGTTGTGCATGCGACGTTTTTCCATTGACAAAACGTGGAATCTTGAAAGAAGCAATTCATTCGAATATCCCCTTTCTGGATATGCGCCGTCAGCTTTAAATGCAACATATTTCAGGAACTTGCGCTGAATCCGTTCAATGGCAGTTTTGTGAGTATCGTAGATTGGGTACCACACTAAGTCACAGTACTCTAGTTTAGACCTTATCAGTGAAAAGTAAAGGCAGAATAATGTATTAGGATTTTTGAACGATTTGCAGTTTCTTATGACAAACCCCAGCATTTTAGATGCGGAGGAACAAATGTTTTGGATGTGTGCGGTAAACTTGAACTGGTGGTCGAATAAAACACCTAAGTCCTTCACAGAGGTGGTACGATTTAGAGTTTCTGCATTTACAAAGTAATTGAATAGAACTGCGTCACGTTTTTTAGTGTAGGAGACGACATTGCACTTGTTTATGTTTAAGTTTAACCGGTTAGTACTACACCAAGATACGATGGTATTTATTTGTTCCTGTAGGATGTAACAATCTTGTAGTGAGGAGATTTCGCTATAGAGTTTGAGATCATCGGCAAACAAGAGATGCGGAGAGGATATCACAGTTGAGATGTCGTTAATAAATAATAGAAAGAATAATGGCCCTAAGTTTGACCCCTGAGGTACACCCGAGGTGGCCACGAAAAAACCGGAGGTAAAATCGTTAAATGTAACGTACTGCGGATGATTGAATAAGTACGAAGAGAAGAAGGTAAGAAGCGAATTTGCGAAGCCAAAGGCTTTTAGCTTGTTAAGAATTAAAGAATGATCGATGGTGTCAAAGGCTTTTGCAAAGTCCATATAAATTGCGTCTACCTGACCTGTGTTGTCTAGGATTTTACAGAAATAATCTGTAAAACAAGCTAAATTCGTTGCCGTTGACCGCTTTTGCATAAACCCATGTTGATTTGGTGAGATACAGTTTTTAACAAGTGGATAGATCTGGTTATAGAGTACAATTTCGAAGACCTTGGCAAAGGTGGATAAGATACTGATTGGCCTGTAATTAGATATATGTGTCGGATTATCTGATTTGTATATCGGGCATATCTTGCCTACTTTCCACATGTCCGGAAAACTTTGCTGACGAAGCGCGAGGTTAAATATGGTGCACAGTGGGGAGACGAACACAATGTTTAGGTGTTTGTTCCTCCAGATTGTGTAATTAAGGCATCCTGCTGCTTTGTTCGCCTTGGTGACTAGTTGTCGTACCTCTTCTTCTGTATCTCCATAACTTGTTATTTCTATTCCCAGGTACATAATTTGGGTTCTTGTTATATTATTTTCCCATCGACTTCTATTTTACAGCGCAGGGGTTCATTTGCTGTAGCCATGGATTTTGTTTTCTCAGTTGAGATTATCATATTGTATTTCTTGGCTGTTACGTTAAGGGTGTGCACTAACTCCTGGAGATCATCTTCGGATTGGGGGAACAGTACAGCATCATCCGCGTAGCAGAGTATTGTAAATTCTTTATCACCCATCTTATTTCCTTTACCTAGTCGAACTTGTTTATAACTTCATCCATTATTATATTAAATAAAAGGGGGCTTAGTGAGCCACCCTGTCTAATGCCACTGTTAATAGGTATAGTGTTTGTCAGCTTATTATTACTTCTGGTGTAGCTGCTTTTGACATTACTAAATCTTCTTCAACTATTTCCTCTACCGGTTCATTAATATCTGTTACCACATCTTGAACAAAAACGGAATTAACTCGTCGGATTCTTTTTCTACTTCAGTGTCTTCTACGATACACAGATACCTTCTGCTTCAGTAAGTAATTCGTAATAAATCAGAGGGCTTTGTGAACCATTTAGAATCATTCACTTTTCTCACTTATCTACTCTGTTTAATTTGTATATGCTACATGTAAATACATATACACAACTTCAACTTGACTCGTACATTGCCAAAAAACATGATGGTACATGTAAGTACCGTTGGAAGACCAAGATTTTCCTCGCAATTTCGGAATCAGATGTATCGCGGGAGGTCGAAATTTAATTAAAAATCGAATTCTAAACAAAAAGTGTTATGAGAAAATTTTTGCTTCAAATAGCAATTATTTGGTACCAAAAAATTTCAAATTTGATGTAGAAAGACAGAGAGGGAGAAAATCGATTGGTGTATGAGGCATTCCAACACTCTCACTACAATAATTACAAAATTCGCATTCGTGCTATCGAAAACTGATTCCACCCTATACTGTGCTGATGACTCATGTAAACTTCTTGCAAATCACGAATATAATAGCTACACGTAGGTGCAAAGAAAAGAGGTTGGTATTCACTATTTGTAATTACCATACCAATTTTTTGTTTCTCATCGAACTACACCAAATTAAGAATTTATAAGTAGGTGTAAAGAAGATTTTACACGAACTGGTATAGATAAAATCTTAAAACCATTATAAATGTATAATTATATGGTTGTCATATATGTAAGACACCGCACCTATTTACATAGTACCATAGTAAAAATAAGCTACTACGCGTGTAATTAATATGCATTTTACTTTGACAGAATTAATCGGAGAAAAAACTGCAATTTCTCGCTCTTCTGCAAATTAATTTGTTTATTATAACTATAAGTAAATAACGTGACGCTTTACTTTAGTTTTAATTAAAAAATTAATCGTGATCCATTATGATAGTTTCCCTATCATCGTTTAATGAAGGAAAAATTCAACAGAGCAACGTTGATATTCTTACCGTAATAATTATCGTTGTTGATCTTTTCTATTTTATTTACTGTTACGTTTAAGGAAAAGTATAGAGGTAGTGATTTACTGTTCAATATTATACCGTTGGTAGTCAAAATCTAGTAACCCTATCGAAATTATTTTATTATTAAAATTAGCGATTATCTCGACGTTTTAATGTCTTCATTTCCGTCATTACGACATTGTTAAGTGGCTTAGTGTCAAGGTAATTGAATGACAATTACAATTTGAACGTAATTAAGATAGTATAAAACGACAAAGTTGCGTGAAAAAAAGTTAACTTCGGCATTAGCAATCTCACAAGGTACATTTTTCTCCCTTTTTATAGACGTGATTAAGCTCCGTTTTTTTATGTACTTAAATAAATTGATTTTATTTTATTATTGGTGTAATCAATCGAACGTTACTTAAATGGAAGTGTTATCTTCTAATAAAAGCTCCAGATTAATTGGGGGGCCATTATACTATGTGTCTTAATGACTACTATCATTATTACCAACGATCGTTATTTTCAACACTTCAGTGTTTTATTTATGATTCCGCTCACTAATTCACTGCCTAATACCTAAAGAAAATTTGTTGAGTGTTTTCCACAAACAAAAATCCCTCATTTATGAAATCTGTTTCATTTTTGTTGTTATTTGTCCTTTCATCCAGATACTCCTCCACTTCATTTTGCAATTAACTAATAAAGATAATATTGTGGAATATATTTTCTATTAACAAATTTCTAATCGATGCCAGATATTTGTTATACTAATTAAATTTCAACGGTTACGTGACGATGATTATATAGGAAAATTAATCAAGTTTTACACATTAGAATTGTGTTAAGGAAATACAATAAATTGTTTAATTGAAACTGATCTTAATTTCCGTGAGATAAGAGATAATTAAGGTTTAATTGCAAGTGATAATTGAGCAGTGTAACGTATCTTCATTTAAAGGTAATTTAGCTTTCCTTCAATCATTTTATTAACTCACATCTGTAATTAACGTAATTTAGGTATACAATTGAAAATTTTTTTCGTCAAACTTCCAAAATAATTTGTTGGGGTCTCAAAATAAATAACAACATTGTAATATGTAATTAGGAAATGTTTAACTAAAAAACATTATTTGGCGTTGCACAATAAACTTAATTAGTATCAAAAAATTGATTTACCTTATACCATATTTTAATCACATTTTAATTAAAAAAATGGTTTCCCAAAGAAATCAAATTTGAAACTTATCGTTCATTTTCAGTTTCTCTTTAATTTTCTTCAAAAATACATCTAGAATCCACTTTTCAGCTCATATGATATCAAACGATACAAAATAAATAAAAAACTGTAATTAGGCATTTTTCAATTAAAAAAAAAGTATACCGGGTCACCTTTCCAAATTTGAAAAAATATTTTTTAACTGTTAATATTAACGAAAAATCTCAATTTTTCAAATTGTAACTGTATATTTCGAAATTTCTATACACTTAATCCAAAAATTATAAACTATTGTCAAAAAAGTCGTCTGATCTTACCGCAAAGAAGAGAGATTTTCGTAAGAACAAAGTACTGAATTTTAAATTTATCTATCGTGTTACGTACCATTTCTTTAGTAATTAATTTGTTAATAACAATATTTATCGTCGTGTCTTATTTAGTAAAATAATTTTAACTTAATATTAGAAACATTTTTGAGGTTTTTAGTTTAGGTTTTTTTAAAACTTCAAAAATTGCAGTGACGTACATAAATCTATTCAATTTATAAAAATTCATTTAAGGATTGTTGTGTTATAAAATTTCTTTCATTTTCACTCCACATTTTCATTTCAAAGGATTTTATATGTATATCATGATTCATCTCGTTCATTTTCTGTGTAAACGCCAATGATATAGTCATTACTGTCATTAGATTTGATTGCCCTTTTTTTTGTAACCCATTCCTTTCTGAATGTCCGCTTTCAATACAGGGGTGTTTCAAAAAGCTGTATCGGGCTCCTATGCATAACCGGATTCTATATGTGAAAATAAGTCTAAAATGTTCAGTAACATTTTTATAATTTCGGCTTAGTTTAGCCGTAATCAGCAATTTTCTATTTTCTTGAAAATAATTATCATTTCAAAAACCCTTCCAAGATATTTTTATGAAATTTGGCTCAGAAGTCTAAAATTTCCAAAAATATTTTTTTTCCAAACTTATCAATTTCAAAAATGGCAGACATTCATTATTCAAACATTTTAAGTAAAATTCCTGAAAACTACTAAGTACGTAAAATTACATTGTGCAATAAACAACATTTTTAGTACTTTTTAGGACTTTTATTTTGTAGTTATACTTTAAAATGGTTGAATGTCCGCCATTTTTAAAATTTATAATTTTGAAAAAAAAAATTGTTTGCAAATTTTTGATTTCTGAGAAATGAAGACATGCCAAATTTCATAAAAATATCTTGAAGGGTTTTTGAAATAAGAATATTATCCAGAAAATACAAAATGGTTGATCAAGGCTACACTAAGGCGAAATCATAAAAATGTTACTCAACGTTTTAGACTTATTTTCATATGTAGAATCCGGTTATACATAGCCCACTACAACTTTTTGAAACACCCTGTATAATAAATTCATATTTTCCTAAAATTTGTGATGTTTGTGATGTTTTAGAGCCATGGGGTAGAGAGAAGAAGTTGGTCGAAGAGGAGAAGATCAAAATTTGGATTTTAATTATAATAATAATAATAATAATAATAATAATAAAACATAACCTTTCTACTGATAACACACCCTATTACAAATATACACCGCAAGTTGTACTTGAAAACACCACACACAAACTATATTGGGATAGGACACTACTCACAGATAAAACTGTATATAACAATAGGCCAGATATAACACTTATAGATAAAACACAAAAAATCATATACATAATAGATATTGCAGTTCCCAACACAAACAATTTAGCCAATACACACGCAGAGAAACATCGGAAATACACTGATATAGCTCAGGAACTTAAAACGCAATGGAGAATGGGAACTGCTCTTACAGTACCCATTGTTCTTAGTGCAACCGGAGTTATACCAAAAACAATACATCACAGTTTGCACATTTTAGGGTTAGATAAGAACATATACATACAATTACAAAAGGCAGTCATTATCAACACTTGTCACATAGTTAGAAAATTTCTAAACATAACGGAAGATACCGCACATCACTCAGAACCACATCACACACTTTCAACTAATACCATTCAAACACAAAATGAAACACAACACTCAATCCTCCCTTCACAAATTGAAACTCTGTTGCATACACAACATAACATTATAGAAAGTCCATTACCAACACACAACACTTCAACAATCACTCATGTAACACCTCTGACTCGTTCTCATGCACTCAAACGTAAACACACAATATACTCACAGTATCAGAATTCGCAATTAACACAAAACACAAACAACACATTACCCACTCGAGTGCAACCTATGCGTCGAGCTAAACAACAAAAAACGCTTACACAATAACCATAACACTTTTTCAAAACATACATATTATGTTTATTTTTTCTTTTCTATAAAAAGTCACTAAGTCACGAATAAGTGACGCCAACGGAGAAGCCTAGGAATATAGGGTCTCTTTTTGTTATTGATGCGCGACGCTGCGTTCATGTTAATGCCTTCGCGGAAAGAGGGTCGACGGGACGTGGCTTTTACAAATTGGGATCAAATACACCGAGGCTTCTCAAACAAATACATTATCTAAAATGTGATCAGCGTTGGTTTTATCAACGTCATTTAATTTAATGAACATAATATGTGTATAGTATTTAGTATGTTCACTTTTTAACAGCAACTTCAAATTTATATTGTATAGATATATGTATTAGTAGGACTAATCGTAACTTGATTTCGATCCGTGCGATTAGTTAACCAGGCTTGGCCTGAGTATCGATAACAATCGAAGTACATATATAATAATAAACATGAAATAACTGAACTATGATACAAAACTAACAGTAGTAGGCAAGTTTAACGTACAAATTGTACTAACTTAGACTAGACTCATGAACGTCACATAAATCACATATTTTATTGAAGTTCAAACACATGGTGTGTATGGGCGAGTTATGTAAAACGTTTGTCTTCGAAGATGAGCAGTAGAAGGTTGTATCTAAGCGCGAGTGGTACTGGGGAACGTGGAAGTTAAGTTGCGTCAGTAGTTGCGGGGAATCCACTTTATTATGCAACAGGTTGTGCAGGAAAGTTAAGCTGCTCCTTATTCTTCTTTCTTCCAATGATTGAAAGTGGAACCTATCTAATAATAAGGTTTGGGAGTAACCCCTTTCTGGGTAAACACCATCCAGTTTGTATGATAGAAATTTCAGAAATTTACGTTGAATCGATTCCAGGCTTCGTGTTTCATTTATGTAGTAGGGATTTGAGGTCACGGGAAAAGCATATGGACGAAATTTCATCTGTAATTGGAAGATCTAAGAATTTAACTTCGAATTTTATTCGAAATCCGGAGAATTATGGCCAAAATCATGCTGGAGGATGGACCGCAGGTATCGACGTCGGATTTTGAAAGAGGCCAGTAACAAGATCATCTCTATTGATGAAATTAAACAAAACACTGGAATTTCAGCTTCCAGAGAAAGCATGAGAAAAGTTTTGGTCAAATGTCCCCATATTAAAAGAAGGAAATTGAAGAGATAACCAGTCCCAAAGAAACACCACAAAGAAGCTCGACTTGAATGGGGAAGGATTCATCAAACTTGGGACGAAGAATAGCCAAATGTCATTTTTTCTAATGGAAAAATGATTTAATCTTGATGGCTATTCATACTACTGGCATGATCTTCGCAAAGCAAAGAAGATATTCAGCCAAGATCACTGAAGGGTTGGGTCTGTGATGATTTGGGCTGCCAAAAGCTCCTTGGGAAGGACCCGAATTTCCTTTGTCCGAGGAAGTTCCAGATCAGATGATTAACAAAAAACTCTCGAGGACTATCTTCTGCCAGTTTCGGATGAAATTGGTGTAGAAAATGGAGCATTTGCTCAAGACAATGCATCTGTTCATGCTTCAGCTTCAACTTGACCATCGCTTGAAGAGCACAACGTCCCCGTGGGCCCCCCCCCCCCCAGCACTTTCACCTGACTTAAACCGCATTGAAAATCTTTGGTCAAGACTTTCAAGGGAAGTTTATGCCAATGGGAATGGGATCGAATTTTCTTTCACATCTTTTAATCTTTGTACAACTGAATGAAAAATAGGGTTTTTGAAGTAATTGAGGCTAATGGTAGTTGGATTAAGTATTAATTTTCATTATTATAAAAATTCTTTTCACAGCATTCGCCCCAAAGATAAATTTGGTCTGCATTTCTTCATGTTCTCTACCTTTTTTGATCAATGACAGGTTTATCTTCTAATTACCTAATCCATTCGTTTAATTGTTGTCGTTTATATTATCGTCGGTGCTACTGTTTCCCTGTCAAATTCCGTCGTCATACCTCTATTTTTTGAATTTCCGATGGACTTCTGAACTATCGATTTTCACCGAAGATATCAAAGTTCTCCACCATCTGCTGCTATGAGGAGTTTAAGTCGTTAGTTGTTGATCTGTCTGGGTTTCGCGCCTTAGTAAACATCTGCTACTGTAGTGGCTGAGATGTCTTTGCCGTTGTATTTGAAAAATTACCCCATTTCGAAGCACATGCATTAAAGTAGATATACAGGTAGTACATGTATATTTACTTTAATCACATGTCTACTTTAATGCATGAGATTAAAGTTTAATTTAATTTAATGCGAATGTTACGGACGGACAGGACACCCGTTCATTTGCAATTATTATATATGATGATTTACACAAGATCCTTTTTAATCTTGGAAGAGAGTATATTGATTGTGTTAAAGTTGGAAAAAAACACGAAAAAGTCGCATGTAATTTGGTAGACAATTTCATGAGGTATAAAAGATATGTGACAGTTTACAAACTTTCTCCTAGTAAAAACGGGCGTGCAGAAGCTACATCTCAAAAAAAAGTCTTTCCTACAGAAAATAATATGTTGCACGTTCTTGGCTCACACAACTGAACCGGTAGCCCCAAATTTTGCTTTAGTTGCATCCGTCTTCTGAATTACCAAGTTTTATTTTTCTTTTCGTTTAAGTTTAAGTGATTGATGGAACTCTCCTACTTAAATTTCCCAATTCGGGAAACTCAATATTTTCCATACACGGCAGTTTGTTGTAAAGCACAAGGGCAAGGTCGACGTCTTAAGAAAGTAAGAAAAAAAAACTGCGAACATTACAAAAGCAAGTGTAACAAAAAAAGTATTGACCTGTTGCATCAGTTGTCATCTTGAGAGCAAGTCACGTATTCTCTGTAAATACAATTAAGATTTTTATTCCAGATGCGACCAATGCTTTTAGTTCTGATAGCAAGAAATTCAACGATCAGGGAATTTTTATTTGTCTGGGATAATCGATTTTACTTGAACAGGTTCCTTCCTTTACAAACATTTCGTTTTTTCCTTGTTTATAATTTTCAATTTACAATAATTACTTCGTCTTTTACGTAATTGTGCTGCAAACCTTGAAAATTATGATCTCAATAATAACGTCATGCTTAGGTAAGTTTTCGAGGTTTGAATACGGAAAAGTACTTGTTTAACATGTAAAAAAAAAGGAAAAAATGAAGCGACAATAATAAATTATAGATTACCTTTTGGTGAACAAATAGATATAGAAGAATATCAAGAACAATTCTATAATGTTTTCCACACGGTAAGTAAGTATGTATCTTCAAAATAATCAAGTACTGGTATAATAATATATTACTACGTGATTTTTGAAAACAAATACTAGTGCCGATGCACAAAAAGTACTACCCCACAATCAGAAATTCGGAAAATTCCTACCTAATAATTAAGCAACAATTAGAGACTTTTGGAACGCAAACATAAAGTCAGGAAACGAAATTTTTGATGGGGAGGTGCTGGCTTGACGTCACCTCAGCGACCTTCTTTTTGGGAATTAAAAAAAGTACTATGTATTAATTAAGGAACAAATAAAACCTAATTTTGGAACACAATAAAAAACTTTCGAACGCAAACAAAGTCAGGAAACGCAATTTTTGAGTGGAGGTACTAGCTCGACAAGCCGGCGACGTTTTCTTTGGAAATTGAAAAAAAAAAACGAAAAATTGCAATTAAGGAATAATTAAAGATTAATATTGTAACACAATAAAACACTTTGGAACAAAAAATTTCGCTTCCCGTCTATATTTTTGCGTTCCAAAATTTTTCATTGTGTTCCAAAATTAGTCTTTAATTGTTACTTAATTATTAGATAAGAATTTTTCGAATTGCTGATTGTGGGAGTGCCAACTTTTTTTGCATCTAGTGCCGCACGACATCTGAAATTTAGAAAATTTCCTTCCGCTTGCATTCATCATGGCATATTGAAAATTCGATAACATTGTACGTGGAACTGCTGTAGGTTGTGATTGCTTAAGGCCTCTAAGCAGGGCCGGCCTAAGGCGAAAATTGCAAGTGTGCAAGACTCACATTTTATGCCCCTACCAGCCCTCCCCGATTTTTTTTTGAAATTCATCATCATCAAGTAGTGATCAGCCCGAAGACTGGTTGGAGTTGGACACGTGTCTCCATTCTTTCCTATCCTGCGCTAACCTACGCATTTCCCTAAAAGTGGCACATCCCACATCCCATTTTGAAATTCAAGGTCTAAAAACACAGTGTTTGTCCACTTTTGCGCCTTTTAGAACATTAAATTTATTAACTGTTAAGATAGGTACATGGTCTCTTTTATTATACACTTATACCTATACGAGGGCTTTTCTTGCTTTCATTTCGGAAAATGAATTAACTATGTCCACATAATCAATTGACTGAGACACCTCGTTTTCAATTGATAAAATTGAAAGGCTGTTAAGTCTTTCTTGAGACAGTGTGTTGACCTGAGGTAAGTTTTGATCAACTTCAGCTTTGAAAAGCTTCGTTCAGCGGAGGCGACCGACATGGGCATTGTGGATACGATCCGTAACGCTATCCACAGGTTGACATAGGCATCCGTGCTTTCGGTCAATGACAAAAAGTTTAGGACATCGTGAATGACGTGATTAATGTGGATCACTCAACTTACTAGTCAGTACTGCACCTGTCACAATCGCATATCGATCGCTACTGGCTAGAACAACAAAGACTTGGGAGGGGAGGGAGGAAGATTAGTCACAATCCTTCCCGATTCCCGCGTCCCGCCACACGGGCAGACGACTGCTCTACTGACCCTGGACGTGCGTCAAGGACATCAGACTACTGTAATTCTGAACTCGTTTGGGAAGATCTTCGGTTTTACCTTGAAATTCAACTGTAATAGTTTTGAGACAAAGTTCCTTCTAGTTTAAATATTTCTGCCCAACATTTAAATCAATTTCTAAAAGTTTGCCAAATGTTTTTTTTTTACCAAAATTGGGCAATTGTATGCCCCTCCAAAAGGTTCGAGTGTGCGGCTGCATACGTCGCACACCCCTCAGGCCGGCCCTGCCTCTAAGTAACCGTACAAAGGTCTGTTCGATTTTATCGGGTACCAACGAGGGTACCAATGCGTAAACTAAGGGTATTGCTTCAAACCATCCGTGATATAAAGCAGGTAAAAAAGTACAGGATGGGTTTAAACGTACGTTAGGTGATCAAAAGGTGCTAAAGTTTCAACATTTCACCTCTATCAAAAAATTAAAATGTGATTCGCTGAAGATCCTGAATCAAACATTAAAAAAATCTTCCCCATTTGGCTAGAATTCCGTACTCAGGAATCCGATAATTAAGACATGACACTCAATAAAGTTTTGAATTAAAAAAAAATGCTAAACTTAAACGTAGATTGCCACTAAAGCGCCTAGGTTATTTGCAGGTCTAGTATATTTTTTCAATTGATTCAAAAACAGGAACATGGCACTAAACAAGTTTGGAAGTAAAACAAAATGCCAACCTTCAACGTAGTTTGACACTAAAGCGCTTAGGTTATTTGTAGGTTTTGTTTTCAAATGATACAAAAACAGGAACATGGCACTAAACAAAGTTTGGAAGTAAAACAAAATGCTAACCTTCAACGTAGTTTGACACTAAAACGCCTAGGTTATGTGCAGGTTTAGTATATTTTTTTTCCAATTTATCCAAAATCAGGAACATGACACTCAACAAAGTTGTGAATTTAAAAAAATGCTAAACTTAAACGTAGATTACCAATAAAGGGCCTAGGTTATTGGCACGTTTAGTATATATTTTTTCCAATTTATACAAATACAAGGAACCGGCCGTGGTTTGTACATTTTTGGGCATTATTTCCAACAATTTGACACCAAAAATATTAATTTTAATGTTATTTCCCATATACTTACTCCCATATTAATAATATACCACATAATAATAATTTCGACCCCCATAACTTTCGAGCCCAAGGGTTGCGCGCCATAAGGGAGGTGTCAATCAACTCGTCTCGGTCTAATCTATGCAGTGAAACTCCAGAGTACGTAACTCATACCATTTAACGCTGAAGGAAGCACTCTCCTCTCTGTAGAAACTCCCGTCTTTTGCTAAATCTGAATGATACAAAGTACGAATGATAACTAAAATATAGAGTATCAAGTCAAGAAGCAGAACGATAAATTCTTCAAAAACCGTCCTCTTTATCTCTCTTTCTAATGAAATTTGAGACAGTGAAGGTCAGTTTCAGTCTTAGAATATAAATGAACTACAGAAACGTTTGCTTACATTGCTTTGTGAGGCCAGGGCAAGGATAGCCTAATTGAGTCTTATTTATTGTACTTTGCAATGCAATATTGTTCGATTATCAACATCACAACTAAAATAGTAATTAAAATCTACAAATATCTATATGTGTTATTCAAAATGATAAATTTACGTTCTTAAATAAAAACTTCCATAGGTACAAAGTGAATTAGATTTGACAACACAGCGGTAATTGTGCGTGCTGTCAATTATTATAAATTGGTTGGAAGGATTATTTTGTTCTACATTTAATTATTAAAACAGAAAAGACAATAATGCCGCGATGGTGCTTCGTGTGCAAAACAAGCCCTTTACGGACGTTCAAGGGCAAATAGAAAATATAACTTCACATAGGTAGTAACGTTCATAGACGTAGAAAGAAATTTTAATTGGGGAAGTGATTATTTACTTAAAATTTGAAGGAGATTATTTTTTATTTTAAGGGGATATGTGTATCTGAAGATACACATATCTACCTTGCATGTCCCGTATTCATATTGTACAGTATTTGTACAATGTTTATGGTGTACAATAATGTATTTAGTATTGTTATAATTTATATGACCCTTAAATACAGTACGCCACTGAACATGTAGTCTTGTTCTTTTTTCTTCTCTCTTTTTTTCCTGCGCACTCTCTCGTCAGTGTTGGCTTCATGTTTTAATAACATTCGTATATGGGGAAAGGCGTATCTGTACCTTTCTACAATCTAAGGTTTCAGTCATATTAGTCAGTAAGTACTGAACTATCGTCGATAATATTCCTGGTTCAAATCTGTATTCGAACTTGGAAATTTTGTTTTCATTGGGTTAGAAGACTGAAACCCAGCGCACTCAAAAATAAAGGCAATAAGTAACAATAATAAATACGAGTACATGCTTTTGATCGGTGTAGTTCAAGCATCAAGATGAGACGAGATACATAACAATATATTCGAGCAGCGCCCTCTAACGGCGCCATAGCCATACATTAACCTAACTTTGTCCATAATTACCTATTTATTAATTATTTTAAACTATTTTAAATTTTGCTGCACTCTGCACTTCTACTTCAAGAAGTCCTAATCCTTGACACTCATTCGAAAATAACTACTTTGTCTCTCAATACCAAGTGATTTAATTACAGCTGGAGACAGACATCAGAGGCTGTGCGTTGAACTTTTTAATATGTATATTGTGATCGACCGATATTGTATTTCTTGGCTGCAGTTCTGCTTATTGCTCTTGTAAAATTTTCTGTTTCTTCTTCAATTATTGTCTTAATCGGTTTTTCACAGAACTTGTGAATTATGAACAGATCCCATGCTGTGGAATTGGTGGAATAGGAATGTGGTCAGATGATAATTCTTTAATCCAAATTTTTGTACAAAAATACCTTTATATTGCCCCTTTCTGGTCTCTTCTATGAGTCAGAATTGGATAACGCTAATGGCTTGCATATGCAGCGTGAGAATGTGGGGGCGTATAAAAAATGATCTTTCGTCTGTCCGTCTGTCCGTCGGTAAACACCATAATTCAGTAAGTATCTAGAACATGTTATTAATTTCGGATTTTCACAAAATGATAGCTTTCTGGTCCAGTTTACTCAGTACTGATCGGTAACGGTAGAAATTCCGTACAGTACTTGTGCCGCTCCAAACAATTTGTACTTATTTTTCTAAATGGAGGTATTGCTTGCGTTTTGTTCGCCCATCTTGACACAATTCTGAGGAGATTTACCCTAGGGAACTGAAACTGTTACATATGTCTTTGGTTGTACCCAATATAACTTTCTATTAGACTTTGGCTTAAGACTAAGACTTCATTAACCATTATCTATTGGAAATTCGTATTTGTAGGAAAAAATTCCATGATTCCATTGGATCCATTTCTATGGTTTTGAAGTACATAATATTCAGAGAATTTTCATGCAGGGATGAAACTTTTTCTCTCTATGCCATATTAAGTCTATGTTTCAAAAAAAATGTATTTGTTTATGTGCCCAAACCGTTGACATTTCATACACTGGTGTATTCTGAGTTTCTTTAATGTTTGATTTCCTTGTTAATTCTACCTCAAAAAGTGAGATTGCTGTTTTTGTTCTCCTTTGGAGGAAATATTCACATTTACGACTTCCACAGCTTCGTTTATTAACACACATGCTTCGTTGAAGCAAAGAGTATATACTTTGGTTGAAGAATGAATACTACGAATAACTACTCAAAAAAGGGTGAATTTTGCTTGGTAACTACAGAGCTTGGTGCTTGGTTTCGTTGGAAATCCTTTATTGTAGAAAAATATTCAGGAGTACAAAGCATGTTCAAGGGTTGCATAAATTCAACTCCAACAAATAATATTGTGGGTAGCTTGATTTCTTTAGGTTTTTCCCCATTCCCTTTATCGGGAAGGGTTTATGTTTTCTTGACTGTGATTCGAGAAGGGATTTAGGATGGAATTTGTTGGATTGGACGGGTTGCTGTAACATTTAGTAAAAGTCATTTGATGTTTATTAGGGCATCGCATAAGGTACGGGAAAATAGCTCGGAGAGTTTTTCATATTAGGTAAATTAAATTAAAATCTATGATTCGCTTATCGCGTTATCAAAGTCCTATACATTAAGCTGTCCTAAACATACCATCTACGAACCATGAGCAAATAATTTCCATGATGCATCAAAAGACCATTCGTTCCAATCTAAATTTCATTAACATCGTGCAAAAAGAAGGTAACAGTAAAGTTAAAGAAGTGTGAACCTCATCTATAAAAAAAGGAAGCTCAGGATGGTAGAGGTGTGAACCTCATTCACGGTCCAAAGAACCCATTCAAAAAAGTATTGGCAAAAAAACGTGATACTACATTCAGCTTCATTAAACGAATTAATTCAACGAATTTTTTGCTCCTTTTTTTAACTCGATGTAGTCGAAAGTAAATACCAAGATCTCTAGCACTAACATAACACCTGTGAGGTTCGCAGATGTGAACATGAACATGCATATAGTTAAAGGTCGGGACCTTGGCAACAATGAAAGCGAATTTGCAAGACGCGTGTAGGTACGTGATTCTTATACATAACTTGGCAAACAATCGTAACGTAATACACATAATCTAAAGCCGTTTACTTTATCTATTTACGTCAGAATGTACATAGTGAACAGGAATTTCCTGTAAATGATAAATCTCAATTGTTATCCAGCCACTTTACAACATTCAAGATGAAGTTACTATCCGACAACGTTGTTTTTTTTTTCGAGTTATTCCTTAACGTCGTGCACAATTCTCGGAGAAATCACATTTTCTAACTTCAAATAAGACCTGAACGTGTTTACTTTTTCATTAAGTTGTGCCACAAAACGTTTTTCATGAACACGAACGAACTGAATTTTTTATTTTTATACACCGTCAAAAGAGAACCGTACTAAATCTTTCCAGTTTTGCATTTCTTATGCGAATCTGAAATCAATTTAAATAAACGTGATGTCATACTATAATTTATTTTAATTTTTCACACGTTCGTGCAGTTTAGAAGTTAATTCAAGATGTGTACTTAAACATGAATTCTTTTGACTGTAATTTAGCCCACTGCCCCCGTTCACATAAAAACGTGCTTAAGATTGCATGTGTACAAAAGAGTAGACGTTTTTCGGTGGTTTCTATTTATAAAACGTTAATTAATGATGGTTGCAAAAGCACCGTTTTTAATTGTATGTTGCGTGTAATCTCGAAGAACTATAGGAATTTCAATTTAAGTCTACAACAAAAATTAGTGCACGTAAGAATATTTTCTATTGTTTGACTGACATTAGTTTCTCTTAAAAAATCACCCAAGCACTTGAATGGTTACAGAAAAATGTTCATGATATGCTTTCCTTACATTAAGTTATATTATAACTACTATCGGAGTAAAAATGCAAGGCCTCTGACTTTAGAAGCTTGTATCTCAGTAATTAGCAATCATAATTTAATGAAATAAAGTGGATTTAAAAGATCATTTATTCCTACATAAAGGTGTACAGTTTTAGATTTTTGCAACACATCGTTAATTTTCTGTATTAATTTATGTGCGAAAAAGCGCTAATTATGACTCAAATCGCACAAGCGCTCGACTTTAAAAATTAATTACGGCTATATTATTGAAACTGAGTGGTTGATACTTATATATTTGACAAGTGTATACTTTTTTGTCGGTGTGAGATGCTTTTGAGGCCAATTGGTTTATTAGTCTTAAAGCTATAATGAAAAAAACGACATCTTGTGTAACTCAATACCTGAACGTTCGATATTATAATATTGACAGTAACATAACAAAGTTAAAGCAATTATATTGTGGTCTAACACGATTCACAAAAATAATGCCATGTACACATGTTTTGTTTAAAAGAAATTTGCAAAAAAGGATGGATGCTTGCGTTCGCGCGGCGAAGTGCAGTACAGGGTGGAAGATGGTGTCGTACACTATTGCTATGAAGCGCATGGTTTTGTACAATGCTAAAGAATAATCACATTGTTGTGGTTTGCCGCTCACGATTTACGATGTGGTAGATTACCTCTCGCGGGAATATGTGCGTCTTTCTTTCGCGATAATTATAACATTTACTTTGAATTACAAGAAAACAAACTTTGTTTTCAATAAAGCCATAATGCAGCTCGATTTGAGTAATACAAATTTAGCATTTAAAACAAGAATTTTTTCTTCAGTTACCGTATATTGCAAAATAGCAGATTTTCGGTTAGGGCTTATAAAACCAGTTAATTATATGAATAATCAATATTTATTGGCTGTCGACTTTTCAGAAGTATGTATGCTACAACATTTGTAAATTTGGTAACAATTTATGAAACAATAACAATTTTATGATAAGTTAAAACTGACCGTCAGCCAGGAAAATACTAAATACAGCGTTTTTATTGCTGTTAATTCAAATAAAAGTTAAACAACTGATTCTACCAATTTGATTTTTACACATGTTAAACATATATAAATGGCTAATGTACTGCCCAAAAATGAAGAAATTTCACCCCCCAGTTTTTTCGTTATGACCACTTAAAGTCAGAGGCCTTGCATTTTTACTGCGATAGTAATTGAGTTAATTATACCTCATAAATTGAACCACACTGTAGGTAATGTTGTGTAATTTTATGAAGAGAATATGAAAATTCACCGACAGTAATTTGCAAACAATAACGGCACTCTTTTTAAGATCACATTGTCATTCTTTTTAGCTTTATACGATAAATTAGCTGTGGCAATTTACAACGCATAAGGCAGTCTTTTTATTTTCTTTTTAAAATTATTAAATACATATTTGGAGACATCTACAGGGGAGAGTTTTCCTTAAACCTTCAATGCGAATATCTCAAAAACGGTTGCGGATAAAGTGACCATATTTGGAAGTTCCGTAACCGGGACGGCTGGGAGGGGGGGGGGGGTGCATCGAATAACCCTTAAAAGATAGACGATCCGGGAAAAAATTACACTTTATAGTTGGTACTTTTCAGGTAAATGAATCCTTTTCAACAGTTCCTTTTTTGTGCGTAGTTGTGTAATAATTGTCATTGAGTTAATGTGATTACAGTTATTAGTTATTACATACCAAAAGACTATAGTCCGGCAGCCGGCCACCTTTTTTGCAATCAATTAATATACTTTTTATAGGTACTTCGTGAGCGGCTTTATTGTAACGAGGCGGTAAACTTTTTCCTCTGCGCAAATGTTCGCAAATGGATCCTACGGAGCTGCACAGGGGAAAACACGTTGATTTGGAAATGACAAAAAATGGATAAATATCATGGGAAAACGGCCCAATTAATTTGTGGGACAAAGTGGGCATTTAATTATACAGATATTTACTAAGGTACAGAAAAAAAATCAGCTTGATATTCATTATTTTTGTTAACGTACTAATACTAAGGCCGGCCGCACATTGAGCGCAGCACAGCACAGCATAGCACAGCGCAGCAGAGGATTTTGTAACTCATGGAATTAAATGGAAATAATCCTCTGCCGTTACTACGTCTCGGCTGCGTGCAATATGCGGTGTTCGCTTTAATTCCATGAGTTACAAAATCCTCTGCTGCGCTGTGCTATGCTGTGCTGTGCTATGCTGCGCTCAATGTGCGGCCGGCCTAATACTTACATGTCTTCAGATGGGGATACTCTTGATGGACTCATTTTTGTTGTTGGACAAATGTTATTTTGAATTACTTACAAAAAAACTTCACAGTTAGCTAAAAAATTAAGTGATATTAATCAATTTTTTGTAATTACCACATTAACGTGTTTTACCCCTGCGCACCCCGTAGGATCCATTTGCGAAAATTTTCGCAGAGGAAAAAGTTTGGCGTCTCGTTAAAATAAAGCCGCTCACGAAGTACAAAAAGTATATTAATTGATTGCAAAAAAGGTGGCCGGCTCCCGGTCCACTACGACGGATGTACAGGTCGCGCGCGTTAAGGATACCTGAGAATGCGGTTTCCGAATCCTTCATTTCTACGCTACTGTCTTATTGAGAAATGACGATTTATGATCAAAAACCAAGATAATTTAATGTTAATTAATCGTTTTGAGTTTGAAGCGGTTATCGATTTTCACTAAAGTGGTAGGTAAATTTTCAAAAACTTTAACGCCCTGTATTTCAAAAACGATTGAGTTTTGAACATATCTTTATGTAAGCTTTTGTGTTATTTTGATGGGAAGAATTTTCTGTTAAACACACATTATTTAAACACCCTTGTGTATCCTGTGTCAAAATAATACATTATGCTCTATATTTAATTATTATTATAAAGGAAGGAATCTCACAAAATTATTTACACGCTGGACACTCCCTAAAAGAGCTATTCCTAAAACTTCAATCTTCTAGGGTCTAGGCACGTTAAGAATCTATTGTTTACTACACTGTAGGCATAAGAGAGAAACTGTAAAATTACCTCTAGGATGGTTTCCGAATGTCACCATGTATTAGAGCAAGTAGCAACACCCTCGAGGTGGTATGGGTTAAAGGGCATGCACGAACTAGAAAGCCGATGCGTTAGTCCGGCTGGCTTCAAAATAACCGTTTTATGGTCCAGAACCGGCTTTTTCACTTACAGTATCAACTGTAACTTAATTATTAATCACGCAAGAAATCCCAGCCTCGCACAAGGCTAGGTGAAACTTGAGGTTGAGAGTTTTCAGAGAACCATCTCGCAGCCTGGCACGTTTTTGCCCAGCACTACAAAGATTGAACATGCAGCTACTTGTGGGCATACTTTCTGGGCACTGTAAACTAAAAAAGCACATACATCGCATGGTATTGGTAGAATCACATCTTACAGAGGATGTTACATAGACGACGAGACGACACACCACATACTTTGTGAGTGTTCCGCACTTATACAACTGAGACGATCCATGTTAGGGCTATCCTGGCTACGGTTAGAGCCGCTTCCTCTTCCAGTATCCTCAGATTCATCTCATGTGTAGGATGGCTAAAGTGACGTTGCGGGATCGGACGACTCTAGTCAGAAAGGGTTCGAATATGAGGCCTACGTACGCGTGAACTAGGTAACCCATATACAGACAGAGAGGAACGGCAGTAAAAATGTTGGTAACTCTGTGCGACAATATTGCGCTGGCAACGAAGCGCAACAAGAGAAGTTATCACGTCAGTACGGGCGAAATTGCGATCACAGTGACATTTAAATATGCGCGTCTCTACCTTGTTTGCCTCCGCTGCAACAAAACGCTCGGTGCGAAATTCGTTCTGTTATCCGTTTCTTTGACGCGAGGGGTAAAGTCCTAATGGAAATTCACCAAAACCTTGAAGTTGGTGAATTTAAAGAAGGAAGAGTTGATGTTCTTGATGAACAAAGACGTGGACACGTCTCCATTTTGACTGACGAAGTGAATACGACCGACCGACGGTTAACTTTGGACGAACTTCATGTGAATATTCCTTAAACTTCTGTCTGATTCTTGAAGGAATCGCGGAAAAATACCTTGCGCGCGATGTGTTCCAAAACAGTTGACTGAACCACACAAAATGAAACGAGTTGCTGTCACTGAAAAATTTGCAGCGTTTTTGAGACGAAAGTGACAACCTTTTTCAAGTTGATTGTGACAAGGAATGAGACTGGAGTTGTTCATTACACCCCAGAAACGAAGGCTCAGTTCATGCAGTGGCGTTATACCGACCCCCAGTCAGCAAAAAAATCATCACTTGTTTTCCTGGGATGAAAAGGAGATCATTCTCATCGATTTTTTACCCCAAACAGAAACGGGTAATGCGACTCGTTACTGTGAAACCCTGAAGAAATTTCGTCTGAAAATGCTCACCTTTATTATTAAAAGGAAGTCCAGACAAACCGACGTGGACAGACATCATAAAGACGTGGATGTACAATACGCAAACATCGTATTTTATTTTTAAAAATGTGCACCAAAAATGCATATGTTTATGCCTGGAAGACCTCATGTTTCAATAGAAAACAGTGTTAATAGATTGGTAAAAAAAGCACAAGACACAATTGGAATATAGGTCGAAAGCTAGGTATTATAGGTACTTTGGAGTCTCGCACCAAAGGTAGCAGAGGATTTTGGACCAAAACGACGTGCATTTTAAAAAAAGAATCATGGACAGAGAACTCTCGAAAGAACACCTGGATATGGTAAGACTCTGAGGAATAGGAATAGGACCGTGTTATTATAATGGATGACGGAAAATATTTCACGCTATCGCATTCAGAAATGCAAGACAACGATGGATTTAAACCAAGGGCGAAATTTGCTGGGTGAGTTCCGAGTACACGCTGTGGATACCGAGCTTTATACCTAAAGATGTTTGTCAAAAACTGCTTAATTTTATTAACTATCATTATCAGAACGACGATATAAAATTTTGGTCTGTCCTCCTTTCGTGTGATTACGTCAGGAAGACACGTGAAACAGAAGAACGTTAATTATGTACCAAGTGACCCCCCCAAAAGCCCCCACAAGTTCGGACAATCGACGAATTTTGGTCGTTCTCCTTCGAAAGTTTTATGGCAACGGATGGGAAGCACCAAATTAACAATTGCGGGGGCACAGGGTAGACCTGAACGAAAGATGAGACCAGTCAAAACCAAATCGTGCATGTAGAATAGTTTTCATGTTGTCAAAAGGTGCAAAATCGACTTATTAAAAGGCAAAAGTAAGTTACCAGTTTGAAATGGCCATTGCTCTGCCAACTTTTGAGATTCTGAAAAAATATAAAACACCATTCTGTTTGTAAATGTAAATGGCCATTGCTTTGCTAATTTGTGACATTTTGAAAAAAAATAAAAGCACCAAACGGTGGTTTTTTTTAACGCAGTCTCTAAAAAACCTAACTCTAAAAGCCTGTAAAAACACTATTAAGAAACACTTTTGGTGATCATGTAATTAGTAGAAAAAGGGATGGCCTCCTAGGTCACCTGATCTTAATCCGGCTTACTATTGGTTATTGGGTTACCTCAAAGAAAGGGACTTTCTTAGTAGAATTAGAGGAATCTATTAATAAACCTCGTTTCAAAAATCGTACCACCTTACAACCTATAGCTGATACTCAATCTTTCAAGTACTTTTCTTTACCGTTTATAGGATCATCTTCCTACTTCTTTAAGAACCTTTTCCAAAAACTTGACATCAACATTTCATTCTCCTCCAAATTTAATTTAAATAGTTTAATTGTTCACACTAAGGACAAAATTGATTTATTAGAAAAATCTGGCGTATACAAGCTCAATTGTGGTACTTGTGACTCTTTTTATATTGGCCAAACTGGTCGAAAACTCAAAACTAGAATTGCGGAGCACTATTCTTGCATAAAAAACAACCACTTTTATTCCAAATCGTCCTTTGCTTTTAAACTCAGGTCATGCTTTCGATCCTAAAACCAATTTTCAAATACTCCATGTTTGCGATAAAGGCATCCGTTTAAATTTATTAGAAAATAAGGAAATTATCACCCATCACTCCAACAACCCCTCTGGATCTATTAACGAAATCCTGAATATTAACCAGAACGTACTTCTGTAACCTTTTTAGATTTCCTTTCACCGCTTGGCCGATCTTACAGTTCACTTCCAATTTTCTTTAGTTTCCTTACTATTTGACTTGCGACCATGTTATTTCCTGTTGGTCTTTCAAACAAGTTACATTTAAATTTTTCACATGTATCCTACGGTCATCTTTTGTTAATTTGGGTGTTCCCCATCTGCGACTCCCTTATGTTTTAATCTTTTAATTATGTTCTAAATTTTAATATTTTCCGTAAGTATTTTTGAATCTTTGGTTATGTTTTAATTTTTAACCTCACTATTTACAGCATGGCTTTTTTTTTGTTTCGTGATGTTTGTTCTTTTTTAAAAAAATGTCCCAATTTCGTCGTTGTGAATGACTGATTGTAGTCATTGCACCCCCTGACGTTTTATGCCCGTTTAATATTACATCCAATATTATATTACAACTAAATTGTTGTTTTTACCTCGTTACGATAACCAATTTGTAAGTAATCAATTTATGCTATTAGTTTGTTCTCTTATACTTAATTATAGGATTAGCCTGAAGATGATAAAAATGTTATTTTATCGAAACATGTCGCTAGTTATCAATTTATTGTAATCTTTTAATTATCAACTTTAATTCAACGTTATTAAACTTATACATATGGTATGGTTTTGTGATTTTCTCCTAATTGGAATTGTTATAATCACCCCATTTCGAGTTCTACCGACAACATCCATACATGGACCAAGTCAATTTAGATTCCTTGCATTTGTTTAGCTTTAGAAAGTGGGGGGTGCCGCGCTAATTATAAGTAGGTAATATTTCGCCAAAAAATGAAGTAACCCATAAATGGTATTTACCCCTAAAAAACCATTCGTACAAACATTTAATTAGTAGATATACGGATTCGGTCCTATTTCGAAAACAAAGTTATCGAAAATTTTGAATTGACAATTAAGGGCAACGGAACAACAGCAAATTATTTTAAAACCGTTGTACAATAAAATAACTTCTCGACAATGAGAAATATAAATAAGAGTATAATATCAATTGAATTGAGTTGGATATAAGAGAGTTTATGGTGTGCTCGTAAACCACGAAACAACAGGAAGTGTTGCAAACTCTAGTCGCATATAAATAAAATTAACCACAAAGAGATCTTTTCATGTTTAGAACAGGACTAAAAATTGTTTATACCGATACGTGTACACGAATGTCAGTAAATTACCGGAAGCCTCATCCAGTTTTGGATTCTAACAGCCGTCGCACACTTGAATATAATTAAAATTAACACTGTTATAATAAGCGCGACCAAGAATGCACCCATACAGTTTTATTATGTAACATTTCTCGAAGATTTACCATATTAGGATTGTACTAAAATTTCAAAACAGGTTTCTAATCTAACGATTTTTACTTACTGGCGCCTGCCATATTCCGGAAATAGCACGAATTGAATAGAGTATCGGCGGACGTTTTCTCTTCTTCTCACTGACTAAAACTTACCTGTAACAAAAAAAGAATAATTTGTTAACCTTTTTGTAATATTTACATAAAGCTGCGTGAATATAAATAATTTTCCATTTATGGCTTAATTATTTAAAATGAAAAAACTTGTTTCATTTATATAATATTATTGCGTCGTTTATTTCCATGTACGACATCTACATACACCAATATTTAGTTATACATTTACGATGACATATTTTTCTTGTTTCAGTTCGACCAAATAGATTTACGTTTCATTTTTCGTTATGAATTAAGTCGAGGAATTCACGGTTGCAAAACGTTAGACAACGTACAAGTTTTCCCCTTTACATTTTTTTTTTTTGGTATATAATTGATTTAACACAAATTTAGGAGTGTCCTTTAACTTCTAACAAAAGTTTAATTTATTTTCAAAAGTTGCCCGTGTAGCTTACATTATGAAAGGTTAAAAAGAACATGGATAATATTGTAAGAGGCATTCATTATTTAACGATAACGAATCGGGTTCAATGAGAACAGTAACCAAATTTTTTGCAATATACAAGTAAATAAGGTCACAACGAACAAATTATATCGTTTGAGCGTGTTATCGGTTACATATTAACGGTTTTAAGGACACATGATAATTGTAGATAATTTCGTGCTAATTTACAGCGAAACTTAATGGAAAAGCGGGCGATTTGCTCCATTTGTTAATTTATTAGTTGCGATCTTGTAGCGATGTTTTTTTTATTATTTTCGATTAGAAAACACGATTGTGTTTTTCAAAGTATCCGAAGTAAATTACGATGTCGAGATAAAATCTTTCTACAACTTGTTACATTTACTTAATTTACTGTACGCTTACATAGGCGATTCAAAATTCCATTTCATTTCAAAAACAGGATGTCACGAAACATTTTCCAACATGAATGTGACATATTTGACAAAAATGGGCCACTACGAGTATAGATATATAACGGAAAAAACTCTACCCAGAAACTTATAACCTAGTAATAACGCTATAAAGATTTTATGGGTGCAACCCTGAGAAAACCTTTTACAGAAACAATACATTTACTTACTGATACATTGTTGTTTGAGCGGTTATTATTTATTGAACTACTTCACATGTCATTCTTGGAGAATTTTGGTACTTACATGTCATTGTTGTGGGTACTTGACTTAACATTATATTGAATTTTTTCTTCTTACAGCAACTATTTAAAAATTAATAGCTCACGGTCTTTTTTATTAAAGACAGCTACATCACGAAGATGAACAATTTCTAAAAGATGAAGGAACTTTAAAAATACCCCCTTTTTAAGGAAAGTTATGTGATGTCAAAAGTTTGCTGCATTATACTTATACAACTGAAGAAACGTCTACACTGTATGAATGCTTATTATCATTAAGTCAAAGTAGAAAACTTTCTAAGTAACCAAGAAGTGCTGGTGTGCACTTGCTTTTAAATGGAAGTTATATTCATACATAAATTAAAAATAAGGCCCTCCGTTTTTTATTAAGTAACTTTGAGCGTTTCACTAACAAAAATACGAAAGGATTTTTAAACATCAAACAAAGATTATTATCAATATTATTATATATCAGTAGTCTCTATTTTCCATATTCCAGAATAAAGAGGAATAGAAAATTATGTTGACAGCAGGAAAAATATAGAGGGTGTCTGTAAAACTTATAAATTTTATAATATTTGATGTTTGCGCTTTTTATAAAATATTTCAAAATATTACTCAACCATAATGATATCTTTTTTTCAATTCCTAGTATTAGTTCACACTCTCCCGATATACAGGGTGTTCCTAAATGTCATGTACATACGGAAGGGGGTGATTCTTTGGCTTATTTCATAAGTAAAAGTTCATATAAACATAGGTCCGCAAACGTTTCCTTGCTAACCTACAAGGTCTTCAAATTTGAAGATTTTTTCCGTTGCTTCTTGATGTTCATTGTTGTAACATAGTTCCTTTGTTATGGTTATTATTTAGTTTTCAACCAACTTCAAAAAGTTGGTTACTAAATTCGTCCGGATGTCTGTGTGTCTGTGCGTTGGTCGATGTTACAGGGTTTAAAAAGCTGGAAGTGGTGTCATCTTATAGGAAATTCTTCACTGATTCCAAATCGCTGGTAAATTTTTTGATCGGATCACCCGTTCGCCGTCCGGACACCATTCAAGTCAAAATATATGTACAACCCTTTAATATCTCGAGAACGACACGTCCAATAATTACAAAAAGAAAAAAATACGTTTCCTTTATTTGTTGAAACCTATTGAGTAATGATACGTAAACATCATCCTCACCCCTCCTATGGGGTGGAGCGGGTGTGAGTTTTCAAAACTTAAATGGGAACACCTATTTTTTATTACTTTTAGATTCTCCATAAAAAACGATACTCAAATTGCAGATTTCACCCCCAACTGGGGATGGAAAGGGGGAAAATTGCACGTCCGCAGAAAAACAATCTTTTTTATTTTTTTTCCTCTAACATTTTTTCGTAATTTACAAATTGTCCGTCACCCTCTCCACTCCCATCTCCCTTAAGGGTGGAAAGAAAAACAATGATTCATTTGTGCAGAATCCGGCGTGGTTATGCCTGAGGTGGGGAGGGGGGTAGTTATATACATATATATTGTATAGTATATGCGGTGGCGGATTAACCATCGGTGGGACCCTAGGCAATTGCAAATGAGAGGCCCCTCATTTTCGCTGACCCCCCCCCCCCCCCCGTTTCCCCAAATGATTCAAAATCCTTTTTGTTTCACGCCAAATAATTTCCGGTGTAGATAAACGTCTGTAACTTTAATGATTTTGAATTTAAACCGGCGTCTTTATTCACAAGTAGTCACAACTGAGTCTGCAAGCGATAACTAGGCATTGAAATATGACACTTGGATTTCTATTGAATTTTATATTGTGTTGATTTTAATTTTATATTGTTTTTTTTCATTTTTGCCGGAACATTTGTTTACAGTTTAGGTTTTTAACAAAACTAAAAACTTAGTGGACGACATTTTCACATATTTTAAAAAAAAATTTATGAAAAATTTTATATATTTTTTTAAATAAAATAAAAATTCATGCTGTCGGGGGCCCTTTTCCGTCGGGGGCCCTAGGCAATTGCCTAGTACTGCCTATTGGGTAATCCACCACTGAGTATATGCCATAATTAGTTATAGATTTGAAATTGGTTGAAATTAAAATTCTATAAGAATTTGCGCCTTTTGATACTTGTTTTGTATTGTAATAAGTTATTCATACTTATAAAATAGATCATTTTAGGACGGCCAATAATATAAGCCCTATATTCCAAATTTGAGTTAAATATTTCAAAAACTGTAGGAGCTATAAAGAAAAAACGAAAAAATCTTCAAATTTCAAGACCCTGTAAATTAATATTTTTAAAATGACGCGCCTTTATGGAACGTCGGACAACATGGCGGTTCAAATTTGTATGTAAAGCCCTATCGTGAAAATTAAAAAAACGGACTGCATATTTTATAATTAATTAACAATTTTTCTTTAAAAAATAGATATGTAGATGCAAAACACAGTATGGCGACAAGTCAGATTTTAAAGGGTTTTCTACTTGAAACAGGTTCACTAAGCGAGAATATCATGCGCGCGGCAAATTTCCAGTGCCCTGCTAGTTTTTTTTTGTTCAGATTTACCACTAACATGTGGTGTGCGCTCCGCGTAAACCCGACATTATTACTCTTCAAAATTCTGGAATAAACTAAGAACTCTCATTTGGACTAATGCAAAACACTGGCCGGCTGAGTGAGATTACCTAGAAAACGCGTTGATTCCGTAAACTAATTATTAATGCCATTTACAAAAAATACAGCGAGATTTCACAACACGGCATTATGTGTTACTTGCAACATTTGTTTTGTAATTAATTTAGTAGTTCATTAAGAATTTCCATTAAGTACACTATATGTTTGCACAAAAGAGAACACCGTGCAGAGCTCGTGAAATCTAAAACAAAATATTTTTGGAAAATGGCTACCTGTAGAGGTAAGCGTTTGCCTTGCCTTTCGGCCGGATGACACGGATTCAAACACAGTCATAGTTGCGGAAGAAAAACTGAAACATGCCTGTTCGTTGCTCTCCACTGCAATCTATCAATTCATGCTATGTGGCTCTACTAAATGACGCAATTGTTAGCTGGCAGCCTAGCTATCGAAACGCGTATTTTTGTGGACTTTAAGTTTGTGCATCGATTTAAAAAAAATGTTTATTTGGATTCTTATTAGTTCCCTTAAAATTCGCTTCATTGCATTAAAGTTACCCTCATATTGGTACTATCAAAGACTATCCTTCCCCTGTACTGTGCATTGTTAGTAGTGTAGTAAGGGGGGTTCTGGATCCAAAAATCGCTAGATTTTAGTAACTTTTCTTAGGTTGGTAGTACTGGTCACTAGAAAAGTCACTATATTTTCAAGGCCACGCCCCTGATTTGCACAGGGGTCTGATCCGCTTGAAAATATAGTGGCTTTTCTAGTGACCAGTACTACCAACCTAAGAAAAGTTACTAAAATCTAGCGACTTTTGGATCCAGAACCCCCCCCCCCCCCCCACTACACTATTATTGTTGCACCTATTCGTACTGCGAACATTAACGACGCGATAATTAAGGTTAAAGTTCTTTTGGGTCTTCGTCCTTATATCACTTGCCCTTTCGAAAAATTCTAGGATTTCTTCACGTATGCATATTGGCACAAAGTAGTATGTATCTACACTGTAAATAATCGCGGAATTTATATCTTACTGTAAATGTTTGCCAAACATTTTATTTGCACCTACATATAAGTTAGAGCATTTTTCTTTTTTATTCAAATGGTGCATTGGATCATTCTAAGAGGGTTGTTGGTAAAAATGTTTCTTCTACTTCTTCTTGCCTATTATTTCTTAAGTTTACCTCTTAGTTGTCTTGTGATGTGGATGTTCCACAGTCTTTCCATCTTTTGGATGCAGCCTGGTAGTTCGTGGTCTTTGCGGCATTGCCATTTTTGCCATCCTGTCATCTTTTATTCAGGAAAAATGTGGTCCAATAAATGTCGTAAAATTCTCTCAGGTAATGCAAATTTTAAATATGAATTGCACCTATACTATAGCTTACATTTGCTAAAATTTGCAGCTAAGAACGTAGAGACGTTGATGGATGTTAACAAATTCAAGTGGGATCATTCTCAAAGCATTTGTCGCCGAAAAAAGTGCATAAACCAGAATATTGCGGTCCAGCTATAACCGCTACGATGACAAAAAGTGCAATATAGTCCGTACAATCCGCCTGATTCAACTTCCCTACAATACACAGTCACGAGGCATTTCACTCCAACCATTACCATTGCCTGACATTAAAACTTTAGAAACACTACAGCAGCTGGGTCTACCACGGCTGGGTCCTTTTACAAGGTGGTACAAAATTTGTTTTTTCTAGAAAGGGACCGAGGTGGTCATGCCGTGTAACATTGTCAGTGTCCTGAATCTCCTTTTCGTCCATCTCTGATCGTAAACGTTTCTAACATTAAACCAGTGAATAAAATTGTAAGGAAACCAAATTTCAAATACATAGTTGACAAATACAATTGTGGTAGAAATCTCTTCAGATTTATTAATGGCAGACTCAGTCAATCACGTGGTCCTCATACCGCAAGCCTATCTCCTTCCATTCACCGCTTAAGACTCCGTCTCTTCTTGATAACCATTACTTATCGTGCACGGTTGTCATTTATACCTGCGAGAACTAGCACTGGAGTCGTTACGGTAATTGTCAGACAGGCATTCTTCTTAGCAACTGTTCGTACTTTCCTAATAAAATCTATTTATAACCCTTTGAATCACCATTATTATAAAGAACTTCTCAGTCTTTTCATAACACTTGCTACTAAGTTATTATCACAATTATAAAAATGAGCAACTACCAGAAAATTTTGTCCTTGAAAACGAAAGAGGAAAGTTAACCGAATTTCACTAATGATTATAGCAAAGAAAATTATAAAATTAGTGATACATGCATACACTGGCGCTTAGAGAGAGAAGCGTAACATTCTAATGCACTGGCACGCCACACGCTCGCTGTTTGTAACCGAAGCGGTGGTGTAAAACTGTAATTAATTAAAAATTGATTTCCAAAAACGTGACACAATTTTGGTTTCTAAATGAGTCTCATTTTATTATTCATATTACAACGAAGACGTTCGTTAAGTCGTGTAAGTCCTACGATCTACCATTCCCGAGAATGCAATGTGCTACAATATCGTCTGTAGCGTCTATAAAAATCAAATTTTGATAATACCATTTTACAATCATATTAACAAAGGTTGAATCTACAACATACTAAAATTTCGTTCCATTTGAGCGAGTAGTTTTGTTTTATGTAACTCTAAACTTAGCTAGCGTGTCGCAAACCCCGAAAACGGGCACTTTGCATCGTTCGGCGGTAGAAACAGCCCTTAAAGTACATTTTTAAAAAAAGTTGTTACTTCTAAATAACGTAGAAACAAATAGGCTTTAATTTGATACCAAGCTCATTCGAATCAGCTCAATGGTTATTTTTCTACTCAGCTTGAAACTCGAGTATATATACTTTTGCGCCGACAGTAAGGCCTATAAAAAACTTCATCTGTAAATCAAGCTTCTTATCAAAATCGCACCATAGGGACCCAAACTAAGGGCATTATTTTAGAAGCAAACGTTCAAATGTTAACCCAAACTAATTTCCCTTCGTGGAAAGTTAGTAGGTATGGTTACAAGTAAAACGCCGTTTTTAGTTTGTTGCTAAATTCAAAATGGCGGCTAATATAGCAATTCTCCAAGTTTTTACTTTTTAGGGTGTAGCTCAAGAACCGTTGAAAATTGGAAATTGTAGCAAAAGGATGGCCAGAACTTTTCTTATAATTGATAAAGACATAAATTTAACGTGGCCAATTCATTGGTGACACCAATATATTGGTTAAAAATTAAAAATCGATTTTCTCAAAATCTGCTCCAAGTATTTCTTTTATTATTTGAAATGTTATAATGAAAAACTATTGGCACTACATTTATTTCTATATTTCCCATAGAGGAAGGGGGGTGAATTTTTGAAGTTGAAAATTTTAAAAATTCATGACTCCTTTGCTAACAAAGATAAACAAAATTTTACAATTAAGTAGAGGACATACGACTCTTAATCGAGTACCTATAATAAGTATACCGACATTACTGTATAATTTTAATGGTTACAGCTTTTTATTTATGCCCTAAGGGTTGCAATTATAGAGGACAATCATATAGTGGTAATCATCGAGAAAGAGCGACTCACGTCAATAAATCCAATTGAAAAGAACCAAGAAACGGTCGCAATTTCATCTTGCAATTTTAATTTGTGCAAAACTACCTACCACGAGCAGGAATCAGATCGATATTCAGAGCGCCTTATGATTTAAAAATAAAAGTCTCATTTGTTTTCACTTTTCCACTTGTGGGTTTTCCAATATCAATAGTCATTTACTGTAATTTTATTTAACCAAAAAGAACTTTCGATTTCAAAATCGTTTGAAAACATACAAGAATAGTATATAATTAACCGCGAATGTCAAAACAAATTTCTATTCGGTACTCTGACTCTCTAATTATTGACTATAAAATCAGATGTGGAAGAGTTGCGCAATTTGTATCGGCTCGGAGTTATTGTTAACACCTGCCTACGAGAACAATAAGTCTTCTGTGCGTAGGAGTACTACAAAAGCAGCTAATGAACGATTGTCAACATACGTTGTAAAGTGAGTTGCGTTAACGAAGAAGAACTAGAGAATAAACATTCACTTGACCAAAATTTAACAATGGATACCAAAACACACTCTTGACGGTGAAAGTGGAAAATTTAACTTGGTGTTTCTCTTAATTTAAATTAGGATATTAATTTTGGCTTAATAGAGTAGCTTTATTATAAGCGAGACATTAAAGCATTGTTAAGGGTAAATGATGCGTCAGAAAATTAAATGCTCATCTAAATCAACCCTTAATATATTCCTGCAAATGCAGCAAACATGCCGGGGAAGAGTGATGTACTGCTATAGTTTGTACAGGTTAGCAAACTGTCTTAAACAATTTCACACTCTTAGAATGTAAACTTTCCCTAGACGTTACATTGCATTTTCTCTAATTTATTTCGGTTTCCTTATTTAATTAGACTTTTCGTTGACGCTTTTAGAATCGGAACGTGAAAAATTAAGCCGTATTGTGAGCGTGTGATTCACGAAGGTTTCCCAAATAGGCATAAACGAAGAGGGGTGAATACCCTAAAAGTTAGTACACCCCAAGGGTCATCACCATACAAATGCAGGAAATGTACTGGAAACCCCTATGTGTATCTACACTATTTCGTATATACATCATGTGGTCGATCTCTTTTTAAAAGAAAGTTAATTTAGTATAGCTTCAACCGAGTTTGCATAAACAAATTTGTTTTCGGAATTGCATCAATTGTCGTGAGAGCAATGTTGAAACGGTTGGAGATTAGTTATTCAAGTTTGTTTTATACACTTCCTTGTAGATTTAACCTTGTCAATTGTGGACGTGTAGTAAGAATAAAATTAATTATTATTAATCTTAAGAAGGCATGCTCTGCCATTCCGAGCATCGTGTTAACAGCTTCACGCTTGTCTGGAAAAAAGGCTAACGCGTGAGCGATAATTGTGGTGGGTTTCGTTTTGTTGCTTGCATTCGTTTTGTTTAATTTAAAGGCACTAATATGGATAATGTAAAAGTTAACGCTTGATACAGCAGAAAATGGAGCATTTGGCGAATTTATATCTTTATGCTCATTTCGAATGTGGAAGACCTTGTCCAGAAAATTATTTCTTTTTAATTACAATTCTTATATATACCCCACTCTTTTTCGCGCATAATATACCCGCATGGAAAATATGAAAAAATGCTCAATAAATGATAAATTGTCGATACTTCAGCCCTATTTTAAAAACATAGGTCCATCTGTTTATAGACACCAATGAATATTACCAGTCAAATAGCATGTGGAAAAACCAACAAATATCGATCAAAAACGAACGTAGGAATGCATCATATTCCCAGGATTTATCTTGAGAAACCGCCTAGGTATTGACAATGAAACAATAGTGTATGTTATACTTTGCCTTTTCATGAAAATAGAACATAACATAAAAAACAATATTGACCTCATATACAACTCCAAGGAAGACTCTGTAAGCAGAGTCTGGCCTACCATGACTCTCTGTAAGGAGAACAACATTGGCACTCATCATATATTGCCAAGGTTCGTACATGGGGAAGCAACAACATAGTGAGACCAGCACTAGAAGTAGACGTCGATCCATCCAGACACGTCCGTTATACTCCCTGTCTTTATGCGGCGCTCGAAACTTTTGCTCCGACAATTGAAAACCGTCAACACGTACCAGATGTTAAACCATGGAAGAGAGAACACAGAACGGAACTCCAAATTACTCGAGTCCAAAAACAACAGCTCCTATCTTCCCCGAAACAAAAAATGCAGGAGAAGTGGCAAGAGGAATGGGCACAGCGAATCGGGAAAACAACATTTTGAATCATAAATTATCAATTTTGCTGGAATATGCGACTGATCTGGCACGATTTGTATGAATCTGTTTATGCGATTTGAACTTGTCAAAGTTGATTTATTGAACTAAAACTATGATTTTTAGAAAAATTTTGCATTTTTTTTTAAATTTTAAAACGGTAAGTTAATAAAATTTAAAATTTGATACGGGGTGTAATAAATATGTCAAAAAAATGTGTAGTAGAGGGGGACCAAAACAAGCGTTGTTTCCAAACAAATCAGGAGACTGACAGTTTTGTTTGGGAGTAACTCTCAATAAAGTGCAGACATTTGGATTTCTTTTTTAACTTATTCTTGAACAACCATAAGACATACAAAGACGGACGGTACACGCCTTTGGATAGGGTTTTCGTATGGCCATTACGATATTACGATTTTGCAAAAAAAATTGCTACTCCAAGATGGCGGTGCGAAAAAAATTCTGATCTCGACGAAACTTATAACACTTACAATGTATATGACTTGACGCAAGTAAATCTTCATTAGACTTTCTCCTCCACGAACTATTTGATACGTTTGTTGCCTAAATCACAGCATTTGAAGGAAATACTTTTGTCCATGATAGTAGATACATAATATGTTCCTTTGGAAACTACCCCCGATCACTTTTCGGCTCAAGAGTGCAGTACCCTTTGCCACTAGCAGAATCGGTTGATACTCGTACAATCGAAGCAGGATAATTAATTAATATTTAAAAGAAACACTACCTCCCCTTAATATTTGTTTTAATAAAATCCACTATTTATGTATTGCACGACATGTTCTAAAATATGAAGTTTAGAATTTCGTACCCTCTTCCGTCCTGTGCAAACTACCCCCGATCACTTTTCGGAACAAGAGTAAAATACCCTTTGCCATGAGCAAAGTGTGATACTCGTACAATGGAAGTAGGATAATTTGTCCTCTAAAATATGAAGTTTGGAATTTCGTACCCTCGTCCCTTGTTATTTCAAAAAGAAATGAATAATCAGTAAATATACAGGATGAGTAATGAGGAACTGTACATACTTCTACCATGGGACCATAAAATGAGCATTTAAAAATGTCTACTCCTCTTCCTTAATAATCTACAGGGAGATTTATGAGTTTTGACTAAAACTACTCTAAGTCATTACTTTGTTAATGTTGATTTGATTGATATCATATTTTGGTGCGAAGTTATGCTACTCCTATCTAATTATCATACGCGATCAAAACTTAAATAATCCACGACCGTTCTTTAAAAATTAGCCGGCTTGGATTCTAGAATTTTACGTACCCTGTATATGGATTTTGCAAAACTTTTGATGGTTCCCTGAAAGTACAGAGTTGGTAGTTCACATTTTCCCCATACGATTATTTTGTTTTTAATAGTAAAATCAAGTCTGATAAAATTTTAAAGTCTAAAAAATTAACTCAAAATAAGTACTAAATACGTTTGCATTGTTATAATAATAATCATTTTATTCAATTTCCAGGGCCAGCTTGCAAAATCAGTCTTAGACGATTTAAATATTATTGAAAGATCACCCTGTATAAATATTGTGGTTCAGAATGTTATTTCACGTATGTACATACTTTACTACTTTTATAACAAATAATTAGTAGAAAACGGTTGTAAACGTTTTTAATGCACCAAGAGAAATGAGGGAATGAATTTTAATCATAAACAATAAGATTCAAAAGGAAAATATTTGACTGATTTTAGTAATAATTTCAAAAAATAAATTACGAAACTGTTTAGACTTAACTAAAACATAATAATTATTCAACAAGCGTTAATAATAATACTTTTTAAATCAAATTGTGGAGTCGACACCTTTGCATCATTTTTAAAAAATTAGTTTTTATTACACATAATCTACCCATCTACATATGTACATGCAAGTACATACATTTATTATTTTTGTACCTATCGTTTCTTGTAGCATAGATAAAATTAAAAATAAATTCACCGATGAATAATTTTACGAAAAAACTCCGATAGAATAAAAGTGATCGGGTGTAGTTTCCAAAGGATGGACGAGGGTACGAAATTCGAAACTTCATATTTCAGAGGTATAAATTATCCTGCTTCGATTGTACGAGTATCAAACTGATTCTGCTCGTGGCAAAGGGTAGTTTACTCCTGAACCGAAAAGTGATCGGGGGTAGTTTCCAAAGGAAGGACGTGGGTACGAAATTCGAAACTTCATATTTTAGAGGTACAAATTATCCTGTTTCGATTGCACGAGTAGCAACTGACTCTCCTCGTGGCAAAGGGTACTTTACTCATGAGCCGAAAAGTGATGGGGGGTTGTTTCCAAAGGAACGCCGAGGGTACGAAATTCTAAACTTTATATTTGAAAGGTACAAATGATCCTGCTTCAATTGTACGAGTATCAACTGATTCTACTTATGGCAAAGGGTACTTTACTCATGACCCTAATAGGCTTCGTATCATTTGGGTGTTGTGTTACGGGAAATTTTTGAACATATTCAATTTATTTTGATGGTAAAAATTCTTTCTCTGCCTCAAATCTGCCTTTGTTTTGTTTGTTTTATTTATTTTTGTCTTGTGGTCCTGCTGGCTTAATATGAGGCTAACAGCGCCACTGTTTTTTTCAAAACGGCAAGGGGTACAAAACTTGTATTAGTGGTACAAATTAGTACAAATTCAGATCTTTGTGTTTCTGCCTTTACTTTTCCTTTTTTGTCTGTTTTTCTTGTGGTCCTGCTAACTTAATATGAAGCTAGCAGCGCCACTGTTTTTTCCAAAACGGCAAGAAGTACAAAATTTTTATTAGTGGTACAAATTAGTACAAAATAAGTACTAAATAATTAAATAAGTCCGACTTGATTCTGCCGATTTGGTCCTGCCAGCTTACAAGAGGTAACTGAATTGCATAATTATGTGGGGCGAAAATTAAAGATTCATACAAACATGGAATCGTACGTAGTACATACACGTTTGTGGCGCCGAAATCATTTTTTACATATGATTGAATGCATAAGTTTAAATTTAAATCGACTCTATCAATAATTTTTGTAAGTAGCACTTTGCTGGTCATTTATATTGACAACAACATATTATATTCCCAGTAACACCGAAGGAGAAACAAATTTCAATTATTAATTTCGATTTACTTATAAAAGCTACGTCCATTTGTATCCTTATGCAAACCGAGATTTTTGACAATTACCTTTTGGGCACTTGAGAAATAAATCACAAGGAAATTCTTTAACACAAAGAACACGCCAGGCGAGTCAAAAATAAAAATACAGTCGAACTAATTGATGTATATTTTGAAAACCAGATGTCGTCGTTTTATTTTAAGCGAATCGTTAATGAGATTATACTGGTGTGTGTGTGTGTGTGTGAATCGAATGATTAACGTATCCAATTTATTTTGTATAACCATTAACCAAGAAAGTAATGAACCGTTTCCAAATGTTATAAATACGTGTCACAAGTAAATTGAATAATTTTCGCATAAAATTTCATATGCGCGCCGAAATATCGAATTTCATTTACAAATTTTTGCAAATTTGACAACTTCCAACACTTTCTATTAAATTTTTCATAAAGGAGGATGCAATAAGAATAAAGCCCCCATGCTGATTGCATTTTCAGAGAATGCGGTTCGTCTTTGTAAGGTAAGGGGACACTCCATTTATCAGTACAACTTGTCTAAAGAATATCCAAGAAATACCAATGCCATATTAATCAAGGAATTACGAACCTGTTTTTATTACACCACACTTAATTCCAAATAAATAAGGGTTTCGAGCGGGTTGGAACATAAAACGAAGTGAATAAACTCGACATCTGTTCCTTCCATATAATTTCGATTTTTGCTCCTTATTTTTATGGTTCGACGATCTAATTGATCAAATATTATATAGGTAACACATAAAAGCGAAAGCAACTCGTTAACTTTGAGGCCAATTATCGTCCATTAGATATGTATGTACACTTCATCTCTCGGCAAGTTTATTAATTAATATCCTAGCGAAATGTCACCACGTTTTACAAATTACGCTTATTTGATTTCGGGTTCGTTCCACATCCATATTTGAAAAGCTCTTTTGGGGGCATGGGGCATACGTATTCAAAATGTTTCTAAATGGTGGATTTATAAGATATCGATTTGGAAACTCTAGGCGGCGAAACCGATGCCGATATTGAGAGAAACGATACGACATGCAATGCCAATTTATGAAATGAAAACGCTTTTTATAAGTCCCCACATTTAGCTCAAGCCTTGCAAAAATTACGCTAACGAAAAATTCAAAGTTAATGAACTTTACTATTTTGCCATTCGTGAAGGAATGTAGTAAAATCTTTTTATGGACTATGTGTAAATCGAACTAAATTTTATATAGTTTTAGTTTCTATCACAACGATGAATCGATATTATAACACCGATTTTATTACTTTGAAAGTGAATGGTTTTCTACAAGGATTTTTCAACGACCTTGTTAACGACATGAATGCACTTTTTAATTTCCACTTCTTAGTTTACTATCGCAATGCATCTTTACATTATTAGTAATAATACTATTGCATTTATTCATTTTATACCTTAACAGTTGGTAGGTAGTATCGATTATGTCAAAATATAAGTATGTACATTATTATTTTCTTTATGATCTACAAGATTGGATCTATTTTTGTTCAATAGCAACATTGTAATAATGAAAAAAACGTCTGGGTGGTTAATTAGCATGCCCTTCGCTGTATTCCAAAAATTTTTACGGCATGTGATAAATAAAAACTAAACTAAACTTTTAACGGTACGAGGAAATTATAGATTTTTCAGAATGCAATGGACGCAATAGTGCAGTTCGTGGGGTTGGAAAGAAATGAAAGCACGTAGGGGCAAAGAGCAACTCAACTTGATACTTGCCACTTCATTTGCTAATTTATCTCAAATAGCATTTGAAAAAGATCGTCTACGAATTAAACAAAATAAAAAACCTACAAATATCCTTAGAGTCGGGTCGCATCATATCATACAACCAAGAATGAAAACACATACACCACAACATAGTAAAATTTAATTAGATAAATGGCACGCTGATATAATTTTACAAAACAATGGCAATAACGTGCGGGATATATGGAAGGGAGACATGGAGAATTACGAAATCAAATGAGCAGAGACATCAGAAATGCGATTTCTGAAAACAGCAGCAGGTTACGCACGAATAGATAGGAAAAGGAACAGGGATATACGAAGAGAATGAGGAGTGTGCGGCGTTAACGAAATAATAAAGGAATATCGACGTAATTGGAAGAAACATATCGAGAGAATCCCACGAAAACAGAATACCCAAGAAGATATGGAAATACAGGGAACAAGGAAGACCACTGAAAATATGGCAACACCAGGAATAAGGGTCTAAGAGGAAATGAAGATTAAGTGCATATGATTGCGAAGAAGGTTTGAAATCAACATTTGGCGATCAAGCCCCTTCTTTATCAAAAATTTATAGAGGGTATAATTCGAACGTGGACGAACTACAGTTCATCACCAGAAAGTATTACAACTGTGACAAAGGAAAACATTGCTGTTGTGATGAAGATTATGGAAGCAGATAACAGAACTAGTTACGCCCTAATAGAGGCTCAACTGGGGAATGGATACTCATTTGTAAAACAATAATACACGACCACATACGCCTGGAAAAAGTTGTAAGTCGTTTTGTACTCCATCATCTTACAGATCTTCAAAAAACAGAACGAGTACGAATCTAAACAGCAAATGTCCAAAATTGTAACAGACGATGAAACTTACATGTAATTTTTCGAGATGCCAACTCGACAAGAGAGCCGTCATGAAGACGAGGTCACACCAACAATAATCAGAAAGCAGCGAGCAATGAAGAAAGTAATGTTCATTAGAAGTACCGGTCTAGTGAGCGCTAAGAAGACGTCGAACGCTGTTTGCCTGAAGTGTTTAATAAAGTACCAAAGAAGGAAATTATGCTATGTCACGATGCAGAGCTAAATTACGTACCAGTGGGAATGTTGGAGCGACGAGCGATTAAAGCCCCCATTAAAAAACGAGGGGCTAGAACTGATGATAATACAACAAATTTCGTTGTATGTTGACGCCAATCCTCACAGCAACACAAAAGAAATGTCCTTGGCATTAGGAATAAGTAAGACAACAATTTTTCTGATTTCAAGAGACAATAAATTTCATCTCTATCATATTGTTTTACACAAAACTCTTATGGATTCCGATCATGATCATAAACTTAATTATTGTTAATTGGTTAAAAAATATGTGTCGTGAAGACGAACATTTTTGTAGCGATGGGCAAATAAATTTGGTGTGGTATTTTGGGCGGTAAAGTTATTGGACCTTTTATTTTTAATGGCATTTAATGGCAATAATCGACGATACCTACTTTTTTACAAAATCAATTGCCACTACTTTTAGAGGACGTTTCGTTGACGTCAAGAAGAATAATGTGATTTCAGCATGATGGATGTCCAGCACATTTTTTCTCAAATTGTTAGAAAATGTTTGGATAACACATTTCCGTATTGGATTGGAAGAGGGTCAGTATATTCATGATTTAGCTGTCCTCGACTTCCTTATTTCTGGGGATGAATAAAGGGAATCGTTTACCAAACACCACCCACAACACCGAACACGGGAAGATTTGATAAATTGAATAAAGGATGCTATTGCTAACTTGCCCCGAGCTGAAATAGCGGCAGTCGTCGTTCATACAAAACGACGATAAAATTTTTGTTTGAAGAATGACGGCAAACAATTTGAACATTTGTTATAGTTCAACTTATATTTGTTATATTTTTTTAATAGCTTTTTGTCTCGGTTTTTTGTGAGATTTCTTTAATTTTCAATTTAAAAAAACACAGGGTGATGTTTAAGATATTAAACATAATAAATTACACGGCCATCTAAGATATATACAATATCAAAAATGGGATAGTGGAAAATTAACAGAAAAAAAAACATTTATTTTTGGTCATATCTCGAAAACGAGATATTATAATACGGGGTTTTCGCCCGTATTAGACTACTTAAGTTCTACAAAACCCAATAAAAATTTTTCGAGAAAAATTAGAAAAACAATTTCAGTTGGAGATAACCCCCTCTAGATAATGTATTAAACGATTATTGTCAATTATAATTATAAAGCCAGAATCTGCATTGAATTCAAATAAGCAAAAATTCATTCAAATCGGATAAAAATTGAAAAAGTTACCGTAAGGTTTGGCTGCGCCCCCTAGATTTATTATTGAAAACGTTGTTTTTTAGATTAATTTAGGTAAATTACGAACAAATGACAAAAATTAATTGCTATTATTATATTTTAATATATTTAGAGACACCTAATTCTCAAATTTTATTAATTTCAGATTGCAGATAAAATATTTATGGAGGGCTAAAGTCAAGCGTGTCGAGAAGTCATACGCTTTATAGCACTTTTTGTAAAGAAAATTCAATAGCGTGAAAAGTTTAGTGAGCAAACATTTGAAATTTACATATTCATCGATTGTCACGTGTTATTTTTATCAAAATCCGCGAAATCAATTTTGTAAAATAAGCCTTCAAAGTTCAAAGTCAGGTGACTAAACTTTTTACTCTGATAGTAGGTAATAAAAATGCAACAAAGGTGGTGCTTTATTCAGAAGTAATAACGTCTAGTCCGGGAGCCGGCCACCTTTTTTGCAATCAATTAATATACTTTTTATACTTCGTGAGCGGCTTTATTATAACGAGACAGTAAACTTTTTTCTCTGCGAAAATGTTCGCAAACGGGTCCTACGGGGGTGTGCAGGGAAAAACACGTTGATTTGGAAATGACAAAAAATGGATGAATATCATGGGAAAACGGCCCAATTAATTTGTGGGACAAAGTGGGCATTTAATTATGCAAATATTTACTACGCTACAGAAAAAAAATCAGCTTGATATTCATTATTTTTGTTAATGTACTAATACCTACATATCTTCAGATGGGGACACTCTTGATGGACTCATTTTTGTTGTAGGACAATTAATGTTATTTTGAATCACTCATAAAAAAACTTCGCAGTTAGCTAAAAAATTAAGTGATATTAATCAATTTTTTGTAATTACCACATCAACGTGTTTTACCCCTGCGCACCCCGTAGGACCTACAGTGACTCTAAGTCACTGTAGTAGGACCCATTTGCGAAAATTTTTGCAGAGGAAAAAGTTTGGCGTCTCGTTAAAATAAAGCCGCTCACAAAGTATAAAAAGTATATTAATTGATTGCAAAAAAGGTGGCTGGCTCCCGAACCAGTAGTGTAGTACTCGTTACACCACATTGCTGATTATTTAGTAACGATAAGAATTTTATTCAAACCGAAGAGATATTCACTTAACTTATCGGTGAATAATAATAAAGAACGAAATTCAACTGAAAAATAATTTGAAGCATTGGTTTATGTTTTCCTTTTTTTTTAAAGAGAAGTGTGCGAAGGGCGCTAACCAAAGATATTGGTTATACGGTGATATCATACAGAATGTTTCAAAAACTGCAATCTTTTAACTTCATTATTTGTGTAGTATTTCTTTCCAAAATTTCGTACGATAGCGTCACTTCAAAGTCAACCCTTATAACTGCTGCCATGAAAGGTACCTAATGGTTTACTACGGTTAGGAATCAAGGTCGATTCTAAGTGATGCTCTAGTGAGAATCGACCTTTATTCCTATCACTCTGAGGATGCAAGCTGCAATGACTTGCGAAACGTCAGAACTTTTGGTTTCATATTCAGCAGGCAGGCCTGAGGCAAAACCTAGACTTAACAGTTCACCACCATCAACTATGCGCACATAAAATCATCGAAAAATTTTCAACAATTTCAGCAAATTCCCACTGATCCAAATCTGGTACCAAAATAATTCAAATTCCCTTTTAATAAAATAAAAACTGGCAGCACTTCAGGAAATGCCGGAAGTAGCTTTTTGCTGGTCAACCTCTATTTTTTATTCCACTTTTGGATTCTACGTAAAATTCCAGTCATCTTGATACCCACATGTCAATATCTACAATTTATGGTTTTTACGGGTTTTTCGGTTTTCACTTTTTAAAAAAAAATTGCGGATGTAGACGATACTTTTAAGAATTAATTACTTGAAAACCGTTGTAGTTATGGCAAACGAGTTTTCACCAGAAGAATAGGGATACGCTGCCATTTTGAAAATATTACACATCGATTCGGCTTTCAGAATAACATCTAAGTTCAAATTTTCAAAAACCTACCTATAAAACTTTCTCAGAAATGCCTAACTAAAGCTCCCCAAAAAAAAACCTTGCAACGTCTAGAAGTGTATAAAACACGTTCACCCTAAACTTATCCTTTGGAGATTGTACCGTTTCACAAATTGGTTGGTTTTTTAATTTTCATTTTTGAAATGTTTTTCTTAATAAAATTATGAACAAAGCCCGGCGCCCGTTTGCACCGCATCCTCTGCAGGCCCGTTTGAAGCACTAACGAAGTACTAAATATAATTCCATTGTAAAAACGCCAAGCCAGGATGAGAACCTAGTAGCAACATCTTAAAGTGCCTTGTGATAAATTTCGTCGAAGCACTGAAAGGCACTAATGACCTTTGATGACGTCATTTTCGATATAACCTAAAATGGGGCACTCATTTTTTTATAAGATAAAGTTGCAGTTTTTTAATGTAGTTTAAAGAGTATTTTTTCTGTAAAAAGTGTTAATACGAGGGAAATCTCGTACCAATCTTGCCAGAATTTTTTTCGAGACGTCAGAAGTAGAGCTTACAATACCGGAATTTCGGGATTTCGAAAACCGGGATACCGAACAAAATTGATGCAGTATTTAAAACCAGTATTCATACGTAAATACCGGTATTTCGGTATTAATTTAATTTTATTTTAGTCGAAAATATTTTGGATTAATGATATTTATTTATAGTGCGAAATATTGTATCATGTATACAGGGTGGGCCAATAGTGTGTGGATGAAAGACTGTGGGTTTATTAACGAACATGGAATATGGTAAGAATTTTATTTTAGTCGAAAATATTTTGGATTAATGATATTTATTTATAGTGCAAAATATTGTATCATGTATACAGGGTGGGCTAATACTCTAATAGTGTGTGGTTGAAAGACTGTGGGTTTATTAACGAACATGGAATATGGTAAGAATTTTATTTTAGTCGAAAATATTTTGGATTAATGATATTTATTTATAGTGCAAAATATTGTATCATGTATACAGGGTGGGCCAATAGTGTGTGGATGAAAGACTGTGGGTTTATTAACGAACATGGGATATGGTAAGGCTACAAATCTAAAATATTTTTACTTGAATCGCAAAGTTTATACAGAATGATTTATATCAAAGTTGCATTTATTTAATGGAACCCCCTGTATATTCCATGGTCAATTCTAGTGCGACTTTATGTGTCATACATAGTACTTAAAACGAATCGTTTGGCCGCATGTGTCCAAAAATTGAATATCGCAGGAATCACAAACCTTAGAAGGCCGCGACGATACCACAGTATACATACGAACCAGTATGATATCTCGTGACGTCACGCACTAAACTTTCTGTGACCTTCAACGCTGCTCGGATGAGAATCTCATCCGACGGCCATAGACATGCATAGTGAAAAGTAAAATAAATCGTGGAGGGGTGCGTTCAAGGTCCCTAAGAGCTCTGTCGATTTATGAATGAAATGCGTAGGAGTTATTGTACTGGTTCGTTTATATACTGTGACGATACGATATTATAAAATCATGAAATATACTATACACATATCGTAAACCGGACGGTCAAATCCGAAATCTTCTCGTGTTCGAAGAAATTACTACAATTGACAAAATTTCTATAAACGGTAACTTGATTTTTCAAATTTCACTGCCAATTTTTTTTATTGCGTTTTAATTTTTGAACTGTGAATTTACAAAATTATAATTGCGAGTTTATTATTTCCAATTTCAATTTTGATATTAATTTAAACTTTTTAACTTTAAGTTATTAAGTAACAGTAATATTTTTTGCGTTTCGAATTTTGAAATTTAAATTTTCAAATTATAATTTAGAATAATTCATTAGCATTAATATTTTGAGTTTCAATTTTTTATTTCAAACTATTTTGAATACGAAATTTTTGAATTTTATGTGAATTTTTTTTTCATTTACAGTTTATATTTACATTTTTGAATAATTTGAATACTTTGAATTTGGAATTTTGAACTTTGAATTTCTAAGCTATGCGTTTTTTCTTTTTCTTTTATAGCTTCACCAGTAAATAAAGTCAATTCCGGTATCAATACCGGGATCGCGGGATTCACTTCCGGTATTCCGGTATTTTAAGCCCTAGTCAGAAGAAACGTCGACCTATTATGTTATTAAACTGATTACCTCACTCGATCACTCCTCAAGAGGCTCCCAGAAAAGGAGACATCTATAGTTCTGTTAAGGAGACAACTTAATAAGATTAGATTTCTCGTCACTTGTCATAAGTAATAAACAAATCTGTAACTATAACAGAAACTATTTAAAAAAAGAGGGTTTCGTGCAAATCACAAGGGATCTCATTTGTAATTTTCTTGAAAATTGAAGTGTATTTTCGCAACGAACTTTAACTTATTATACTTTATAATTGTTTCCGCAGAAAATAATACTGTTTTAGTAAATGGGGAGGGTATTATATCTTAAGCGATCATTTAAATTGTTAGAACGTAATGGCCAGGATTTTAGGATTTATAACCTCCAGCGTGGGGGCGTAAAACGCTCCCTTGAAATTCCCAGTGTTACATGCTCACATTACATTTTAACCTCAAATCTACCTCTAGACTTTGGTGACATTAATACTCGACACTAAACTAAGTGGTTAAATTTATTCAATAACTCAGTGTCGTTTACAAATAATTACCTACTACATAAAAATCGTGTAGTGTACAATCTTGTTATTAAGGTGTGAAAATAAAGCTTCAAGGCACATTTGTGGAAGTAAAACCAGTATCAGATCCCAATGGAGTTAAGAGTATCAATTACGTGCGATTATGTAAGCAGCTTCAGTAAATATTTGGCGACACAACTGACCGTGGTTTGGGATAATCGTCGCCATCTCCAACGGTTATTGCGCGTCGGTAATTTATTACACAAAAACATTTCGCTTTAAGAATATTGTCCCAAATTGTTAACAATACACTAAACTAGAGCAGCTCATAAAATTTAACTAAGTAGTTAAGATTTGTGCCAACTGCAGCGGTTATAATTCAAAAGCTATAAACTCGGGGCGTTAATTAATTTTTTTAATTATAATTTCTAGCGTACGGTCTTGAACTTAAAAAAAAAGTTTCATCAGAAGCGTTTACGACCGACCGCGACGCAGGGAACTTCAATTTTAGGTTACATATAGCTATTTCGCCCCCCCCCCCCCTTCCATTTAATTCTATAAGGGTATAAAATTGGCATTGATCAAGTACGCGCGGATTTATTTTAGAAAGGATAAAGGAGAAGACAACAGAAATGAGGACTATTACGAAGGATTTATTTATAAAACGAATTTTCGTTTCAAGTCACGTGCTTATTTCGTTTTTCCTTGTGTAAGCCTAAAAGCAATTGAAGGTAAAGGGTACACAATAAGTAAAAAAATTAGAGCGTCGGAATGTTAAGTAAAACATTCAATTACGCCTCTGCTTTTATTAACATGAAATTATGTATCTATAAAATGTTATGTTTATGTATATCATTATGTTTACTTAAATTGAAGCCAAGCGAGATTTAGGTTATTAAAATATAAAGTTACATAAACATTGAACATTTTCTTTCTTGAAATTTTAGACTTTTATAAGCGAGTTTCCCCCTTCTGTTGCACATATTTCTTGCACCTTTCAAGTTAATATACATATATACTATTTTTAACATGCTGGGTTAGGGGCAGTATATTTAACGCGAAGGAAGCAACAGACATATTCAATTTGTAAATATTCTATGAAGGCATTTTTATTTGAATAGAAAAAAATAAAGAGATAAATCGAGGTTGGTGATATAGCCAGGGTGGCCCTTTTTCGGGCGTACGAAGTTTAACATGAGACAATGATAAAAACTCCTCATTAACCAGGTTGATGTCTGCCACGAAGACTTATTTTATAGCCAAACATACCCTAAATGAAAAGTCGCCATTAAATTTCATTTCATACAAAAATGTGCGCTCAACGGCACCTAATATACAGGGTATACCACGGAACCGGTTCATTAGAAGTTTCTGGGGTCCCTTATTAGTTATGAATTTGAAACTTTCAGGTTAAGGATAACCCATAGCCTTCTTTTGTTCTAAAATATTGTCGATGTTGTACAACTTCCGGAAGGACCGGAAGTCGCCATTCATCTTCTTATTTTAAATGGAACCCCCTGTATATTATTGCATTTTTGGATTATACAATCGATTCTGCGTAACATTGTATTAGATTATCCTATACCTATCTTCAACTGTTTTTGAGATATTATGATTTTTTTGAAAAATTTGCGCTTTGCGGAGGGATGTTTAATAGCCCACCTTTTGCTCTTCTTTGAACGCAAAACATTCATATTTTACAAACACGAAGTAAAACCATAAGGGTTCACAAAATGCATTTGCAAACCTATCACAGATTATACAGGGCGTTCAAAATTAGTGGCAAAGTTAAAAAACTTCAAACACCAAAAAGTCATTTTTTTCAAATGGAACACCCCGTATATTTTTACATATTTGGAAAGCTATTTAATTTACGCATCGATAAACTATAGGTATCCCTATACCTATCTTTAGCGGTTTTGTAGTTATTAACACTTTTTATCTAATATCGATTAAAACTGCACTTAAAACCTATGCACATTTGAAAGCAGGCTGTGAGTATGACAACAGGAAAAACAATTACTTTTACAAAACGAATTTAATGATCTTATTTATACAACAAACAAATAAAAATGACTTTAATGGATATAAAATAAATTCAAAATATCAGTATTGGAATATGCGTTAACTGCTTCCATTTTATAAAATTGTTTACTGTTTACCACCTGTTTGCTTTAATGAGCATGACACCCAGATAAACATTCGTTGTCTAATCATACTAATAATAATAATAATAATAATACTTACTTGATTTCGATCCGTGCGGTTAGTTAACCAGGCTTGGCCTAAGTATCGATAAAAACCGAAGTATAATAATAATAATACCTTTTATTGAGAGCAAACTATTAAATTACATAAGATTGTTCAAAATACGTTAAAACTGCACACTTGTTCTCAAAAGAAGGGAGTTCAGGTGTCTACAAAAAAAGTAGAGACCTGTTCTTGCACTCAACCCTGTTAGACGTTCATTGCCGTATTTTATTTTCGCATACTCACAGCCTACTTTCAAATGTGCATAGGTTTTGAGTGCAGTTTTAATCAATATTAGATAAAAAGTGTTAATAACTACAAAACCGCAAAAGATAGGTATAGGGATACCTATAGTTTATCGATGCGTAAATTAAATCGCTTTCCAAATATGTAAAAATATACGGGGTGTTCCATTTGAAAAAAATGACTTTTTGGTGTTTGAAGTTTTTTAACTTTGCCACTAATTTTGAACGCCCTGTATAATCTGTGATAGGTTTGCAAATGCATTTTGTGAACCCTTATGGTTTTACTTCGTGTTTGTAAAGTATGAATGTTTTGCGTTCAAAGAAGACCAAAAGGTGGGCTATTAAACATCCCTCCGCAAAGCGCAAATTTTTCAAAAAAATCATAATATCTCAAAAACAGTTGAAGATAGGTATAGGATAATCTAATACAATGTTACGCAGAATCGATTGTATAATCCAAAAATGCAATAATATACAGGGGGTTCCATTTAAAATAAGAAGATGAATGGCGACTTCCGGTCCTTCCGGAAGTTGTACAACATCGACAATATTTTAGAACAAAAGAAGGCTATGGGTTATCCTTAACCTGAAAGTTTCAAATTCATAACTAATAAGGGACCCCAGAAACTTCTAATGAACCGGTTCCGTGGTATACCCTGTATTAATGGAGCCCTTCCAGTGACACCTCAGAGATGTAGTCCAAATGTATTGGAAGGAAATTGCAAGTCAAAACCGCTTTTTCGAAATGAATGTTCAGTTACTTTTCGACTTATGAGTTATGCTTGATAGTTGAAAAAACATTTTCTTCGCGAGATTTATACAATAGTCTATTGAAAAACAAGTGTCACAATGAGACTTTTTGAGGTACGAAGACCAGGTTTGCAGACCTCCTTTCAGTCGGTCTGCAAACCTGGTCTTCGTGCCTCAAAAAGTCTCATTGTGACACATGTTTTTCATACTATTTTTCTACTTCGCATGAATTTACTCTAACATTTTTAATAAATAAACATAAGTAATAAAATTGTTTTAATGATTTTTTTTTTAAATTATATTGGCAATTCTGACATTTGACAATTGAAATTTAAAATTTCAAGTTGTAGTCATTAGTTTCTGAATTCAACAGATATGTACCTACAAAATGGAATCTGAAAGTATGAGTTGTACTCCGCCCGAAGTGAAAAATATCCAAATTAAACGTAATGTAAAGTAAAATAGTCAAGGGCGTACACAGCTTTTTGACGGGGGGGGGGGGGGGGGGGGGGGGGGTGCAAATAGGTACTATTTTCGTAGAAGAAAAAAGGCCAGGAAATGCTTAATTTCGTCAAGAGGCTCCTTAAATTATATGATCAGTAATAAATTTTAATCTTTTGCGCGTTAAATGGGAAAATACCTCAATGGTGTTTTTTATATTAGCCAGATAACTAATGTTGTGTATATTTTTAAAGTGTATGGCCTTTATGGATGTGTGAATGTTTGTTCTTCTTGCTTTTACGTTGTAATTCCTACAATATTTAGCACAATTCGTTTTGCGGCCAGAGGGGGGCATCTGCCCCCGCCCCCTTGCCCCACCTTGCGTACGCCCTTGAAAATAGTCTTGTTATCAAAAAATAATAATGGTTTGGTTGACAGTTGGTTGCCCAATTAAAAAAAAATTAAATCCCTGTAACAGTACGGAAACAGAGGTTCTTTCCGTATCGATTTCAGTACGGTAACCGTCGCGAAATAGAAAAAAACATTCATGGAATTTGCATCTATAGCACTAAATTATTATACATGTTGACAGTTTACTGAATTCATTTGTTTTCCTGCAATAGATAAATGGTGTTGGCAATACTGGTCACTTTTACCACACGTAAGGGAAATGCAACTTTACTCACCCATTTTGCAAAAGAAAACTACTGTTAAGTATAAAGGCAGTTTTAGGAAAATACTACTTTCGAGGAGAGTTTCAGAAAAATACAATTTATAAAGTTTTCAACTCTAGAAATGAAAGTAAAGTGTTAACCATAATGTCCAGCGTACTTAGTCATGGCCAAAATCGGTCTTGGTCTTGCAATCCAGTCTTGGTTACCCAGACCAAGATAGCAACGCCATTAGCAAAACCAAGGACCAAGACTCAAGGTTGCAAGACCAAGACTGGATGCAAGACCAGCTCTGCAAGACATCGGCAAGAACAAGACTATCTCGCAAGACTCTTGCAGTTCTTTTATTACCTTTTATTAACCACTATAATCATCTTAAATGAAATATTTACTTACTTAAAACAAGAAATATGGCTAAAATGTAATTTAGTTGAAATAAATTTTGAAAGCATTTTATAATTATGGTGGAGGCTTTGAAAAAAAGAGTAGCAGCTCAATTAATTTTGGTCCCCGTAATTTTGCCGCTCTCTAATGTTTGCCGCCCTGGACACCAACCCTTAACGCCCCCCCCCCCCCCCCCCCATAAATCCGCCACTGCATATAAGGAGCTAAGTTTAAGCTACGTGGAAAGAGGAGATGGGAGCCCGATATTTTCTCTATGCACCGGGGCCCTTTTCCACCTAGCTACGCTACTAAACACAGCGCCTGTAATACTCATGCAAACATGAGTTAGTAAAAAAGTATTCTTGATCGTGAATTAACTAATTAATTGGTGTTTAATTTTAAAAAATAATTTAATAAGTTATTATTATTTAATTTTAATCATTAAACCCAATATTAATTAATTACATAAATATCCACTACAATAATATCTATGTAGCCAAATATTATTAAGGATATCAATGCAAGATCAAGAGCAAGACCAAGACCTATATGGTTTCTTTTGCACTACTTTACAGTGTATAGTTGCCGAAATGACTTGTGGTGTCGCATAATTAGAGAATATTGACAGATTTTCCTTGGCATTTTGCGGATTCGTCATTACCGGTTTTATTCACAACAAACTAATAATAATACACTTCAATTCTCAAGTTTTGCAAGAGAGCTGATTACGTTACATGGTGATGACTGATGACCCTTACCTTAGTTCAATTTTCCTTATTCACACCTCAAATTTACTTGAAAAATAATATTGCTCTCTGACTAATTATTTCAAGCTCAAAAAATCGAATTTTATATCATTATAATTGTTAAATCCATTAGGTAGCAGCGATAGCGAAAAAGAGGGTTGCAATAACAATCGAAATATAGTAAACTCTAATCTCCTCCTTATGTTTCTTTATGCTTATAAAACATAAGAGTGCGGTATAACAATTTCAAAACAGTGCGAAAGTAGTGTGTCCATTAATAGAAAAATTTGGTATTATTTTAACCTCTTTCTCTATGTAACAATCATTTCTGCTAATAGCTCCTTGTGCGTTATTAGGTACTGTATTTCTACTTAACTATTTTATTCAAAGTTAATCTTTTTAGATGTAAATTGAGTCCTTTGTTTTTTAATATTTTAACTCACGCCAGTAGTACTAATTCATTTTTGAATATAGTTTGGGCATAGAATTTTGAAACCACTAGTTAGTAGTCTCGATATCTCTAATAAATGTATTTATTTACTACTAAAAGAGGTTTCGTAAAGTTATCATTCAACAATTCAGCTCGTTCGTCTACTGAATATTACGATAATCCTCTTACACTAGAGAGCATCTGTCATCTTCAGCTGTCTATACTCAGGCCGATACATGGCCACCGTTATGGATTCCGGAAGTCCCTTATGGAGAAACGCTGTCGGTCAATCTGTTCAGACCTGATGTCACGTTTCGCTTCGTTGTGGTTAGTTGAGTAAGATGAGTGAATAGTGGACAAGTTAGTAATCACTTCTCTTCGAAGTATCCCAACGACAGCCCAGGCGTAGATCAATCAGGTTAGAAAACTACTAACTCCAACCTAATGTGCTACATTGACCGAGCTACCGAGCATTACTTTCCCCAATTTTCTGTTCGTTTACCATCAGGGAAAGTAACTTCTTTTTTATATTTACAATAACTTTCCTCATGTTTATGGATTTTTCGCATACGTGTGTGAGTAAAGATAGAAATGAAGCAATGCAAGAAACAGATCTTGTGATGAAGGGGAGCTGCCAAGGGCTTTCTTGGATAGATCAAGTTCGGGAAGGGAAAGAATTCTGTTCAGTTTAGGAATGATGACAGTGATCCAGCATTTGCTTAAAATTGTACATGAGCAAAAAATTTAGGCAGAACGCAATTTACAATATTAATAACAATCCTCTTGTTTCTAAGTTGTTGAACACCTTCCCAATGAAATCGTTAAAAATAGTAAAATGGAAGGAAACTTAAAATCATACTTAAACAAAAATAGGTCATCCAGAAAATGTACACCGATGATGATAAAGGTATTGATTACAATTTGCAGTCGAACTATGGAAAAGTTTACTAAGTTGAAGAGGTTTTAAAAATTTCAAAACCAATACAATTTAAGTAAAATTATATGCGGACATTGGAAAAATTGATATAAAGCTGGAATCTATTTCATTCAACTAGAACTAGGCTGACATATTAAAATATTTGGCGAAGTTCCAGGCGCTTTATGTATTTAAGCTCGGGAACGTACGCTGTATCTTAAACAATGGTGTGATTTAGATCAATGAAAGAGAAAACTAATAAGCGCTATCTGGAGAAGATACAAGATTCGCGATCGGAATTTAGCGCAAAATGTTTCAAACCGTTTCAAATAAAAATATGTAGTCGTAGGTATATGAATACAAAAAAAAAACACTTTCAGAACGAACTAATTAAATACATTGCATGGAAACTATATGAATCCATTTATACGAGGAGCATTCAAAGAATCCTGCCATTGACTAATCGCCTTATACGACACGCGGTTTCCCTGCGACAGGGTGATTTCTGTCCGGCCCCTACGATATGATCGCCCCCGTGAACATATTGAATATGGAAAAAATTAAAGACATGATTGTATACCGGATATATGCCGGTGCCATAAATCTATTGTTGGGAGCAAGTGGACAAATTTTTGCATTCTGAAGCACCTAAACATGAGGAATGAAAATCTTTATCTACATCTGTAATATCTACACAATTGTGGATTTGCAGCAACATTTTCTATCTCAAGAAGTGGATTTTCCAACGTATTTGGGCGTATACCGGATATATATCGATGCCATTATTGAAAGCAAGTGGACTGATTTTTGCATGCTGATGCATCTAAATATGAAGAATGAAAATCTTCATCTACATCTGTAATATCTACACAATTGTGGATTTGCAGCAATATTTTCTCTCTCAAGAAGTGGATTTTCCAACGTTTTTGGGTGTATACCGGATATATACTGGTACCATTAATCTATTGTTGGGAGCAACTGGACACATTTTTGCATGCTGATGCACCTAAACATGAGGAATAAAAATCTTCATCTACATCTGATTTATCTCTACAATTGCGGATTTGCAGCAACATTTCCTGTCGCCTGAAGTGGATTTTCCAACGTTTTTGGGTGTATACGAGATATATACCGGTGCCATTAATCTATTATTGGGAGCAAGTGGACAAATTTTTGCATGCTGATGCACCTAAACATGAGGAATGAAAATCTTCATCTACATCTGATATATCTCTACAATTGCGGATTTGCAGCAACATTTCCTGTCGCCTGAAGTGGATTTTCCAACGTTTTTGGGTGTGTACGAGATACATACCGGTGCCATTAATCTATTATTGGGAGCAAGTGGACAAATTTTTGCACACTGATGCACCTAAACATGAGGAATGAAAATCTGTCTCTAACCTCTGTAATATCTACACAATTGTGGATTTGCAGCAACATTTTCTATCTCAATAAGTGGATTTTCCAACGTTTTTGGGCGTATACCGGATATATACTGGTACCATTAATATATTATTAGGAGCAACTGGACCAATTTTTGCATGCTGATGCACCTAAACATGAGGAATGAAAATCTTCATCTACATCTGATATATCTCTACAATTGCGGATTTGCAGCAACATTTCCTGTCGCTTGAAGTGGATTTTCCAACGTTTTTGGGTGTATGCGAGATATATACCGGTGCCATTAATCTATTATTGGGAGCAAGTGGACAAATTTTTGCATGCTGATGCACCTAAACATGAGGAATAAAAATCTTCATCTACATATGTAATATCTACACAATTGTGGATTTGCAGCAACATGTTCTATCTCAAGAAGTGAATTTTACAACTTTTTTGGGCATATACCAGATATACAGGGTGTTTCAGACCACCCGTACCGCCCAAATATCTCGCGAAATACAAAACGCATTGAAAAAAGAAAAAAATACGTCTACAAAATTTTTTAAGACTATTGTTTGATAGTAATAATAATAAGATGTCCCTACTCCCACCCCCGGGAGGTGGAGAGGGGGGTAACTTCGTAATCTTAAATATCACCCCCCAGTTTATTATGCAGATTTGAATTCTGCGTTAACAAATAGGAACTTTTTGTTTGAAACATTTTTTGAAGTTCGTGACAGATGGCGCTATGATCGCCGAAAGAAGTTTTTGCGATTACCTACGCTAATTGGATGTCAATTTTGTTAAGTGACAATAAAAAATGTTATTGCTTTGTAAAAGGGAAGAGGGGGAGCTTTATTAACCCCCCTCCCCCTTCCCCCACACCGCCACTTCAACCCTACGCAATCATTTTAGATGTAAACAACTGTTCAATACCACGATTAAAGAAGTTAAATTTTGTAAATTTTTTTTGTCTGATGAAAAACAGAAAAAAAAATTTGAAACACTGTGATTTCAGGAGTAAAGAACACATTGACATTCGAGATACGTTTAAATCTAAAATTAGGGGTGTAGTTGAGGTGTGGGAGGGGGGAGGGGTAATAAAGCTCCCCCTCTTCCCTTTTACAAAGCATTAACATGTTTGAGTGTCACTTAACAAAACTGACATCAAATTAGCATACGTAATCGGAAAACTTCTTTCGGCGATTACAGCGCCATCTGTCACGAACTTCAAAAAATGTTTCAAACAAAAAGTTCCTATTTGTTGACGCAGAATCCAAATCTGCATAATAAACTGGGAGGTGCTATTTAAGATTACGAAGTTACCCCCCTCTCCACCCCCCGGGGGTGGGAGTGGGGGCATCCTATTACTATCAAACAAAAGAGTTTAAAAAAAGTTTTTAGACGTATTTTTTCTTTTTTCAATGCGTTTTGTATTTCGCGAGATATTTGGGCGGTACGGGTGGTCTGAAACACCCTACCGGTGCCATAAATCGATTATTGGAAGCAAGTGGACAAATGTTTGCACATTGATGCACCTAAACATGTGGAATGAAAATCTGCATCTACATCTGAAATATCTCCACAATTGCGGATTTGCAGCAACATTTTCTATCGCTTGAAGTAGATTTTCAAACGTTTTTGGGTGTATACCGGATATATATCGGTGCCATTAAAAAAATTCCACTTTTGTAGCGTGTCCGTTACAATTTTGGTGAAAGCAGGCTGAAGTGCTTCAGTAGGTTTAGTAAAGTTTTTAAAAATTTCTGGCAAAATTTCAAATTTGGCCCATCGGAGGTGAGACAGGATGGAAAGATGATGCGCTAACCCCAAAACCACTTATTAGAGCCTTTTAGAGCCTAATTTGCACTGTACATCACATGACAGTTCTACACAATTATGGCCGCACAATTATGAAGTTCGAGAGTGGAAGTAAGTTAACATATTTTCAAAATTTAATGTTCAGTATGCCAGACAGTCCTATGCCATGGGTCTGTCTACAAGGTCCGCACAGCGTCAATTTTTTTATTAATCAATAACTAAACAGGTATATGTGGATAATTAAATAGTATCACACAATAATTGGTCCACATATAACTTTGTAACGTGGAAAATAATGCTCATTTAAAAATCAGCGTTCCACGGTACACTTACCTTTGTGTCCTATGTTGAAGGGCACGTACCTCGACTAACTCTGCTTAGGTCGTGAGTAATTATTTATTAAACTGATTGATGTTATGATGGGCGCCAGGTCTATCGCTCGTTGATAACTGAAATTGCCTAGGTAGACCTCCCAGGACACTCGATAAAGCTTTTAAGGACAATTGAAGTTATTGACGCAAAAGTAAATGACACGGTGACTGGTTTTATTATATACATCAGAGCTTATTATAACAATTGGTATGAAGAAAACATAAAAAAATAAAGTGATATTTATAAATGTAATAAAAAGTAATTAAAGCGGCACTGCAAATTGATAATGATGTTGTAGTAATTGGTATGGACTAAAATGACTCAAATTGACACAACTTTAACTAATTTAAATTCGTTTAGTGAGTGAGTTGAATTATTTGTGAGTTAGTATTAATTAGTACAAATTATATCGATGTTTTTTTTATATACTAGCATTATATTAGTTTTAATTATTCCCATGTAGGTACCTATTAGATAAGTTGGACCTTGTGGAATTATAAATTAATAATCATAAACAAATTATCTATTATCCAAAATGCAACGCCTGACAGTTTATTTATTGAAATTCTTCAGTTTGCTTTTAAATTTAAAAAACTATTTTATGTATGGATTTTAAATATGATGATAATGATAATGATAATGGTAATGGTAATGGTAATGGACGAACAATCTAATTGATATTGCAAATGAATTTATTGACGCGAGGAAAATTTAATGATTTAAACAATAGGCACTAATTTCTTCACTATCATACGATAAGATATGTAATTATAACGTCTGACCTTTATAGTTGGTTTCTACAATTAATACAGGTTCGGTAATTAATACAGGTTCGGCATCTTGAACATCGTGGTACCAAATGGCGCTTTGATTTTGACGTATTGGAGCTTAAGTTCCTTTAATTTATAACGACCATTGGAACTAATACCTTATGGGCTGATTACCTATGTTGTAATGTATTTGTTTGCTAGGTAATGAATGGTCTCCCCAAAATTTCTCTATGTAAATAATACAACGGCTTTAGATTACAGGTAGTTAAAGTGATATTTGAGTACTCACCGATGCTTTCAGCTACCGAGAAACTTTTAATATTTTAATGCGACAAAAATTGAATGTCTCCGCTCGCCTAACGAACGTAAAATAACAAATATTTTTGGAAAAAGTCTTTATCTTCTGATAGTTTGCAAGGTGTATTTTCGTTAATCTTATAATGCAAATTTAGTTGCCTATAGTGCTGTCAATTTTACTAGTACCAAATAAATTTAAATAAAAATTTTTCAACTTTAACAAAAATTTTGGATACTTATTTAACAAAAACCAATTGCTGATAATGATGAATGAACAAATTATTAAAAGCATTGAAAAGAAAAGAAAAAGGAGAAGGGAAGGATAATTAATTACATTCATTTTATGAAATTTGGTAGTGGATCGTTCCGTATTCAAAGTAAATGTTTGTTGTTCTTATGTTCTCTTTCTTAAAATATGTTGCTTGTTGTATGTGTCACCTGGAAATAAGTACATATAAGAATTATTCTATGATCGTTCAACCGAATTTCGTTTTAAATTGCCTTTTAAGATTTTATTTGTTCTTTTGAAGACGAAGATTTTACGCCCTCGATATTTAACGATTGACTCCTTTTTTTTGTGTACTTACGTGAGATTCACAAATATCTACACCTTTGAAATCGGTAAATATCTACAAATGAACGAGTAAGTTTGCAGGAAATATTTATGATTAAAAAGCTGCAGACTTGTAAACACTCACCAGGTAATAATAAATAATGAGGCCATTACAGAAATACTGAGTTTTATCACGATACCGGTGCTCACAGTAAAGTTATATGATTCGCAAATTATATTTATTTTTTTTAAATTTTGACTACAAGGAACGAAATCTATCATCATGTAATTACTAAATGTATAGTTCATATATTAACCCTCTTGGTGCAGCGTGCCGTGTCGTTCGTTATGGACTATTAAAGTGCAATTTATTTTACCACCAGCAGAGGCGCGGACCATATTTAGAAAACACGCAATTCACCAAAGTTTTAGAAATTAATTATTATTATTATTATTAAAAATTTACCGAGTAAAGTAAACATTGTCTATGTAAGTGTGCAACGAAATAAAGTATAATAGCACTATGGATCAAATATCAACGAGAAATTCATCCTGAAGCACCGATGATGGAAATCATGAGATGGTTTCTTGTGAGAACAATTAGGGGAAAAGCAACGGGAAGGGTGAGGAGGTTCGTTCAGGCGTTTCGCATCGCAATAATTTTATCAAGTGCTTACTAAGGAAGGGATCGGCCAGTAAAAATTTTGAATTATTTACGACAGCGGTTCGGGGAACCAACTCGAAGATCAGTCACACGATAGTTGAAATTGTTGGGTATCAGTTGTGGTAGCGTCCAAAGAATCAATCAAGATGATCTAAGATACAACAAAGTTTCACGCCTTTTGACAAAGGACCAAAGAAAACACCGAGCCATGGAAGAGATACACATAAACAGTGAGTAAATGAGAGTGATGCAGGCTCCAAACACTATAACTACTAGGCAGAATTGAAAATGACAAATGGTCGGGGACGAAGAAATGATAAAACTGATATATTTTGAACATTATGAATTTATATGGGAGAAAGAAAATGATAAGAGAATATGAAAAATTGAATATATTTAGGGGTTGACAGAAGAAGGAAATACGATGCTCAGTAATGATGCTCTAGTAGGTTTTAAGGGTGCAGGCAATAAATTTTATAATACTCGCAGTTACAAAAGGCACTGGATGATGTGAGGAAAGTAATAGGAAGTAATAGCCGTGAAGCATTGGAAAAGTGGGTGGTGAAAAAAATAAGGGACCGAACGAGGTACTAAACCGAAACAAATGGAACATGAAGCGATTCTGTGTGTAAACGCTTTGAAGATTGGAAATACATTCTGGAGGAGGCAGTAAGACAAACAAAAGCCAAAACTATAATTGATAACTTGGCCTTCTCTTCTCAAATGAGTAGCATGGAGAATATTTAAATAGAGAAGCTAGCAAAACTGAGTACCTATCGTAAATTATTAGTTATAGTAGAAATGAATACAACGAAGTGAAATGTACGAAGCAGATAAAGTACATACTCACTAATAAATGTAAAGAAAATGAAAGAAGAAGGAAGGAATTCTAATTTACGAAGATGATCATGAGAAAGGAAGAGAAAAAAATGGAACTTTCTTACAAATCCGATGCGTAAAACAGTAGAGAATGTGTGTGACAGGAAAACAGAAGATGTAATAATATAAAGTAAAGCGTAAGAATAATCAGGTAAAGGTAGAGACATTATGGCAAGAAAATTTTAAAGGAAATTTAAGCAGAAAGTTGAGAAGAACAGGAATAGGAAAGAAGAACAATGGATAAAACTAAAGATGCCCTACGAAATATCACGAAAGAGAAAGCAGTTATGAGAAGATCAATTGCGGAGGAAATGCTAAAACGAACGAAAGAGAAGAAATAAATGGCCTGCGTATATGTAATGAAGCATATATGATATGTGGCAACTGTCTAAGTAAATAACAACCTATATGCAACAGAACACAATGGAAAGAAGTTCCAAAAAAAGGTTTTGAGTACCTTGAATGATACCTGACAAATAATAAAAATGACATAGAGACAACGTCTTCTCGGTCATGGTAAAAGAAAAAAAAGCTGAGAGATTGGTACCAAGGACAATCTAAGCCCATTACTTTTTGTCATTAGATGTGAAATACAAAATAACAACTGTGCAATTCGAATGTGAAGGAGTGCTCCCCTCCTCAACCAACTCGAACCACACGGTATACATATATTTATTTCATAAGAGGGTATTAGGGACACCTGATTACTATTGATGTTAGGATCAAACTATCAAGAACAGTTAATTCTATGGAATGTACCCAACACCCATTGAAAAACCTTGCGAATAATAAGCGGCTAGCCAACATTAAAGCAGAGAAGATTTGAGATCACAGAAAATCTACTGAACCATCTCTAATCATGGCAGAGGGAGCAGGTTCCTACACTAAAATGTTGCATCCCAAATAAACGCCATTGTCAATAATAAATGAATAAATAAAATACGTCCTCATACAATAAAAAAATTTTTACGCCCCCATAACAAAGTTCCATCGAAGATAATATTACCACTAAATGCTAAACCCCAAAATACAATCAAACACCTAAGTCAAAACGTGATAATTAATTACCAAAGTCGGCAATAACATTGCGCAATATAATAAAATGGGACAAACTTAATCATTTGTGGTATCGGGTACCTACTAAACAAACAAAACCATGCAATGATACTTAACAAAATTTCCTGCCTATTTAACAGTACAATTATATAAACAAATTAAAAATATACCTAAATTCCTGTAACCATAATTTTTCTTCGCCTTCAACTAATACCAGTGGCGTAACCGCGGGCGCCAAACATTTAAATTCAAAGCCGCTCGGTGTGCTACATCACAGTTCTTGTTAAACATTAAAAAACCAGCTAAGGTTCCTTGGGTATAAAAATTGCAACCGCCATAAAGAGGAGTGGAAACGCGAACTTTACAAAAGAAAGACGAATCAATGATAAACGTAGCAGAAATTAGATACACTAATCAATTCGAGCCGATAGAAGTAAAGATATTATAAATCTAGAACAGAATCCGGTACAAAGGAAAGGAACAAAATATTGAATAGGAGAGCGGAATTATCATTAATATGGTAACGGGATCGTCATACATCGGCTAAAATTAGAAATAAATCCAAAAATCATCATTGAGGCAGGTTTGAATGAAACAGAAGAAGAGGAAGACCGAAGAATACTTGGTTGGGCGAGATATGTAAATTGTAGGACGAAGGAAGATGTAAAGAGGTGAGAAATATGAGAAAATTTATGAATCAAAGAAAATAATGAAAGAGGACAACTGAATACTACATCTGGCGCCATTGAAGGACATAAGAATGAAAATGAAATTTCCACCTGGAAGACACAAGTTGGCTTCCAATGACACAAAAATGATACAAAAACGTTTTAATTAACTGACACTTTATTTTTTGAAAACGCAAAAGAGTGAACTGACATTTTTTTTCAATCATTTATCACAGCTTAGCTATCTAAATGATTGTGGCACTAAATCACAAATAAATAAAAAAAGGTGGACGCACATTAATTATATCGTAGGCACTTAATTTATGTTTCTATTATACTGGTACAAAATTCGAGAATTCAAGATGGAATGGATGGGCTGCTATACGAATCTGAACGTAGTTGCATGATGAAGTGGTCGCCCTGCTGAAATTTACTGCTAGTGAAGAGGATAATAGTCCTAAAAATGTTGCTTAAATATAACTATATTCTCCTTTGAAAAGTCGATAATAACAGTGAAACATTTATTTGGAAGTACCTCGTATAACGTAGGGTGAAAATTTCATTACAAATTAAAGTCACTTTTGTTTTACGCTTTCATATCCTAACTTGGCCAGAATTTAATAATCATAAAATGTGACACTTCAGTGTTAATGTTCAAAACTCTAAGAAATCACGTCGTTTTATTTTATATTAGTGCCTCCCCTTCTTCTTCGGTACCTACATAATTAAAACGTGTACATGGTTTCTGTCTCTGTCTCAGATGGTAAAGTACTTTAAGTAAATAAATTAAAAGTAAATCTTAACGTTGAGTCTGTTTATTACCAGTCTCCTACTTACAAATTGAATCTAATTATTTTAAATGGCTATCTTGACGTAATTAGAAATGCAGTTTGAAAAAACGTTTAATTTAATGCCGTGTTACGCCAGAGCAAATATCGGAAAACTTTGTTGCTTAAGAATTAATGTTTCCATTAAAGTTCGCCAATGAAATAAAGATGTCTTCTACTTACAAGTTGCAATGTTGGAATTCTTCAGCTATGTATTTATATAATTTTTGACCTACGAGATAATTTAACGAATTTGTGCGCGCACCTGATTAAAATTCAAGATCGGAACGTAATTAATTCGGTTAGTGACTGAATTTTTGTAGTCCAGTGTGCAATGAATTGAGTTCCAACAAGACTATGTTGGAGAGTTAAGAGAATCGTCTTGAAGATAAGTGTTTTGTTTGTTGTTCTGATAAAGACCATGAAGAAAGTGGGGGAAACGTTGATTTTTTGAAAAATTAACACGGTCCTAACCCGAAAGTAATCTTTACCTCACTAAAAATGAGAGAAACCAAGGAGAAGTAAATGAGTTAAGAAAGGAAAGAGTGAAGAAAAAAAAACAAATAGAACGAATACAATGAAAGAGAAGAATGATATCAGAATGAAGGCATTAGAATTTGATTTTTGGAATATATCTGAGATAATAGAGCTACTTATTCGTGATAATCTAACCAAAATGAAACAAAGTTAACAAAGATGGTGAACGAACAGTAATATTGGGTAAATTTAGAACGTTGGTAAATGAAGTAAAACATAATGAAGAATAAGTACAAACTGCAGAACACCATTTTTCATACAGAACGTAATAAAGTCAAATGAGAAAAGAAAATTGTTACATAAACAGGAAATAAGGAAGACGAAATAGAAAAACGGATGTATTAAAGCAAGAATAAATTTGATGCAGGATGGTTAAAAGAATAGGAAGGTGTACTATATAAACATAATAGAAGAAAGTACTTAACAGAAATTAGAAGGTTGATACAAAATAAAATAAGCAGAGAATAACACGGATATGGAAATGGAAAACATGCAGAAAGAAAGATGATTTAATTTAAAACCAGAGAAGGTAAATCGGCAAAAAATTGTGCGATGAACAAGGTTAAAATGGTGTTAAATGCAACGTAAAACACGAAAAGAAATTAGCACCGTGGAATAGAAGTTTCATGGCAAGATAGAAAGCAACCAGAGGTTCTCCGTCTGGTTGCTTTCTTTCTCACAGCAATCAACAATACAATATGCTTCAAATGTAGACCAGAAATGGCTATAATACTTCTAAGTAGATGCAAAGAAAGAGTGATACGTTTTATGGCAATATTAGATAGATTTATTAGACTAAAAGGAAGAAAGTAAAAACCAATTTAATAGAAAAACTAGAAAGGAAATCTGACAGTTTGTTAAATGCGATGGAAGAAAATTCAAAGGGATTAAGAAAAATTGTCAAAATAAGACAGAGTGATTGAAATGGAACGGTAGGAATAGAAAATATATATAAGAATATAGAGGGAAGAGAAGATCATAAGGGGTATACAGTTAAATAGGCAAGAAATATGGGTAGAAACAGATAGAAAAATAAATCAAATTGACCATACGACAATCAGTAACGTTAGAAATTTGAGAGATCACTATTTGGTAGCGGTTAAATGTCAATAATACTAAAGGTATGAAATAAGGAAATGCAGACCAAAGAATAACGAAAGACCTCAGCATGCAATATTGAATAAGAGAAAAAATAAAAAGTACACTAAGGAAAAAGCGGACAAAAGAATCACGAAAGGTCTCGGTATGGAATTATTAAAAACGAAAAAAAAATCAAAAAGAAGAACAAAAAAGAAATAACAGAAATTTTAAAAATTGATGATCTTTATGACAAATAATGTATGAAGTTCAAACCATTTAGTTTTTACATTTCAATAAGGTTATAAAAAATATAAGATTATTGTAAGAACAAATACCAAAGAACTGGGTTAACTGTGTGCAGTTTTTGTAAATTTTAAAAAAGAATGAAGGAAGAACTACGCAGTTGGTAAAAATAGCGACTAAGCTAAACATTAAACAACTTGGAAGGGAACTTGGGAGTAAAACTTAGACCTTGCGTACTATTGCACTTGTCATTGGACAAACACAAAAGTAAACATTTACAATCCTACAATTGCACCAACATAAACAATTCTGGCATGTATTGCCACGAGACTTCCCTAGTACCAAAAAAGTGCAACTTTTTCTTTAAAAAAATGAGTTCCGCCATTTAAACTTATACCGGAAGTGACGCCATCAACGGTAATATCAGCATATTCTTCCTTGGCCCGAATGCAATTCATTGGCGAAAACCGCATTTCGATAACTTTAGTAGTTTCTGAGTATCGAGCGTTGCAGTCATTTTTTAAGAATTATTTTTTTTAACACTTTTTTTCAAAAAATAAGTATAGCACAATATACAGGGTGTCCCAGGTTTAATGTAGAATGTAGAAAAACACATTTTAAGGCGGTTTGCTCCTATAAACGTAGTTCCTAAAATTCTTTGTTTCTGAGATGCAGGGCGTTAAAGTTTTCTAAAAAATAAAGTTTTTATTTATTTATTTCCAAACTGTGGCAATAATTCAAACCAAAATTGGCACACAAGATACAAGGACAGAGGGCCACAAGACTGAAGAATATCAATTTTTTTAATCAACCAGTAGCGGAGATATGGGTAATCCGTACTACTAATTTGATAAATAAAAAAAAAGAGTACGGTCCTGAATTAAATATTCGAAATATACTTTTCGATGGAGCATTCAATTCTGAACAAAAAATGTCTCTAGACTTTTTTTCGTTTCTGTTACCGTGCGGCCGCAAACTAGATTTTTGTAATTTATTTCACGAAAAATGTATTTAGGCTGTGTACAAAATTATGGTTGCGATGGATCTTATGCTCTGTCCATGTATCTTGTGTGCCAATTTTGGTTTGAATATTTTCAACAGTTCGGAAATAAAGAAATAAAACTTTTATTTTTTAGAAAATTGCGACACACTCTGTATCTCAGAAACAAAGACTTTTAGGACCTATGTATATAGGAGCAACCCACCTTAAAATGTGTTTCTCTACAAAATGTCAAAGTCCTGATCATTAAACCTGGGACACCCTGTATATTGCTGAATTCAGAAAAAAATACTCTTTTAAACTAAAAAAAAACTGGAACTTTATCTTATAAAAAAATGATTGCCGCCATTTTAGCTTATACCGGAAGTGACGTCATCAAAGGTAATATCAGCATTTTCGTCCTTGGTCCGAATGCAATCGATTGGCGAAAACCGCATTTCGATAACATTAATAGTTTCTGAGTTTAGAGCGTTGCAAGGAATGTGTACATACAGACTACAGTACTACAGACGACAGACGGAATTTTTTCTTTCATTTTTGAGTCTACGTATTCGGAAACGCAAAGATATGTAAAAATTTGCATAGGTCAATTTTTTTTTGGAACACTAATACAATACTTCCCTTTTACTTCATACTCGGGAAGTAAAAAGCATAAGTAGAACCACTGGAAACGCGAGAGAGAAAATCGAAGAAATGCAAAATGAAAGAATGGCAGAAGTTGCAGTTGCGTACAAAACCAAATCACGCAACAACCTAGAGTTAATAAGGTGTGCTCAAAGAATGTTTCGTAAACAAATTAAGAACTTTAGGGTTTTTGTTACATAAACACCTGGACACCTAAGAGTTTCCATAAAATTAGTTATTTTATAAACAAATGTTAGGGGGCCATTTTTGTAAAATTATGAAGCTAATAGGTCCAGCGAAATTACAAGCAAAAAGTAGGTTATGCTTGTAAGGAGGAAATTGTTTACATCTAAAACATTTTGCTTTGAAACGGTTTCCGAATATGATATTTATTTAGCAATAAAAAAAAATTAAAATAAAAAGCATTGGCATCGACAACAACAACACTACCACGCTCAATTTAGTTTTACCACAGATGTATATATATAGTCTGTGGTTTTACTATACTGCATCCATTTATTGGTGCGTATCATAAACGAATCCCTCCTTACTGTGAATTTTCCCACAATGTGAAAATCGGCAAAAATTATTCCTCTTGCTAAAGTAAATCAAAAATTATTGAAAAGATAGTGGTGAGACAACTACAAATTTTTCTTGACGTTAATGATATCTTGCCTAACAATCAATCAGGTTTCCGTTCTAAATACGGAACCCAAACTGCTCTCCTAAAAGGTGTTGAATGGACATATCGAGTAATCTAGACCAATCAAAATTACAATTTTAGTGTTGTTAGATCAAAGTAAGGCTTTTGATTTGGTCAATACGGAACGGTTATTATCAAAATTGAAACATGTTGGTTTCAGCCCAAACGCCTGTAAATGGTTTGAAAGTTACCTAACCGGACGTACACAATTGGTAATGTTCAACCATGACACTTCAGATTCGCAACCAGTTACTTGCGGAGTTCCTCAGGGAACTATTTTGGGTCCAATTCTGTTCTCAATTTACACGGCTGATATTCGGATATGTTTAAACCACTGTAATTATCACCTGTACGCCGATGACCTTCAAATTTACACATCTTGCTCGGTTGATACATTACCTAATGCTTTAATGAAAATTAATACAGACTTATCAAGGATAGCCGAATGGTGCCAAGGTAACGGTTTAAAAGTTAATTTGGACAAAACTGTAGCTATGTGTATTTGTAAAAAAAAGCATTATGATAAACGTCGATAATATAATAAATACTAAGATACTAAATATTATACCTACTACAACATTTAAACAAAATGGGTATAAAAGATCTTTTACATACAGGTAAAATTACTCTCTAATTTTTCACATTATGTGTCCTACTTTTGTATTATGATTTTTATTATTAGGGTTCGCAAATGCTATATTTTGTATAGATTGAGTGGAAGATCGACTTAGGTTTATTACTATTATTATGAGTTATATCGACTCCTTCGGTCATTACAAATGAAACAATGATTCAAGGGACACACCATCAGACATGGGTTTGAATTCTTTAAATACACGGATTCTTGATTTTTATATTTCATTGGTTTGGAAGATTGAAATATAAAGGTCTCTGTTTAACTTTCTTTTATTCTTCACACTTACTAGTGTTCCTCAAATGTAATAGTAAATTAAGGGGTATAATAAACGTTCGACCAACTTTCATACAATAGTACAGCTTCTGTTTTATCCTATTTACATAAGTCGTGGAAGAAGAAGAGTGCGCCATTAGTCGAGGAAATAAAGCACTGAACCTACCAAATTTTTGTAGTAAGTCGGATTGAGATGGGTTTTTTTGCATTCGCTTCCTAAATTCAATAGGAAACTTTGTACCTACTTTTCATTATGTTTTTTTTCGAAATTGCATTTGTGCAGTCGAAAATGCATCCTGAAAAATGCATTTTCATAGAAAAAATTCATAACTTCGTTATAAACTTCTAGAATCGACTCAATTCGGGTACAAGGGGGTTTTCGAGGTCGCTGATCCCGAATATGACCTCCAAATTGCCTCACCGCCCACCTGGAGCTCAGGATGGCTGAGCAACGTCATCTCCGAAGCTTTTCTGAAATTCACTCTCAAATGATTCTAGATATCTCATCCGAGGGTTTTTAGGGTTGCTGATTCCAAACCAGGCATTGGAAACCGTCCCCCGCGTACCTGGTGCCCCGCATCCTAGCATCAACGTCATTCTCTTGAGTTTCACTGAAGTTTCAAGCCTATAGGGAACCGAAAATTGTTTCCAGGGTTTTTGGGTCGCTCAGATCGAATCTGGTCCCTGATACTTTCTAACGGATACCTAGAGTGCACCACACCGCGGCGGCATCAACGTCATCCTCTGGAGTTTCGCTGACATTTTCGCTCAAATGCTTTCATTCTCATGCTTGTTTCATCATATCAGGAAATCATAATGTAAAACTTATAATGGAACATTGGAATAGATGTGGACATTTTCATTTTGTGAAATAAAATTTGAGATATATAAAAAAATGTAAGTTTTGTTTAATAACATATATTATCATCCAAATGTATGAAGTTAATATTATAAAATATTTAGTTTAAATTTAATTTAATTTGTTCCTTTTATTACAGATTAAATTTGTATGTAAAACTCTTAATATAAGGTTGGTAGTTATAGACTAAGCGGCAGCGACAGAAAAAATGGCGTCATTTACTCCCTTCTGCCAATTTTGGCTTAAATAATTTATAATTTTGTGAACTAATTAAAGCTATTTCCAAGTATTACTCGTGGATACCTTGGGCCGTAATCGGTTTTGAAATTGTAACAGATTTAGCTATCTTTGAATCATTTCTTACCGTCTGCCACCTACATAAAATGAAAATTACAAAAAAAATAGTTGGCGGACGTTTATCGGCAGAGAAATTCCATAGATATCAAGTTTGATACACCCCACGATAAAATGTAAATAAAATACCACTCACCGAACAATTTCTTCCCGTCTGCCAGTGCGTCGATATTGTTATTCATGTCTCAGAAGTTGAGAAAAAACAAGCGGCGGACACTTAGTCCGTGTAGAAGCGTCGAGGCGCTTTATTAAGATTGCATTATATTACATATTTTTTGAACAATTTGTTACTATCTGCCATTGAAGAATTGAATAATTTTATACCAAAAGATTGTAAAATAACAGGTGGCAGATGAATTATCACATTACAACATAGTGGCAGACACGAAAATGCGCGTTAAAAAAATTGGTATATTTTAACAACTAGTTCCCTTCTGCCAATTTCCAAACGGATAGTTTACAAAACAATAATCTTAAATATGAATTGGCGGATATGAATGTTGTATAGTATGGCGGCAATAGGGTTTCAAAAGTGCACTTATGACGGCTCGAGCGTTTTAAAGGAAACGGGTTAGCAAATCAATTACTTCCCTTCTGCCAATTTCCGAAATGGGTAGTTTACATAGGTAACAATAATCTTAAATATTAATTGGCGGATATGAATGTTTTATAGTATGGCGGCAATAGGGTTTCAAAAGTGCACTTATGACGCCTCGACCATTTTAAAATGAAACGGGTTAGCAAACCAATTCATATAGTAGTATATTATTCAACAATCTTGTAATGATAGCTATTACTTACGAAGATGTAGTTTGCCACATGAGCCGCCAGACGAGTGTGAGTTACATGCGAGTAGAATACTATACTAAACAAATACATTCATCAATCGCTTGAAAATTATTACGTTTGATTGGGGATTTTAGGGTTTCTTATTATATTTAGACACTTTTTAACTTACCTTTTTTGATCAGAACGATATATGAATCGTTTTAATAATATATTTTTTATAAGAATACGAATAAATTAGATAACTTTAGTGTTTATAATAATATAATGTCAGTAGGCATGAGTCATATGATTCATTGAATCCGTGAGTATGGCCCGTGAGTAATGAATTCATTACTCACTTTCTTTGAAGGTCAGCCCTTGGTCTAGCGTTATGCCCAGGTATTTGTCTTGTCCCACTACCTGTACCTTGGTGCCATACATTGGTATGTCCTTTAGCGGCATTAGGTTTGTCGGTCGTTTTCTTCGCGAGAATTGCCGCCATACTATACAAGATTCATATCTGCCAGTTAATATTTAAGATTATTGTTATGTAAACTATCCATTTGGAAATTGGCAGAAGGGAAGTAATTGATTTACTAACCCTTTTCATTTTAAAATGGTCGAGCCGAATAAGTGCACTTTTGAAACCCAATTGCCGCCATACTATACAAGACTCATATCCGCCAATTAATATTTAAGATTATTGTTATGTAAACTTTCCATTTGGAAATTGGCGGACGGGAAGTAATTGATTTGCTAACCCGTTTCATTTTTAAATGATCGAGCTGAATAAGTGCACTTTTGAAACCAAATTCCCGCCATACTATACAAGATGAATATCTGCCAATTAATATTTAATATTATTGTTATGTGTACTATCCATTTGGAAATTGGCGGACGGGAACTAGTTGTTCAAAAAAAAATTTTTTTTTACACAAGATTTATAGTGTAATTCAGGTACGTACCTGTTTGTTATGTCTGCCAATGAGCAGACATTCGTAATACGTGTTAAAATCTTGAAAAATATTAATTTTTTTGGGTAACAAATTGTTCAAAAAATATGTAATATAATGCAATCTTAATAAAGCGCCTCGACGCTTCTACACGGACTAAGTGTCCGCCGCTTGTTTTTTCTCAACTTCTGAGACATGAATAACAATATCGACGCACTGGCAGACGGGAAGAAATTGTTCGGTGAGTGGTACTTTATTTACATTTTATCGTGGGGTGTATCAAACTTGATATCTATGGAATTTCTCTGCCGATAAACGTCCGCCAACTATTTTTTTTGTAATTTTCATTTTATGTAGGTGGCAGACGGTAAGAAATGATTCAAAGATAGCTAAATCTGTTACAATTTCAAAACCGATTACGGCCCGAGGTATCCACGAGTAATACTTGGAAATAGCTTTAATTAGTTCACAAAATTATAAATTATTTAAGCTAAAATTGGCAGAAGGGAGTAAATGACGCCACTTTTTCTGTCGCTGCCGCTTAGTCTATTAGAGTAGTTTCAAAATCTCATGGAGAACTTCGGAATCCGCCTCTGCAGGCGGGCTATGTCCCATGCACGGCTGGTCAGGTCCTGGAAGAACCCCGTCCTAGCAATTAAAAATTATTTTCGGTTCACTAGGCTTGAAATTTTAGTGAAACTCCAGAGGATGACGTTGATGTCGCCGCGGTGTGATGCACCAGGTGTCTGTTAGCAAGTATGTTACGTACTCGGTTATTAGATATTGGATGATATTCGATAATTAATAGATTTATATATTTTATAACTTTATTTCACACGTAGCTCTCTAACATTACTAACTTCACACATGTTGCCAATTTCGGCATACATAACATTTCCCCCCTTTATTAAGATTAAGATATTACATAGTCTTTAAATCTTACAGGAAGCTTTAAATTCCTTTTTGGCCTTTCTACTGGCTCACAACTCTTTTCGCTCACTACCTATGTTATGAACCCGATTTTCCCTAGACTCTATGCCTTACCTAAGATTCACAAGCCTAACACGCCCATGCGACCCATTGTATCTTTTACCAAAACCCCTGTTTCAAATTTATCTGAATGGTTAAACCATTCATTAAGGAACCTTCTAAAATTTCAATTCCCTTATGCTATCAAGAATTCCTATGATCTTTCGCTTGAACTTTTGAAATTCCCTTTAAAGCACGACCACCAATTGGTTTCCTTTGACATTGTAAACTTGTTCCCCAGCATCCCTTTCGAAGATTGTTTGAACATTGTTAATAACCACCTTAATCAGTCTAACCTTTCAGACAACATTTGCACTTTTCTTAGTAAATCCTTAAAGATGTGCTATAAGCTATAACCAAAACTTTTTCACCTTTAACGGTAAAACTTATTCTCAACTTACTGGCCTTCCCATGGGGAGCAACCTTTCTCCTTTACTTGCCGAGTTATTCCTTACTTCTATAGAAACCAACACCCTCTTCAACAACCCTATAATTAAAGAAAGATTCGTTTTCTACAAAAGATACGTGGACGACATCCTTGTAATATTTAAAGGTTCCAGTCGGGAGCTCGACGAGTGTTTCCAAATTTTGAACAACTTACACCCTAAAATTAAATTCACGTTAGAAGTTGAAAAATGCCATTCCTTAAACTTTTTAGATATCACTATTACTAGATTACACAACCGCCTTGATCTTGACATTTACCGGAAACCAACCACCACCGATCACGTGATACCTTTTTCTTCGTTTCACCCCCTGTCTCATAAAATGGCCGCCTTTAGATTTTTCTTTTACAGAATTTACACTCTCCCTCTCAGTCCTTTCAATTTCAATAAAGAATTAAACTTGATCTTCAATTTAGCTGAACGGAACGGTTATCCTTGCCATCTTATCTCTAAGCTTTACCGTAAATATTCTCAGAAATTTCAAATCCAGAGGCACACTACGTTACAAGATATTGGTCAATCCACGTTGCCTTTAACCCCGTTAAAATTCTTTTCCTTGCCTTTCATTGGTCCGTCTTCCTATTTCTTCAAAAAACTCTTTAACCAACACGGTATCAACATTTCCTTTTCGTCCAAACAGAACCTTAAAAGCCACTTGGTCCACACCAAAGACAGTATCGACATACTGGACAAATCTGGGGTGTATAGGCTCAAGTGTGGTTCTTGCGATTCCTTCTATATTGGCCAAACTGGCAGGAAATTTAAAATCAGGCTGGCGGAACATTCGGCTTGTATAAGGAAAAATAACATCACTTCCTATTCCTCCTTTGCTAATCACATCCTCAACACTGGTCACTCTTTTAATCCAAGTACTAATTATGATATCCTCCATATTTGTGACAAAGGTGTCAGACTCAATCTTCTGGAAACGAAAGCAATTATTAAGAATTACAATAAGTGTCCCAAAGGATCTCTTAATGAAATCCTAAACATTAATAAAGATCTCCTTATTTTAAATTAACTTTTGTACTTTTCGTATCTCCCCCATAAAGATTTGCCCTCGTATTTTAGCTTTATTCTTTTCGTTTCGGTTTCAAGGTCACCCCCGTTTTCTGCCTTGTATTGTCGTATTTTCTAACCGTTTGCGCACGGGCCTCCATTTTCAATTTGTCTTAATAACGTTCACCACCTCGTGGTTTTGATTTTAACATGTCCTAGAGTTTTTCTTTCTCCCGTAAGTATTTAATTCAATTTTCTAGTTGATTTATTGCGTTTTAGCTTGGTTTGTGTTCCACTAAACCGGTATTTTCAATGATATCTGGACGATTAACATGTGGTCCTCTACCCCTATTTTAATAATTTCCATCCTCCAATTATAAAATTATTAGGTAAGTTTGTGGTTTCCTTATTACGCATTTGCTAACCCTACTCTTTTCCAGCGATGAACCCTTTGGGGGTTATTCTTCTTTTTCTTTAATTTTGTCACCATTTCAATTGCTCACTATCGTAATTTTACCTTAAATTTATTGTAAGTATACATAAGTTTGTTATTCTTAGTTATCACGTATATTATAGATATTTAGCCTGAAGATGACAACAATTTAAGTTGTCGAAACATGTCGCTTTACAAATTATAATTTATTGTACCATCTTTACAAGTGAATTGCCTTCATCAAACCAATTCATAGCTTCAACAATTAAAGAAAACATACCATGGGGAAGGTTGCGAGTTTTTGTTTTTATTAATCCCCTTTTTGGATTATTGGGTATTACCTTATCCTCCTCCTTAACAGTTATCTGTTCATCGCTTACATCAGGTTCATTACTGTCGTTTACAAAGTTATGCTTAAAACTATTTGGAATACAAACATTCTTTGATTTTCTGAGATGGTAAATATTCCTTCTAAAAATAGTACCACTCTGATCTTTTACAATGTAAGACCTTGGACATTCTGTTCTCTCTATGACCTTAGCAGGCTCCCAACTTTTCCCTTTTTGCATAGTCACGTTTTCATTAATGTCAAAATTATCTCTGCTTTTAGATTTGAGATCGTAATATTTTTTTGCTAAATTTTGTTTTACCCTTAGTTTATCTCTAATTATATTATTTTTAATTTCGTCCCGCTCCAGTGCTTTTTCACTAACAGGGAGTTTAGTACGAAGTTTCCTACCGAATAACAGTTGCCCTGGAGATAATCCAACCCCATCTAATGCTGTATCTCTATAATTCAATAAAGCAATATGTATATCTCCATTTTTTTTAAATATGCTTTTTGCTATTTTAACCCCGCTCTCAGCAAATCCATTGCTTCTCGGATATCTCGGACTGCTAGTCTTTAATTCAATACCAAACTCTTTTGCGAAATTTTTAAATAATAGTGACCCATAAGGCATATTATCTGAAAACAGCAAATTTGGAATACCATGAGTGGAAAAACAAATTTTAAAATGACGAATTAACTCTTCGGCTGTTTTATTATTAAGCTGTAATACTTCAAGCCATTTTGAAAAATAGTCAAAAATAACTAAATAGTTTCTATTATTAAATTCTAACACATCGGATGCTACTTTTTCAAACGGTCTACTAGGGATTTCATGTGGAATAAGTGGTTCTGCCACATTTGATGGTCTAAATTTTTCACAAATTTGACATTTTGAACTAACTTGTTCTATGTCCCCGTTTATTGATGGCCAGTATAAGGATTCTCTAGCTCTAGCCTTCATTTTGACTACCCCGAAATGACCTTCATGCAATAAGTTTAGCATTGCTGCCCTTAACGATGCCGGAACTACTAACCTATCGTTAAATAGCAACAAATCCTCTACCACATGTAACTCATTCCTTAATTTATGATATTTGCGAACCTCGCTGTCTAAACAATTTATATTAACAGGCCATTCTGTGCGACAGCACTGTTTCACTCTGGTCAATACTGTATCAGAATTTGTTTCTTTTTGAAACTGCACTTTTTTAGCATTAGATATGTTGACCAAAGATCTGACATCAAGCACTACCTCAGAGAATAGGTCTTCACCTCTATGATCAGTTAAAAAATTACGAGACAAAAGATCTGCGATATGCATTTCTTTGCCCGGTTTGTAGATTACATTGAGATTATAATTCAAAAGTTTTAATTTAATTCTTTGAAGTCTCGGTGATTTAATTTCTGATATATTTTTCCCCATTATTGCAACTAATGGTTTATGATCAGTCCAAACTGTTACATCCTTCCCGTAAATATAATTGTGAAATTTTCCAACTGCAAAGACAATTGCTAAAAATTCTTTCTCTACTTGAGAATAATTAGTTTCAGATTTCGACAAACTGCGCGAAGCAAATGATATTGGACTTCGGTCCTGTAGAAGACAAGATCCCAAACCATCCTTCGAAGCATCTGTTTGTATTGTAACAGGCTTTGACACATCAAAATTTTTCAGTACTGGATTTTTACTTAATACAGTTTTTAATGCTTGAAACGCGTCATTATGTTGCTTTATCCACGTAAAAATAACTTCCTTCTTAAGTAGTTCACGAAGGGACGCTGATAATTTTGCAAAATTTGGAATAAAGCTTCGAAAATAATTAAACATACCCAATACGGATTGCAACTCTTTTTTGTTACCCGGAGGCTTCAGTTCTACTACAGCCTTTACCCTATCTCTATCCATTTGCATACCTTGTTCTGAGAAGACATGCCCTAAATACTTTACTTCTTTAACTTTATATTGTACTTTTTTCGGGTTAAATTTGACATTTACAAGTTTAGCTCTTTCAATAACTTTGTTTAAAATTCCATCATGTTCATCCTCATCCTTTCCCGCAATTAGGATGTCATCAAAATATATTACAATTCCCTTAATGTCACCAAAATTCTGCGTATTATATCTTTGAAAAATTTCAGGTGCGACACTCAACCCCAGTGGTAATCTTTTAAATTGATAAAAACCAAAAGGAGTGTCAAAGGTACATAGTGACACAGAGTCTTCACTTAGTTCTATATGATAAAATCCCTCCTTAATATCTAACACAGTAAATATTTTCTTTCCAGAGAGTTTAGAACAAATTTCCTCAAGTGTAGGAATGAGGAAGTAATCTCTCTTAACAACTTTGTTTAAATCAATAGGATCTAAACAGATTCTTATTGTTTTATCAGGTTTTTCAACAATTACCATGTTGCTAGCCCACTCCACAGGATTCTCTGCCTTTTGAATGATTCCTAAATTTTCCATTTGTAGTAATTTATCCTTTAATTTGTCTTTTATAGCAAGAGGTACTCGCCTAGGAGGTTTAACAACAGGTTTTACATTTGGCAATAAATTGATCTTAAACTTACTACTAAATTTCCCTATGCCTGTAAAGCATTCTAAATTTTGTTTGACAAACATTTCTCTTGACATATCAATTACAGTTTCAACCCTTTTTAATAAATTTAACTCAATGCATGCAACCAACCCTAGAATTGGAGTTGTACAATTCCTAAGAATTATAAATTTGACCATTTTTGTAAAATTCCCTTTCTGACATTTTAAATTTACACAACCAATAGGTTGAATTCTAGAGCCTCCAAAAGCTTCTAGAACCATACAACTCTTCGACAATTTTTGGTTACATTTAATAAATTTCAAAGTATCCCATGACAATATATTTACCTGAGCGCCTGTATCTAATAAATTTAAAAATTATGTTGACTAATACGGACTTCCTCCAGTCTGCATTGATCTTCGCTACATCCTTTACTTCGCCCACTGTGAAAGAGTCGACATCAGCATCTTCAACCACTTCTCTTACTTTCCGAACTTTACAAGCTGCTCTAAAATGGTTTAATGTGCCACACTTCGCACACTTCTTCCCATAGGCTGGGCATTGATTTAATCCATGCCTCGTCAAACATCGGGTACAGTTAAACTCTTTCCCTTTCTTATCCAAATCTCTCCTTTGATGAAAATTTCTCTTGTTCTCCTCTTGCTCACAACATTAACAGACTTCTCGTGACGAATTTCCCTCAATTGTTCTTTTGTGATTTCATCCGCCCTACAAATGTCCACTGCATTTTTTAAGGTTAAATTTTCAATTGTTAATAGCCTTTCTTGCACCCGCAAATCATTGATACCTAAAACAATTCTGTCTCTAACCAAATTGTCCGCTTCATCTTTATATTCACATGTTTTCACTAGTGTCCGGAGATCGTTAACAAAAACATCAATACTTTCTCCTTCTGCTTGAGTACGCTTGTTGAACATATACCGTTCGTATATTATATTTTTCCTTGGGTTCATATACGTTTCAAACTCACTTATAACCTTATCATATTTCTGCTTATCTTCTTTTCCTAATTTAAAATTGTTGTATATTTCAAGACCCTCTTCTCCAATTATATTTAACAGCATAGCCACTTTAACTTTGTCTTCTTTTTCTGATGCTCCGGTAGCCAGTAAATAAATTTCAAATCTTTGTTTAAACCTCTTAAAATTCTCACTTAAATTACCTTCAAACTTTAATGGTGCTGGTATCTTCGAATCCATATTTATTAGCACGCTTTTAACCTTACTTTCTCCGGAAAATTTAAAATTTATTTTTATATTTATATTTATGCACACTCTTCTTAATAATTAATATTCTTTTCCCGACTGCGCCATGTTACGTACTCGGTTATTAGATATTGGATGATATTCGATAATTAATAGATTTATATATTTTATAACTTTATTTCACACGTAGCTCTCTAACATTACTAACTTCACACATGTTGCCAACTTCGGCATACATAACAAAGTATCTGGTGGCACATTCGACCTAAGCTACCCAAAGAACCCCGGAAACAATTTTCGGTTCCCTATAGTCTTGAAACTTCAGTGAAACTTCAGAGGATGACGTTGATGCACGGATATGGGGCAACAGGTACGCGGGGGACGGTTGCCGATGCCTGATTTGGAATCAGAAACCCAAACAAACTTCGTATGAGATGTCTAGAATCATGTGAGAGTGAATTTCAGAAAAAGCTTCGGAGATGACGTTGCTCAGCCATCCCGAGCTCCAGGTGGGCGGTGAGGCAATTTGGAGGTCATATTCGGGATCAGCGACCTCGAAAACCCCCCTTGAACCCGAATTGAGTCGATTCTAGAAGTTTATAACGAAGTTATGAATTTTTTCTATAAAATTGCATTTTTCAGGATGCATTTTCGACTGCACAAATGCAATTTCGAAAAAAAACATGATGAAAAGTAGGTACAAAGTTTCCTATTAAATTTAGGAAGCGAATGCAAAAAACCCCATCTCAATCCGTCTTACTACAAAAATTTGGTAGGTTTGGCTCATTTTAGTGCTTTATTTCCTCGACTACATGGCGAACACGTATTCACTTGCTCCTGACAGTCTTATAATATAACAAATTCCTACAGAAAGATGTATCTATTTTAAAGAAAATGGTAGGGGAAAACTGAGTTGAATAGTGAGGCTGATAAAGAAGAGTTAGGCAACAGAAAGTGCAGTGCACTATACAACTGATGGAAATAGGGTGAACGGTTCCCGAAGGCACGAATCAAGAAAAAACATATCGTAACATCGTTCCAAGACGAAAAGCACTGAACCTAAATCACAGCCTGAAATCAGGGCCGGTGTGACCTTTTGAGGGGCCGAGTAAAACATTTTGCGGGGCCTAAATACTGTTACAAGATCTCTCTTGGCTTATCGATGATCGCAGATGTTTTTTTTTATTAGGTTCAACCGCAAGAAACTATGTTCTGCTGATGCCAGGGTTACTGGGCGTCGTTAACATAATTTGTAATGCGATTAATATAATAATATGTAGATATGCCTGCATCCATAATTCGCTTTCGGGGGGAAAAATTCAATGAATACACAAAATTGTTTTTGCAAAAAACTATTGATGTAGATTAATTTCTATATAGTTCATTTCTCTGAAAGCGCCTGGATTTTTTTATTTAAAATAAATTTCCAGGATATGAGGACTTTATGGAGTTACACTGAACCTTGATGACTTTTGTCACTCCTTTAAACTGAATCATCGCTACTACAAAAATGTCTTGCATCAGTTAATGGTGGACCTCGGGTCCTTTCACAACCCGGGGCCGGGTTCCGCCCTACATACAGGCCATATTATCAAAAATGAACAGGATTGACAATGCATTTTGAAAATGAATTCGCAATAAGAAAGTTTATCTCTGTTCAATCAATTGCAAATTTGTCCAACAATTAACAATCTGAAACGAAATTTAATTAAAACAGTTAACAGACCTATCTCAAATATATTATATTGTTAATGCTTTATTAAACAAATTAAATCTGATGTAATTAGTCTTGAGAATCGACCGCTTTAACTTGCCTCGCAATTTACGTGCCAACGTCCCAACGAAGAAATTTAAATCAATTACAATAATATAAAATCATTCTGTATATAGACTTATCCGGCGATAATTACAGTGGAGGTACTTTCATAATAATTTTCTTGATTAACTGTAATAAATTACGCTCATCATCTACTCTTTCAGCGTAGGTATCTTTACAAATAGTTCGGATTCTTTAGAAAGTGGGTTGTTTTACGAATTTTCAATTTTTCTAGAGTTTTAAATTTGCATTTATAAGTAATCCTAGAGGGGAATTATTAATGGCTTTCTTTGACAATTTAAATAAATTAATTTAGATGCAGTGAGCACTTTTATGTCTAATCCTCACTGACGCTATAGCACATCACATAATTACGTTTCCAGTTACTAACATTGTAATGTTCACCATATGAAATAAGTTTGTATACATTGTTCACCCACCCACATTTACGTTCGTAGTAATTTTATATTGTTAAAATCAATAATAAACTTGATAATGTCACATGTATGGTACAATTAAATAATATAAAGATGAAAGATTTATATACTCGGGTAAATTAAAGGTGTGGTGATATTTACATTTTTTATGTTAATACAATATACGTCAAAGCGTTATTTATTTCATTTTCACATTTTCCTTTTTTGATGACAAGAAGGCTGTACTTATATACGACATTGCATCCTTGGTATTGCACTATTCTAATGCATGGGCTGACATTTCTACAACTATTGTTTATTTTTTTTTCAAATCACGTATTTTTTACTGTGGAAATGTTAAACGATGAATTTTTTTAAATTGTCCAATTGTGAGTAATAGAGACAAATAACTTCGTGCAATAAGAATTATTTCTTATGTAACGCGTGGTGATTGTTAAGTGTGCGCTTTATCATACAGAGTGATTCAGAAACATATGTGACGAAAATATTACCAGGATTAAAGGAAAAATAATACAATCTGTATTTTTTTGTTCGAAAATTTTTGAGAAAGTCAAAAAGTTTTTGAAATGCATTTTTCCCGGAATTACTGCGTTTTAGAGAAAAATTTTATAAATAAAAAATGTAGAGGACATTTCCATCTAATTAATGTTAATGAGTTGATAACGTACGACTTAAAATTTAAGCAGTAGGTGGCGTTAAAGTACCAGAAAAACTGTTTTTTTGCTTTTTGGCCTAGACAAATTTTTTTTCGCAATACTGTAAATGGAATAGTTGTTCCTCTCAAAAATACCTACAAAATTCATTAAAACTATTTTTTTCTTCGACTTCCCGTTTTAGAGCTATAGGTTGCCGAAGTGTGAAAATTGTACCATTAAGACTGTAATAATAATAATAAATAAATATTTTTTATTTCCTGTAGACTGAAAGTGTAGGATACGTCACAAAATTAGATACAAACATTACATATACTCAAGATATTCCTTTACATTGTAAAAACAGCCATTAACTAGATATTTAAAAAGATTGGTTTTAAATTTCGAAAAATTATCGGAGAAAGGCTAATAGAAGTAGGGTAACGATTGGTGCGTTGCTCATAAATGGTATATCATTTTTTGTAAGTTGATTAACAATAATATCTGCTAATTTACTATTGTTTTTAAATTAATAAAACAACTTAAAACCTCCCCATTTACCATCATCCTTCGCTTCATTAAAAATTTGGATTTATTAAATATTCATCGTCTAAGGGGAGGTTTTAAGTTGTTTTATTAATTCAAGCACTACCCCCTTTTTGAGCCTCTGAAGAAGAAGAAAAAAACACAAAAAACCCAACGCAAAAATAAAAGTAATAAATCTAATTAAATATGTAGATATAAATACAAGTAGACACATTTAAAAAATTAAAACTAAAAATTGTTTATACATACCTGAAACAAACCAATGCTTCATTGGCAAAATAACCTCTGAAGCTTTTATTAATGTTTGCCGAGCTTTTGGACCCGGGGGGTACGCTCATCACTCATAACGACTGTCAGGTGTTCAAAATCGGTTCTTACTTATGTGTACAATAATGCCAACCCCGTCCGTGACAGTAACAATAGAACCGTCAACTACGTTGCGTTACGTTTGTTGCGTTATAACTCTGGAATGGTAGGTCGGAGAAAAAAATAGTTTTAATAAATTTTGTAGATATTTTTGAGAGGAACAACTATTCAATTTACAGTATTGCGAAGAAATATTTTTTTCTGGGCCAAAAGGCAAAAAAATTGTTTTTCTGGTATTTTAGCGCCACCTACTGCTTGCATTTTAAGTCGTACGTCCTCAACTCAATAACATTAATTACAGACGGTAAGGTCCTCTACATTTTTGGTTAATAAGATTTTTCTCTAAAACGCACTTATTCCGAGAAAAATGCATTTCAAAAACTTTTTTAGTTTCTCAAAAAGTCGATAGGGCCAGGACCTCGCAAATCTGGCGTTAAGATTTTCTCATGACCTTCTAATGAAATATGAAAAAAAAATCCACTTGGCAATTTTTTGCGAAAACAGCCGTTTTTCACGACAGATTGACTGTACTACAACAACACTATTGCCTCAAACTGTTCGCCGTTTACATCCAACAATAATTTGCAACGCTTTGGGAAGTCATTCACTGCGTTATGAGTATGACACATGTTGAGAAGGAATAGCTCTAATTTCTTCCTCAATCACTAATTTCAGCATGTCGACGTCTTGAGGTTTCCGAGTATAAACCATCTCCTTCAAATAACCCCATAATCAATAATCACATGCTGTGAGGTCAGGGGAACGGGCTGACCATTCAATGGGGCCTCTTCTTTCCACCCCCCTGGTGGGGGGCGCACCATCCTGCTGGAATGAACATTGTTCATGTTCAGCACTTTGCGTTACCGGCAGGACAATTTCTCTAAGGATATCACTATACCGATCACCATTAACGCCATTGACTGATATGAAGCTCAAGTGGAGCTTGGGGGGTTGATTTTTGGGGGCTAGCGTTGAACGCCTCCACAATTCTCTCCGTTGTTTCTGCATCCGTGCTACTGCGAGGCCTTCCAGAAAGTATGATCTTCTGCATCCTTACCCGTTTCCAGCAATCGTTTTCTCCAATTCCTCACAGTCGACGGCTGCAATGCTACGTTAAACCCATGCCTTGCCCATCTTGCGGTCTCGCAATCATTAGAATACGTTATTGCCCATGCAGCAATTGTAATTTGCTGTTGCATATTCAACGCCATTTTGACTAATGACGAAGTTCTACACTATTTTGTTTTATTCCATTGTTGTAATTTGAAGAATTACCTTTCCAACGGTAGTTTCATATTTCCTGTAATGGTAATATTTTTATCACACAACGCGATCAAACGTATAGCCATATTTATGATTCACTTCGTACATACGAAACGCTTTTTTTTTTGAAAAATCAATAGTAAGCGACGTTATGGTAATGCTACAACGGTGAGCAGTTAGCTAAATAAAGAACATGGTAAGCGAATGGATCCCCAAAGATCAAGGGCTTGAAATTTGCAAGGAAAGCTTAAAAACCTCTTTCAGCAGTTGGTAACTCTGCTGACATTTCAACAATTTAGTGATTACGATCAAATACCTAATTGCTTTTCCATCACCACCACGCGAGCTATCACAACTCTTGGCTTGATAATCTTCAACTTGAGATTTATATCACTTGTATGAATGTTGTGCGGTAACTGTACAACTGCATTTCTTATAATAACAGCACACCATGCTGTATTGAATAGAACCAACAAGAAATTCAGGTTTAGTAGATCGTCTGGGGCAAGGGATTTTGTATGAAAACATCAAACCGCCTACGGATACATTTCACCCCGTTGTTATACAAATCTACATGTTCATTGGCTTCCAACATTGCGGAATTTGTGAAAACGTACATTCGTCTGTGGGAATGTTGTTTACAGGTGGGTCAGTAGCCAAATCAAAGGGGATAGTTCGGGATGTTAGGTACCTCGTCGATTGGTGTGCTGGAACCTTGCCTAAACATTGAGAGATCGAGGTACCGTCGTGGCTATGGGCTGCCTTACAAACGGAGTATCTGCTGTACCAGTAGGCCACACTGCCTCTTTCCAAAATTGGTCAGAAAATGGGCCAAGAAGTCAAACTTTGTTGTCCTGGTCGACTTAAGCTTGCTTCATTGACGTGAAACATCAGTTCGAAGCCGTTGCCATTGGAACTTAAGGGTTTGCTCGTACACATCTAATATCAGGCATAGATGAGCCACATCACCTCTCGACAAATCATTCATAAGCGTGGGTGATTTGTCCGTACGTGGTTGTACGCCACCCAACCACGGCGTGAAGGAGGTACCGTGTAACGATACCGAAACCATCGCTGTCATGCTGCTGAGGGAAAATTGAGAAAAATCGGGTCGACATTGCACTTTTACACAGTGAAACTTGAGCCAAATATCGCAGAGGGTGTTGAGTAAAGTTCAAAAATTAAACACCCCTGTAATCTCCTTCCAACTTCATGTTGTACAAATCCTTTGTGGATCACGGCAGTTCACGAGGTTCTTTCCAAACTCTTTCGCACAAATTTCACACCTAACAATCACACCACTAAGAGATCATAGATAATCGAATTCTGCGAACATGAAAAGTCATTTTATCCTGTGAATCGCGCTTTTGATGGGAGTCCCGCAGCACTGATAATCCCCCCAATACTCCAGTTTTTCGACAACTTTACCATCGAAGCTGGCCCAAAACGTGCAGATGCAGAAATTTTCCACTCTAAGTCATGCAATAATTTTTTGAGTATTAAACATAAATTTCTACGAGATCCTTACTATGGTGCACATATAAAAAGATAAATAGGACTGCATTTCAGTGACGCAAAAATCATGGTATATCAATCAATGTTGCTCTTTCTTCGTTTGGTATCATTTCTATTGACCGAGACTTAGAATAGTGGTTTGCAGGGATTTCCTCCAGCGAACGCTTCAAAGAAAGAACGGTGAGGGGAGGGGTTAGAACTTTTCAACTTTTTAACGGTTAATTTCGGAAATATTTCAGCTAAACCTTCTTTTAATAAAATAAACTGAACGACGCTTGTTTTCCATTTTGAGATGGTGTTACATCGAGCTTTTTCTACTACCACTACTTCATTGACAGCTATAGGAAATTATCGACATAGATTAACAATGTCAAAAAAAAAGGAAAGAAATACAGATAAGAATGGATAGTTTGATCCAGTGGCGCTGAAAAAAACCATGATATTGGTAAAATGCAGAATATGTATGCAATTATTGATTAGTATTATCTTGTATTTGCATCCAAAAAAACTTGATAGATGCAATTCATATTTGTCCGCACTAGAATCTGTTTTAAATTTTGCTTACAGAAAATATTTTTAAAACAGAAGCTATTATTTGTACAGATACAGTTCATTACTATGTAGATTGGATTTCAATTGATTTTTAGATAACCCTAGTGAATATGATTATTTGAAGATGAGAGGAATGGAAATGAGATTGGGAATATCTCTACATGGAAACTTTTAAATGGTTTTACATTTTATACAACAGTGAGAGATTTCTCAAAGGGTCACGAAGAAATTATGAAAATATCTACTATGCCTCACGTGTATATTTTGCTATATGGTATGTTAATGTGGAAGTGATATACCCGTTTACCTAATAAATAATTCAACCAAAAACGCAAAGTTGTTTAAATAACATCAGCCTGTGTACGTAATTAAGATCTACGTTCATTTACATTATTTTTAATGAAAGTTAAAGCAAATAATGAAACGGCCGCCGTCTTCGTATTTAATAAGAGAGTAACCACCAACAACCATAATTACATTTTATTACATAAACTATAAAAGTGTTATTTATTGAATAATTAAGTGTTACATATTTAACACACATACTAACACGCCAGTAAAATATCGTTAAATTATTTCTTAATATATAAAAATATATTTTCCAGGTTTTCCGTTTGAGTTTGAGTGCCTTCCACTTATCTAGTGTATATATTTAACTTGTGAAAAATATACCACTTAAGTTTCCCACCTTTTTCCTCCACTGGAAAATTTATTGAAGTGCCCGTTGAAGTATTTCATTATCTGGCACTATAGAGAAAAATACGAGATACGTACTTTTTCTACCTTTCCATTTTTGTTATAAAAATATACAAGAGACTGCCATTCTAAGATCAAAAGTACAATGTTCACTGTTTGTATACTGTGTCTCATGTAATTTAGGTAATTAAAAAAAATTGAGACGAAAAGCACAGTAAAAGTGCCAAATGGAAAGCGATTTGTTCAATGCATATTTTACAGCGGAATTCGCCTTTATTCAGTGCATTTTGTATTCGTTTCAATGTGTTTCAGTGATAGACTACAGGCCCGTATCAAAAATTGATGGGTCATTTGAACCACCAGGAGACCTATGTAGAACGACAGAAGGGCATAAAATAATAAGATTCAGCACTATGCCGTCACTTGTAAGCTGTCCAACTGAGTACAGGTGAGAATTCAAAAGTACAGGTAGACCGGGTATATTTTGGTCATATATTTTTGTACGGCATTCTTACAATCAAAAGATCCATGAAAAATAATGAGAAAACGCTTAGTGCCGTACAAAAATATTGCGCCACAAAGTCGGAAAAATTTTTCATTTTCCGCCGATTTTGAGGGTAAATTTGGTCATTTGATCGTGTACGGCATCGGTTCCATACAGTTTCAGCACCTCTTCTAATTCATTATTCCGCAACGCCGTACAAAAATAATGGTACAAGGGGAAAAGATCGAGGGTTGCAACCTCCTCTTTTCCGTGGTCCGGGGGGATCATTTGACACAACATAAAATTAATTTATTCTGAAAGTATTTTATGCATAGATAACATTTTTTCACATGCCGTACATTTTTGTTAGTCCAACAGTCAGTAGAGGGGGAAAAACGCGCAGAAAAATCCATGTAACGAAATGTACTTTAGGGTGATAGTTGGTACGATATTTTTTTATACGGCCGTACAAATCTGAAAGTTCATATTAATAAAACAGTATGTAATCATAATAATAAACACTTCTGTTTTTTAATGTAAATGTTTCATCCGTACATATATTGCTTAGGAGCGTAGGATGTATATACAGACTGTTCAACGAAAAGCGCCCAGGAGTATAGCGACTTCAGTGGTGTTATAACTCTAACAAACCACATATATTATTAAATGGGACGGTCTTTGCTACAATTTGATGAAAAAAAAATCTTTTACACGCAGTCATTCGTTTGTTGTGAGGTTGTGACGTAATCGATTATTTTTTTAAATTGCACGATCTAATTTTTTTTGTCTATTTTTGTAGAGAATTTTACGTACTTTTCATCTATCTAAACATTTATTACGATTTTTTATTTTTTTTTATTTATTTTTTTTATTTTTATTTTTTTAATTTGTCAGTTCAACCTTAGAGGTGTTATACATGACATTTTTGGTGTAAAATAATTAGGCTACATAATATTTACATTACTGTTGCCATGTTATGAAATTTTTGAAAAAAATGTAATAAACTAATTCGATCTAGTACGCCGTTACATCAACACATTTGTAGAAACAAAATTATTACACACAATAGTTTCTTGCATTTTTCTCAAAATTGTCATAAAATGGCAACACAGTAATGTAAATATTATGTAGCCTAATTATTTTACACCAAAAGTGTCATGTATAACACTTCTAAGGTTGAACTGACAAATTAAAAAAATGAAAATAAAAAAAAAATAAAAAAAGTAAATAAAAAAAAATAAAAAAATCGTAATAAATGTTTAGATAGATGAAAAGTACGTAAAATTCTCTACAAAAATAGACAAAAAAAATTAGATCGTGCAATTTAAAAAAATGGTCGATTACGTCACAACAAACGAATGACTGCGTGTAAAAGATTTTTTTTCATCAAATTGTAGCAAAGACAGTCCCATTTAATGGTTTGTTAGAGTTATAACACCACTGAAGTCGCTATACTCCTGGGCGCTTTTCGTTGAACAGTCTGTATATGTATATCGCTTACAGAGCGACGTTCTGTTCCGACGTTTAGCATTTGTAGGCATATATCTATAGTATACAGCGTGTCCGTTTTTCGAGTGCCACTATGGGGATCTCGCTTATCTTATGAGATACGAAGTTGGTTAGATTAGGGCAAAGTTGTGCATTTTCATGCCAAACAATAATGTGTTTTCAGATTTGACTTATCTTTGACAGTTTACGACATATCGCAAAAAAACGAAAAATTACGATTTTCGTTTTTCTGTTTTAAATCAAAAACCAATTAAGATTGTCTTTCCTAACCAAGACATTCTTCAGGCACATTTTCATGTAGAATTAGAATATGTCATCGACTTTTCAATACTCTTCAAGATGGCGGACTAACAACTGTCAACTTCATTTTTTCTTATGGGCGCTATTTTGAATTTTTCCATTTTTAGATTACGTTTATTTTTCTCTTTACAACGATGTATCACACATGTTATTTCATCATTACATCTTTGAAAAAAATAAAGTTTTTCATTTTCTGTGCAGCGTGCTTTGAAGAAAATGTCAACGCTCTTTTGTTTCCAAGTAAATGTGAGAGTTGGATCCGTCGTCTGCGTTGGCCTTGATTTATTTGTGTAGAAACAATGCAATTTTGAAATAAAATTATAATTCAACAATATTTAACAAAGATGAAAGTAGATTAACAATAGGTAACATCACATCAGGTGTTCAAAAATCCCCCCTTGTAATTACAAGCAGAATTGCACTCTTTTTCTAAGATTCGCTACAGCTCTTAACACGTCTCTCCTTCTAATGTCGTGTCTAAGAGTGCTAAAGATTCGGTGTCGAAGTTCATCGACGTCGGGTGGCAATGTTTTGTATATCGTATTTTTCATTGTCCCCACAAAAAATATTCCAAGGGGGACAAGTCAGGCGACCGTACTGGCCAGTATTCGTCGCCATTATTTGCTATTAATCGGTTGGGAAACATTTCCGACAAGCATTCCCTAACCCTACCAGCATTATAGGGCGGCGCCCCATCCTGCTGGAACCAGATCGTGTTCAAACGATTAAGAGATAAGTTATCGTCGAGAAAATCTGTTAAAAATTTCCTCAAAAAACATTTTCTTCAAAGCACGAATGTCATCAAAAAACATGTTCTTCAAAGCACGCTGCACAGAAAATGAAAAACTTTATTTTTTTCAAAGATGTAATGATGAAATAACATGTGTGATACATCGTTGTAAAGAGAAAAATAAACGTAATCTAAAAATGGAAAAATTCAAAATAGCGCCCATAAGAAAAAATGAAGTTGACAGTTGTTAGTCCGCCATCTTGAAGAGTATTGAAAAGTCGATGACATATTCTAATTCTACATGAAAATGTGCCTGAAGAATGTCTTGGTTATGAAAGACAATCTTAATTGGTTTTTGATTTAAAACAGAAAAACGAAAATCGTAATTTTTCGTTTTTTTGCGATATGTCGTAAACTGTCAAAGATAAGTCAAATCTGAAAACACATTATTGTTTGGCATGAAAATGCACAACTTTGCCCTAATCTAACCAACTTCGTATCTCATAAGATAAGCGAGATCCCCATAGTGGCACTCGAAAAACGGACACGCTGTATACCTGCATTGAGAATTCCTCTTGTACGCAGTGCTGACTCGGATGCTCTAAGAACTCAGTAAGAAAAATGTAATCGAGCAAACTTCATCAAATAATTGTTTACATTGACTCAAAAATTTGTAATTTACTTGTAATAATTATCAATATAGACATTATATATTGAGAATGTTAATGCTTTGTAAAAGGGAAGAGGGGGAGCTTTATTAACCCCTCCCCCTTCCCCACACCGCCACCTCAACCCTACGCACTGACCTGATACAGGTCAGTGACCCTACGGCCCAAAACCTAGAATGGGAAAACGCAACCATTTTAGATTTAAACAACTGTTCAATACCACGATTGAAGAAGTTAAATTTTGTAAATTTTATTTGTCTTTGATGGAAAATAGAAAAAAAAAATTGAAATACTTTGATTTCACGAGTAAAGAACACATTGACATTCGAGATACGTTTAAATCTAAAATTAGGGGTGAAGTGGCGGTGTGGGAAAGGGGGGGGGGGGGTAATAAAGCTCCCCCTCTTCCCTTTTACAAAGCATTAACATTTTTGATTGTCACTTAACAAAACTGACATCAAATTAGCATTTAGGTAATCGGAAAACTTCTTTCGGCGATCACAGCGCCATCTGTCACGAACTTCAAAAAATGTTTCAAACAAAAAGTTCCTATTTGTTAACGCAGAATTCAAATCTGCATAATAAACTGGGGGGGGGGGGTGCTATTTAAGATTACAAAGTTACCCCCCTCTCCTCCCCACATGGGTGGGAGTGGGGACATCCTATTACTATCAAACAATAGAGTCTTAAAACATTTTTAGACGTATTTTTTCTTTTTTCAATGCGTTTTGTATTTCGCGAGATATTTGGGCGGTACGGGTGGTCTGAAACACCCTGTATACATACCGTTTCACTTCAGATAGAGGGCATAATGATTAATGCATATTATCAATTGTTCTCTTGAAAAATATGTTAATGCCGTACAGTATCAGATGACCATAAAGTACCTACCCCTGCAATGGTAGTGTCATTTTCATCAGCCAAAAAATATGGTCTGCATTAAAATGTACGGCATTATTTTTTCTGGTTTATTTACCTAAATACTATTTAAAACAACGATAATATCTAGAAAATTGCTATATTTCATTAATCTATGATTATTTAAACTTTGTAAATAATTTCAAAAATTGCATGTTTTATATTTCTCTATAATTTTTTTTAGAACAGTTTCTTTTGAACGGCAATATTATATAACAATTGTTTTTAGCAATGTGATGTTGAAAAAAAAGTTGCCGTACAGGATCAAATGACCTTACACCTTTATAAATGAAGTATACGATGAAATTAAGATAATTATGGATATACATTCAAATGAACAATAATTTTTTGACGGCATTATTTTTAATAGTACTTTTGAGTGCTAGATAATGTTTTGGAACCGATGCCGTACTGTGTCAAATGATCCCCCCGGACCACGGAAAAGAGGAGGTTGCAACCCTCGATCTTTTCCCCTTGTACCATTATTTTTGTACGGCGTTGCGGAATAATGAATTAGAAGAGGTGCTGAAACTGTATGGAACCGATGCCGTACACGATCAAATGACCAAATTTACCCTCAAAATCGGCGGAAAATGAAAAATTTTTCCGACTTTGTGGCGCAATATTTTTGTACGGCACTAAGCGTTTTCTCATTATTTTTCATGGATCTTTTGATTGTAAGAATGCCGTACAAAAATATATGACCAAAATATACCCGGTCTACCTGTACTTTTGAATTCTCACCTGTACTCAGTTGGACAGCTTACAAGTGACGGCATAGTGCTGAATCTTATTATTTTATGCCCTTCTATCGTTCTACATAGGTCTCCTGGTGGTTCAAATGACCCATCAATTTTTGATACGGGCCTGTAGTCTATGACTTTTGATTAACCCTAAGCAAAATATCGGGTGAGTGCAATTTTGTTCAGCCAGTTTCCTTAGTCAAATGATGTCTCATTCTATCATCACTAAAAATGGTAAAACTTTCACACAACTCTTAAAGGCTCCGAATAAAACATTAGGCACAAAGTCCCACATTTGTTAATGGACTCACCTTTTCACTGGTTGATTGATAACTAACACAAAAGGACACAAAAATATGTTTTTGTTACAAAATCATATGAATAGGATATACTTGGCTCTACAAATTTCTTATCATCTACAGAGAACCTAGATCCAGTTAATAACCCCCTTTTGTCGAACCCCTATAGAGTTTAGACCAACATCTCAGACCGAAGCAGCTTGATTTTGGAAAAAATGAGGATGTGGAGTAGCTGTTCAAGTTATGAGAACTTACACGAATGTGAATGGATCTTCCAACCCAAAACTAATAATCAAAATTCACTTCAACACAGCGGATGAGGTACAATTTTGTCGCCAATTGTCCAGTTTGTCGAAATTTTGACGGTGCTTGTTATGATCCTGTCGCAAAGTCGTATAACTACTAATTTTAAATAGTTTACATATTATGGATTTGTATTGCAAAGAATTTTGAATGATGGTATTTTAACTGAAGGTCTCATTGTGTGACTACGATATGATTTTAAAATAAAATATCATTTTACTAAAATTTCGTAAGATTTTGCTTAATAAAATGGATAGAATCTGCATATGGATCTTATCTTTATGATAAATAGGAGTGAATTTATATGTAATAACATTAAAAATTCTCATACATTAAAACTAACGTGGGAAACTTATTTATTTACTCATGAATAGTAAATTCTGACACTTCACGTCTACAGTGAGCAACGAACATAATTTCTCGAAGCAAACTTTCTTCTAATGAAACCAACATGACCGGGCGGCTATGGAACCGAATACAGAGGATGAAGTTTTTTGTTTCGTTAATGATGGGGGACAACTACCAGAAATAAACCAAAAAAAAAAGACTTGGGATCGACAAGAAACTGAAGTGTGGACAAGACGCAATGCTACGCAGGAATCTCTCAGAGTGGTAAAAACTAAAAATGGCAATAGATTTAAATAAAACACAAGGATATATCAAATGTGTTTTCAAGTCAGTTTTTGAAAAATATGAAACAGGAATTGGAACCGCTCAAGATGAGAGAAAAGATTTGGCACTCAACAGAAAAAGAAGCAAGGTAGTACGGTCGCAAGGACAGTTTTCTGTATGTTTGGTTCTCTGTGATGATATTTACAAAAGCAAGGACGATGAATACCGCAGAATTACTCAATAATTGTCGAATTTTGTTACGAATGTTGGTTGCTGATAAATCTAATAAAAAAAAAAGTTACAGCATCATCTCTCTCACGATAGGCCTCCAATTAAACAGCAACGAAAAAGACTAATTTTCAAGCCACAAAAATGATCGAAATCAGTGGTAAGTAATAAGTTGTTCTAGGAAATTCTTGTACCATCCTCTCAAAATAGGATTTTTTTTGAGAAAACTGATGAGATTAAAAGTTTTTTATAAAGACCTCAAGACCTAAAAAGCAGAATAATTGATATTAAATAAGACAAAATAAAAATATAACAGCATAGGTACTCCACACCCAAAGCATTTTTTATATAATTTGTACATAACATAGTATTACATGTACCTACAGGGTGTTTATAGTCAAAGTGGACAACGTAATAGAGGTTGTAGAACTCGTCAAAACTAACACGTTTTTTATAATAATTTATTTTGGCTTTTTTTTCGAATTATAGACCTTTTTTTTGTTTTTTTACACATCTCTATATTATTTGTAGTCGGATTTGAAATAGTCAAAGTTCTTTGGAATCAACTGTTCAATATCCACGTTTGTTCAAAACTTTTTTACAAAAAATTTACAACAGCAAAATGGCTGTCATTTTAAATTTTGGAAATTGAATAGCACAAAATCTACTCTACTACTATAACTTAAAATTACCACCATTTTGCTGTACTTACTAGATTTTGTGTAAAAAAGTTTCGAACATACGTTGTAGATATTAAACTGTTGATTCCAAAGAACTTTTATTTTTTGCAATCCGATTAGAGATAATGGAGATAGGTGCATAATTCGAAAACAAAAGCCAAAAGGATGAAAATTACTTTAAAAAAGTGTTTTGACGAGTTCTATAACTTCCATTACGTTGCACACTTTGAGTGGAAACACCCTGTATACGATATTACCGACAGGAAGGAGAAGACGAACGGGTGCAACCCAGTCATCATATAACGTACATAGCATAAAAAATAACAAAAAAGAGGGCAACTGAGAATGGCAAACCTCTAAAGCGAAGAAGAAGAAGAAGAATAATATAAAAATGAGCATCTTTCATTTCTCAAGTTATCAACAAATCATTGGAATCAAGGGGATAGTTTGATTAATTTTTTTTAAATGGATATTTCATTTATTTTTTGCCTGATTTTCTTATGTGAAGACAATAGAATGCTAATATTCAATTTTATAGTATCTATTACTACTGACGCAGTTATAAGATAAATTCAAGAATGGCTGCCAGCGAGGAGTCTCTGAACTTTGTAAGGAAACCAAATTTTTAATAGTCAATAAATACGATAATAAAAAATAAATAAATAAATACGATAGAAATCTCTTCAAACTTACTGAAAATTCCACTGAGAGATGACAGACTCCAGTCAGTGAAGCGACACCCACACCACGATAATACCTCCTTCTACTAATTCTCAACCCAGAGTCATTATAAGAGAGAACAAAGGGTTAAGGAACACCAGGGTAAGAACGTGCGTACTTTAAAGTCAGTTGTCGCGGAACACGCACCGGAGGAAGGCGAGCACAGGCTTGCGATTGGGGACACGACAGTACTGGCACGAGTTCCGAACTACCTTCCTCGAATAATTAGATAGAGCTCGACAAGCATCCACAAACATGAACAATGTAAAGGGTTGTATTCCAACAGGGAGGATGGGTTCAGACTTAATAGAGCATGGGACATGAGTGATTCATTGACTAAAGAATTGGGAGAAAGTGAAAGTTTAAGAACAACCACTCCTTCTGATTTCTAGTGAAAGCCTTCATTCCTATCACTCTGAAGATACAAGCTGCAATGTCTTGCGAAACGTCAAAACGTTTGGTTTCACATTCAGCAGTCAGGGCTGGCAAAACCTAGACTGAACAGCTCACCAACATCGGGAGCTAAGAGAATGGATAATCATCCCAAAAATCCTTGCTTTGCTCAAAAGGAAAAGGCAAGGCAACCCTTTCAACGCAGGTGCCGAAAACTAGTTATCTTGACAGTTCGAGGAACCGCGAAAGCCTCAAATTATTTAGTTACTTCTTATTGGGGACAGCATATTAGTTTATCGATTAATACCATTTTCTACATGTATTTCTTTTATAGTGCCCGGTCGGTGCAAAATTGTTCTAAACGGCGAGATGGGACTTCATAGATTCTTCCGTCATCGCTTTCACATTTCCCTTTTGGTTTATACCATACAAATCTTGTCTAATCTGATCGGCTTACTCGCACAGTTGCAGCTGTATTTCGAATTTAGACAAATTTGGGAAAGTCTCGCTATGGCAAAATTTAGGACAATATTCCTTGAGAGTTACGCGTCGACATTGATGTGCAAAGCCTTAACATTTCTGTAGCGCGCACACACCCAGCCGTTACACTATAGGTGTTTTCTTTTTAGACAGCCATAGGGTTAGTCAAAGTCACAATTATCACGTGATTGAAGTGCCTTGCGTCATAAGACATTTCTGCCTCAGGTTAATATAAAACTTAAATAAAGCTTTTAAAACGAATAGGGTTATTGAGAACTGAGTCAAATTATTTTTATAAAACGAATGGTGTGTTATTGACAGGGCTGACTTAAGTCAACCACACGTGCAAAAAGACACAACACCTAATGATGCTCAAAGACAGTGTTTTCTCTGAAAGGTGGAAAGTGGATAAAATACTATAGCCTTATACCTTTTATATCTGGCTTGGAAAGATGTAAAACTAATTGATTGGTACATTTTTGAGACCTTCCACGCTACAAGTACTACAAACTTTTGGAAATGTTCCTGGCGGTTAGCAGAACCGAGGAGCCATGCATGGCTGAACTCTAGGATACATCTTCTAATAAGAGGCAGATCCATCCATATCGGATGGGTCTGTGGTATTCCGCGCGCCCTGAAAACTCTTGAGAATGGCATCGTTGTTACTGGTGATTACCTATACTTGAAAATTTTGATTAAGCAAGATAAGATACAGAGATAGTGAATCTCACGCTCCCTCTTTGTTTCCTTCTGATTTCATATTTTTACTGCATCATGTGTTACTTATAAAAATTTCAGTTGGCTATACTTTTGATTTTCTTGATCGCCATAAAACCATGTGTCCATCCATACTGGTTTTCAGCTATTCTAGTACTTTGCACAATCAGGTGTTCAGTAATATGTACAATGTTGAACGAAATAAGTAGCTTTTATTTATCAAGCAATCAAGTTCCAGTGAAATTTACACTGGTCCTCCATGTAAGATTCAATGTACAAAAAATTGTTTATGGGTGTTATTTCGGTTATCATTCCTTCATGTGAGCAAAGGGTATATAACGATTCCCCCCACTTTCGCCTAATGTATTTTCGCCAATCCACATTCGCCAATGTCAATTTGGTTTAATCTACCTTCGCCAAAGGTAATCTTGCCAATACCACATTCGCCAAGGGTAGTTTTGCCAAGTGTATTTTTGCCAAGTAGAATTTCGCCAATAGCATTTTTGACAAATGGACACTCGCCAATTTGAAACGGGAGTTTTGAGATTGACGAACGATCCCAAAATGATTTCTATTGCATCAGCAATTAACATTTAAAATTCTATTATGGAAATAGTCGAGTTTTCACTTCGCAAAATTAATATAACGCTTTTCGAGCTTGCAATAAAGATTTGTAAACAGATTTAGCAAAGTCAAAAATGATTTTATTTGTCACTGAGTGATAGAACAGTATAACCGCCGCACTTGTATCGTTCTTCCACTCATCTCTCAAACAGCGTTGTCGGTATTGAATCAAAGCATGAGGTTTATGTACTGCTTTTTCGCTCACTGATGGGTTGACGTGTTTGAATCATTTTGGCCATCTCAGTTAAAAATGTTTTGGCGCTTAAACTTTTCTTTCATTCACCGATTCAATTGCATTTTTAACATTGGCGAAAGTCGATTTGGCGAAAATGCAAAGGGCGAAAATAGTTTTGGCGAGAGTGTTCTTGGCGAAAATGGATTAGGCGAAAGAGGGGGTGGCGAATTTACATTTGGCCAGATTGGAATTGGCGAAGGAGTATTAGGCGAATGTCCATTGGCGAAATTCCATTAGGCGTAAGTGGCGTACATGTATATAACATCATATACTCTTTAATGTTAGTCATACATATTGGAATAAGATAACTATAGGAAATACATTTGTGTCATTGTTTGTTTTGTTAGGCAAATATTTAAATACATACTAACTTACATGATAAATTAATTACTGGTTAGGATTTGTGCCTAAATCATTTTTTTTTCTTAATTTCGTAATCTCGACAATCCACAAAATGCGGTGGAAGCATTCAATGCACTTGTAATTTAAAAGTCCGTTGAGGTTATAAGAGCCTCCAGAAAATTACTCGTAAGTAAAAAACTGGGGGACGAAGTGTCCTTATTGATTATCTGGTGCAATTATTAACGAGAATATAAACGAAATGTGCCAATTAAGCACATTTTTACAAAATTAATAGGGAGAACTAGCAATAATCGACTGAAACACATTTTAATTAAAAATAGGTTTTACGAAGCCAATTAAAGAACTCCTGACGAAATTCAGTCATCGATATGGACCGAGACCTTTTCCATAATGTGTCGACTATAAGCGCGGTTAACACTTTATTACTGATTATGTGGCATAAAAATTGGGAAAAAATCCAAAAGGAAATCAAAACAAAAATGCAGATATAAAGTCTTTATTTCCTCTGTTTCGAAGATCGAAATTAAAAAGACAGAAAATGGTGGAAAAGGTTCACTCGTCAATAACATTTGTATCTAAAACAAAATCAATCATTGTGACAATTATAACCGATTTTGTTTAGAGTTTCCCTCTTTCAGATGCCATCAATATTATACGGTCTCAATCCATCATCGTCGGATGACATGAAAAACAAGTGGCGTATAAAGTAGAACGTGTACGGAAAGAAATGAACAACGCTACAAATAATAACTAATAGGTATTGGAATCAACCCTTATAATGCGTTATCAATCCCAAAGGCCGATAAGCCATATGGGCTCTTTACCGATATAAACTCTGATGGACTCAGTCGTCGATCTACAGAATGCGCTCACCACCACGTTAATCTATTTATTATGGGGCAGCTGAACTGCCGCGTGCCAGTAGCAGCTGCTAACGCTTCATAACAATTAGGAAACAACCCCTACGTTCAGTTAGTCCCTATAGATAAAAAAATGTGTGTTTTCGAAACCGATGGAATTATAAAGCGGTCGTATCTGATATAAACCGACAAAACCGTGATGCGAATATTTGATCTTTAACGCTTGCATTTTTGTAAGTAAATACCGCCCTCACCTCAAACTCGGAAGAACATAATTTTGAATGTTAAATCATTATAAATAAAGTTGCGAGAAACAAGAAAATAACCATAACTCGTGATAAAACGGAGGAATGAAAACGAATCTCTTGTAAATATAAAAATATAAACATAAAAACAAAAAAATATGAAACGTCTTGACGCTTTTATTCTCGCTACCCTTAAAAAAGAAACGTTACAATACTTTATCGTTTCGAGCACTTTTTCCTAGGCTTCGATCTGATCTTTTAGATAAGTGGAAATTCTATATTTTTAAAGAACGTATACCTATGTGGTAAGAGAATGTTAAATAAAGCAAATAGCAATCTTTGACGTCTATTATTTACATATATAAGAATAAATCCGTAGAGAGGTTTTACATTTTCTTCAACTTTCCTTTGCTGAAATTTGAGTTTTCTCTGAAGTGCCACAGAATATGACCTGTACTTAGTGATTCGATTGTTTTTTACAGCTACGTAAGTAAATTCCTGGATACAATTTCACAGACGTTCATTTACGGTGATATTACCAACGTTTCAGCGAGATTTAGAAATTCAATCAGGATAAAAACTGTCAGGTATCAAATTTACTTTAAATAACACATCAAGGACTTGCACATTGAAGTGGAAATAAAGATCGTCATTGTTACAACTTTCCTGTGTTGTTTGCGACTTTTTAGAAATAAAATGTTGCAATAGTCCTACGCATGCAAATTTTTCCAAAAACGACATTGTAAAGCGCCAGTTTATTCCAGTTATTTATATTTTCAATCCATAGGATAATTAATGTGTTATGTTAAAGTTTAAAACTGTATAAAATTTTACAATTGCAATGATTTACATGATACATATTATGGAGGTTTTAACATTCTGTATCAAAACAACAGTGATTGAGTTTTATTAATGCTTAAAATAGTTGGATTAAATTATTTGAAATGATCGGTCTCCATTGTATATTATAAAATTGTTACATATTTGAATGAAACTGAATTTTCTATTTCAAACTGAAAATATGAATTGCCACTGTATCGACAAAAATCATTGGTTCTTAGTTGGAATTTGAGAAGAAAGCTACTCAATTTGTGCAGGAATACTGTCGTTAAATTATTGAAGTATTGAAATTTTCAAATATATGAATTAAATTGCAGAAAAATCCAATGTTATTTAATTTCAAATTCTTGCCATGTCTTTTGACATATCTTGATCGAAATCGAATAGGAGAAAATATTTGGAGAAGTGGACATTATGTATTTAAACAGAAAATGATTTTTATGTTATGCCACTTGGACTATTAGTTCAAGTTCCAGCACAAATAATTCCCGTCCACTTTTGCTGCAAGAGACTGTTGTACAGGGTGGTTCAAATTGGACACTTTCTTATGGTAACACCCTTTATTTTAAGAGAAAAAAATGGACCAAGGTGTCTGGAGCTCAATTTTAAACTTCCAGAGCTAACACACGATCTCTGAGACCGGTGCTCGTAAATTTTGCCAATAATTCCTGAGTTAGGCCCGATGAAGTCCAACCCATTTAAGTACCTTCCTAAAATGATGAATTTAGTTCAGTGTTGCCTTGGCGTAGAAACTGTTAAGGTGTAGTGGGTGTTGTGGTCAAATATGGTGTGTGAGACCGTTGTTAGCTAACAAGGGAGTGACAGTGAAATTATAAGTAAGTAAATGCATAGTCATAATATATATTTAGCGGCTTAATTTACAAATAATTTATATTATTTCTTTTAGAACATGTCACACGGGAGTTATGAAAAAGAACAGGAACGGCTTCTTCGCCTTTTTGGAAGAAGTTGAAACTGATTACGAAGGAATAGAGGATTCTGCTGAAAGTTTCCAAAAAGATGCTGTTGAAGTGCAAAATGACAACTGTTCTTATATAAAAAATCGGAAGAGGAAGTACAGAGTCTTTAAATGCAAAAAGTTTATGTGTCTAGAACATTTAACACCAGTATATTCCACCTGCAACGAGATCTAACTTTGTCTCTAATTTTTCGTTTTATAACTGAACCAATTTGTGATATTTTAGTTTAGTTAACATTTATTAAGGCTGCTGAACACTAATATACTGTACGTACCAAAGAATTCATTTTTTTTTATATGGATTTACCATTCTGTGTTTATTTTTTCTGTTATTTTCTTAGACCCATGTACTGATACTACTATGTTCTTAATAAACATATTTTTCAACTTAATCTTCTTTTATTTTCTAAAAAAAAAGAAAACGTCAGTCGAAATAAAAATTTTCGCTCAAAAAACATATTTTTCCGTGGCAGGTCTGTGAGACCGTTGTTAGTCCTGATGTATAATAATATATGTTAGCCGCGAAAGGTTAATGAGAAAATCACTGGCGCAAACAGAATTCAGCTATCTTTAATGGTTTGGACGCTAGGGGGCGCGTTTCTCAAATTTGGTCGATTTCTTTAATGCTCCATAACTTTCTTATTTTTAAAGATAGGTGATTTTGGAAAAATCTTTCTCAAAGAACTTTTTGCGTCATCGGAATAAACAGTTTTTATACAGGATATTTGGTTTTTTGTGTGCAACCCTAAACTACATTTTTTCATACGGACCACCCGAGTGTGGGTCACGTTGTCCACTCCACTTTGTCCATTCCGTTTCGTCCACTCAGTTTCGTCCACCGGTCTTGTCCTCCACTGATTATTAATTCTACCGGTCTTCTCGTCCACTAATTATTACTTCCACTGGCTTTTTCTTTCACTGATTTTAAAATCCACCAATTTTTTGTCCACTCAAAATAAATACAAGTTTTATAATAAACATTTATTATAAAGGATATTTAAAAGTTTGTGTATTTATTAATGTAATGATGTTGTAAGAAGACCATTGTAAAAACCTTCGTGTGAGGGCGGACCTCTGTGTACATGGGGGCGAAGCATATTGAATCGTTGTTAGGACCTCTTAAGTTTTTTCTTTAAAACCTAAAAATACCTACTTTTAATATTAAGACGTAGGTCTTTTTTTGACCTAATAATAATCAATTAATTAATGGATTTTAAGGGAAGTGGACAAAATAATTAATGAATTTTGAGGGCGGTGGACTAAAGAACTAGTGGACGTAGCGGCCAGTGGATAAAAGAATTAATGGAATTGGAAGGCGGTGGACGAAAGAATTAGTGGACGTAGCGGCCAGTGTACGAAATTGAATGGACGAAACGTCACACAATCTGACCACCCTACATATTTTTGGGTTTTTGAAAAGAGTGAAATTTTCTAAACTTTGATGTATCACTTGTTACCTATATTTCTGTTAAATATTATTTTTATACCTAGATACATTAAAATATTTTGTTTGTAGACATCTAGGTTTCCATTGTTAGCAAAAGACGGCAGTATGATTTAAAACGATAATGTCTTAGTTATCTGAAAATTTTTATTAACTCCAAATATTTTCAATTTGAAATAACAATGTATAAGATGCAATATTGCAAATAATATTCAACATAAATATAACAAGTGATTACGTCAAAATTTAGGAAATTTTATTCTATTTTCAAAAACCACGAAATATGTGGTCCGTATGAAAGAATATAGTTTAGGGTCGTACACAAAAAACCAAACAGCCTGTATAAAGCTATCTATCGCGATGGATTCTACGTAAAAAAGTGCTCTAAGAAAGATTTTGCCAAAATCAATTATCTGTAATAATAAGAAAGTTATGGAGCATTAAAGAAATCGACCAAATTCGAGAAACGCCCCCTAGCGTCCAAACGATTAAAGATAGCTGAATTTCTGTTTGCGCCAGTGATTTTCTCATTAAAATTGAGCTCCAGACACCTTGGTCCATTTTTTTCTATCTCTTAAAATAAGAAAGTGTCCAATTTGAACCACTCTGTACACCTTTTTAAAACTAATTCATTAATAAATCCTCTCATTTATTAAACGTTTACCGACGGGGGATGTATAGGAAAAAACGAAAATGTTATTTTCCCTTGATTCCCAATTCCCATATACATATACAATCAAGTAAATTATGTACAAATAGTAAATCATTTTTTAGATTAAAAGGATAATATAATACTGACAAAAGTTTCAATATTACAATAATTGGTAATACGATATATCAAAAATTCTTAAAATACCTACTCATTTAATAATTAATTTTAATTTTAGGAAAATACCTGAAGAACATAATGTTTCATCTAAATTTTTCTATTATGTTAGGTAAAATCGTTTTTCACATTACTATTTTCAGAATATGATTGCCTAATTAACAGTAGTTAAGCCCTTGAACTCCTCTTCAATGCGAGAATTTAAATTTAAAACATTTTCAAAAATCAAAATACTGCAGATAATCTACAATGTGGTTATCCAACATGAGCACGACAGCGCCATTTTTTTTACGAAAAAATTAACTTTTTCAAGTCTAAAATTAATTCGTCGAGATCTCTTTGCGAACCAATCATTTTTGGAAATTTAAATTGAGAATTGAACACTCATGAAGTCATGAGTGTATAAAAAACGACCGAGCGGCGTATGTGTACACTCATTGCAACTATTGCAGTTGATTGGCAATAATAATAAATAATAATTAATAAAAACCGCTTAAAATAACATCCGATGTGATTTAATTTAAACATTTCACAGAAATTTGCCTCTTTTTTTAATTTTACATAATTTATAGGTACAACTGCAAAATTTAATAGCTATTATTATTATTATTATATTTACTGCACCTAATGGTACCTAATTTTTGCGTGTGGGTAGGTAATATCAAAGATTATTAAATATCAAGCACTACGCCTTAAATAATATAATATTTATGAAATAACTGTATACCTACTGAAAAATATATTGCTCATTATCGTGATAAAAATTACATTGTAGAAAATGGCGGGAAAAGATTTAAACATGGTAAGATACTTTTAATGTATTTCCATTTCTAAATTCTTAATTTATTTATTCTTGGTCAATATGTACTTGTTTATTTTGTCTATTTTCTTGGGTTTATATTTTTATTGTCGTCTTATGTCAGATTCACCTTCTTCCTACTGGAAATACCCCTTACATTTTTTCAAATGGTTTAGGTATCAAATCATACCTTAATACTTTGGTCCGTCCACTTCTGCAACAGTGCAGTAACCGACGTTCTAATGGATGATTGAAGAGAACACTTCATTGGAATGTTGCTCATCATGTTATAGTATTGTAATTATTAGTACTTATGCGAGCACATTACCTCATACAATTTGTACATTCTGATTCCTAATAAACAAACACACACCAAAAAAATTTATAAGGTCTCAATCACATGTTTGATACCAGCCTAGCAATCTCTTGAACTTTTCAGATGCCCCCGTATTATGTTATGACAGAAAGACGTCTTTAAACAGATTAATTTTTAATTTGAGTGGGTACTTTCTGATGCTCATGTCACAAACTCTCCGTTCTTGTCAAAATACCTCGAGTTTTTTTGACATAAGTTTTTTGGATCTCCCTGTATTAGTTTAAGCTCGAGTTTAAGTCTTACGAAAGTGGGCGAAACGTTGACTTTTTCAACACTGACACTGTCCTACCTTGGAAATCGTCTTTATCTTACTGACTCTGGCAGTGGAAGCCTCCGTTCTAACAGAGTATACAAATATCCACATTAACGGAACAATCTTGCTCAAAAAGAGATAAATAAGTGAAGACGCCAGAGTAAAATATATGTATAAGATGGTGGATATTAGTGTATAGGAGAATGAATCAGGGGGCTCAATGCAAAACAAATTAAGATCAAAACTTCAGACTGCAGGAATGAGGTTGCTTAGGTGTACACTGGAGACAGAGTAAGAACAATATAACAGAGAATACCAACTTAGTAAAAGTGATATGGAAGGCAGGCATAGGGGCGAGAGCATCGGACAGAGGGAAATAAGAAAAAAATTGAACTTCAGCTTAACACCTAACCATAGACGAGGTTTGCGGATAAGTATTGTCATCAAAATGTAGCTACCAAGAGACTTAAACAAGGATGGTGACTGTCACCGACACCTATCTCTACTAAGAAGACTGGAAAAATGTACCGGGTGGGCCAAATTGGACACTCTCTTATGGAAACATCCTTTATCTTAAGAGATAGACAAAAATGGACCTAGATGTCTAGAGCTCGATTTGATTGAGAAAATCACTGGCGTAAACAGAATTCGGCTATCTCTAATCGTTTGGCCACTAGGAGGCGTTTCTCGAATTTAGTCGATTTCTTTAATCCTCCATAACTTTCATACTATTAAAGATAAGTGATTTGGGCAAAATCTGTCTTAGAGCATTGTTTTACGTAGAATCCATTGCCATGGACGATTTTTATACACGGTGTTTAGCTTTTTGTGTACGACCCTAAACTACATTTTTTCATACGGACCATCCTATATATTTTGGGGTTTTTGAAAAGAGAGTAAAATTTCCTAAATTTTGAAGTATCACTTGTTATACATATTTATGTTACATATTATTTGCAATATTGCATTTAATACATTGTTATTTCAATTAGAAATATTTGGAGCTAATTAAAATTTCCAGATAACTAAAACATTGTCATTTTAAATCATGCTACCGTTTTTTTGTTAACCATGGAAACCTAGATGTCTGCAAGTAAAATATTTTAATGCATAAAAATAATATTTAACATAAATATAACAAATGATACATCAAAATTTTGGACATTTTACTCTTTTCAAAACCCCAAAATATATGTATAGGGTGGTCCGTATGAAAAAATGAAGTTTAGAGTGGTACACAAAAAAATAAACACCCTGTATACAAATTGTCCATCGCAATGGAATCTACGAAAAAAATGCTCAAGATTTTGCCAAAATCACTTATCTGTAATAAGTAATTTAAGAAATGACAGAAAAGAGACATTCAAGAAAAGAATGATGAATAGAAGTTCTTCTGGGAAGAGAATAAAAGAAATAGAAAAACCGAATACCGTAATCTATGGTAGGTAAATAAAAGAAAAAACAACGAAAAAGTTACTTGGAAGGACAAAAGCTTCAGAAGAAGTTGCCGAGAGGGTATTAACAAAGCAATCAGAGTTTTCGAAAAAAATATTAACCGACTTCAAAATTGTTTACTATCTGTCCAGTGAAGTTGTAATATAAAGTATAATAAGCAAAGGTATTCATATTTTTCCAAAAATGTTTATTGGAGTTGTATTGAACTATACTATTTTTTTAAATTATAACTGCAATCAACGTTTTTTGGTGTACATTCGCCGTTTTAAAAGGAAATTCCATACATTCCGAACTTCAAATATTCAAAATTTGTTTAAATTAAATTCACTAAAGTTTATTTATAAGCACCAGCCTGACTTTCCTGTGGGTTCGGCCCACAATCACGCGACCCGCAGGCAGCTCCGCATGCCTTTGTTGGAGCCTCACAGCCGAATCACTTTGGCTGAGAGGCAGTGCCGAGTAAGTGTCTTGGGTCCCTTGGCTATGACCGTTTTTGTTATGTAGTAGTACTCCGGTCATGATTGCAAATATGTAACTTAATACATAACTTAAAAAACAAAAATAAATAAATAAAAAATAAATTAAGTAAATAAAATAATAAAATGATCAATTCATTATTATTATAATATGATATAGGTACTGTTTTTTACTAAATTTACAACAATAAGGGTTTTAAATTTTAAGTTAATTGAAATTACATTTTAATTTATTTTTTATCGTTTATCTTTATTCTCTTTAATTGCTCTAGACGTCTAGATAATATTGTTTGATTTCTGTATATGTATAGAACTACTGGCCACGTACGGACACTGGCTTTGTGGGCACTATTTTCTGTTTTATTTTTATTTTGATAAATAAATAAAATTTAATTTGATTTCATTCAAAGAAATATCCAAAAGAGTCTTCACTGTACGAGCAAGTTGTGAAATAACAAATGAACTACTTATAACACTTAATTTCTCAATCAAAAAGGAATTTGTGTACCTATTAAATTGAAGAACTATATCATTTAAATGACAGTTTACGTTCTAACGTTCATATATGATATGATAATAATAAGATAAATACAAATTGAAAAAAAGGAAGTCAAAAATTATGAAGAAATAAACGTCAAAAACTGACGGAATAATTGAAGCAAGTTGAATTTGTTGTTATTTTGAGTAACCATTTTCTTAGAATTTATACGATGATGCTTGACTGGTTTTTTTGCTTCTGTATAATGCTTTTATTAAATTAACAACTCGTACAAAATGGATCGTAATATTTTATCACGAATTTATATCCTTGTTTATACCATCAGAGTCATATCCACACATAAAGGAATGTTCGAAGCGCTTTCAGAACATCCTTTATTCTCGTATTATATTTCGTAAATATAAAAAATGGACACCTAAGAACTTTCAAACTAAATTTAGGTTAGACGAGGGCAAAGGCAACAAAATTGTAACGTCAGCGTTTTTATCCATTTGAAGTATCCTTTTATAAAAGGCTGGAGGTCTTACGAAGAAAATTCTATGTGTAGAAGAAAGAGACACTTAAATATGAAAAGACAATACCTTCTTAACGCTTTGTGTGGAAAAAATGCGAATCGAACATTGACATTTATATGCGAACACCTTTAAAATTGGCGAACACACTCTAAATTAATAAAGCTAATAAATAGAGACACGATACGAGGACAGTTCCAAATGAAAAGTTATGAAATGCAACAATCAAGTAGATTCTATCAAAATTGTAGAGTGAAGAGTTTCCCACTATAAAATGTGCAAATATTTTTTCAAGTACAGATGTTTCGTTTGGGAAAAATTATATTACAGCAATAAAGTTAGAGTGAGAATAAAAATACGAATATGTTTTATGACGTAAATACTACTGAAATTTCCGAGTTTAAATCATCAAAGCACAACTGTTACACCAAAAAGTACTCTGAACACTCGCAGGGTTCGAAATTAATATTAAATTTTAGTTGAAAATATACACTCTACAGAATGGGCCGCTATATAAAGAAAAAAAAAATAAACGAAATCATGGGGAGCAGTGGAAATATCAACAATTTTCATTTTAAAGTTCGTAGTTCTGCCAAAGAAATTGATATTGGATTTCGGTTCATGACGATCAAGAAGTCGTAAAAATTTGACTCAATAATGCAACATCAGTTCAGTTTATATCCGACCAGCCAACCAACCCCGACTCGTATAAAGTATCCTGTATGCATGAAACTTTTTTTCATTTACACTCTTATGGAGAGATCCCTCCATTGTTTTTAACGATAAAGTTATCCCAGATAAAAAAAACATCATTCGTGCTTCACTTACAAAAATTCTAAATTACTGCGGACTAGGCTATCTGGTTTTATATACGTAAACTCTTAGTAAAGTATGCAGAAGAGACTAAGATACTTGACGAAAAGTGCATGTATTTCAAAGGTTTATTTAAATTGTTGTGGAGCAAAATTAGTAGAGCGTTACGCTAATTATTACTAACCCAATGTTTATATTTATTGAAATTGTTGCTTTTTAAATCGCATGGAATGTAATTAACAGCGATCGGAACAACTAATACCTTCGGTATTAACATATATGCAAAAATGTACATTCCAAGCGTTTCTTCGCAAAAGTAGGAAAATTAAATGGAAGAATGCAAGAAGAATCCATACTGAAATATGACTCACGGAAAAATGACCAAAATCCAATCTTTGGGCGAGGTTCTCAGATTACAAGTGTGTGTTTGGATAAAAATGTTTATAAGACGCAAAAGACGACTTGGCTTACTGCCTTATGAACTACGTGGAGCATATCTAATTTTAAAAATTTCGAGAAACCTTCCTTGTGTCGAAATTTCCAGATTTATTCACCAAAAAGAACTCCAAACACGCGACTTACATACTTACTCCGATGGTCTCTTAGGAGCGTTTAGTTTTGCATTCGATAATGGTCACAAAGGATAGATGTTTATCAAATTAAGAACGTAACACTGCAGCTCCATATAGAACCAAATAGTAACTTGTCACTTATAAAAACTTTGAAGAAATAATGAAGATAGCTTGAGGTTTCTGCTTAACTGTTTCGTAAATCATACAATTTTCATCAAATTATTTTTTCAAATCTGCGGTGATGAATTAATGTATTAAAATAGGCCCACCTACGTTTAGTTTAGTCGGCAATTTTAAACTAGTCTTGCAGAGAGATAAGAGGAAATCGTTCACATTCATCGTAGTTATTTAAATAACAATAATTATGAAGAAACACACGCGAACAACACAATAAAAACACGTTATGGAAGAGAAACGTATGTATCATTTCGAGCCTGAGCGCACAAACACATTTAGTATCAAAAGCAAGATATGGCGGATTTCCTAATAATAATAGTAATAATGATAATATTTTAGGCTTAGATAAAAACATATACATACAATAACAAAAGGCAGTCATCATCAGCATTGCCAGATAGTTAGAAAATTACTAAATACATAATTATAAGGGAAGACATCGCACGGAGTTTGCTGCTCGAGGAACTCCATTTAAATGAAATTTCACTAAAGGAGTTTCACCTAATTAAGGTTTCACTTCAGGAGATTCATTTAAATGAGGTTTCACTTAAATGAGATTCTGCTTGGTAAGTTTCATTTTAATGAAATTTTATTTTACGAGTTTCATTTAAATGAAGTTTCACTTTAGGAGTTTCACCTAAATGAAATTCTGTTCGAGAAGTTTCATTTAAATGAAGTTTCACTTTAGGGGGTGTCATTCAAATGAGATTCTGCTCGAGGCACTTCATTTAAATGAAGTTTCACAAAAAGAGTTTCACCTAAATAAGGTTTTCACTTTAGGAGATTCATTTAAATGAAAATCTACCCGAGAAATTTCCTTTAAATGAAGTTTCACTTAAGGAGGTTCACCTAAATGAAGTTTTCACTGTAGGAGTTTCATTTCAATGAAATTCTGTACGAGCACTTTCATTTAAATGAAATTTCACTTTAGGAGTTTCACTTAAATGAGATTCCGCTCGAAGAGTTTCATTTAAATGAAGTTTCACTTAAATGAAGTTTCATTTAAATGAGATTCTGTTCGAGGAGCTTCATTTAAATGAAATTTCACTAAAGGAGTTTCACCTAAATGAGGTTTCACTTTAGGAGTTTCGTTTAAATGAAAATCTGGTCGAGGAGTTTGATTTAAATGAAGTTTCACTTAAGGAGATTCACTTAAATGAGGTTCCACTTCAGGAGTTTCAATTAAATGAGGAGATTTCACTTAAAAAGTGTATAACAAACACAGAACACCTCAATAACCACTCATATCACATCTCTAACTTGCCTACAAACACACAATACACTAATAACACAAAACACAAACAATAGATTACTCACTCGAGTGAAATCTATGCGCGAGTAAAACAACAAACACTTACACAATAAACAACAAATAGATATTATTTTTTACGTCTACTTTTAAATTTATTTTCCATATATACAGTATATTATACACTACGGTCTAATCGTTACTTGATTTCGATCCGTACGGTTAGTAAATCAGGATTGGCTTGAAGATAATAAATACTCAAATGGAGGTGTTAGAAATGAAATGTTTATCTGTACTAAAACTGAAGCTGAGATAGATTATGTTCTAGTACTGAATGGGAAAAAAGTTTAAGATTTAGGTACATATAAATGGTACAGAAAGTAGCAATAATGGAAGAGGGGCAGAATGTGAACCGAAATGATCATACGTTGATATGACCTCCCCGCTGACTTCTTAAGCCGGGTACAGCCCAAAACCAGGTGTTAGCGAACAACACGCGAGCTGATCGCGAACTCGACTTCTAAAGGTGGGTACAGACCAAAACCCTGTGTTAGCGAACTGCAGGTCGCGAGCTGATCGCGAGCTCGACGTCTACACTAGAAATACACGAGAACTGTTCTAGAACGCCTCGCGAACGTACGTCAACACCAGGTTCACACAGCTCGCGAACCTGGTCTGTATCACCTTAAAGCTGCGTACGGACCAAAATCAGCTTTTCACGAACAGTTGGCGAGCTGTTTACGAACAGTTCGCAAGCTCAGCGTCCACATCACTGTATTATAAATTGATACCCGAGTTCGTCATTAGTTCGCGAGAAGTTCGATCGTGCTTTTTGTTATTTTAAAAAATAAACAATGTCGACGTCGTCAAGCGAGAAAGAAGATATGTATTATTGCATTATTGCATGTATTTTGTAATTCATACTGTACAAGTAACTGATCCTTTCTCCTGCTCCACTCCAATGTCACACAGAGTTAACACACACGGTCTTTTTGAATACCTAATAATAAACCAGAATTAACAGTCAGTTCACTTGGGTCAATCATTCATCAACAACGTCCATACTAGACCTGCTGTTTAATACTAGTTCGCTAACAGTTTCTTTGAAGTTACCGCTCAAGTAGCGCAACTTTAGGCGAACTCGCCAACCGACACGAGCTGCTCGCGATCTTCAACGGTTCGAGAACTGGTAGAGAACTGTTCCGGAACTATTGGCGAACTTGGTCTGTACGCGGCTTACCACCAGCATTAAGCGCGTTCGTAACTCGTGAACAGTTCCTTTTTGTGTTCGCCAAGGGTTCGATAGTTGAAAAGGTACGAGGAAAATGCCTGTATATTAAAAATGGCACCCGGAAAAAATCGAAGGAGATGGGCTCCTAGAAGAACACGAGGATTCTATGAGTTGGGATAATAGACCATATTGTTCAATTAAATTAACTGCCGACCACTCCATTTTCACGAAACAAACAATGAATACCCAACAAAAATGCACGAAAGTACCCAGACCGCAGCAAGGACTCGCGAACTATCCCTTTGACGTACTGCTTCACAAGCGAACCCACTGCCACATCGCGAACGTACGTCCAGACAAGGTTCGCTAGCGGTTTGAGAACAGTGAACAGTTCACGAACAGCTCGCGAGCATGGTCTGTACCCGCCTTTACATGTTTCGCGCAAATTGCATCCGTCACCAAAACATGAAAATTTTAAAAGAAGAACTGGTCGTTATAATTTATTCAAATCCAAAATCTATTGCAAGATTTCCTTATTTTCCCATTTTGGCCTTTGTTATGTAAAAATGAAGGCTTGTTTGTTTCATTTTATGTCTTAGACGTCCTTCATAGAAACTTGAAAACTTTTCATTAAGTATTAGTACAGTCAATTTAAACACAAAAATATACAAACATTGCAAAAAATCATATGTTAGGTTTGCTTTTTTCATGGTGTTAGGTTCGGTCCCAGTAGTAAATACTCAATTTTGCAACTTCGAAAAACTTGTGGAAACTGGGGGGGGCGCCAAAAACCGCGATTTTTTCGGACTTTTTTCAGTTTTAGCCTCGTAGCTCAAAAACTACGAGTTATAGTGCAAGAATACGATTATCTTTTTTAAACTAGACTAAATTTGCTACAATTTGAGCCTAACCGGAAATCTGTAAGTATAATAGTTTCCGAGATACAGCTCTTCAAAAATAGGCATTTTCCCTAAATCTGTTTTTAACGTATCATCCATGATTCGAGCCACAACGACGTGCCCTACGACCGTTATCATGGAGGAAAAAATTGTAGGACATTTTATCACCTTTTATTTAAGCATAGATGCATTCCTGTAGGCCTAACAGTTCTCGAGAAAAAGACGGAAAACGGGAAAACGGTGAAATCGCTACGACTCCACATATATGTAATAGCATTAATATGATTAGAAGACATTTTCTGATTATTCTTATTTAGCCTAGCAAATGAACGCTCAAAAAGGGCTTGTAGACAGACTTTTTGATCCTAATGATTTTATTTCTGGGATGTGTTTGGTGATGATTATACGAAAAGTAGCGTAACAAAATGTGCGGATTTGTTTGGTTTTCCGTTTACATCTCTTGAACAGGCCATCGTAGGGGGAAATCGCCAATTATAAAAAAAAGCTGATTAAATTTTCTACAAGTTTTCTTCTATGCGTTTTTCTCTATCTCTATCCGTTGAAGAGATATTCGCTGTCAAGAATTGACATTTTTTTTAAATCGCTTTTACACGACGTTTTTCGGGAAATATTGTGTCCTAGCTCCTAAAGTATTGGGTTTATAGCAAAACTGCTGAAATAAAAGTTGTAGACCATAAAATTTCCTATAAAATACATATACCGTTTAATATTTTATCTCAAATAGATTAGATGTTATAGTTATTTAAAAAAAACGTTGAGTTCAAGATGGAATAGAGGGCACTAGAGAACAACTAATTTTGTGGGAGGTTTAGAGCTAAATCTGATATGTGAGTATTAAATACAGATTATCTGCATCCTTAGCCAAACAATTTCACTCTTATGCGCCACCATGTTTAATGGTCTCAAGTCTTTTCTAAATACATTTATGATAGGGTTAATGTTTGACGAAAAGAACAAAAGTATTTTCTCGAGGCAGCTTTTATTTTATAATTGGCCATTTCCCACTACGATCGCCTATTCAAGAGATACAAAGGGAAAACTTAACAAATCCGCAAATTTTGTTACGCTACGGAGTAGCTACGGTAGGGCCGGGGACTTTTCGTATAATTATCACCAAACACCTCCAAACACATCTTACAAATAAAATCATTAGGATCAAAAAGTCTGTCTACAAGCCCTTTTTGAGCGTTCGTTCGCTAGGCTAAATAAGAATAATCAGAAAATGTCTTCTAATCATACTAATGCTATTACATATATGTGGAGGATTTCACTGTTTTCCGGTTTTCCGTCTTTTTCTCGAGAACTGTTAGGCCCACACTATGCTTAAATAAAAGGTTATAAAATGTCCTACAATTTTTTTCTCCATGACAAGTCGTAGGGCACGTCGTTATGGCAATATCTGGCTCGAAACATGGATGATACGTTGAAAAAAGATTTTGGGAAAAATTGCCTATTTTTGAAGAGCTGTATCTCGGAAACTATTATACTTACAGACTTCCGGTTAGACTCAAATTGTAGCAAATTTAGTCTACTTTAAAAAAGATAATCGTATTCTTTGCACTATAACTCGTAGTTTTTGAGCTACGAGGCTAAAACTGAAAAAAGTCCGAAAAAATCGCGGTTTTTGGCGCCCCCCCCCAGTTTCCACAAGTTTTTCGAAGTTGCAAAATTGAGTATTTACTACTGGGACTGAACCTAACAACATAAAAAAGTCAAACCTAATATAGGATTTTTTGCAATGTTCATGTTTAAAATGACTGGACTATATAGATATTGAATGTACAAAAATATTGATTTCAGATACAACTAGTTGAAATCCCTGGATTACAAAACGAACTTCGAATACCGCAGTAACGAAAGTATAAAAAAAATCTGGCCTTATCAAAAAGACAACATTATTTGAGATGTCGAAAAATTGGGACCGGATCTTGAATCAGCATAAAATTTCACATAAGATCCATATCTTAATTTGGTTGTAGACAATACGCATCTCTTGCAACGCACGGACGGAAGATTGATTCCAGTAACGAACGAAGTTCGTTGAAAAACATTTAAAAAGTGCCGTTGCTACTTTTTTGTAGGTACGTATCATAAAAAACTGACTCGGCTCGTGATAACGTATAATTTGTCAATTATTGTCACTAATATTGTTAGAAATGTGCGCAAAATTTACGTTTGAGGTGATAAACTAATCAAGATTGGTGACTCTGATAAGTCAATCTTTTGATTACAAATGAGACTAACTTCAAGTGGTTTGGAACTCAAAAAAATACGCATGTTCGCAGTTCTAAGTAATTGAAATAGAGAAATATATTTTGCGTACAAACAAACAAGTACATAGTAATACTACCGATGACTATCCCTATCAGAAATTTCTTGAATGATAACCTACGCTGAACATTAACTAGGGAGCTGTTCATGGATGTTGGTGAGTAATCCATTTCTTGTGGAGGACCCTTTGAATAAGCAATGATACGCTGAAATTTTTGGTCCAAACGTTGACTCTTCAGTCAACGGTCCAAAGATGATACCAAAGTAACGCGTTAAAACCGAAAGCAAACATTTCCGAAGAAATGAGGTTAACTCCATCCATATCCATAATAATTGATTGACATGTTCGATTCTTTCATACTAGATAATACCGTTGAGGCGTTGAGTGAAAGATTCAACGGTAGGCGGTAGGTAATACCGCTGATTGCTCTTTAGTCAATGGTAATACTTAATTTGTATTTTTTTGGTTAGGTACACCTTCCGGTATTATAGGAATGGATTATATATGTTGTATGTATAGAGTTATTCTCTCATTTTAAACTCCGCGGAAAATAGAATTTTGAGCAATTTTCAGATTTTTTTCTTCTTTTGTTGCAAGATTTTTTTTTCAATTCTAACAAATTTCTATATTTAAAAGTTGTGAAGCTTATCTAATTCCGTCAAACAAACCAAAACGTCATTGCAATTATTACGTAGGTGTGTTTACACGCAACTCGTGTTAAAAAATGGAGGTCAATTGTAAACGGGAGAAACGATGTTATGAAATACATTTTCCCTACTTTTCAACTAAAAAAAAAAAATTCCGAACAAAGGCGATAAAAACTAATGAGAAGTCACTTAGACCTCATGTAATATTAAAATGGGTAATTTATTGTTGGAACTGGAAGTTATCGAATTTCAATTTAGTCAATGCAAGTACTACAAAACACGTAATTACCATTGTATTACGTGAACAAAAAAAAACAAAATCTAAGTTAATAAAGATTAATCTATAATAAATGAATTTAACCGTATTCTTTTAGAATAATTATTTCACTCAATGCCGTAATTTAAAATTATAAGTCTTCGATTGAAAATTAATTATCTTGACTATGATACACTGTTACTTTAAATATTGAGTAATCTCTATAACTAATCGTGCAAGCACACAGTATGTTGATGATTCATCTTATTTCCGGTTTACAAGAATATGAATGTAAACACCCGAACAAAAGGAATGCGCCGATTGTTAATAACAATGAATTAATTAGAATTATATTTTTTTTGTTTATTGAGTAGCGGATGTATTACTTATTTTGTGTTTGCTCCCAAAACTGTAGATTGATTTCAAATGTCGCCTTAGGCAGCCAAACACTTTCAAGTTTAGTCCAAGTAGTAAATTAATGTGGACCGATAATTGTCTTAAAGCATTTTCTGTAACAGTATCACTAATAACTCTAATAATAACACTTTGGAACCTCTCACTTTGATACTTTACCTGATGGCTCCTTAGCAAGGGCCGAACACCCATCGATACTTCCTACCCGAAAAAAAGGTATTTAGAATAACGGCTACCCTGACTGGGTTCAAACCCGGGTAACCTGAGCGAAAGGTAAACACGCTTATCTATAGACCGCTGGAGTGGCTACAAGGGTACCAAAGAGTTACTACTAAAGGAATCATCAAGCATAAAAACTGCAAGAAATGAATGTAGCGCGGCGAGACAATAGAAGACAATGTAAAACAAGGGTAGGCAGTAGATGAACTTGGATCTAGAACAAATATGGGGTCGATTTTGAAGGAATTATCTTTGCTGCGGCAAAAGAAATGTGTTGGAAGTGGTGTAACCTAAAAGAGGAAGAAGCAAACGAGATGGTCAAGAAATTAAAATCAACAAAGAAAACTCGAGACAATATCTGAGACATGGCACAGAAATCAAATATTTAGCGCACAAGCAACAACGTATCAAAATCGAGGGAACCAAAAGCTCTTCTACATAAGTTTAAAAATACTAATTCCCTGACGAAGGGAAACGACTAACACCACCAAATAGAAGAGGATGATGGAGTGATAGCAAACGAGAAAGATGTCATTGAATGATGACGAAATTACTTTAGTTGATTTCTAAACGAAGAGATCGCAATAGACCAAACCCAAGAAGTACACATAAATATAAATCAAAAGGAAATGAAAACGCGTAACATCAGAAGAGGTTTCGGAAGCAATCAATGGAATAAAGAGGGGAGAGGGTGCTGGTGCTGGTTACTACAAAATGACTTCCGAGCTGATAAAGAACACAGGAACCAGCCGTAGATATGCTAACGATGATCTTCGATATTGTCTGGAAGCTAAGGAGAGGTGTTGCGCCCCCGCAATTTCATTTTTTATTAATAGCGAATTTGCCTTTGAATCTCTCGTATTTTATTGTTTATTTCAAATCCTTTTCCTTACTTACGCTGCGTCGAATCGAGCGCCATAGGCATAAAACGCCGCGCCGCGCCGCCGCTATACATTACATACCTATATATTTTTGAGAAACCGTACCGAATCCAGTAGATACGAAGTGTGATAAAAAATACACAGATCAATATGTCCGTGTTAATGTTAAGTGAAAAAAGTATTTGAATTAAATTAAAAACATTTGTAGTTGTGGATTGTGGACAACTCGCGTATAAGGGCTATTAATCACTCGAACGATTTGCTTCACTCACCTGCGGCTCGTTTCGCAAAAGTTCGTTCTCGTGATTAATAGCCTCTCTTATATGCTCGTTGTATAATATACTATTATTGCGAACAATGTAATAAACTTTGAATTAATCTCTTTCATAGCAATCTTCTTAGCTAGCGATGCACTGAACATTAATTCCATCATAATGATGAGAAGCATTTCGTGAAGGTTTCATTCGGGCGTATCTTCAGTTATTTCATCGTGGTTCTCTCAATGGTGTCAAACCGTTTTCCTTTCAGCGAAATTTTTATTTTTGGGAAAAGCCAAAAGCCGCATGGTGCTAAAATCCAGAACGTAAGACATTAACTGTTTCTTCGGTCATAAAGTCGCGGATCAAAAGCGAGGTGTACTGTGATAAAGGAGAATTATCCATTTCTATCATCCCTTTCATCGTGCATCTTTTCGCAAACGTTGCAATATGCACAAGTTGCAGTTGTTGTCTGTGGAATGATCGCATTACATCCTCACTATGACTAGGAGTTTCTCTTGAGAATTTTCGTCTCATGATGATATCCACATTCCTAACTTTCACCTCCAGTTGGTCGTGAGTAGGAATCTGCTGGAATATAATCCTTTAATTCAATGCCAATAACCGACGCACGGATTTCTTTCTGTTCGTTTTTACAAAATGTGCTGGGCACAAATTTTACAGTCAAATTTGCAAATTTCGGTTAAAATACTCCTCTGCACCTCGCACCACCCACTACTCGTTTTGAACAGATTCATTTCCTCTTTTAAATCGCTCATACCAGCTTTCGCATATTCCATTGTGGAACATACAGAAATGACAGGAACGTTGAAATAATTATTCCCCTGCACCAGAAAGGTAAAAAAACCATGTGCGAGAAGTTTTCGCCGAAGCATTACCTTGTTAAGCGTAAAATAGACGGTACATTCGAAATATAGACTGAAAGTTACTGTCGAGGGTTGTACACCTTGGCATCCCTGATTTTCTAAATTTAAATAAAGACAGTTGGTAGTATTAAAAACCGATAAATAAAGAATTGTTATCGCGACTTTACATTGTGCCAGAAGTGGGATTAAAATGCCAGTAGAGACTTCGCGAAAGAGTGGAACAGGAACTTCAACCAATGCATGTCAAGTCCGTATTTTGCAAGATCAAACGGACTGGCACAGCGTTATCTTCAAACTGCTAAGCAAAGGATATAAAGATGGCCCTACTACTCTTGTCACGCAATACACCAGGATCAGAATTGATATCGCCGGTGGAAAGACAAGAGAACACGCAATTCACGTTGTGTCAGCAAAAATCTTTTGAAACCTCAACTAATCTCTGACAACTCTGAGGTGAGCGCTTAAAATCTGTGAGAGAACAGCAGAAGCACTATGCTGATCGTAATGCCACTTCACATATGTGAACGCGTCAGAGTTCATGAGCGCGATAAGACTTGGTCGTCCGGTGTGGTTGCTAAGCGAAAGCCAGAAAGACCTTATAATGGGAATATGGACGATGGCAGAAATTTTTGGCGAAATCGACACTTCATTCATCCTACGAAAACCATGGAGACCTTTGGCCACTTTGTACTGCACCACAACAAAATCTTGAACCACCAGAACATAATGCAACAAGTACTGCCAGTGCGGAATCCACCTGAAGTAATGGACAGTTCTGCGAGCGAGGTTCACATTCATGAGACATCTTCTTCATCATTTTCGGGAACCTCTGAACACCCAGTAGCGACTTCTTCGGAATAGAGCTTACAATACCGGAATTCCGGGATTTCGAAAACCGGGATACCGGTATTGCGGTATTAATCTAATTTAATTTTAGTAGAAAATATTATCGATTAATGATATTTAGAAATAGTGCAAAATACTGTATGTATACAGGGTGGGACAATAGGGTGTGGATGGAAGACTGTGGGTTTATTAACGAACATTTCGAAAGTTCGTTCATGGCCCATGGGATATGCATATGGTAAGGCTACAAATCTAAAATATTTTCACTTGAATCAGAAAGTTTACACAGGATGATTTATATCAAAGTTGCATTTTTTAATGAAACCCCCTGTATATTCCTTGGCCAATTCTAGTGCGACTTTATGTGTCACACATAGTACTTAAAACGAATTGTTTTTCGCATATGTCCAAAAAATGGAATATCGCAGGTATCACAAAGCTTAGAAGGTCGTGACGATGCGATATTATTACTAAAACTAAAAAACATGAAATGTACTATCGTAAACCGGAAGGTCAAATCCGAAATCTTCTTGTGTTCGCAGAAATTAATACGTCTATTGACAAAATTTCTATAAACGGTCACTGGATTTTTCAAATGGCACTGCCAATTTTTGTTTATTAATTTTTGAACTATGAATTTACAAAATTATAATTGAGTTCATTATTTCAAATTTCAATTTTGAATTTAATTTAAACATTTGCGTTTCGAATTTTGAAATTTGAATTTTCAAATTATAATTTAGGATTCATTACCATTAATATTTTAAGTTTCAATTTTTTATTTCAAATTTCTATCTTGAATACGAAATTTTTGAATTTTATGTAGATTTATTTAATTTACATTTTATATTTACATCTTTGAATAACTTGAATATGTACTTTGAATTTGGAATTTTGAACTTTGAGTTTATTAGCCATGCGTTTTTTATTTTTATTTTACAGTTTCAGTAAAAAAAAGTCAATACCGGGATCACGGGATTCACTTGATTGAATACCGAAAACCGGTATTCCAAATTTCTTACGGTATTGTAAGCTCTATTTCGGAACAAACATCTTCTGTTGGTATATTCTACTATCGGACACAACGAATGAATCTTTAAAATTATGTTTCTAGCTTTCTTTATCTAGCCATTCTTCGTTTCCCAAAAAATTATTTACTTTTGAATTATATCCCATTATTTTTGAATTATCTTAAAATATTGAAAAGTGGAGATGTAGATTGTCAAGGGTTGCATACCCCTGACATTTTGAGTACATATTAAAAAACGATAGATAAAGAATGTCATTACGACTTTACAGTTACAACCGAAAAACAATTGGACGAAGTACAAAGCGGAAGAATTGCCCCAAGACCACACAATTGACATTGACGAACAATAATTAAATAAAAAGAAAGCTATTAATTGACTGGCATTCTTAAAAGGCTTTGATAACGGAATCGCAAAACGAAATATGTATAGCGAGAGGACAAAGCCCAATAATAGCATTTGCAACAATAAATGGCAGTGGCGTAGCAGTAAGTTTTTGTAAGGGAAGGTGAGGGGGGACATCTGTCTGTTTCAAGTATACAGCGCAGACAGGTTAACAATCGTCAATCATGGATCTGGAACGACTGAGACTGAGACAGTAAGACATGCGCTCATTATCACGGTGAGCACTATTTTTAGACCGGAATAGAGAAATAATTTTAATTATTATCCTTGGCAAGGAGATAATAAGAATTTATATATTTAGGAGTTTTGATTTTAGCTTTCTTTCCCACGCTGTTACTGCTTATGCGGCCTAAAACGAATCATTTTCCTCAACAAATTATAAGTTACCTTTATCCCGCTGGCTTTTTCATATTCTCACGAAATTTAGGTTTTCATGTTTAAAATTTTCGTTTCAATATCACCTTCCCTTACAAAAACTTACTGCAGTTCACAGTTCTCTTATAAAAACTGCAGTTTTCGGCAAATGCAGAAAAATTTTTTGTAAGGGTTATCACGAGAGTCCCAGTAGGGGGCGCCGAAACAAACTTTGTCCCTGGGCGTTGAATCCCCTAGCTACGCCACTGATAAATGGCCTTCGACCTTCCACAAAGAGAGGTAGTAACATTTCTCTGTCCTACACCACATCTCCTACCTATAAAATGGAGTGATATCAGTCCATAAGAGAATTAATTTGGAAAGCAACACTTACTTCAAAGTAACAAACAAAGAAGTTCCAGACTTCCAGAGGGTTTAGCATTACAATAATTTAATACAGTACTTCTGTAAGGTTTAGCATTACATATTTTAATACAGTACTTTTGTAAATACATTTACGATGAAAGAACCTTTCACGCTCTATTTTTAGGGCATAAATTGTGTATGTGGGACATTTTTATGAATGTGCAAATTATGTGGTTTCTCATGGTGTAAATGTTACCATAGTGGTTTTATTTTTCAAGAGAGGATATTTGTTTCATTTCAAAGCACGTTCAAAAATTGCAATTCAGACAGTAATTATCCTCCGCAAGAAATTCAATACAATTTCAAAAACGTTTGTGCACATTTACGTTTCGTTGTTTTCAATTGTTTAAACATAGAATATCAATCAATACCTAACTTTTCTATTAAAAAATATGGTATTTGTTTTAAGCAAGAGCGTGAATTCATTGCCCTTAGGCTCAGAAATGTCACAATTCCCCATTCAGATAATAGGATGAATTGATGATGATTAGGGCGCGGATGTTGATGATATGTCATCTTTTTTTCTGAACGTCCAAAACAATGCCCATGTACATAGAAATGTGTTTTAGTACATCCTGATTCCAAAAACACCAGTTTTATTTTGCATTTTTTTGCATTTTTTTGAGTTTTTTGCATTAAAGGGCATTTTTTAATATTATTTTGTAATTTTCAAGTTTTTTAGCGCATATTTTATGACTTTTTCTGATAATTGATAATATTCTCGTAATTTCAGGGATAAAAATATTGTCATGTGATGTTCTGTAATTGCATATTTTGTGAATACTTAATTAAAAGCACAAATAACACCTATATTATCTACTACTAAAGTGCAAGTACCGAAATATTAAGTTACTTAACTGATACAGCGATGAACGCTAGTGCTTAGACAAGCCATTAAATACATTACAAGGTCAGCAGGGCTATTGTTTCTTAACAGAATGCATCGAAGGGATTGTTTCGTTTGGTTACAATTTAGAGTTTGTGTCAGTCTTTTTTTAAAAATTAAAAGTTAAACCATCCTTAGCATGCCATTTACGGAAATTTGTTTCCGAGTTCGGTGAAAGTGTATTTTCAACAGATGGAAGTGGAACTGTTTTTATGTAAATAAATTCAAAAAAATAAGTCGATTTTGAAGTCATATTCTTTCATTTTGAGTGCATTTTTGTGATGTTTAAGGCATCTTTTAAGGTTAATAAATGCGTATATTTAAGGTCATTTTTGAAGATTTTTGGGTCATCAACATCCGTGCCCTAATGATGATACTAATCATAGCAAAACATTGTTTTGTCCGTACCTAAGCTGTAAAAGTTGAACGGCTCATCATAATCTAATTTGTTAACCTTTCCATACCGATGTCAGTATCATTTTTGTAGGTGTTATCAGTTGATAATCGACGCTCATTTCGAAACCTGAGGAAATAATCTTTTCCATTTTTTCCATTATGATTTACATTAAAACACGCTATTCTTGAGTATTCAAGCAAAAATCTAATAAAGCAAAGGAAAAGTAATAAATCGAACGGCATTACTTTTAATAAAACACTAAATTTCGCGATCGGCTAGCTTTTTTAATTACCTACATTGATTTATATTCAATTTTTATTTTTATTCGCCAAATCGGCTTATTCCCCTCTCCAAATTGGTGTGATGCACGGTGATGATAAAAATGGTACAACGTTAGATATTGTCTTTATCGATCAATATCCTACTTAGTTAGGGTTGTAAAGTGTAAAGTAATAAATTTGAAAGTAGAGGAATTTTATTAACCAATAAAACGAAACAGGATTAGATTCCAAGCCAGACAATAAACGCCTTTTATAGAATATTTGCCGATAAATCTTTTTTTTTTATATATATAGATGTACCAAAACTTCCCTTTTTTTTGTTGTAATCGATTCTCCACGGCCATTGCTGGAATTTACTGATACACCCTAAAATAATAAGGGAAGTGCGCAATAAAAGAAGTTTAGTGTTTAATTTAAAATTTAGGTACGTCTTGTATTGACAAATAAAGACAATACGATGTCACGCAGAGGATTTTATGTTTCTTTCAAATTCCCCCCAAATGTTTATTCCATGTACGTTCTAAACGCCATTTGGGCGTATTTAGATGCGTATCCACAGCTAAACGTTTGCTTAAAAGAAGCCATAAACACACGTTTCCGGTTCCGAAGTGTCTTCTTAACTATCACAATTTCATATTTCATCTCGAGAAAGTCGAAATGTGTTACACATATGCTTTGTTTTTGTTGTCTTCGTACGTCCGTCATCCCATACTCATTTACCCCATTATAATTACCCAAGTTGTGATAATATTAGTAGAGTTGGATGCAAACCAGGTGGAAAGGAAGTTAGCTTGGTAAGGGGGTGCACGGTTTCCACCTGTCCCCTTTTAAACTACTAAAACAACCCCTTTCGCGTATCAGATTCTAAGTATGAATAATTATAATTCCCCAAAAATCTTTGTTTCGAAGAAAGGGCAGATGCGTTGTATAAATCGATTACAGTAAATGAAGTATAATGTAAAGGTGGTTCAATTAATTTAAGTGCTTATATTACAGACTTCACCCCACGTTAAACTTATTCAAAGAATAATATAATAAACTAGAAAATTGAGCTAATGCCTTGAAAATACAAATTCAACGAGCTTTGGGATTTTCAAAATAGGTCCTCCGTTACAACTGAAGATTTAATCTCCCCCTTTTATTTTAAATTTGTCGTTTGTGAAGGCTTTATTCTTATTAAAACTCTCTTCTCCTTTTCTTACTTTACAGACGGAAAACTCAAAACATGAGCAGATGTTAGAAATAGTCTAAATGTGGCCATATGTACAACTATGAATCTTCAAATTGCAAAGATTTAAGATGACGATTCAATACAAACACCTTTAAAATGCAGTTACCAAACTGTAAATATTATATAAATGCAAATTTTGATAATATTTAACATCTGTTAGTCGTCTTGAACGTTATATTCGGCTGAAACATTTGACCAGATGGATGTCCACGCTGATGGATACGGAAACAGATGCTTAAAATTACATATGGTTTACGTACAAAGCCGCAGTTAGGTGTAAATTTAGCAACAATTACTTTAGTGAGAGCGATTGTGATTTTACACATTTTTATTTGTTTTAAATATCATTTTTCAGATTTACAGTGCCAAATGCTATTATTCATGAAATGCCCACCTTTTACACATTTTAGTTAACAATTTACATTGGAAACCAAAAAATTATTATATGTTTCGTATCGTGTCGTTGAAATTTAACCCATTTTATGAGTTTATGAGGTGGAAAATTCTCGCCACCCTCAATAGTGTACTTTACTATTTATATAATTAATCTGCCCTGCAAAGGAAGTGAGAATGAATGATTTTTACTACGTATGAAAAATTAGAATTTTGCCAACTTTTTCAAAAGTGCTGGAGGGCGAGTTAACGAGGAACAACTGAGAACACTTTTAAATAAATTTGATATACTATAATTGGTTTGAAGGCATCATAAAGTTATGCTACAACATTGCTGAATATTACGGATCATAGAGTTTTTATTACCCTCTGTCACTGAACTTTTCTACAATTGCCTTACAAACCGTATGCAAGCTGTTAAATATATGAACAGAATATCCTTGTTCAGAGGAGTTATGAGATTCGGAGTTCCCCAAGGTTCCAAATGTGGTCCACTTTTATTTACACTTATAATCTACAGCCCTCGCTGATATCATGCCGGTACCTACGCTAATGGTACACAGTTATACCTATCATTTATGTAGCAAGAACCTCAGTTAGGGGTTGCTGCAATCAACTATGTGATCTGTGGATCTGTCTAACCTTTTTCAAATTCCGCACCGTCACTGCCTCCAACTCAATCTGATCCCTCCACAATCCTTTTTAGTAGAAAATTTGACGGGAAATTACTAAGGCCCAATATGGACATTATCATCAACAAGGAACAGATCATAATTAAAAACTGTGTGACCAAAGCCCAGTTGTATAAAGTCTAGTTGAGTTACAACCGGCGGTTAGTGTAAAATTGAGTCGCACAAACTATGGTTGATGTCTGGCATAGAGTTGAACTGACGATTTTACTAACCCATATGGGTCCAAGATGATGAAAATATAAATCACACCACCAATCGCCTGTGTGAAACTAGTCCTCATTTACCAAATTTCGTAGGACCTCTGGAAACTTCCCCAGAGAGTTCTAGAGTAGTTGACAAATAATAAAAATTGAAGATTAATTATATAAATGTAGCCTTAGTTGGTAAATTTTGCTGCCTACCTAGGATTAGCCATTAGAGTTCTTTCCAACTAAAAAATAATAAAAATTGTTAGGCCAATTAAGTCTTCCTAAGTTAATTTGCACTCAAAGTGCAAAATTCTTCAAAATTTTTTTAAAACAAGACAACAGAACTGTATAGTAAGGATTTAAGGAAGTATACAGGGTAGCCCATTAGTGCGAGGAAGTCCAATATTTTCATTCAATATCATACGGATTAAAAAATGTTTCAAATAAAAGTTGTATTATTATTATTGCATATTACATATTTGTAAAAATGTTTATAAACATACAGGGTGCTTCGAATAATCATGGCCCCTTGCGACCTGTTTTTTAAATGGAACACCCTATATTTGATGTCATATTCCAATTATTGCTCTCTTAAAATGCTCTATGTCCATATTGTCCATATTGTTGTTTTTTGTTTTAAATGCAGCGTTCCCAAGTTATGAATTTTTTCATGCAAAAACATGGTCTGCTTAAAAAATGCTTAGGGTCGTTCAATTTTAAAATTTTGAGTCAATTTTTGGTACACAAATCAGTAAAGGTCGTTCATTAGTGAATATACAAATATTTATCGATTTAATTATACAGGGTGTTTGCAATAATGTGTAAAGTTTTGTAAATTTCGAATAGGAAAAGCTTTGTTATTTTAAATGGAACACCAGTAAAAACTATGTACTAGTTTTAGAAGTTTTAGTACAGACATGAATTGGAGAGATTGAAATGCTTTATCGACCTACATAATAATATACAGGGTGTTCCATTTAAAATAGCAAAGTTTCTCCTATTCGAAATTTACAAAACTTTGCGAATTATTGCAAAACACTATGGAACGAGCTTTGCTAATTTGTGTACCAAAAAAAAATATCGGCATACAGCATTTAAGAGAGCAATAGAAATATGACATCAAATATAGGGTGTTTCATTTAAAAAAACAGGTCGGCACGGAGGCACGATAATTCAAAGCATACAGGGATGTTTATAAATATTTTACAAATATGCAATGGTTCGTATCCTACAACTTTTATTTGAAACATTTTTTAATCCGTATGATATTAAATGAAATATTGGGCTACCCTGTATATTAAATTTTGAAAAGGGAGAGTTAACTTTTTCAAACGGGTCCACCAATCAGACTAGTAACATCGATGAACTAAAAACTAAGATTGTTATAGAACAGAAACAAATTCAACAATTAGACTGGGCACCCACTTGCCAGAAACCCAAGGCAAACTCGAAACTACACTGTAACTTTGAATATAGCTACTCAAGATGGATACCAACAGATGCAACCATTTCATAATACCCTATCTCTTTGAAAGATCAAAGTGTTTTAAACTCGATCAATTGAAGCAGCTTTTGTTAGGAAAATTCAAAAAGCAGCATAATAAATATTGCTAATGGACCAGCTGGAATTCAGCGCATTTTTTCATATCCAAATGGATACGAATACTTAAGCGGCCCTTCCGTCTTCGGCTATGGATTATCAAATATTAAGTATTTTGAAATTAAGCAAAAAATATTAAGAGAAATAAATGAATTCATTATTCTATAACAAACATAAATTCTTGATAAGACAGATAATAACAATAGAAAAAATAATAATAACATAACGTAGGTACCATAATAGTGCAAAATATTATACCCTCTCTAAAAAAATTTGCGAATAAAATCTCTTTCCTTATAAACTTCAAAGTCTGGTTCTCTGAAGCGGGGTTCTTTCTTCCTGAGAAATTCTGCAACAGCAGACCTGGGGTCGAAGTGGGCGGTTCCAACCCCATTAAGCGAAATCAAAAGTCGATCAGTCATGGTATCTTCGTGTAGAGAAATTCTTCCTGGAGTTTTAATCTGGTTATGATGAGAGATGATTCTGTAGTCATCGAATGCGGACTTATCACCAAAAAAGAGGTCAAGAACTTTTGCAGAATACCTCTGCTACACCTACAGACGATCATCTTTCTAAGTCTGTCAGCATATTTAGTTCATTTATCGGGCGTGTCAATATCTTTTATGTCTTGAATCATTGGGCAGCAGTCACAAACGTCACTGGCAAATTCACTGGCTTTTCCAGAACCAAATAGGTTATCGACAATAATAATAAATCGATTCCGAGGAGTACAGTTTGCGATGGGCGACAGGCCACGAACCGTCAGCAATAATAGTCAGCTCTCTTAGTGCTGCGTCTCTAGCTGTGATATCGGGCAAAATTAAATCTGATGTTTGGAAAAGTTGTTGCAGCTTTTCAAAAACGTGTGTGTGATGTCAGCCAACAGTGCTGTGAGTCTTACTTGTTGAGTTTGCAACCTCCAAATTTTGAGCAAGCCTTTTGCTGTGCTTTTGTCATTTCTGGGCGTTGTGCTGATAGCTTCCAATTGTTCTTCTTTGCGCATATCACCGAGGGGAGGGGTATAGCGACTTTAGCGGCCGAAAGCGCTATCTTCATGTTCTTCAATTATTTTGAATAGAAGAATGCAATTTAAAGCTAATGATGAATTTGAGTGGAGCTAGAAATAAGGTCGAATTTATATTCGACCTTTTTTTTTAAAAAAAGAGCCTATTTGGATACGCAGATAAAAATGCGCTGAGCTCGATGCATGAACTACTTTATGTCTTAACGCGGATGAAAATTAAATAAATGCTATTTAGTTTAATATAATATTATTTGCTACTTAAGGTTCTCTATAGGATTGAAAATGGAAGAACAGGTTTTCACTTCTTCTTAGATTCTTCTTAGTAGATACTTCAACTTCCCTTTTGGGAATAAATGTGCAGTTTATATGTATGTAATCTTTAATCATCAGTATTAATACATGTATAGTTGCTTTCAATAAACAGTATCGTTATAGGGTTATTATTATTACTATTATTATTATTGTTCTGTTCGTGAGGTGTAAATATTGTTACGTTCCTCGATTATTCGCTTAATTCACAAAAGTCAATTCCATTGATTTTAGCAAGGATTACAGATTACAAATTTCTTAATTCAATATTTTGTTAATAGAGTTCACTTTCAATACTTTCGATACTACTTTTCCTCCGCATTTGCTTTATTCTACGCGAAGCGTCACTTCTAATCACGTCGTTTGCGGCGGTTCCGTTACAGATTTTCTACTTGGCAACGGAAGCTTTTTGCTGTAAATTATTCTATTGGCTGTCGATGTAGTCATTTAGTTTCTGATTGGCTGATCCACGGCTACCTAAATAAAATGTTTCATCTTAAAAACGGAACAAGTACTTCACTAAGGAATATCTCTGTGCTGATATAAATAGCAGCTCGATTTTCAATCGCGTATCTTTTTCTATTTTGCTTCCTAACAAAACGTTACTAAGTGCTACGGAAATTTCACAAGTTTCTCACATCGATATTAATCGTCTATAAGTGAAAGTTTTCCACAAATAGTGTCTATTTAGAATCATCTGCTTATTCTAAGTACCATTAAAACGTGTTTTACGTCTTTCTGCAACTAGTACCGCTACGTTAAAAGTGTCCACGCTCTAGGAATAATTCCTTGAGGTACGTATCAAATTCTTTTGTATCAATTATCGCGTCATCCTTTAAATTCCTGACAGTAATTTATATTATTTGTCCTAGCGTTTTACGTTACGTTTACTATCTGGCTTACTGTTGGACTGCAACTTACTTTTGGTTACCACCATTTTGTTAGAAATTGATGTCAACATTGTTTGAAATTATTGCTGATCCGTTACTATTGAACTCCGATGGTTATTTTCCTGTGAAACTACATATTTGCTGTTCTACAAATCATCTTTACTCATTTCCGCATTCCTGTGTGAAGAAATCGATTTACTTTGGAAATTACCTACATGCTGCCATCCTGTGTCAACTTGTGTCAACTTTTGAAAACAAGATTGATAAGTTATTTAAATTACTAACCCTACATTTCTTGCTGAACTTTACCTGAATTCTATTACTGTTTATTATCAAATTTGCTCTTACTAAATTATTTGATCTTATTTCATATTTTTGTTTCAATTTAAAACACTTTAATTCATTTTGTTACTTTTCAATTAATTTTTACATTAACTTTGTTCATTACCTTAACATTATTTATATTATTTGTGTATTATCTTTTACCTTGAAGATTTAATTTTGCTAAAGTTAAAGTTTAAAAGCTAATTGCTATTATTTTAAATATCAACTCTCGGAACGAGTGCTGACCAAAGTCGGTAATTGTTACATTCAGTCGGTCTGCTAGTCGCAGCCCTATTAATTTTCTTGTTAATCAACCTTTCTGTTTAGATAACCCAGCGATATTGGCGTTGCGCAACGACGATAATCGGGTGTGTTTTGGTAAGCGTTGTTTAATGACAACTACGTACTGACTTTCGTACAGCTACCAAGTCGGTTGCTGATATATATATGTGTATTATTTTTGTGTCATTAATTGTACATTGTTGTAATATGTAAACTTCATTTCCTGCAAGGTAAAAGTTAAACCCCCTTTACTGCTTCACTCCTGTGAAGATTTTGTTTTGTAAAATTTGTTCCGATTGTGTTAACGTTATTTTGTTTTGATTCATTATAACCACCATTACCGTTACTTCAGTGTAATTCTTTCTCGAATACCCACTTTCTCTTTCAGAAATCATATCTCTGTTACTATAAGCTGCTAAGATCTTCGTAGTTCTGATTACCAGCTTTAGCTTACTAAAGAACTATCGTGGCGCCCTAAAAGATACTTGACTATATTTGTTAACTATAACTTGCTAAATTAAAATTCTATATTCATTATTCCCACACCCATTAGATTGCCCCTTATAACTGAGCTTATCGAGCCATTGCATTTTTCCTGATTACGGTACCAATCATTTGTTGCCGTAACAATATGTCCAAGCGAAAAAGTATTGATTCCAACTGTAGTCAAAACGGTAAGACACTGCGATGTAAAAATGATGCTCTTATTAATAACCGTCTGTTTCTTATAACATACGTCGCTCTATACGAAAACATTTCTAAATTAGAAATTATAAACGGCCAATATACCTGTATACAGGGTATATCACGGAACCCGTTCATTAGAAGTTTCTGGGGTCCCTTACTACTTATGAATTTGAAACTTTCAGGTTAAGGATAACCCATAGCCTTCTTTTGTTCTAAAATATTGTCGATGTTGTACAACTTCCGGAAAGACCGAAAATGTTGTTAGATACCTTGTGGACGTCGAAATTCAGCGGTACACATTTCATAACCGAAAACAATTTTGGTCGGTACCTTTTCTTTTTTTGAGTTATCAGCAAATCAGACCAAATCACTTTTCTTTACAATTCCGACTCATCGAGGATTTGCGAGAGAACCAACAGTCTCTCTGTAATATTCGTTTGAGAATTATTGAAAACTGCTTGGGTGCTTCTTTTGCCGCCGTAAGGAGTCGGGAAAATCCAAAACGGAAAATGCTATTTTCGGAAAACTTTCATCGGCAACGGCCAATTGGGATTTTTACCCCTTTCGTTTGCGTTGAATAAAAAAAATAAAGATCATTGATACGAGTTTTAAAACAATGATGAACAAGAAGAATTTAAAAAAATGCACGCGTTTTCGAAACATGACCCCAGCACTTCAGCAGAATAAATTTGGAATAGAGACCATAATGTTTCATAGTAAATTTGTGACTCTTTATAATGGGTGTGTTAGAGGTTCATGATTTGTTTTTTGACCACAACCTTGCACCTTACCATTTTTTTATGGTTAAACTATTAATCTATATGCATTAAAATCAGTCCAATAATTTTCAAGCTCTTTTATTTAACACCTTAACCTATAAAATGTAGACCGTTTGCTGGAAAAGATCAAGGTTACTACATTTTCCCAACTTTTTTTAGGTGCACATTTGATACAGTACGATCCATGCAAATAATTCAATACGCTCAAATTACCTAAATTTTTGACATTTTTAAATGGTGAACGTTTCATCTGAAAGTAGCAAATGGCACGTCCTGATTCGTTAATGAAACGAACTATGCACACATGTTTAATTGACTAATTATCCCAATTAGACGAACCTTAACATTTTGCAAGGATTATACGCTTTCCACAATTGTGGGCGAAGCTTTTTTATTGGCGTTCGTTTACTATACAGGGTGTGTGATTCCACATTATCAAACACTCAGGTACACTTTAGTTAAAAGGTCACCTATGTCAACCGTGACACAATTAATTAACATTACAACTCATTTCAGCGAGACCTAAATCTCTAAATCGACCAGAAAGAAGTATCTCAGTTATTTACATTACAATCGCATCAACTTAATGGGTTACCAACAGCGATTTGAGTAGTTTGATGACAAAATTAACAATGTTTATATTACAATGCCATACATACACACCCCACGAATTAAATTATTCATTAGAGAGTGATGTAATATCTCGAACGAACGTGAATTCTGATACACAAGAGAAATGTTCAAAATCCGTTTTAAAATTTTAATTGTTTTGCAATAAATTATAAACGAAAGGTTTCATTCGTTACCGTATTTAAACGGAAGTTAATTAAAATTCCATTAAACTACGTGACTCATTCTTTTTGTGTATCTCAAGTTTAACTGTTCTTTTTTCCTTTGAATAACATAGTATTAAAATTTTACCAGAACCGTCCCGCTTTTGCACCAAATTTGAATTTTAAATCTTGAAGGTGAGACGATGGAAAAAATCTTGTAGGTCAAGTTTTGCTTACCTGAAAAAAAAAGGGAAAATTAATATGTGAATTGAGGTGAAAGAACTAAAATTAATTATTATCTGTTATAAAAATTTCACTCTCTACTAACAAAATTACAAAAAAATGTCGCCGTTCTGCTTGAGTGCAAAAGCCTAGCAACGGATGGACATTTGAAATTACATATTTATGTATGAATGTTACAACTTTGCACAACTGTAAAAGAATTTTTGAAATTGATTGATCAATTTCCTTCTTAATTTCATGATCATATCACATTCTTACACTGATTTATGATCATATTTCTGTCTATTGATTAATAACTAAGTTTCGCATATTATACAGGTTGCCCTCATACAACACGGTATCTGCTAGCACGGATTCGCTCTAACACAATTAGAAATTTGCGCTAAACTCGTCTATAACACGGTACCGCTGTAAGACGAACAGCAGCATAAATACATACATTGTATGTACATATGTATGTAATATAATATTTCATGCGTCATGCGGACACTAACCCTACGCCTTATTCATCAACGTTTTGCTTATTCTTGTGTTTACTTTTGTGCAGTCTATACATAGTACGTATCTCATAACAGACATTCTATGTGGAATAATTAGAACTGTTGGCAGTTACGTATATTATGAGGTAAATACATATTTACATAAATGCTCATTGTGATTTTTACAATTATGTACGTATGTATTGAATTTCAGCAATTTTAGGAACTTAACTCAGCTTTGGGTCTCGTATAACACGATTTCTTACAACACGCCGTTTTGTAGGAACCTATCTACCGTGTTGTAGGAGGGCAACCTGTAAGTGATTGAGAACCTATTTCCATCACTTTTAGACTTATTTATACTTATAATACAATAAAATGCAAAAACAACCCTATGTGCTTGCAATGTTTTTTACATTATTTGTTAGTGTATTTTTTACGAATCAAAATGTGCGCATCTTTTTTTATAACAAAAAAGAGTTTCTGGTTTTTTTGTGTTGGGATAGGCCTTTTAATCCACTTTTATAAATTGTTTTCGCTTTGTATCTCAAATGTACGCTGGGGTTGTAATAACAAATAATAATAATGTTCGAAGATATATAATTGAGATTTTATTTCGATTTAAACAGGAAGCCGCTCTAAGTGCTGTCAAGAATCTCATACATCTGAATCGTATAAAAAACGACAAAAATCAATGATACCAAAGGAAGAAAACTGGGATACAATAGGAAAACTGGACGAATCCTACTGTCTGTGTTTCATCGTTTCTACTTTGTGTTGTCCTACGTCTAATTCGTTTTTTTTTCTTAATTTAGTAATACCAAGATATGAAAATAAAATTTTTCACGGTTTGCATTGTGGGAAAACTAAGATCCTAAAAAATGATGCTCTATTCTTATCAATTCTTCTCTGATGAGGGTTTTTCTAAGGTTTTCCTGCTATCGCTTAACATTATAATAATCTTCGCAGTACAATAATTGTGAATTTTAAAGAATATCGCACAAAAGTTGCTCAGTTGTCCGAAGTTTTGATCGTATTATGTATCTTGCTTTTCCCCACAAATGCACATATACTTACTTCTCAGAGTGTAAAAAAGTGACGTAAAACTAAGGCTATAAAATTATAGCGCAGAGGGAAAGGTTACACATTTTTATATGTTACATACTCCTAATGAAAAACCCAAGTTTTCGATCTTGAAAGAATACCTTTCGAGACGACATCTTGAATTACTATCGGAGTAAAAATGCAAGGCCTCTGACTTTAGAAGCTTGTATCTCAGCAATTAGCAATCATAATTTAATGAAATAAAGTGCATTTAAAAGATCATTTATTCCTACATAAAGGTGTACAGTTTTAGATTTTTGCAACACATCGTTAATTTTCTGTATTCATTTATGTGCAAAAAAGCGCTAATTATGACTCAAATCGCACAAGCGCTTGACTTTAAAAATTAATTACGGCTATATTATTGAAACTGAGTGGTAGATACTTATATATTTGACAAGTGTATACTTTTTTGTCGGTGTGAGATGCTTTTGAGGCCAATTGGTTTATTAGTCTTAAACTTAAAACTATAATGAAAAAAACGACATCTTGTGTAACTCAATACCTGAAAGTTCGATATTAATAATATTGACAGTAACATAACAAGGTTAAAGCAATGATATTGTGGTCTAACACGATTCACAAAAATAATGCCATGTATACATGTATTATTTAAAAGAAATTTGGAAAAAAGGATGGATGCTTGCGTTCGCGCGACGAGGTGCGGTACGGGGGTAAGATGGTGTCGTACACTATTACTATGAAGCGCATGTTTTTGTACAATGCTAAAGAATAATCACATTGTTGTGGTTTGCCGCTCACGATTTACGATGTGGTAGTTTACCTCTCGCAGGAATATGTGCGTCTTTCTTTCGCGTAATTATAACATTTACTTTGAATTACAAGAAAACAAATTTTGTTTTCAATAAAGCAATAGTGCAGCTCGATTTGAGTAATACAAATTTAGCATTTAAAACAAGAATTTTTTCTTCAGTTACCGTATATTGCAAGATAGCACATTTTCGGTTAGGGCTTATAAAATCAGTTAATTATATGAATAATCAATATTTATTGGCTGTCGACTTTTGAGAAGTATGTGTGCTACAACATTTGTAAATTTGGTAACAATTTATGAAACAATAACAATTTTATGATAAGTTAAAACTGACCGTCAGCCAGGAAAATACTAAATACAGCGTTTTTATTGCTGTTCATTAAAATAGAAGTTAAACAACTGATTCTACCAATTTGATTTTTACACATGTTAAACATATATAAATGACTAATGTACTGCCCAAAAATGAAGAAATTTCACCCCCCAGTTTCTTCGTTATGACCACTTAAAGTCAGAAGCCTTGCATTTTTACTACGATAGTAAAGTTGCCTACATTGAGTATTCCACCAATGGTTAATGTCAAGGCAACAATAGCTTGCAACAACTCAAAAACCTCATAGGTAATGCGTTTCTGCCAGGGTTGGGTTGATTTATATCAAATGATTTAAATCACGATTTAAATCAGATGATTTTTTAAATTAAAATCATGATTTAAATCAAACTAACTTTTTATTCATTAATACAAAACAGTAGTAAAAATATTCTTAAAAAAATAACAGTATAATACAACACCTATGAAAATAAAAACGTAAGTAGGTGCACATAAGACATACATTTCAGGTTTCTGAATTTTCATTGCAAAATTTAAACACAAATACAATGTGATCGGATAATAATGCAAGCCACGTGACCATTACGGGAATAATTACAGGGAAAGCACAATAAACAATAACAAAGACCACGAACTCCAATGATAAATTGACAGCCAGTAAAATATAATTTTTAAGATTTTCGGTATTGCCAACTGTAAAAAAATTTTTTACCCTGTAATTATTCCCGTAATGGTCACGTGGCTTGCATTATTATCCGATCACATTGTACTAGTTTCCCACTTTGTCAAGTTGCGACAAGAACTTTCTAGCAAGAAGTTTTTGCAAATATGTATAGTGTAATAAATTGAATTACGGATAGTTGACGATAACAATTATATAGATGAGGTGATTTCATTAAACAATTATTAATATTAGTTATAAACAAATTAATTAATTAAAATCAAAAAAATCAAAAAAATCGCGATTTTTTTAAATAAATCAATGATTTTTGATTTTTTAATCAAAATCAAGTTTTGCCCAACCCTGGTTTCTGCAATGTAATTGTAAATATAAACATTTTTAAAATGTTCAAATGACAGTTCCTTTTCCGATAGAGCAGCACATTGTCGAACCTAAGCTCAAAAAATCCTTACAAATCATTTGAAACGTAAAGTTTCATCTGCTAATGTTTGCCTTGTATAGATAATAGTCGATCTGAGACTGCAGGATCTCTTCACACATATTTGGACTGAGAATAGAGTAGAGAAAATGAGTAAAATTCACAGATGATTTGATGTGGGAAAAATGGTTTTGATAAATCGAAAACGAAAATTAGTGTCAATCAATAATCCTACAGGTAACATCTGGGTTCGATAATTCCAAATGGAAGAGGTCATTTCTTTTATGCAAAACCTGTGCATTGGGATTAGTCATGGCCAAAATCGGTCTTGGTCTTGCAGTCTTGTCTTTGCGAGACCAAGACCAAGACCAAGATAGCAACACCAACAGCAAGACCAAGACTCAAAGTTGCAAGACCAAGACTGGATGCAAGACCTTGCAAATGAAATATCTAGTGCATATTCTTTAATATTTGTGAATTATCGCCATCTACAGATGCAGTTGTAGATGACTTAAGTATTAAAAAAGCCGAAACATGCCGCGTCTATTATAATTTATGTGGGTTAGACAGAATTTTTTACTTTTTTTCTTAACAAGACATTGACTTTCAATGTGAAGTTTCAACATAAATATATTTTTTTAATTGTCATCGCAATACTGAAACATAAGTTAGTAAAAAAGTATTCTTGATCGTGAATTAAATAATTAATTGGTATTTAATTTTAAAATAAATTAAGTTATTATAATTTACTTTGATCATTAAACCCAATACCGATTCTTATTCTCTGCAATAATCTAATTTAGTAGCATTTAGTGACACAAAATGTCGATTAATTTGATATCTTTCATAAGTACGGTGTAAAAATGCAAGACTGCAAGAGTCTTGCGTGCAAGACCAAGAACAAGACCAACTGGTGCAAGACCAAGACCAAGACCAAGACCAAGACCGAGATTAAGAATATCAATGCAAGACCAAGACCTATGTGGTCTTGTCTTGGTCTTGCGTTTGGCCATCACTAATTGGGATCTACAACTTACAATGCATGTTAGATTTTCTAAATAGCACAAATTTACGATGGATTTATGATTAGGTGCTCCAACAAGATTTTGTTAGCACAAACTTTGACGTGGATGATGCAATTCTGTGGGGAGGCTAATTGGTAATCATGGAATCTGTGATAGCGTACTCACACGGTGGACTTGCAGAATTGTATCATTGCACAATGTTTGAAACTATAAAATGAGAGCATAATTTTGATTGCAAAGCGCTCGAGGCCAGTGAAACGTGACACAAACTATGGATTGACTTATACAGCTACTCACAATTTCGGCAAAATCTAGGGTACGCCAAATATCAGTATTAAATTCGAAAATTACGAGTCCATTAAATTAAAGCATAAGAATAAGATCATTCCATTTATTGTAATAGACGGGCAACGTAAAAATCGGCTAGAAAACAATTTCCATCCAACCACTAATGACTCTTCAATGATTCATATATATTTTGCACACAGTTAACGTAATGACTCTTTTGGATTTTTGGAGCAATTTGCCAGAAGTACGAAATTATTGCGGATCGTGTGTAATAATGGCAAAAAATCTTCAAAAGCCTTGGTTGATATGGTAAGCAGATATCTGAGATGTCTCTTTCGACATTGGAGAGACCTATAGACTCTTACTTCTGCTGACAACATTAGCTCGTTCCACGTTCCACAACATCTTAAAAAGGAAAAGCTGTTGAAAGGGTATGTGCATTTAATAGTTTGAAACATAACCTTCCATCGACGCTAAACAACTGTAGACTGGAGGCCACCAGTGACACCTTCAAGCATCATGTTGCAAACTATGAAGGACTTTTTTATTGGCTTATAAGGAGATATGGAAGTCTACTATCAACGCTTCGTAATAACTACAACAAAAAGGAAACGATCTTGCTTCTTTGTCACCAAGCAAGAACTTGTAGAGTATGCAACAATAAACCCCAAAGGTTCGCATTAGCAACGATGAGGATGACGATTTCTTCAAAGGAAGACGAGATTGAAGATAATGACCACCTTGGACCCTCCCAAAGAAAGAAATATTACAGCACAACGCACGGGATTAGGAAAATTGCGATAAAAATTAACCCCTATCTCGTGGTCGATTGAAAATTTTGGAACACCCCACCACAATAAAAATT